>OY856409.1:1117112783-1117770283 GCA_963693085.1 Alisma plantago-aquatica | reverse complement strand
TTATAATAATAACAGACTACATATAGAATTTGAGCCCATTTGGATGAGTGTAAGTCACTCATCCAAGTACAACATAATCTACACACATAACTAATTTGAAACACATGATTTTGGTATCTTTTAGATATATGACCTATAAGTGTCCAAATGAGCTCAAATTTATTGTATAGTATGTGTAAGGACCCTAACCTGAGTTTTGGGGTAACCCTATTTGTTTTGTTTTGATCATGTGCTTAGAACCTTTCTCTAAGCTTTTGAGATGTGATTAGGTCTTGTGGGGAGCTTAAGTCTCCAGTTTGATCTTGTTTGTATGATGTTTGTGCTTTCTGTGCTAGTTTTGGTGCAAATTGTAAATTACACAATATAGGAGGTTGATGTGAAATTTGTCACCTCTATAGTGTGCTTTCTCTCTCTTGGATTCATGAGGGAAAGTTTGGTGCTTTGTGGGACCTTGTTTGGCTCTTGGTTGAGTAGTTTCACCCTTAGTAAAGATTAGGATTTTCTAAGGTTTGTTTGCCTTAGCCTTGTGACCTTGTTATTTTGCCTTGGTCTAGGACTCGACCTAGAGCCTGTTGTGGGGTGTAAGAGTCACAACACTTCTCCCTTGGTGTGGTGGTCATGATCAAGGTTGTTTTTTTTCGAGGTAGAGGTTGGAGAGGTGTGTTTCAACCTAGGCCTCATGGTGTGGTCTTGGTGTCATGACATTGTGGTGATGTTGTGGTATGTTACGACCTTGGAACCCTAGGTGTGTCGCGGTTACAAAATAGGGTTAGTTGCTTGTATGGTCAAGGTCTTACCTAGGGAGTATCACCATATCTTGCATGTGGACCTTATGTGGTTGCATGTGGATGCATGCTAGTCCTTTTCGTGGACAAGTGTTTCCTTGGAGCTCTATTTTGTTGACACCTCATCCTTTACCTTGCCTCCCTCCTCCTTTGCTATATGAACCCTCTTCTCTCCATGAGAGTGGTTATTTTTGGTCATCTTTTTCCTCCCTTCTCTTGTGATCATCTTTGGAGTTTGGTGGAGCAAGAAGGTGTGCTCTTGGTGCTTTGGAGGTGGTTCATCCCTTGCATGTGGTGATCCTTAGCCATCTCTAACTCTAGTGGGTGTTTTATCTTCTTTCTTTGGTGCTCCTTTAGATCTTATATCCTATCGTCTTCCTTCTTCTCAACCTTGGACCACATTTTTCTAAGGAGACGCTCCAGTGTGTGAGAGAGAGAGTTCCTTCTCTCTTTTCTCCTTTCTTTCTCTGGTTTAGTTTTGGGGTTTTTCTCTCTCTTCTTGAGCTATCCTTTGACCTTGGTGTTTCTCCTTTCTTATGGTGCTCTTGTGTCTGAGAGTGGAGCTTTTGGTGGATCTTATTCAACCCTTGGATTGTGTAATTGGAGCTCTTGATCTTAGAACTTGGATCGTTGGTGGTGATCTACTTAAGTTGGGTTATATAACACTAAACCCTCCCTATTATTGCACTTCTTTCTATGTTTTGTTGTTATTTTTTTCTCTCTTTAATATGTTCCTACATTATGCTAGCATATGAATCTTAACTCTAGAATTCGTTTTGGGAGAGTTATCATGCTTGGTTTGGAATTAACCTAAAACCCAAGCCTTCTTGTATCCGTTTTAGGTAGAGGTGATGATATGGATTTGCTTCCCCACATTTGACCCTTGATCTAGTTCCCATGCTTGGTGTTTGCACACCTAGAAGTAAATGAGATGTTAGGTTTAGTTTTTGTCATCTTGTCTATAGTTTCTCTTCCTTTAGTCATGCTTTTCTTGGACCTTTGCCTTAGGGTTTGTGGAGATTAGCTTGCTTGAGTTTCCTCTCATGGTGATCATGGTTCCTATTTAGTTTTGTGTCTGTTTTGGTAACCTAGGTGTTTACCCTTGGTGTTGTCACGACCTAGGAGGTTTGGTGGTTGAGGCATGGGTGTGGGTATCGTGGTCGTGACATAGCCCATTGAGATGGTCGTGGCCTAGTTGGCTTTGGTCAAGATGTTCCTTCTTGTGATGATGTTTGACCTAGGTGATGTTGGGATGAAAACAATGGAGCATAGTAGTCTTGAAACCCTTAGTCCTTGCCTTATCTTGGTCGAGACATCCCTTAGAGTGGTGGTTGTGATTAGGGAATGATGCGGTTATGATGTGGTGACATTGAGATATTGTGGTCGTGACATAGAGGTGCTTGAGGAGCTTGGCCACGACACATGGTTGAAGGGTGAAGAGAAACCCTAACCCTAATGCCACGAGCGAGACATGCAGAAGGTGATCATGACTTGATGAGGGAGTGAAGGTCGAGGTACCCATGGTGCATGCCATCGACACAACATACTATGGAGGGTGTCCGCAACCTATGTGCCTAAGTGGTTAACATGTGGTGATGGTAGGTGGTTATGAAACATATATGAACATTTAATACTAATCATGTATACATATGTGTTATGCTATTTTGTATGATCTCTAATCCTCTCTAATGATGTTGCTCAATCCCGACACACTCCATGATGGTGGAGGGTGGTGGTTCTAGGGTGGTTGATCAACCTTAACCTTGTGGACCCTAATTGGCAAAAAGTGGAAACTCTAAACCCTAAATGTGAGCAGTCTTGCTTATATCCTTACCATGGATGGTTGTGATGTATGTGCTTATCTCTCTTGATTATGATCTTTTAACTATGCAGGTGTTGTGGAATTGATTCTCATATCCAGTATGTGTTATTATGGCTATGATGTGAGACAAGATTGAATATGCCCTTGCGAGGCATGCTGATTATGCATGAGATACATGAATATGGTGGTTGGGCCTTATGAACTAACAATGGCTATTGTTCTGACATGAAAGGATGTTTCCTACTGATAATGTTGAGGGACTCATATCCCATGGAATGTGGCTTTGTTGATGACGTTGTTAATGGTAACAATACAAACATCATGTGGTGATAGTGTGACAAGTTCACACCTATATGTTATATCCGTTGGGAGAGTACTATGCCCTCATTTCTGTAGAATTTATTATCATTTTATACGTTGTAACTTGGTTGATGCTAAAAGACACTTAAATGACCTAATTAATCAAGTGGAACCTTATCATGTAGATTTTCCATGTGCCATAGATCCATTCAGTGTCAACACTTGCTGAATGGTGAAATGAGTTTAACTCGGAGCGCATATTTTTGAATATGTGGGGGTGAGGATGAATATCCCCTTACATCCAGGATATGTGATACAAGATTGGCTGCGGGCCATACCTTAGTAGGAGTGTGTCTTTGGGCCATAGCTCAGTGATATGTGACACAAGATTGGCTACATGCCATACCCTAGTAGGAGTGCGGCTGCGGACCGTATCTCAGTTTCACTAGTGTCGTGACATGTACCAAGGCAGGCTAAGCTTGTACATCTGGACTATATGTCAATGGTAGTAGTTTTGACTGATGATGTCACTATAGGTTCACTTGTACTAAACGAGGGGTGAGGTTGTAGATTTCGACTCTTCCACTAGACCTTGTTTGGCTCTGATTTCAACTTAGCAGTGGTCGGTTGGATTTGGGTGGTACGACTCAAATCCTTGAGGCATAATAAAATATGTAATCAACAGTGTAGCATACTTACTTAGATTCAAATATGGAAACATTGGATGATGCCTTGTTTTTTTTGTATAATATAGTTGGTAGTGTATATACATGTTATTCATATTCCTTTTATGATGATAAGATGTTTCACTATCTAATGGAAATTGCTTATCCTATTAGTAATGAATACCTAGTTACTATGGTTGTAGTGTTACTGCTATTTGTTTATCATCTTATTTGTGTTAATAATAGTGTTGATGGAGAGTTATATGTCCCACTAAGATTTAGAATGCACCCCATGGGTTTCCCACATATTTTTAGGTGGTCGCACATGAGGAGGTAGAGATCGTGCAATAGAGGTTGAGTAGCAACAAGAAGGACAATAGTTGACAAAGTTGGAAGTGCTATTGGTGGTCCTTTTGTTGTTAGAGTCCTAGAGTCATCCATGTACACTCAGGTCTTTGGGATGGTTGTTGGGTGTGTTTTGTAGACGTGTTTTGAGATGTGGTTTGGCTTGAATGTCCCTTTCATGTATGGACAACATTGGATATGTATATATATGTTTGGAATAGGTTTCCTTGTAACAGGACTACGACATGCATGGTAAGTATCCTATGACATGAAGGGACTCATATGTAAAGGTTTTTTCTATTTGGATCTGAATGAAAATGGTTTTAATTTTCCATGCTTTTCTGGTGATCTATTTGTTTAAGTTTGTTTCTGCAGTTAGTTCTAAGTTATATCATGGTTTGTGGCGTGGGGTGCCACATGGGTGGTGCCATAGGTTGGTATAAGAGATTTAGGTTTGCTGAGTCTATAGGTACCTACAACTAGGGATTGTCTCTATTCTTATGTCCTCCAGTATATCTTATAGTGATTTCTACTTATGAAGAAGAAGCAGAAAAGCCTAAAGATGTTTAGAGAACATGAAGAACACGTTGTTGAGAGTAGTGTCAGTGCACTAGGTGGTGGTGTAAGGAACCAGGCACGAGAAGATCGGGTGCTTGAGGGTCCCCAGTTTGACCCGTCCATTATTGAAAATCATGCCTTTCAGTTTCTTTATGGGCAGTTTATGTCTACGATGATGCATATGGCAGACAGGATGCCTGCATCTCATCCTAGGGCACCAGTTCCCAATGCATAATCTTTAGGTACTGGGAAGACCTTTGAGAGGCTTTGCCATGTTGTGGGCGATGGAGTATGCTGGGACAGGTGATCTAGTGAATGCTGGTATGTGGCTTACTGAGCTTGAGAAAGCCTTCAAGATCCTCAACATCCCAGGGACGGATAAGGTTAAGAATGCGATGTACCTTCTGAAGGGGAGTGCTGGCCATTGGTGGGCCATAGAAGAGAAGAAGAGACATGGAGTGGTTGTAGGTTGGGAGAAGTTCTAACATGAGTTTGTTAGTTGTACTCTCCATGGACCTATTTGGATGAGAAGATCAATCATTTTGAGCGGAACCAATAGGGACCCATGACGATCAACGAGTACAAGTCTACATTTATGGAGCTTATTTGGTTCTGTCCTCACATGGCTGCTACAAAGGATGAGCAGATTTGTTGTTTTAAGAAGGGGTTGAACATTGAGTTGTCTACCCCGGTGGCTACTTTGGAGAACTAAGAGTGGTTTGGCACATTTGTGGAGTCTGTTCAGAGGATAGAGCGGTCTATGATAGAGAAGCGAGAGATGAGTGCCAGGAAGAGGTTTGCACAGTTCTAGGGGCAGTTGTTAGGAGGCTTTAAGAAGTCAAGGTTTTTTGCACTTCCAACATCACAAAGGTTCAATGCTCATACGCAGTGGTCACTGAGTAAAGGTAGAGGTCATAATCTTCCACCTATTGGATCTAACATCATTGCTTCAGTGTCGGTAATGGGGCCGTCTAGGCCACAGTTTGAGACTTGAGTTTGCTACAAGTGTGGGCAAACAGGACATCTGAAGTGGGAGTGTCTAGTGAGGGACGACAAGGTGACCCAGCAACCGAGGCAAACCTAGTAGGGCTCTCAGAGACAACAGAGTGGTGGTTCAGGAGGATGAGGATGTGGCCAAGCATCGCATGTCGGATCACCTGCTCAGGGAAACAGAAGATAGGGGAGACAATAGAAAATATCTAGATTTTATGCCATGAGTCAGTTAGAGACAATGGTCAACGCGAGAGTAGTGACATGTCAGATGGAGTTATTTTCATTCTGATTTGTCTTTTTCTTTCTTTGTATTTATTTTGGTTGACCCGAGTACAACACACTCTTTTATTGCTCGTGAAGTTCTTGACAGTTGTCTTTTGCCTCATAAGAGGGATAGCTTGTTGTTAGAAACCATTTTAGTTGGTTTTATAGTGTTACAGGAGGTGTTTCATTCTTGTGTCCTTTCCTTTTCAGGGCACAACATTCAAATGGATTCATACCACTTGACATGCATGGGTTCGATGTAATCCTTGGAATGGACACCTTAGAGAAGATCTAGTGGTTTTGGATTGTAATTCCAAATATGTGACATTTATAGATGGTGATAAGACGTGGATCTTCTAAGGAGATAGGAAGTTTCTTCTGACGTGTCTACTATCGACGATGGTGATAGGGAAGCTGTTGAGATAGGGTTGTGAGGTGTTCTTGGTACATGTGTTGGATACTGAGGTGAGGAGTCCTAGTATTCATGAGGTACCAATTGTTAGAGAGTTTGATGATGTGTTTCTGGAGAGTTTCCAGGTGTTCCCCCACCTTGAGAGATTGATTTTGAGATCAATCTGGTTCCTGACATGCAATCGATAGCTTAAACACCACACATGATGGCTCCAACAGAGATGACAGAGTTGAAGACATAGTTACAAGAGTTGCTTGATAAAGATTTCATCAGGCTGAGTATATCACCATGGGTGCTCTAGTGATGTTCGTGAAGAAGAAGGATGGGTCTATTATGTTGTGCATAGACTACAGACAGATGAGCAAGGTGACGATAAAGAAAAAGTATCCCTTGCCAAGGATATATGACATGTTCAATTAGTTACATGGCATGTCAGTGTTCTCGTAGATAGACCTGAGGTCATGATATCACTAGTTGATGATCAAGGAGGATGACATACCCAAGTCAGATTTTAGGATGAGGTATGGCCATTATGAGTTTGTGGTTATGTTATTCGGGCTGACCAATGCACCAACAACGTTCATTGACTTAATGAACAGAGTGTTCCAGCCGTTTCTTAACTAGTTTGTGGTTGTATTTATAGATAACATCATGATATGAAGTCGTAACAATCAACAACATGAAGAACATCTTTGTCAAGCATTGGCCATGCTAAGGCGACATCAACTTTATGACAAGTTTAGCAAGTGTGAGTTCAGGTTAAAGGAGGTAGCTTTCTTGGGGCATGTTATATCTGTCGAGGGAGTTTGTGTGGATCCTAAGAAGGTTGAGTCTGTGATAGAGTGGGAGCAGCCAAAGATGATGACAAAAGTGTGTAGTTTTTTGAGTTTGGTAGGCTATTACCGGAGGTTCATTAAAGAATTCATTGCTATCATTTTACCCCTAACAAAGTTGACAAGGACAGACGTATCGTTCATCTGGGTTGACAGATGTTAGTGTACTTTTCAGATGTTGAAAGAGAAGTTGACAAGTGCACCGATTCTGGTCTTGCCTGAGCAAGGAAAGGGATACACAATCTTATGTGATGCATCCAGACATGGTTTGGGTTGTGTGATGTAGGACAAGCAAGTGGCTTCTTTTGCTTCCCAATAGCTTAAGAAACATGAGGAGAATTACCCAACCCACAATCTAGAGTTAGCTTCTATGGTTCATGCTTTGAAGATCTAGAGGCACTACCTTTACAGTGAGAAGTGTCATATCTTCACGAATCAGAAGAACCTGAAGTACATCATTTTGCAACATAAGTTGAATATGAGGCAATGTCGCTGGATGGCGTTAATCAAGGATTACAACTACATGATTGATTACCATCCAGAGAAGGAAAATGTTGTGGAAGATGCATTGAGAAGGAAGTCTTTGTCTTCACCTATGATAGAGCCCAGTTGAGTTCTTGGTGTGCTACAAGCAAGACATGCTAATCTCCCTATGTTAGATGCATGTTAAGATGGAAGTTTCTTTGCTAGTAGGATTGTTAGCATAGTTGCAGGTGAAGCCCACGCTGAGGTAACATATCAGAGAGGTACAATAGGTTGATATTGTGATACAGAATATTAGATCAGATCTTGGAAGTAAGAAGCATGATGGCTTCCATGAGTCAGATGATGGGATTGTTTGTTACCATGGTAGAGTAGTGGTTCTTGATGATGATGACCTAAAGAAGATGGTCCTGGAAGAGGCTTACTCATCCATGTACGCCATGCACCCATGTAGCACCAAGATGTATCATAACTTAAAGGATATGTATTACTGGTTTGGCTTGAAATGAGACATGGCTGAGTTCGTAGTGAGATGTGATGCGTGTCAGTAGGTTAAAGCTGAGTATCAAAATCCAATAGGGATGTTACAACCATTACCTATACCATAGTGGAAATGGGATCATATGACTATGGACTTCGTGGTTGGACTGCCTAGGACAGCCAAAGGTCATGATTCCATTTGGGTGATTGTTGACAAGTTGACCAAGTCAGTGCATTTTCTTTCTGTGAAAATGATGTATACAATTGAGAAGCTTACCCAGATCTATATTTATGAGATAGTGCATTTGCATGTTGTTCCAGAAACTATCGTGTCTGATAGAGAGCCACAGTTCACAAGTCACTTTTAGGAGCGTCTGCACACATCTTTGGGTATGTAGTTGAGGTTCAACACTACCTTTCACCCATAGACAGAAGGTCAATCTGGGAGGACCATTCATGCCTTGGAGGATCTATTGAGATCTTGTGTTCTTTAGTTTTTGGGCAACTAGGACATACATCTCAATTTGATAGTGTTTGCCTACAACAACAGTTATCATAGTAGCATCAACATGGCACCTTATGAGGCATTGTATGAGAGACGTTGCAAGTCTCTGTTGTGTTGGTATGATATGGGAGAGCACCATCTTCTTGGTCCTGAGTAATGTTGCAGCCTATGGAGGTGGAGCTTGATGAGGACATGTCCTATGTTGAAGGCCCAATATTGATCCTTGACATAAGAGTGAATAAGCTACAGAAGAAGGATATAGTTCTTGTGAAGGTTCCATGGAATCACTGTGGTGTTGGGGAAGCCATGTGGGAGCTCGAGGAAGAGATGAAGAGGAACTACCCCTCTCTTTTCTCTTAAGATTTTGGGGGCAAAATCCTTGTTAGGGGTTTATGGTTTGTAAGGACCCTAACCTGATTTTTGGGGTAACCCTATTTTTTTTGGCTTGATCATGTGCGTAGAAACTTTCTCTAATCTTTTGAGATGTGATTATGTCTTGTGGAGAGGTTAAGTCTCAAGTTTGAGCTTGTTTGGATGATGTTTGTGCTATATGTGCTAGTTTTGGTGCAAATTGCAAATTACCCAATGTAGGGGGTTGATGTGCAATTTGTCACCTCCAAAGTGTTCTTTATCTCTCTTGGCTTCATGAGGGAGAGTGTGGTGCTTTGGGGTGCCCTGTTTGGCTCTTGGTTGAGTAGTGTCACCCTTAGTGGAGATTAGGGTTTTCTAGGGTTTGTTTGACTTAGCCTTGTGACCTTGTTTTGCCTTGACCTAGGTCGCGACCTAGAGCCTGCTGTGGGGTGTTGTGGTCATTACACTTCCCCCTTGGTGTGGTGGTCATGAAAAAGGTTGTCTGGGGTCTAGGTAGAGGTTGGATAGGTGTGTTTCGACCTATGCCTCATGGGGTGGTCTTGGTGTCACAACCTTGTGGTGATGTTGTGGTATGTCAAGACCTTAGAACCCTAGGTGTGTCACAGTCACAACATAGGGTCAGTTGCTTGGATGGTCGAGTTCCTACCTAAGAAGTATCACCATATTTTACATGTGGACCTTATGTGGTTGCATGTGGATGCATGATGGTCCTTTTAGTGGACAAGTGTTTCCTTGGAGCTCTATCTTGTTGACACCTCATCCTTTGCCCTACCTCCCTCCTCCTTTGTTATATGAACCCTCTTCTCTCCATGCAAGTGGTTCTTTTCAGCCATCTTCTTCCTCCCTTCTCTTGTTCTTGTCTTTGGAGCTTGGTGTAGCAAGAAGTTGTGCTCTTGGTGCCTTGGAGGTGGTTCATCCCTTGCATGTGGTGCTTGTGGTGATCCTTATCCATCTCTAACTCTGGTGAGTGTTTTATCTTCTTTATTCGGTGTTCCTTTGGATCTTCTACCCTATATTCTTCCTTCTTCCTGGCCTTGGGCCACATTTTTCCAAGGTGAAACTCTAGTGTGTGAGAGAGAAAGTTCCTTCTCTCTTTTCTCCTTTCTTTCTCTGGTTTAGTTTTGGGGTTTTGCTCTCTCTTCTTGAGCTATCCTTTGACCTTGGTGTTTCTCCCTTATTGATGTGCTATTGTGTTTGAGAGTGGAGGTTTTTGTGGAGCTTCTTCAACCCTTGTATCATGTGCTTGGAGCTCTTGATCTTGGAGCTTGGAGATTTGGTGGTGATCTTCTTAAGGCACGCTATATAACACTAAACTCTCTCTATTATTGCAATTCTTGCTATGTTGTGTTGTGGTTTTTTCCTCTTTAACATATTCCTACATCATTCTAGCATATGAAGCTTAACCCTATAATTCGTTTGGGAGAGTTATCATGCTTGGTTTCGAAGTAACCCGAAATCCTATTCTTCTTGTATCTATTTTGGGTAGAGGTGATGATATGGAGTATCTTCCCCACGTTTGACCCTTGATCTAGTTTCCATACTTGGTGTTTGTATACCTAGAAGTAAGTTAGAGGTTAGTTTTGGTTTTGGTCATCTTGAATATAGTTTCTCTTCCTTTAGTCATGCTTTTCATGGACCTTTGCGTTAGGGTTTGTGGAGATCGACTTGCTTGAATTTCCTCTCATGGTGATCATAGTTCCTATTTAGTTTTGGGTCTATTTTGGTGACATAGGTGTTTACCCTTGGTGTGGTCACGACCCAGGAGGTTTTTTGGTCAAGGCATGGGTATGGGCATCCTAGTTACGGCATAGCTCATTGTATGTCCGCGACCTAGTTGGCTTTGGTTGAGATGTTCCTTCTTGTGATGATGTTTGACCTAGGTGATGTAGAGTTGAGACCTATGGAGCATAGTAGTCTTGAAACCCTTAGTCCTTACCTTAGATTGGTGGAGACATTACTTGGAGTGGTGGTCGTGATCAAGGAACGCTACGGCCGTGACATGGTGGCGTTGAGACGTTGCAGTCACGACATAGAGGTGCTTGAGGATCTTATCCGCAACACATGGTTGAAGGGTGAAGAGAAACCCTAACTCTAATGTCACGGGCGAGACATGTAGAAAGTGGCCATGACATGATGAGGGATTAAAGTCGAGGAACCCAAGGTGCATGTCGCGGTCATGACATACTATGGAGGGTGAACCTATGTTCCTAAGTGGTTAACATGTGGTGACAGTAGGTGGTTATGAAACATATATGAACGTCTAATGTTAATCATGTATACATATGTGTTATGCTATTTTTTATGATCTGTAATCCTCTCTAATGATGTTGCTTAATCTTGACACACTCCATGATGGTATAGGGTGGTGATTCTAGGGTGGTTGGTTGACCTTAACCTTGTGGACCCTAATCGGAAAAAAGTGGAAACTCTAAACCCTAAAAGTGAACAGTCTTGCTTATATCCTTAGCATGGATGGTTCTGATGTTATGTGCTTATATCTCTTGATTATGATCTTTTAACTATGCAGTGAAATTGATTCTCATAGCTAGTATGTGCAATTATGGCTATAATGTGCGATAAGATTGAATATACCCTTGTGAGGCATGTTGATTATGCAGGTGATACATGAATATGGTGGTTGGGCCTTATGACCTAACATTGGTTATTGTTCTAACATCAAAGGATGTTTCCTACTGATAAAGTTGAGGGACTAATATCCCATGGAATGTGGCTTTGTTGATGATGTTGTGAATGGCAACAATACAAACATCTTGTGGTGATAGTGTGACAAGTTCATACCCTATATTTTATATCCATTGGGAGAGTACTATGCCCTCATTTTTGTAGAATTTGTTATGATTTTACACGTTGTAACTTGATTGATGCTAAAAGACACTTAAATGACCTAACTAATCAAGTGGAACCTAATCATGTAGCTTATACATATGCCATAGATCCATTCAGTGTCAACACTCGCTGAATGGTGAAATGAGTTTAAGTCGGACCGCATATTTTTGAATATGCAGGTGTGAGGAAGAATATCCCCTTATGTCCAAGATATGTGATGCATGATTGGATGTGGGCCATACTCTGGTAGGAGTGTAGCTTCAAACCATAGGTCACTGATATGTGATACATGATTGGCTATGGGCCATACTCTGGTAGGAGTATGACTTGGGGCCATAGCTCAATTTCACTAGCACCGTGACCTATACCAAGGCAGGCTAGGTTTGTATAGTTGGACTATATGTCACTGTTGTGTGTATTTCATGTCGACTTTTTGCACATACTCACATACAAATTTAGTTCATTTTGTCTTCATTTAGCCTCTATTCATATTCATCTTGCCACATTTTTAGTTATTTTGCTTATCACATGATGGTGATTGCAGATATGTATTGAAAAGGTCAAATTGGAGATAGCCCAACTTAAATCCGACCCCAACAAGACTTCTCCACATTTTGCAGCTGATTTAGAGCCATTTCCTAAAGAAACAGCAACGGACATGGTGTGTTCCCTTAGAGACACGATGTGTCCCTTCACAGAAAACCTCACCAGACGAAGAACACATCGTGTGTTATGACACACACACTGTGTGTGTTTCCAGCAGTCCCTAGCACAGAACAAAAAAGTGTCGACACGACGTGTTCCCCTGAGAACACGTCGTGTTCCTGGGACTTGAAGACTGACTACATTTTTCTGCCGACACACATGGTGTGTATTTGTTCAAACACACCGTGTGCCTTTCACTTGAATCGACTCCAGGAAGCCATCATATGACATGTCTCTATTCGACATGTTGTGTGCCTCACTATAGCAACAATACTCAGTGGGATCAAACAACATGACACGATGTGTCCTCCAAAAGACACGTTGTGTGGTTATCAGTGTTTGTAAAATAAAAAACGACCACCCCTTGTTTTAAAAGAGAAATGCAACCCAATGGGCGGTTAGGCCTAGTCATTTTCGAAGTGTCTTTTGTCCAAGTGAAGTTCCCAGAGATTAGGAGGGAGATTTTAGGGTGGAAGAAGGTGGTTTCTTGTGAGAGTACCTCCATTCTACCTCTTTTCTTTTCGATTCTCTTCTTCTAAGGTGCAACAGAGCTACTTCTCTCAGCCAAGCTTTCTGGGAGGGAAGATTGTCCAAGTTGGAGCAGCTCCAAGGGTGGAATTTTGTCCTCTAGCTGGAGTTCTACTACCCTTTGGCTACATCCTTGGTTATTCTAGCTTTTCCTTCTCTTAAGAATGCAAAACTCTAAAATTAGAATGCAAAACTCTAAAATTATTGCCTTGTATCTGCATATCATCATTATGGACAAGTAGAACTCTTTTCTTGGGCATGGGAGAGTAGCTCCCATGCCATTTTTCATGTGAAATCAAAATTTATGTTCATTATTAGTTAACTTGCCTTTTCTATGGATGCCTCTGGTGTTTTCTTGCTTGTATGGTTGGTTGGCCACCTCTTATATAGGTTTTATGCTTGCCTTGTGCTTCGGGAGAATGCATGAAGGAGTAAGGAGTAGGATTTATGGTTATACTCTCTTGACCATGGGAGTGGATAGAGATTATTGAGGGTTAGGTTGTATTTGATACTAAGCATAGATGCGGGAGCGTTATGTGATGTTGAGAACCATCTCATGACATTGGAAAATGCATGACAATGACAACCTCCTTGCTTGTTAGCAGCGATCTTTGTTTTGTTTGTTCATATGATATGATGGTATGGTGGTGAAATATAATGCCCAAGCTTCTAATCTCTTAATCAACACCTTTTACTTTTAACCTTTTCTTTTGTTTAACTCTTTAGTGTGTAATCAACCCAACTTTTATAGCCTGATTTAGATTAATGAAAGTTAACAAATTTGCACCTAACTAGCCTAACTCCTTGTATTTGACACTCGACTACATTGACCCCCATACACATGCGGGTGATTAGTGAGTTGAGACCTCTCTTTTTAAAACTTACAACAAGTTTTTAGTATCGTTGTCGGGGACTTAATTTCAGCCAAACTTGATGCCTTGACTCAAAAATTTGAAAGGTTGACTACCCATTCACTTCAAGCAGTTGAGAAAGTATGTGAAGCTTGTGGAACATTCAGGCACAACTCTGCTTCTTGTTTTGCACCACAGATAAATGTCAATGAAGCACCGAAGCAAGTCAATACAGTGGGGAATTTCAAAAATAGACAAGCCTATAATCCATTTTTTGAAACAAATAACCCAGGATGGAGAGACCATCCAAATTTGTCTTATAGGAATAATAATTCATAGAACCTATAGCAAGGCCAAGCTCAAGGTCAACAACCTATGAGAAACCATCAATCGATGAATACCAATCGCCAACAGCCACCAGGGTACAATTCTCGCAACAACAAAAATTTCAACGAATTTTAGCAAGTGACTCCTCCCTCTCAGAAATCAAGCTTAGAAAGCCTCCTTGAGACCTTTATCACTACACAATTACAACAAATGATGAATTTCGAGCACATGACAACTTGTTGAAAGATGCTATCACATAACTCTCTTCAAAGGTTGATGGGATTGTCACACACACCAAAATGTTAGAGAATCAGATAGCTCAACAAGCATTAGCCAATCAAGGATCATTTTTAGGTTCCTTTCCTAGTCAACCTATCATGAACCCCAAGAGTTGTAAATATATGACCTTAAGGAGTGGAGCTATCATAGGAAGATATTCACCACCATCCAAGAGGAAATCTGGAGAAATTGCTTATACTACTGTTGAAGATGTAGTTGAAACACAAAGGAAGAAGACTGCTACAAATCTGCAGCAAGGTGATTTTTCAAGCAAGCCAAATGCTCCATTTCCCCACAGATTTGCTAGCACAAAAGATGAAGTGAAGTTCAACAAATTTATGGACATTCTAAACAAGTTATATGTAAACCTACCCCTAGTCAAAGTCATACTTGAAATGCCCTCCTACACCAAGTTCTTAAAGGATATCTTAACAAAGAAGAGGAGATCCAGACAAGTTAAAATTGTGATGCTTTTTGAAAGACTAAGCTCCATCATCCAGAACCGTATGCCTGAGAAACTAGATGATCAAAGTGTCTTTACTCTTCCTTGCAAGATAATAGACTCTACTTTTGATAAATTTCTGGTAGACCTTAGAGCTAGCATCAGTTTGATTTCCATTTCTTTATGGGAAAAGCTAGACTTGGGAGATCTTAAGCCAACATCTATGACAATTCAGCTAGCTGACCTCTCTATTAAGCATCCAAGGGGAGTGATAGAGGATGTCCCAGTTCAGATAGGAAAGTTCTTTATCCCATGTGATTTTGTGGTCTTAGACATGCATGAAGACC
Source organism: Alisma plantago-aquatica (assembly GCA_963693085.1). Classification (NCBI taxonomy): domain Eukaryota; kingdom Viridiplantae; phylum Streptophyta; class Magnoliopsida; order Alismatales; family Alismataceae; genus Alisma; species Alisma plantago-aquatica. Next base: position 1,117,755,140 of record OY856409.1, on the reverse strand, counting down.
CAACCAATCTTGTTCTTTTTGGAAGACCCTTCTTGCGCATTGCAAACTATTTAGTTGACATTAGAGAAAGAAATCTCACCGTTCGGGTGGGAGATGAAGAACTTGTGCTTTTATTCTATGATGAAATGAAGGAATCCAACTCCAAGGAGTATGTTTTCCTTGTTGACACCATCGACACATTGCTGGAAGAAGAAAAGAATTTTGTTGATATTGCTTTAGGTGATCTCGATGAAGATGATATTAATGCCATCCATAATGATGAAAGCACTAAAACTTTGGAGAAGCCATCAAGTGAAGACATCTCAAAGAAAAATGAAGGGAGCAATATCGCATCCCCAAGAAAATAGGTAGAACTAAAACCCCTCCCACCGGGTTAAGGTATGCTTTCTTAGGCCCAAACTCTTCTTCTCCCGTCATTATAAATGCCAAATTGAACAATGATCAAGAAGAAAAACTTTTGAATGAACTTAGATGCTACAAAGATGTGATAGGTTATTCTATTGATGACCTCAAAGTAATTAACCCATCTATTTGCATGCATATGATAGCTTTAGAAGAGAATGCCAAACCATGTAAAGACCCACCAAGGAGACTAAACCAGAACATGATGGAAGTTGTTAAGAAAGAAATCTTAAAACTTAAAGATGTTGGAAATATTTATCCAATAAGTGATAGTCCTTGGGTAAGTCCTATACATGTTGTGCCTAAGAAAGGAGGAACAACTGTGATTAAAGGAGAAAATGATGAACTAAATCAAACAAGAATCATCACCGGATGGCGAATGTGTATTGATTATAGAATACTCAATAAAGCCACCAAAAAGGACCATTTTCCTTTGCCCTTTATTGATTTAATGCTAGAAAGACTTGCTCATCACTCATATTTTTGATACCTTGATGAGTAAGCAGGTTCTTTCAGATCCCCATCTATCCAACCGATCAAGAGAAAACCACATTTACTTGCATCTATGGAACTTATACATATAGGTGGATGCCCTTTAGGATTTGCAATGCACCCGCCACTTTTCAAAGGTGTATGGTGGCTATTTTTTCTGATTACATTGAAAAAAACATAAAAATATTCATTGATTTTAGTGTCTATGGTAATTCATTCGATGATTGCTTGTTGAATTTAACTAAAGTTTTGCAAAGATGTCAACGAGTCAATATTGTGTTGAATTGGGAGAAATGCCACTTTATGGTGCAAACTAGAGTCATTCTAGGCCATGTCATTTCCAATAAAGGGATTGAAGTGGACAAAGCCAAGGTGGACGCTATTGAAAAGATGGATGCTCCAACCAATGTCAAGGAAATCTACAACTTTCTAGGTCATGCAAGTTTTTACATGGGATTTATTAAGGACTTCTCAAATATTACAAAGCCTCTATGCTCCTTGTTAGCAAAGGATGTTGAGTTTGAATTCAATGACGATTGCCAATCTACCTTCCAAAAATTAAAATATGCCCTAGTTTCAACTCCTGTTATCCAACCACCCGATTGGAGTACTCCTTTTGAAGTGATGTGTGATGCCAGTGACTACGCCATATGAGAAGTCTTGGAACAAAGAAAAGACAACAAACTCCATGCTATACACTATGTAAGTAAAACCCTTAATGATGCACAAATCAACTATGCTACTAAAAAAGAGATGCTTGCTATTGTTTATGCATTTGATAAATTTAGACAGTATCTAGTGGGTTCTAAGGTCATTGTGTATACAGATCATTATGCAATTATGTACCTTATGAGCATGAAAGATGCTAAACCACGTCTCATCTGCTGGATATTATTACTATAGGAGTTTGATTTAGAAATCAAAGACATAAAAGGAAGGGAGAATAATGTAGCTGACCATCTCTCGCGTCTCTACACAAACATTGACGAAAAAGTACCCATTGATGACAAGTTGCCCACTGAGAAGTTATATGCAATGAATTCTCCAGCCTTGTCGTGGTTTGCTGATTTTGCAAACTACCTTGCCATCGATTGCCTTCCACCTGATTTCACCTACCAGAAGAAGAAGAAGTTTCTTCATGATGTTAAATTCTATTGTTGGGATGACCCTCTATTGTTCAAGAAATGCGCATATGGACTCATAAGGAGATGTATCCCAAATGAGGAAATTGCTAATGTAATTTCATATTGTCATTCCAATCCCTACGGTGGATATTTTGGAGAAGACAAAATAGCAACCAGAATCCTACAATGCAATTTTTATTGGCCAAGCCTATTCTGTGATGTGCACACATTTTTCAAAGCTTGTGACAATTGCCAAAGAGGTGGGGGAATTTCAAGGAGAGATGAAATTCCATTGAACTCAATTATGGAGATATAAGTTTTTGACATGTGGGGCATAGATTACATGGGACCCTTTCCGTCTTCATCCAGCTACAAGTTCATCATGGTGGCCTGTGATTATGTTTCCAAATGGGTGGAGGCTATCCCCAACTCAAGCTCTGGATGCATAGTCAGTCATTAAACTATTTCATAAAATCATCTTCCTTAGATTTGGAGTTCCAAGAGCAATTATTTCAGATGGTGGCAGCCATTTTAATGAGAGAAACTTCAACAACCTACTTAACAAATATGGGATGAAGCATAAGGTGTCGACACCCTATCATCCTCAAACATCAGGCCAAGTGGAGATCTCAAATAGGCAACTGAAGGCTATTCTAGAAAAAACTATCTCCTTTCAAGAAAGGATTGGGCACTTAAGTTAGACAATGTGTTATGGGCATACATGACAACTTTTAAAACACCCATTGGAACAACTCCTTTTAAACTTATCTACGGAAAATCATGTCATTTACCTATAGAATTGGAGCACAAAGCATTACGGGCAATCAAGTTCCTAAACTATGACCTTAAGAAGGTAGGAGAGAAGAGATTGTTGCAACTCCAAGAGCTGGAAGAGCTACGAATGGGTGCTTATGAAAATGCTAAAATCTACAAGGAAAAGAAAAAGAGATGGCATGATAAGAGAATCAATATCAAAGATTTCAAAGAAGGAGATCAAGTTCTTCTTTTCAACTCCAAACTCAAAGTCTTTCTAGGGAAACTGAGATCTAAGTGGTCTGGACCGTTCTTGGTCTTACGTGTCTTTCCATATGGGACCATGGAGCTGCAAGGGAAACATACATCCTTCAAGGTCAATGGACAACACTACAAGTTGTACATCACATGGGACGAAGTTGACAAGGGAGCCTCTTTCTTCCTCCAAGATGCTTGACCAACAGATTGAAGAGTCCTACTCCGAACTTTAAATGGAGGAACTCATGGGTGTTGACCCCACATTAGAATATATTTTCTTTTTGAAGTTTGAGTCAAGAACAATATTTAATTTCCCAATATAAGCTTGTCAGGGGTGAATCTAATAATGTAGACACTTATACTTGCATCTCATCACTTCTGCAGGTGCTGATAAGAAGTTGAATTCTACAGAAATTCCAAAAGACACGATGTGTCTTTATTTGACATGATGTTTTGTCACTCACAGATAGCACAAAGTAAGAAGAAAATTAGAAAGACACGACGTGTCCTCACACGACCCGTCGTGTTTTTATGAGGCAGACCATACAAAGTTCTCATCTAGAAATGCACATGGCGTGTCCTAATCAAGACACGATGTGTACTTCATAGACAACATCAAGCAGGGATTATCTGGAATCAAACATGTCGTGTCTTTATTTACATATGGCATGTCATTATCAACGAGAGGGTTATACATTTGGCTTCTGGATTTGTACACGATGTGTGCCTAAAATCACACGGTGTGTCTTACACAACACATTTTTTCTCATAAGATTGTGGGGAGCCTCTAGAATCAGACACATAATGTCCTCCAAATCACACATCATGTACTTTGACGGGAAGGGGGTTTTAACCCTAAATACCATGTCGCCTCTCTCACTCACTCGCCTCATTTGAGCCGTGTGCAAGCTGCCACCGCCACCAACTGCCTCCAACCAGTCATGTGCAAGTCAAAACTGCAAGCCGCCTCCATCTCTGAGCTGCCACAAACTACATCTACGACCTCGCGAGGCCACGAAGATCCTTCTCCACCGCCCTGATCTTCCCCTCTTCCTCTCTCACTCTGCTGGAGGTTGAAGCTAGAAGTCTACCACCACCTTACCCCATCAGGACATGAGGCTCTCATCCAGATGCTCACATTCTACCGCTACCGTCTCTGCCAGCCTTTTCCTCCTCCCCCCTCAAATACACGACGTGAGCTCCTCGAAATCGTCTGTGTTCTGTAATCTAGAAGTAGCTCAGTCCCAGGTACACGATGTATCTCAAAGAAGACATGTTGTGTCTTTCCCCTATTTGATCAGTCTTAATGTAAAAGAACAATTCGTGTCCCAATAGCAACATGTCGTGTTCAATCACGCTCAACACATACTCTGCAGAAATGGTACCCGTCCAACAAACCTCCAACTGCAAGCATCGAGCAAGATCCTCCTCGGCCCCGGCTTACGTCTTTATGGCCCAATTTAGGGTCAAACCAGAGGAAGACCCTACCTACCAGTTCCTCATCTCAAGGAGGGTGCTCCCTACTCAATTCGTTTGTGATCAAACACTCACCACTCTTGGATTCAAAGATGAAGTTTTCTCCTTCCTAAAAGATCTCAGTCTATGTTACATCTGCTGTTTGGTAACAAATACTTACCCCCTCCTCGTATATGACTTTTTGACGACTCTTACCATCGAGAACGATCCACAGAAGAAATTGGAACCCTATGCTATCATCCATTTCTGTCTTTTGGGCTGAAGTTTCAAGCTCACTTTTAGACATTTCTAAGAAGTTTTAGACTACCACTATGAAGGGGCACTAGGTTATCTACCAGCTTTTGACAGTGATGAATTCTGGTTTGAGATCTCTGACGCAGACCATCATGATGCCAAGAAGGATAGGGCGTCCACTATTCACAATCCCATTTCTGATATGTGCACTACCTTCTTAGTACATGGGTTTTTGTAAAGAAGGAGACCCAAGGTGTCTGCGGTAAACAGGATTTGTTCTTTCTATGGGGCATGGTGTATGGGCATAAAATCAATGCAGGCTATTATATTCTTACCAGGTTCTTATACATTAAGAAAATGAAGAAGAAAGAATTTGGGGACATAATCTGTGGGGGTTAATTACTCTTATTGCTAACAAGCTGGACGTAGACCTGATAGGTCTAGAAGCTGCACCAGGAAGAAACCTAGTAGATATTCAATATCTTGTTTCTACAGGATTGATCTCAAGGGTTGCCAATAGTGACACCAAGTTTAGGTAGTTCTTTGATAAAGATAAGTACATTGACAATCCATACTTGGAACACATCACCTTGATAAATAAAGAGAACTAGAATCCTAATGAAGTGATGACCGATGCTTTTAAGGCACCCCCTACTGCTTTTAAGGCACCCCCTACTGCTCCACCACCACCCTCCATAAGCACGTAGACAGATTACTCTTAGGCCATGCCTGATGTCAGACATTTTTATAGTTATGTGCAATAGCAGTTTGACCATATGGACGGTCGCCTTGACATGATGGGTCAACAATTCTCTACTATGCATGATGTGGTTCATCGCATGGATACTTGCGACATTCTCTCAGGGCCACTATTCCATGCCACAACAACACCAACCTACACCTCCTCCGTAGCCTGAGTTTGTTCCACAACCCATGAGGGTTGATGTTCTAGATGACGATGATCTCGTCATCTAGTTCTTCCTATCTGATCATATGGGCGGTGGACCCTCCCATTGATGCATACCATGATAGGTACCCAGTTGTTTCTTCCATAGGTTTGATTGATGCAGTGAGGACACTGCAAATTTCAAGCTTAGGGGGACGCAATTGGCCGGTAATGTAGTTTTTGTTGTTTTTCATGTTGTTTGTCAAGTTTGTTCCTTAGTTTCATCTTGTTTAAGTTTTATTTTTTTCTTCTTTATTTTTGTGGCAAGTCTAATATGATGTGAGGCTCTCTTGATGTAATGGACTATTTTTCCATCCAAGTTTGAACCATCTTGTCCTCTTGCACCATAATTGGTCATTTAAAGGAATTGTTAAAGAGCATGCATAGATCAATTGAAACCCTTTGGCCTCCAAAATGGGCTTAATTCTAGCTTATATTTTTAGATTGAACATTCACCTTTCACATCTTTGATTGCTTAAAACATGTAATGGTCTAAATTTTTGTGGATGAATCAACTTTCCAACACAAATTAGAATAAGGGATGCCCTTTCCAAACTCTTAGTGCATATACAATCACTCTTTCAGTGAATTTTTTTCAAATCAAATGAACAAAATCTAGCTAATTTAACATTTTATTTGATTCTTTCACATTTTGGAAAACTCTCAAAATTTCTATTTCCTTATTTCACCCTCATACCCCGTTAAAGATGGCTAACAATCCACTTATCATGCTATCCTAGTGTGAGACCGATCAGGCAACGATGGTTAGGTGATATGTATCAAAGAGAGGGAAAAAACACCCCAACCAACACTCCACGTGTGCATAAGCCTACATTAGCAGTCAAGTGCCAGAGCCAAAAATCCATTGTCAAATCATCTTTTGGGAAAAGAGAAGATCACAACTAAAACTGTTAATATTATCTAAGATTTTATCTTTTGTATCCTTAATAGTTAAGAAACCATGTTGTGCACCCACTAGTTGTTTGGCTTGGCTATCCAAATTCTAATTAGTGTTGTTTGGTTAATTGATTCGTTAAATTGTGACCGCCCCTGTTGAATTTAAAAAATTCTCTTTCATGGATATATAAGTTGAGTTGATGGATATGAGTATAAACATGTTGATCAAGGTTGGTTGTGCCTTATGCACGTCTTTCATTTTATTTAATCTATGCATGATCTTGAAAATTCCTTCATTTGTGCTTCTATGTTCTTTTTTCTTGAGGACAAGAAACAGTTCAAGCTTAGTGGGTTTTCTTGTGTGTATTTCATATCAACTTTTTGCACATACTCACCCACAAATTCAGTTCATTTTGTCTTAATTTAGCCTCTATTCATATTCATCTTGCCACATTTTTAGCTATTTTGCTTCCCGCATGATGTTTATTTGAGACATGTATTGAAAAGGTCAAATTGGAGATAGTTCAACTCAAATCTGACTCCAATGAGACTGCTCTACATTTTCCAACTGATTTAGAGCCATTTCTTGAAGAAACAACAACAAACACGGTGTGTTCCATAAGAGACATGATGTGTCCCTTCACAGAAAACCTCACCAGATGAAGAACACATTGTGTGTTATGACACACATGATGTGTGTGTTTCCAACAGCCCCTAGCCCAGAACAAAGAAGCATCAACACGACATGTTCCCCTAAGAACATGGTGTGTTCCTAGGACATGAAGGTCGACTACATTTTTCTGCCAACGCACACGGCATGTATTTGTTCTAACACATCGTGTGCCTTTCACTTGAATCGACTCCAAGAAGACATCTCACGCCATGTCTCTATTCGACACGTCATGTGCCTCACTGCAACATCAATACTCAACAAGGTCAAATGGCAGGACATAACATGTCCTTCAAAAGACACACCGTGTCTTATCAGATTTTGCAAAACTAAAAATGATTCCGCCTTGTTTTAAAAGAGAAATGCAACCCAATGCGAGGTTAGGCCCAATCATTTTCTATTACAACCCCAATTTTTGGGTTCATATGGTTGGAAATGCAATTTCCCCAATAAATGTATGATTATGGGAATTCTATGATTTATGTGTATTGAATGGATTTACTTTGCAATATTTCCTTTGTGCATGTGATTTCGTGGATCATAATATGTTAATGGGTCCAATATGATTAAAAGAAAAAGAAGAAATCAAACAATGCATTATTAAGAAGGAAATTTGAGATAATGAGGAAAAGATAAGAAATATGTGGAAATATGGATAATGGAATCATCATGGATGAGATTTTGAGTCCACATTGTTTCTAATGGTAAAAGGAATCCAAATAAATGATATAAAGAAGAGGAGAGGGAAAATTTGAATAAAATATGCTTTATTAAGAGATAACTTGCATATAAATAAAAGTATGTCATACTTTTATATGTGAGTTTCAAACCTGGTACACAAGTAGTTTAAGTCATTATGGACTTTCCTATAAAATTTGGGTTAAAAGGGTAAATGGTTTGGGAGATATGAATTTTTTAAGTTTCCTAAAGTGAATAGGATATCATTTAAATGTCACGAATATCCAATTTAATAAAAAATTATTGTTCTTGGCACATGGCTGATAGCCGTTGGATTAGGATCCAATGGTAGTTGTTCATCACACTCTTCTATTAGAAAAGGAATAGGGAAGTGAGTTTTCAGGATCAATTTTCTCGATGGCCTCTGCACGAGAGTTCTTGGAAAGTGTCCCATTGAGATCGGGAAAGGATTTCAGATTTAGGGATCCCAAGTTTGCTAGGATTTTGGGACACATAGGAGTTTTTCCCAATCTGGTCTCCAAGAACAAATCAGCTAGGTTGAAGGACATATATATATATATATATATATATATATATATATATATATATATATATATATATATATATATATATATATATATATATATATATATGGGGGGGGCTTAGGGACCCTTTGATGGATGGCCTATCTATTCTAGATGTCTCGCTTAGTTGTTTGCGTCAACATCGGACCCCAATTCCACCTCACCATCTCTGTTCTTTCCCTCTGTTCTTCTCTAGTTTAGTCATCAAACTTCATGATCATCCTCTCAGTGTGAGCCAACTCCGGAGAAATCAGGGTGGCCTGCAAATTCGGGAGGGTTCGGTGTGGCGATCTACACCTGGGCTGATGCTCTGGCACCCTATAGCTCTGGGTCAACTTCTGGGTTGACCACAACCTGCAGCTGCAAGTCTTGTTTGCAGAAGTGGAAGGAGGGAGACGACCTCACGCAAAGGGACTTCTTTGCCCCCAGCCTTGCGAACAGGAGAGAAGGGCAAAAGGGACCTTTTGTATGGTCCACGAGTGAGTGAGCCACAGCCAACATGGCGCTATGTGGCACACAGCCACTGGTCCAGCCGGATCGATGTGGACCCAAGGGCTCAACGTAAGTGCTGACATGGCTTCTTTCAACTTGTTCAATATTCATTATTTGCAAAAATAAAACAAAAGATTGGTAACTCTGATTAAGACAAATAATATATGAAAATTGATCAGAAAAATATGTAGAATCCAATAAACATAATATTGAAGCCTGGTATCATTTTTAATTCTAAAAGTGCACTAAGTTACCCATGTTTATGTATTAAACCATGATAAAACCCTAATTGTGATGGAAAATCGGATTTAATTTCTTGATTAGGTTATTTTTAGATATAGTAACATGTTGAGAATAAGAAGAAGAATTAAATCTGATTAAGATGATAATATGTTTGTTTTAGGATTTTGTACACATGAATATGCAATCATGAACATAGAATCCCCGATTGAAGGTTAATGGTTTCTTATGTGGTTTAATTCAAAATTCATCATAGGGAAGTGATACTAAGTAGATCCTAAGCCTGTTAGGAAAATGTTAATGAGATAATTAGGGTTTGCACTTAGTTTTATTATTTTTAGGGTTTTTTAGTTATAATGATGAAAAGTTGTAGATAAACCCTAATGAAACCCTAAATTGGATTAGAAACCCTAGGAAGCAATTTCAAGTTGAATAGCTAGATTCTTGATAAAGTATGTAGTAAATAGGTTACATATGCTTTTCCGGATTCTATGATTGTGTGGTGGAATTGCTTCCTTGATTAGACTATGCTTATTTATTGATAAATATCCTAATCAGGTATGTGGTTATTTATGAGTACACGCTTTAGTTTCCCGGCATTTTCTCGATGATTTATCGATTGCAATGAAATTAAACTGATTGGATGTTTCATTACTGCAATATTTAAAGTGAATAAGATTATCACAATTTATATATGTGTGTGACTCACTCAAACCTACATACCCCTCTGGATGTAAGATAAGAGACCAAGCCCTGGAGGGAAGGTCAAGGTGGTCATGCCCTGGAACGAAGACCACATGACACCTAGAGAGGTGACCCAGGTACCAAGCTCAAGATGGAGAAGGTAGCCTTAAAGTCACTTGCAAGGACTTAACCCTAAAGAGGGTATCCCAAAGTGGTAAAAGCGGTTGAGGAGTCATACTAAAAACATAATTTTGCATTGTTAACAACTAATTTATGTGATTATGTTGTTAGAACTTATGTACAATGTTTTGTTTGTCCCCACATACCAGTATATTCATTTATAGTGACCGACATTTTGTTTGTCGGCGTTTTAGGATTATCTAAAATTGGACAAATAGTAAAGTGAAACTTGTGAAGATTAAAGTTAATTCATAAAGTAGGATTTGGATAGATTGAATTCTACTGAGGGTATAAGTTCCAGTTCCTATGTTTGAAAGGTATGTGAAATTAATTTTTATTCTAGTTTTTAGTAGAATTTATTAATTATTTTTTATTATTTGCAAAACCATTGGTACTATTTTTGGGATAGCGCCTTAGACTTCTTGGTATTCCTTAATTGGGGGTTACCGGGAAGTAGGGTTGTTACAAATGGCATTAGAGAGATGGTTTTCCATTTATTCTCTAATAATCATTAAATTTTACAAACTCTTTAGAACCCAAGGGAGTTATTAGAGGATTTTCCAATGATGGAGGTGTCTAGAAAAGGATCACAATATAGGGGTTGGAAAGACTTTCCTCTGCCCCGCTAGTCAGTCTACGAGGACTCCCAGATATTATGTGACTGCCTGGACAAAATCAGAGGTTTTGACTCAAATTAAGATACCTCTAGGACTCTCTCATCTACCTTCTTCCCTTCTCAACCGTAATTCAAGTATAACTCTAAGTTCTTAGGGTTTCTCTCTCTCCACACCCTCCTGTGTTTGGGATAAGAGTAATAAGGATTAAGGAATCCTCCACCAAATAATGAAAAACATGTAAATAATATGTCATGGACATAAGTTTCATAGTTTAAGCATAAACTAAAGATTAGTTACATGCTTAGGTGGCATGGTGTGTGTTGTCGTGCCCTCAGGAGAGCTCTAAGGTTAGACCTTCTTGTAGGAGGATGAGGAGAGAGTTAGCCTTGGAGGAAGAAGTCTCCAAGAAGAAGAAGAGACCTGACACATCCTCTGAGGACGATGCTAACCCTAACCCTAAGTGGTAGTTAGAGAAAGAGATGACAAGATGAGTTAGATACCTTAGTCTTCTATAGATTCAAGACATGGGTTAGTAATACATGCTTTACGTATAGGTTTTGAGTACCCATGAGAATCATGAGCTATGTGAGGTTTTTCAAGCTAGTACCTTTTTGGTGACCCGACCATGGGTGGTTGTTCCTGTTAGGGTGAGGGATAGCTCCCTCCTTGAGGAGGTTAGTGGTGACCATGTAGGAACCCTAATGGGCATATATGAGCATAGAAGAGGCATGCACCTATGTAGATGAGAACAAAAATAGTGTTGGAAGTAGGTTAGACCTAGGCCAGAAGGGTTATGCCTGATGTTTATGAGATGAGTATGCAAAGCTTTGGATAATCTTGGTCGGACATAGGTTTTGGATCATACGTTTCACCCAAGTAGGTGTAGATATGTATCCTTAAGATCTTGACCCATCTTCAAAGAAATAACCTCAAGTTGTAGGACCAGTTGTAGGGTTAGCTCTAGAGAGAGAGGGCAAGACACAATGAAGAAGGTTATAAACCTAGACTCTGAGACATGAGGAATCATGGGAAGTTGGGTATGATATGGCCTAGAGTGGACCACCCTAAGTAGACATATGTGGTTGCCTCATGCATGATCCTTAGGGGTTTGTCATACCTTGGTTTCCTTTAGAGGAATCAAACCCTAGACGAGGAAGAGGCTTCTTGAACTAATGTTTAGAGGTTGTAAGTGTCTACCATTTAGGTGTAGGAAGCAGAGTTCCTTAGACCCGAAAGAGGTATGGTAAAAAGTTGAGAGGTCTCACCCCCAGCTGGTTTTCCTTGTATAGGGCTCTAAGGGTTGTTCACAAGGAAGGATGTTAGGATGCTTATGCCCTACCTTCTATAGGTTTGGTTCATGGTGGAACAGTTGAGCATGTTGTTGGATAGCTGATGCATGTGAAATGAACCCGGGGTTCCTAGACCTAAGAGGGGAAGTAGTAGTACCCGGTGCACATGATGCTCACAAGGATATATGAGTTTATGGAAATCGAGTATAGCACCCCCTCATGTTTAGAGGGAAAAGGAACCCCCCTTGGACTAAGGTATATGTTTGATGAACCCCTCACACATGTTGGTGACATATGTATGATATTGGACAACTTCGAGGAATCAGGAACAAATATGACATGCAAAGGAACCTAGCATGGTTTAGTAGGTTGTCATCTTGTTAGCCACGTGCATAAATAGCATGATAGGGATAAGCTTGCACATGATGATGTAAATCTTGGAAGTAAGGATGTTGGTGACCTTTGTTACTACCAAGAGATAGTTTTTTCCCATCCTAGGAAGGGACCCTTCATGTAGGATGAGTACCAACTTTTGTTTAGGTTTGAGGTAGCCTAAACAGGTTCACATAGGAGCTTGATGAGCTAAGTAGAGAACACATAGTATGATCATGAATCTATAGACCCACTTAAACATTTAGTATTTGGATATGTTTGATGAGTATGAACACATTGTTAAAACTTACAATGTGCAAATTTGCTTGATTGATCAGATTATCAAGTTATTAACTAGTTTTATATGTATTTCATGTAGATCATGCACAACCAGCCCACTCAGACCTGACCAAGCGGTCTTGACCAAACGATCTTGGTCCTCTCGGTTTGCATCCACACGATCTTGCCCTCACAATAGCCCATTTGGTCTTGGGACTTCTCCCATTCACCCGATCGCCAATCTATGGTCCTTGTCCATCCTACCATTCTATCTTGGACCTCTCAATTTCACCCATGCAACCTGCCCTTGCGGTTTTTCTCTCTCTATTTTTCCCTAATAGTTTGCCTTCAACCCCTCTCATGGTTTGGAAACCGAGAGAGCCCGCACGGTCTCGAGACTGTGAGAACTCTCATGATCCCAAAACTATGAAGAGCAGTCTCTTCCAAGACCGCAAGGATGGCCCTTTACGATCTTCCTCCGCTATCCATGAAGGCAACATCGACTCCATTGTCCACCTACACCCTCTTCCTCTTCTTCTTCCTACCTACTTCCTTTGCTCAAACCGCAACCCTAAGACCTGCCTGCCTTCTTCCATTGCCACCCTCCATGGCACCACCGCAGTGCCTTCTTCTCCATTCACAACGTCAACAACCACAATCACTCTGCCACCTTCCTCTTCCTCCTCGACCTTGTGGTCTTCATGACCTACAACCACACCCCTAGCAGCAGGTCGCCGCCACCTGCAACCTCACAATCAACATCATGCTCTCACTCCCGTCGACGACCACTCACAACCTCCGCTAACATCTGCACTTACACCGCAGTCCCCTCCTTCTCTTCTTCTCTGCTACACCCATCGATCGTGACCTCCTCTCTACCCAAGCCACAGGGAGCCCTCACGTTCTTGAGATCATGAGGTGGTACTCGTCCTTCAAGAACGATAGGGCAGCGACCGGTTGGAGACCAGAGACTGAAAGAAGCACCAAACTGTGAGGAAGTCTCGTAGTTTCCCAAACCGAGAGTAGTTCCAAAGCCTAAGATCACGAGGCGAGATCGATAAGGGCACAAGACGGATTGCCCAAGACCATTTGGGCACACGTCGAAACCATTAGAAGCCAAGACCAGTTGAAGCAGTGAGGAAGCAAGATCGTGAAGAGAAACGAATAGGAGACCAAAATGTGAAGACCCTCACAAGACCCTATGGATGAGAGTTCTCAAACAATGAGGAAGTATATCTATTACCAAACCATTAGAAGGCAGATCATGTAAGTCAGGACCGAGAAGACAGAGGCGCAACCTCGCAGTTTCCAAACTGTGAGGGCTTTTCAAGTTTTCCAAAACCGATCAGAGTAAGATCGTGAATATTCTAAACAGTGAAGGCTGCTGAGTTCTAAACTGTAAAGAACTAAACGGTTACCAAACCATTAAGATGACTCACGATCCCAAACTGTGAAGAATCAAAACTATGAAAATTGTAACAAGGTCCAAACAGTGTAAGACCCCATCCAGTGCCTATAAATAGGACAAGCAGGGTCCTCATTTGGGCATCAGATCTGGGACACCGCCAGGCTGCTCCTTTGCGAGCTCGACCCCTTCTCCCTCCGATCTACAACAACAACACCATCACCAGGATGCACCTAGCATGCTCGACCCCTGGGAAAGATCCTCCACCTCCATTTCTTCTCATCCTCCACTCCATCATTAGGCTATGCCTAAGAAGCACTTGACCCCTGGTAGAGGATGATCTCCACAGCCCAGCTGAGTGGCAGGCTTGCGCATCCGCCCGTCATCAACTCCACCTATGCATCCACAACCTACTCCTGCTACTGTGAGCAAGGATGTCGAGAAGAGACAGAGTGTGGAGAGAGAAAGACTGCCCGGTCCGTCTTGGTGTCCCTCGCTCCTTGTCCAGATCTTCTCCGACATGGCGTAGAAGACCGTATCTTCACTGAGCTGCGACCACCTTCTACATCATGATCATGGCAATATCTTCCTTCTCTCTTGTTCTTCTTGTTTCTCACGTCATGAGCGAGTAGTTCCTTTTCACTGGGGTGCGGGGACTAGCCCCGCTGCCCATGCTTACATGTTCTTTTGTTAAACATTCCATGGCATGTATATTACTTTTAATTTCATTGTTAATTGTCGATATTTTCTTGTAGATTGATCGCCTGCTTGCTTTTATCTTATTCTTTCATATGTTGCGAGAACTTCAATATGTAGGATAGAATGTCGATTAACGTGGTTGACTTCTTAACTAGAAATAGGATGGGATTCCATGAGGTCCTAAGTGTATGATACATGTGGGTATGAGCCATCTAGCCCACAGTGATGCTTCTGTGTGTGTAAACATCCCTCAGGGAGGGTCACAACTTCAGTTGGATATCTATATCTTCAGATCCGTAAGTGCATGATCCAGATGGAGATGAAAAATATGATGCCTAAGGTGATGCTTACGCAGACCTAAGCATCCCTCAGGGAGGGTTCACAACAGTTCTATTTGGATAGTTAGATCTTACCTGGATGTTTGTGATTGGATATGTTTGCATGCACAATGGTGGTGAAACTGGGGACCACCCCCGTGATCCCCATCATTAATCTAGTTTCAACTTTAATTCTTTTCTTTTAATTTCTTGCATTTAGTCTAATTAAACTCAAATCAATCTTTGTTCTAAATATTAGCCTTACTTAAACTGGACTAGACCAGCAATGATTCTTAAAAACATTGTCCCTTGGGATTCGATCCTTAACTATACTGCAATAAGACCCATCCTCTTGCGGGTGGTATTATTGCATGAGGTTTTGGTAAAAACTCTGGGATTTCAACCCCAAGTAAATTTGTTAGTGCGATAATAAACCACGTCAAATTTTGGCACCATTTTCGGGGACAACATAATCAGTTACTCAAATCTAGTTCTTTTGAGGCTAATCTAGGTTTTTGCTTTTCCTTTTGATACAATTGATCATTCACTTGAAATTCGGTTCTACTCTGTCAATTTCACTTCTGAAGAATCTTTCCATCCCAGGTACCAACAAAGATTAGTACATGCACCGCTCAAACAGTCCCTGTCTCACTGCTAGCTTTGATCCTGAGATAGATAGAACTTTTCATCGTCAGAATAGAGAGAACCAAGAAAGGATGTCTCAAGAGGAGGAAATAGCCCGAAGGGTTGCTCAAGCCCTTGCTACACAAAGAGATAGGCTTATGCAAGAAGCCAAAGCTGTAGTTGAAACATAGATCCGAGCAACACAAGCAGCTACTCAAGCAGCAGAACTGCAAAAGGACCTTAGGGAGTTCTCAATCCCTAAAGCTACTGATGTTCATCACCCAGTGCAACCTCCTCCCATCAATGCTCCCAACTTTGAGATATGGGCACATTGGATCACCTTGCTTCAAAACAACCCATTCTATAGTAATCAAGGAAAAGATAGTCAGGAACATCTTCTGAGGTTTATTGATCTATGTGCTATGACAAAGCAAAATGGAGTCACAAATGATGCCATATGACTCTATCTCTTCAAGTATTCTCTTGATGATAGAGCTATAAGTTGGTACAATTCCTTACTATGTGAACCCATCACCACTTGGGAACAACTTCAAAATGTTTTTCTAGAAAAATTCTACCCTCCTTCTCTCACTTATGAAATCAGGGGACATATAACTCAATTCACTCAGGTCCCTGGAGAATCACTTGTTGAAGCATGGGAAAGGTACAAAGAGCTTCTGCGCAAGTGTCCACACCATGGAATTCCTAAGAATCAACTCATTGAGATCTTCTATAGGGGTGTGATTGATGACATCAAGAGGTTCTTAGACTCCTCATCAGGAGGAAAATTCATGCGTCAAAGTTATGACAGTACATGGAGGGTTGTTACCCTTGGAGCTGAAAATCAAGCTAATTAGGGTATATTTGTAGGTAAAGGAGTGTTAAAGGTAGCTATGGTTGAAGCTACTCCTGAATACAAGTTTATTGCCGAATCTCACAAGTTTCTAGTTGCTAAGAAAGACCATCTCGAATCGTATCTTGCTGCCTATGAAAGAAGATGCTCACCCCCTCAACAACAAGAGCATGTCAAATCTACCTCTCTGTTTTGTGAAGCCTGTAAAGGCAATGACCACTCTACTTTATCCTGCAATGTTCTTTATGATGTTGTTTTAAGAAAAATCAATGGACAAGGAGATAATGGCCATATGGAAAGCTTGAATGTTGTTAACACTATCCCTGGTCAAGGTTACTACAATCCAAGTCAGAATAGGAACCATCCCAGTTTTCAGTATGGAAATCCTTCTAGAGTGGTAAACTCGCATCAACTTGGTTCAAACAATCAACAACGAGATCCACCGGGTTACCTGTATAACCAACAACAGAATTTTGGAAACCAAGGTAACTTCAGATAAGAATAGGAATCAGTTCCAAGATCCAAACCAGGCCCCTTATCAGCATCAAGTCAGTCCTAGTTCTCCTGATGACAAGCTATCAGCCATTGAGAAGATGCTACAGTCACAACAAACATTGATAGCTAACCAGCAAGCACACCAGAAGGCCATTGAATCTCAACTAGCTCAACTTACAGCTAGCCTCAAGCCACCTACTCGAGCTTTAGCTGGGCAACCAGAAGACAATCCAAGGCACATGGAACAATTTAAAGCTGTGATAACTCGTTCAGGCTTTATCTTACCAGAACCCACGACTCCTGTCACCCTGACAAATGACCAAGGTACTGAGATAGTGCAGGTGTTACTCAGAATGATAAGACCGACAAGGCAAGTTCTGAGGAACCTATTGTTGCTGATGCAGAAGAGTCACCTAAGCTAGTTGTTCCAGTATACAAACCTCATGTGCCATTTCCAAATCGACTGAACTTTACCCAACTCGATACTAGGTTCAAAAAATTTAAGGAAATAATGAAAAAGTTGTATGTCAAAATCTCACTCTTGGATGCCATGGATGAGATGCCTCAATGGTCTAAGTTTTTCAAATTCTTGCTCAGTCAGAAATATAGAACTAAAGAACATCAGACGGTGAAATTGGCAGAAACCTCATCTTATTTAGTGATGGATAGGATACCTCACAAACATAAGGATCCAGGAACCTTCGGAATTAACTACTTGATAAGCGATTCCATAATCCGACCAGGCCTAGCCGATCTCAGAGCTAGCATTTCTATCAATCCTCTCAGCCTATGCAACAAACTGGGCCTCACCAACTTCTTGCCCACTAGAATGTCCATAGAGCTTGCTGACTCTTCAATGATCAAGCCTGTTGGCATTATAGAAGACATTCCTGTAAGGCTTGGGGATCTATATGTCCCGTGTGATTTCGTAGTTATGGATATCAGGGAGAATCCACGCTACCCCCTCCTTTTTAGAAGACCTTTCCTCTCAACTGCTAGAGCTCTGATCGATGTTGAATCTGGAGTCTTGACCCTGAGGGTGGGAAACCAATCTTTTGATTTCTATGCATCTAAAAGTGCCAAGGAGCACACTGAAGAAGAAGAAGTATATTTTTTTGACTGTGTTAATCAATTCACTCAGATGCAATAGGAATTCCTTTCTTCAAAACCTGATGTTCCCTCAGAAAAAGGCCATGATGAAGAGAAGACTGAGAGTGAACCAGTCTATGTAGAGATAAAAGAAATGTCGTCAACTATGGAGGAGACACCTCTTGACCCTGTTGTTACACATACCGAACCTTCTGTAGGTGTCCATGAGCCTCCTCATCTAGAAACCACCATCCTTTGGAATGCACCAGTAACTCAGCAAATGGAGATTATTGATTTCATCTTTCTGCCACAATAACATCTGGACTGTAGTTTCTATCGAGAACATCCCCATATCCAGATTTGATTGACATCAATGACCAACATTGCTATGATGAAGGGATAGTGCATCAACAAATGAACTTTTTGTCCGAGCCTCAACAACACTACTTCATCAAAGAAGCCATTCAGATCCCCTACAACTATTCTCCACCTTGGATTGAGCAATAGAGAAACAAAACTCAAGTTGTTTCCCTATGTGTTCCAACACTGCCCGCTCTGTATGGGGAAGAATACGAGAGCCCAGAATTAAAGCAAGGATAATGAATGGCTGAGAAAGAAACCACCAAGAGAATATGTCAATCCAGATCAAGCTCCACCTAGAGCCCCACCATGGTGATAGTATCCATGTTGAGACATTGACGTAAAACAAAAGTACTTGTCAGGAGGCAACCCGGTCAATAATTTTGTTTTTACTTTTAGTTTTGAATCAGAAAATTTCCTTAATTTTATTTTTACTTATTAGAAAATTTTTCACTAAATAAAAATCGCATCACAAGATTCTATCTTAAGTTATGATTAGTCTTCATTTTTGAGATTTTCATATGGAGGACGCACGCTAATTGGAACGCAACCACATCTGGTGGTCCAACTGGCATGAATTTTCTCCTCCATCTCAGATTTAGAGTTTGCTTGGGATGAACAAATTTCTAAGTTTAGGGTGGAGGGTAGGTGGTACGTACTTTATTTTCCATCCACTCCTATATGTTTCAGACTTAAGATTTCATCGTTGCATTTTTGAGCAAATTTTTCAAAAAATTTCAAATTTTGAAGTTTTCAAAGTAGTTTGTATAGAAACTTAATGAAGTTTTGATGCTTTTGTTTCAATCAAAGCCATTACCTAGCTGGAAAATTTTCTCTCTCTATGCTTTTCTTTGCATCATTATACCCTCCTTATTCAAAGTAGATCCTCAAAAGGGCCATTTCCTGAAAACTAGCCTATTGATTGAAATCATCTTGTGAAGCTTATGAATCCTAACATCACGATCCTTCTGCAAAAATGACAAGTGTCTGTCAAACTGATAGGGATCAAACATGTCGTGCTTCCTAAGTGATAAGTGGAACAATAACATGGAATCTCCATCGGATCCTCATAAAGTCATTATTTGAGCAGAGTACGATAAAGAGAACCACCCAGTGCACTAAATTGTAAATCAAGTTGCATTCTAATATGAACTCTCTTCTACACTTCTTCTATCATCTTTATATCCCTCCAACCATCAAAAAGAAAAAAAAATAGCCAAAATAGTACCAAACCCTAAGTTTAGGGTGGCACACCACCTCTCTCTATATCCGCTCAGGAATGATTGGACTATCCATATGGGTAGTCCAATCACCAAGAACTCCATATCATCAAGGTACACCTCCTTTTCCGGTAGCCCATCACTAAAGAACTCCATATGGGTCTCTCTATATGGGTAGTCCAATCACCAAGGTGCACCTCCTTTTCCAGGAGCCCATCACTAAAGAACTCCATAGTTAAGCGTTCTCAGCTTGGAGTAGTACTAGGATGGGTGACCAGTCGGGAAGTTGACCCCGGCTTGCACTTGAGTGAGGACAAAACACACAATTAAGGCTAGTGGTGGTCTGTGGGGCCAGTCGTCATTCCTAAAACTCTACTTGAGCCTTGGGCAGTGGGCCTGGGCGTTACACACCCATTCGGACTTGGACCTCTCGATTTGACCCATGCAACCTGCCCTTGCAGTTTTCTCTCTCTATTTTCCCCTAATGGTTTGCCCTCAACCCCTATCATGGTTTGTAAATCGAGAGAGCCCTCATAGTCTCGAGACCATGAGAACTCTCACGATCCTGAAACTGTGAAGAGCAGTCTCTTCCAAGACCACAAGGATGGCCCTTCACAATCTTCCTCTACTATCCATGATGGTAGCAGTGACTCCATCGTCCACTCACACCCTCTTCCTCTTTTTCTTCCTACCTGCTTCCTCCGCTCAAACCGCAACCCTAAGACTTGCTCGCCTTCTTCCATCTCCACCCTCCACGTCACCACCACATTGCCTTCTTCTCCGTTCACAATGTCGACAACCACAGGAACTCCGCCTCTTTCCTCTTCTTCCTCGACCTCATGGTCTTCACGACCTGCAACCACACCCCTAGCAGTAGGTCGCTGCCACCTGTAACCCCGCGATCAGTATCCTGCTCTCGCTCCTATCGACGACCACTCATAGCCTCTGCTAACACCTGCACTTACATCACGGTCCCCTCCTTCTCTTCTTCTCTGCTACACCCATCACTCACGACCTCCTCTCTACCCAAGACACATGAAGCCCTCAAGGTCTTGAGACCGTGAGGTGGTTCTCGTCCTTCAAGAATGATAGGGCAGCGACTGGTTGGAGACCAGAGACTGAAAGAAGCACCAAACCGTGAGGAAGTCTCACGGTTTCCCAAACTGAGAGTAGCACCAAAGCCTGAGACCGTGAGGCGAGATCGATAAGGGCGCAAGACTGATTGCCTAAGATCGTTTGGGTGCATGTCGAAACCGTTAGAAGACAAGATCGGTTGAAGAAGTGAGGAAGCAAGATCATGAAGAGAAATTGATTGGAGACCAAAACATGAAGACCCTCACAAGACCGAATGGACGAGAGTTCTCAATCTGTGAGGAAGTCTATATGTTACCAACTGTGAGAAGGAAGATTATGTAAGACAGGACCGAGAACACAAAGGCGTAGCCTCACGGTTTCCAAACTATGAGGGCTTTTCAAGTTTTCCAAAATTGATCAGAGTAAGATCATGAATATTCTAAACCGTGAAGGCTGCTAAGTTCTAAACCATGAAGAACTAAATGGTTTCCAAACTATTAAGAGGACTCACGATCCCAAACCGTGAAGAATCAAAACTGTGAAAATTGTAACAAGGTCCAAACTGTGTAAGACCCCATCCAGTGCCTATAAATAGGACCAGCAGGGTCCTGATTTGGGCATCCGATCTGGGATGCCTCCAGGCTGCTCCTTTGTGAGCTCGACCCCTGCTCCCTCCGATCTACAACAAAAACACCACCACCAGGCTGCACCTAGCGTGCTCGACCCCTGGGAAAGCTCCTCCACCTCCGTTTCTCCACATCCTCCACTCCACCACCAGGTTGTGCCTAAGAAGCACTCGACCCCTGGTGGAGGACGATCTCCACAGCCAAGCTGAGCGGCAGGCTTGTGCATTCGCCCGTCATACACTCCACCTATGCATCCACAACTTGCTCCTCCTACTGCGAGCAAGGAGGTCGAGAAAAGAAGGAGGTGGAGAGAGAAAGACTGCCCAGTCTGTCTTGGTATCCCTCGCTCCTCGTCTAGATCTGCTCTGACATGGCATAGAAGACCATATCTTCACCGAGCTACGACCACCTTCTGCATCATGCTCATGGAAGAATCTTCCCTCTCTCTTGTTCTTCTTGTTTCTCGCATCATGAGTGAGTAGTTCCTTTTTGCTGGGGTGTGGGGACTAGCCCCGCTGCCCATGCTTACATGTTCTTTTGTTAAACATTCCATGGCATGTATAAAACTTTTCATTTCGTTGTTAATCGTTGATATTTGGTTGTAGATTGATCACATGCTTGCTTTTATCTTGTTATTTCCTATGTTGTGAGAACTTCAATATGTAGAATAGAATGTCAATTAATGTGGTTGACTCCCTGACTAGAAATAGGATGGGATTCCCTAAGGTCGTAAGTGTATGATCTGTGTGGGGACGAGCCATCTAACCCACAGTGACGCTTCTGTGTGCCTAAACATCCCTCAGGAAGGGCCACAACTTTAGTTGGATATTTTTATCTTTGGAACCGTAACTGCATGATCCGGATGGCGACGAGAAATGTGATGCCTATGGTGATGCTTACGCGGACCTAAACATCCCTCAGGGAGGGTTTGCAGTAGTTCTATTTGGATAGTTAGATTTTGCCTGGATGTTTGTGATTGGATATGTTTGTATGTCCAATGGTGGTGAAACCGGGGACCACCTCAGTGATCCCCATCATTAAGCTAGTTTCAACTTTAATTCTGCTCTTTTACTTTCTTGCATTTAGTCTAATTAAACTCAAGTCAATCTTTGTTCTAAATATTAGCCATACTTGAACTGGACTAGACTAGAAACGATTCTTAAAAATGTTGTCCCTTAGGAATTGATCCTTAACTATACTGTGATAAGACCCATCTACTTGCGGGTGGTATTATTGCACGAGGTTTTGCTAAAAACTCTGGGATTTCAGCCCTGAGTGAATTTTTTAGTGCGATAATAAACCACATCACCATGCATGACCATATCTAAGGGTAGGAAGATATGTTGCCGTGAAGGTAACCTGTATGGAGCCAGACTGAGGTAGGTAGGTCACCATGATCCCTATGAAAGGATGCAAGTTTGACCATGAGTGCCCAAAAAGATGATGGAGTTTTGGGTAAGGATTCAAGTTTGATATGTACAATGATAGAATCCGAAGTCAACACTAAGGTCAGGTAGGGATAAGACTAATGGGAGTAGGAGTTGTCTTCTCCTTGGATGCACGAGACCATAGGGTCAGGAGGTAACAACTATCTTTACCTGAGGACCATGGGTTAGGAGGTTGACCACATTCATGAGTTCATGGGGCCCAAGGGCAAATGAGGGAGGCACTCCCTGGATGCATAAGGGAAGAGGGATGACCCTAAAAGTACCGAAACCTTGGAGACCTTGAGGGGATGACTAAAGATTGTACATAAGAGAGATGTGAAGACCCAAGAGTGTTTGGGAATAGCCTTTCATGGATGTAAACATAGATTTGAGACATTCATGGTATGAAGTCATGAGATGTGAGTTTCAACTTAGATTGGTAAGTATACCGGTGATGTGTGATGCACCGTCTCTACTCTTGGAATGGGATGAACTCTGTATTTGGACTGCAACCAAATGCTTATTTCCTCTTGTTATGGGCATGAGAGACAGGACAAAATGCATGCCATATACTAAGGATGAAGGTGATATGAGTGGAAATGTTTCTATGATGTTTGAGTATAGAGGAAGTACCACATCCTTTTGAGAGTATATCAGATAGGTGATATAAAAGTATAAGGAGAATAAAGGTAATATGAGGACATACCTCTTTGTAAGTAGTTTGGAATTTATGAGTTATAAGTGTGGGTTTGATAATCGAGATGATGAGCTCGAAGTTTTCTTGACTCAGTTAGACCTAAATACGAGATGAGGATGATGAGTGGAGTATATGAATGTTTATGTTTTCACCATCACCTAGCACGTAAGGAATCTTACGTAGTAACAAGACGTTCTCAGTTGAATATAGCTCATGTATACAGCTATCTTGTTTAGCCTGTGGAGAGGCTAGAAGAGGTTTCTAGGTGAACCCTAAGTTCATTAAGAAGATGAGACCAGTATGGCTAACACCTAGATACAACCAGACCTGTTGGTCAAGATGGTGGATACTCAGTTAGCCAACCCAGAGCTTGATGAGATAGAAGGATGGTTGTAAGAACCTCAGATACACCTCTCAGGAAAAGGAAGGAGGTGAATCCCACTACTAGAGTGTTTTAGAGTTCTTGAGGAGTCAACCTTGAGGAATCATGACATGCAAGAGATCATGATTTTAAGTTCACCATACACCGTGGTACTACTAAGATAGTAAAAGTTTGCAGTAGTACTTTGAATACTTGAGATGAAGAAGTATATAGAGTTGCATGTGGCTTGTCACCATGCATGCCAGGAGGTGAAGACCGAACACTAGTAACCCAGTGAGTTGCTACAGATAGGAGTCCCCGAGAGGGAATGGGAGTAGATCACCATAGATGTTGTGGTGGGTCTCCCCAGGACCAAGATAGGTCATGATGCAATATGGGTTATGGTAGATCACCTTACCAAGTTGACCTAATCCCTTGCCAAAGCGAGAGAGCACTGTCAGTGTGACAGATCTAATTGAACTATGTATATACATGAGAGAGAGATAGTTTAACTACACCATGATCTGAGTTCAAAGGTTCTCAAGCATGACCTCAAGTTCACTTCCATGTGGTGGAAGTAAGTACATGAAGAACTCAATGCTAGATTGAATTTTAGTACAACTTATCACCCCTGACTGATAGACAGTTAAGAGAGTATGATCCAGACTAGAGGAGGTGATGAGAGTGTGTGTTCTCATTCAAGGTGATACATGGGAGCAGTTCCTACCCTAAGAGAGTTTGCTTGTGATGATAGCCACCATAGCCAGTATTAGGATTTAAGGAGCTATATAAGGGAGGTTGTGTCGGTCATCACTTCATTAGGATGACGTCGGTGAGAGGACCTTGTCAAGGTCAGAGAGACCACAATGTCTGCAAATGAAGTCACTTTGATTGAGCAATGGCTGAGAAAGCCTGAGGGCGACAGGAGTCATGAGCTGACGTGAAGTAGACTGACATGCAAAACATGTGTTATGAAAACATGACCCCTCTGAGCTATAGCTAAGAAAGTTGAGTCCCCAATACATGGGTCCATTTGAGATAGATTTGTAGAGTTTGTTATGTTTAACCTTACCCCTCAGGATAACATGATGTATGATGTGTTCCATGAGTCCGATCTAAAGCACTATGTGATGTACCCGAGCCATGTGCTAAGCATTGAACCTATTGAGCTTCAAGGGAGGCTGACATGTCCTGAGTCACGTATGAGGGTATGAGATACCAAGGTGAGAGAGAACTTAGATGTAAGAATATATGATGATAAATGTTCTTTGGAAGCACCATGGAGCGGATGAAGCCACATGGGAGCCGATGATGGACATGAGAAAGTCTTATCCTATTTGTTGGTATGTTTGGTGGAATTTTGAGGGAAAAATTCCTATAAGAGGGGAAGGATGTTACAACCCCAATTTTTGGGTTCATATGGTTGGAAATGTGATTTCCCCAATAAATGTATGATTATGGGAATTGTATGATATATGTGTATTGAATGGATTTCCTTTCCTATATTTCCTTTGTGTGTGTGATTTCATGGATCATAATATGTTAATGAGTCCAATATGATTAAAAGAAAAAGAAGAAATCAAATAATGCATTATTAAGAAGGAAATTTGAGATAATGAGGAAAAGATAAGAAATATGTGGAAATATGGATAATGGAATAATTATGGATGAGATTTCAAGTCCACATGGTTTCTAATGGTAAAAGGAATCCAAATAAATGATATGAAGAAGAGGAGAGAGAAAATATAAATAAAATATGTTTATTAAGAGATAACTCACATATAAAAAAGTCTCTCATACTTTCGTATGTGCGTCCCAAACTTGGTATACAAGTAGTTTAAGTCATTATGGACTTTCCTCTAAAATTTTGGGATTAAAAGGATAAACGGTTTGGGAGATATGAATTTTGTAAGTTTCTTAAAGTGAATAGGATATCATTCAAATGTCACGAATATCCAATTTAATTAGAAATTATTATTCTTGGCACGTGGCTGATAGCCGTTGGATTAGGATCCAACGGTGTCTTATTTTCACACTCTTCTATTAGAAAAGGAACAGGGAAGCAAGTTTTCATGATCAATTTTCTCAATGGCCTCTACACGAGAGCTCTTGGAAAGTGTCCCATTGAGATCGGGTGGGGATTTCAAATTTAGGGATCCCAAGTTTGCTAGGATTTTAGGATACATAAGAATTTTGCCCAATCTGGTCTCCGAGAACAAACCAGCTAGGTTGAAGGATATATATATGGGGGGCTTAGGGACCCTCTCAGGAATGGCCTATTTGTTCTAGATGTCTCGCCGAGTTGGTAGAATCAACATCAGACCCCAATTCTACCTCGCCATCTCTGTTCTTTCCCTCTATTCTTCTCTAGTTTGGTCAGTGAACTTCCTGACCGTCCTCTCGGTGCGAGTCAACTCCAGAGAAATTAGGGTGGCCTACAAATTTGGGAGGGTTCGGTGTGGTGATCTGCACCTGGGTTGATGCTCCGGTGCCCTTTAGCTTTGGGTCAACTTCTAGGTTGACCACAACCTATAGTCGTGAGTCTTGTTCACAGAAGCAGAAGGAGGGAGATGACCTCGCGCAAAAGGACTTCTTTGTCCCCGACCTTGCAAATGGGAGAGAAGGGCAGAAGGGGTCTTCTGTCGGGTCCATGAGTGAGTGAGCCGTGCCCAGTGTGGCACTAGGTGGCTCACAGCCACTGGTCCAACTAGATCGGCATGGACCCAAGGGCTCAAGGTAAGCGCTGACGTGGCTGCTTTCAATTGGTTCAATGTTCATTATTTTGCAAAAATCATAACAAAAGATTGGTAACTCCGATTAAGACAAATAATATATGAAATTGATCAGAAAAATGTGTAGAATCCAATAAAAACAATATCGAAGGCTGATATCATTTGTAATTCTAGAAGTGCACTAAGTTACACATGTTTATGTATTAAACCATGATAAAATCTAATTGTGATGGAAAATCAGATTTAATGTCTTGATTAGGTTATTTTGAGATATAGTAACCTATTGAGAATAAGAAGAAGAATTAAATCTGATTAAGATGATAATATGTTTGTTTTAGGGTTTTGTACACATGAAAATGCAATAATGAACTTAGAAATCCTAACTGAAGGTTAATGGTTTCTTATGTGGTTTAATTTGAAATTCATCATAGGAAAGTGATACTAAGTTGATCCTAAGCCTATTAGGAAGATGTTAATGAGATAATTAGGGTTTGCACTCAGTTTTACTATTTTTAGGATTTTGTTGTTATAATGATGAAAAGGTGTAGATAAACCTTAATGAAACCCTAAGAAGCAATTTCAAGTTGAATAGCTAGATTCTTGATAAAGTATGTAGTAAATAGGTTACATATGCTTTTCAGGATTCTGTGATTGTGTGGTTGAATTGCTTACTTGATTGGGATGTGCTTATTTCTTGAGAAACCTCCTAATTAGGTATGTGGTTATTTATGAGTACACGCTTTAGTTTCTTGGTTCTTTCCTGATGATTTATCGATTGTAATGAAATTAAACTACTTGGATGTTTCATTACTGCAATTTTTAAAGTGAATAAGATTGTCACAATTTATATATATGTGTGACTCACTCGAACCTACATACCCCTTTGGATGTAATATGAGAGACCAAGCCATGGAGGGAAGGTCAAGGTGGTCAAGCCCCAGAGGGAAGACCACAGGGCACCCAGAGAGGTGACCCCAGGTACCAAGATCGGGATGGAGAAGGTAGCCTTAAAGTTACTTACAAGGACTTAACCCTAGAGAGGGTATTAGAGAGGTGGTAAAAGCGGTTAAGGAGTCATACTGAAAATGTAATTTTGCATTGTTAACAACTAATTGATGTTATTATGTTGTTAGAACTTATGTGCAATGTTTTGTTTGTCCCCACATACCAGTCTATTCATTTATACTGACTGACATTTTGTTTGTCGGTGTTTTAGGATTATCTAAATTTGGACAAACGGTAAAGTGAAACTTGTGAAGATTAAAGTTAATTCATAAAGGAGGATTTGGATAGATAGAATTCTACTGAGGGTAGAAGTTCCAATTCCTATGTTTGAAAGGTATGTGAAAAGTAAATTTTATTCCAATTTTTAGTAGAATTTAATAATTATTTTTGATTATTTGTAAAACCATTGATCCTATTTTTGGGATAACGCCTCTGACTTATTGGTCTTCCTTAATTGGGGGTTACTGGGAAGTAGGGTCGTTACAGCTTAGGAGGGCAATTTTGGGATGGAAGAAGGTGGTTTCTTGTTAGCGAACCCCAATTCTACCTCTTTTCTTCTCCTAAGGTGCAGCAGAGCTACTTCTCTCAACTAAGCTTTTCGGGAGGGAAGATTGTCTGAGTTGGAGTAGCTCCAAGGGTGGAATTTCATCCTCTAGCCAGAGTTCTACTACCCTTTGGCTACATCCTTGGTTCTTCTAGCTTTTTCTTCTCTTAAGCATACAAAACTCTAAAATTATTGCCTTGTATCTGCTTTTCATCATTATGGATGAGTAGAACTCTTTTCTTGGGCATGGGAGAGTAGCTCCCATGCCATTGTTCATGCAAACTCAAAATTTATGCTCATTGCTAGTTAACTTACCTTTTCCATGGGTGCCTATGGTGTTTTCTTGCTTGTATGGTTGGCTGGCCACCTCTTAAACATGTTTTATGCTTGCCTTGTGCTTCGGGAGAATGCATGAGGGAGTAAGGAGTAGGATTTATGGAAATAATCTATTGACCACGGGAGTGGCTAGAGATTATTGAGAGTTAGGTTGTGTTCGAGGCTAAGCATAGATGAAGGAGTGCTATGTGATGTTGAGAACCATCTCATGACATTGGGAAATACATGACGATGACAACCTCCTTGCTTGTTAGCAATGATCTTTGTTTTGTTTGTTCATATGATATGATGGTATGGTGGTGAAATCTAATGCCCAAGCTTCTAATCACTTAATCAAGACCTTTTAATTTTAACCTTTGCTTTTGTTTACCTCTTTAGTGTGTAATCAACCCAACTTTTATAAATTGATTTAGATTAATGAAAGTTAACACATTTGCACCTAACTAGCCTAGTCCCTTGTGTTCGAAACTCGACTACATTGACCCCCGTACTCTTGTGGGTGATTAGTGAGTTGCGACCTCTCTTTATAAAACTCCCAACAGTCACTGGTAGGAGTTTTGACTGATGATGTCATTGTAGGTTCACTCATATTGATCAAGGGGTGAGGTCGTGGATTCTGACTCTTCCACTAGACCTTATATGGCACCAATTTTGACTTGGCAATGGTTGGTCGGATTTGGGTGGTATGACTCAAATCCTCGGGGCATAATAAAATACTTAATCAGTTGTGTAGCATACTTGCTTAGATTCAAATACGGAAACATTAGATGAGGCTTTATTTGTTTTTGTATAGTATAGTTGGTAGTGTATATACATGTTGTTCATATTCCTTTTATGATGATAAGATGTTTCATAATCTAATGGAAATTTCTTATCCTATTAGTAATGAATACCTGGTTATTATGGTTGTAGCGTTACTATTGTTCGTTTATCATCTTATTTGTGCTAATAATAGTGTTGGGGGAGAGTTATATGTCCCACCGAGATTTGGAATCTCACCCTATGGGTTTCCCACATCTTTTTAGGTAGACGTACACGAGGAGGTAGAGATCGTGTAGTGGAGGTTGAGCAGCAACAAGAAGGCAATAGATGACAAGGTTGGAAGTGATGCTAGTGGTCCTTTTGTTGTTAGAGTCCTAAATTTGTCCTTGTACACTCAGGTCTTTGGGATGAGTTGTTGGGTGTGTTTTGTAGACGTGTTTTGAGATGTGGTTTGTCTTGAATGTTCCTTTCGCGTATGGACACTGGTGGATATGTATATATATGTTTAGAATAGGTTTTCTTGTAACAGGCTAATGGCATGCATGGTAAGTATCTTGTGACATGAAGGGACTCATGTGTAAAGGTTTTTGCTGTTTGGATCTGAATGAAAATGATTTTAATTTTCTATGCTTTTCTAGTGATATGTTTGTTTAAGTTTGTTTCCGCGGTTAGTTCTGAGTTATCTCATGATTAGTGGCGTGGGGCGCCATGCGGGTGGTGATAGAGGTTGGTATCAGATCTTTATGTTCGCTGAGTCTACAGGGACCTAGGAATAGGGTTTGTGTCTATTCTCATGTCCTATAGTCTATTTTATAGTGATTTCTACTTATGAAGAAGAAGCAGAAAAGCCTAAAGATGTCTGGAGAACATGAAGAAACACTACTGAGAGTAGTGTCAGTGCACTAGGTGGTGGTGCAAGGAACTAGGCATGCGAATATTGGTGCCTAAGGGTCCCCATTTTGACCCAACCATGATTGAAAATCCTACCTTTCAGTCTCTTTTTGGGCAGTTTATGGATACGATGATGCATATGGAAGACAGGATGCTTGCATCTCAACCTAGGGCACCGGTTCCCAATGTGGAATTTTCAGATACTGGGAAGACCTTTTAGTGTCTTTCCCATGTTGGGGCGGTGGAGTATGTTGGGACGGATGATAGAGTGGATGTTGATCTGTGGCTTACTGAGCTTGAGAAAGCCTTCAAGATCCTCAACATCCTGGAGGCAGATAAGGCTAAGAATGTGGTGTACCTTCTGAAGGGGAGTATTGGCCATTGGTGGGCCATAGAAGAAGAGAAGAGGCCTGGAGTAGTTGTAGGTTGGGAGGCGTTTCGACATGAGTTCGTTATTCGATACATTCTACAGTCCTATTTGGATGAGAAGATCGGTCAGTTTGAGAGGAGTGTGAGTCTTAAGTTTATGGAGCTTCTTTAGTTCTATCCTCACATGGCTGCTACAGAGGATGAGTAGATTCGCTATTTTGAGAATGGGTCACATGCTGAGTTGTCTACCCCAACGGCTGCTTTGGAGTACCTAGAGCGGTTTGCCACATTTTTGGATTATGTTCAGATGATAGAGCGGTCTGTGATAGAGAAGTGGGAGATGAGTGTCGAGAAGAGGTTTGTACAGTTCTAAGGGCAGTCGTTAGGAGGCTTTAAGAAGACAAGGTTTTCTACACCACCAACATTGCAAAGGTTTAGTGCTCGGATGCAGTGGTCACTAAGTAAAGGTAGAGGTCATAATCTTCCACTTATTGGAGCTCACAACACTGCTTCAGTGTCGGTGATGGGGCTGTCTAGGCCATAGTTTGAGACTTGAGTTTGCTGCAAGTGTGGGCAGATAGGACGTCTAAAGTGGGAGTGCCCAGTGAGGGACTACGAGGTGACCCAGCAACTTAGGCATATCCAGCAGGGCTCTCAGAGACAACAGAGTAACGGTACAGGAGTACGAAGGCATGGCCAAGCGTCACAGGTCAGATCGCTTGCTCAGAGAAGTAGAGGACGGGGGAGACAACATACAACAACTAGATTCGTATGCCAAGTTGTCAACGATTACTGTACGTGATATCAAAGTATTCAATTTATGGGAGGAGTGTAATTTATACTAATTCTATTTATTGACTTGGGCATGGGAGAATAGTAGTTAGGTTAGGGGCTACCCACACTCCACTCAACATCAGCAACAATTAATAGACAATTTTATTGTAGGATATACCTTATGAAAATTGGTAATATATCATAGAATTACAATATAGTGTAAAGTAGGTATTTATCTCCTCTTATTTTTTCTAGAGTAGGATTTTGAGAAGAAGGAGAAAGAAAGTGGCACAATGTGATAAATTGTCCTACATAAAAAACAAGACCAGTTGCACTTTACGACAATCCGTTGCTTTTACGAAAATGCCTATTTATGCCTACATATAAGTGTGTGTTCTATGGCGGTATGGTGATGGTTATAATGAAAATTTTACATTAAAAAGGGTAGCTTGTGTATAGGTTTCCCATTTCCAAGCCAATAGATTCCCTCGACATTCTGCATCAAAAAGGGTAGCTTGTGTATAGCTTGTGTTTTAGGCTTTTGGTCAGAACCCAGGCCCGCAAAATGGAGCTCAATAGGCACCAATTTTATTTTTGCAAGAAAGAAAGTTCAATGATATTTTTGAGTAATTACAAGGTGTTTTAGATACAAGTTACACAAATCTTGACAATGAAATAAGAAATCCCATCTCCCCCCTTCCCCAAAGTTATGTACCTTGGTCTTAAAAAAGATGTGTATACCCCTTTATCATCAACTCATCATGCTCTAAAGTTGATTCTTTTTATACTTATGTTCTTTCATATATCTTCTTTTTATAGGGATCTTTTCACTTTAAAGTTGCAATTTTTGTTTGCACGAATCCTCTTGGACTTAACCATCTACACCATTTCATTTGCAAATTTGTCAGTTGATTTTACATCAATGGCACCTCATTCTTAGCATACTTTTATAGTTTGAGATATATTGGTGTCTGGATAGATCTGTTGGTAACTCTAACCTATACATGATGGTAACTTTTGAAACTCTCTAAATCAGCTTGCATCGATCGATGTAACATCGAGTCAGCTTTCCAAACTTTTTGCAATTGTGAAATGGATTTCCAACGGGCTATCTTTAGGTGAACCAAGATATTAGTATTGAACCTAAGTTCTCAATTCTTCTTCACATCACTCAATCTATATCGACGATGGTCAAGTATTATTGATTAATTTCAAAAGTTTTAGATGTCATCCATATAGTCTCTCATCAATTAGAAATTTTTTTCTCATCATACCACATCTTATATAATGATACTAGGTGTATCTTATGCATTACACAAGTTTAAGAATATTAGGTTACGTTAAAGACTTTACATATGGTACTACACCATTTTATAAAAATAAAGAAATAAAATGAGACGAGATTACAGTTAATAGAAAATGATGTCGTGAGAAAGATAGGTGGTACAAAAAAGATATATATTAAAACCTATTTTGACTATACCAGATACAATGTTAAGGAAGAAGACGAAAATATTTAAAAGTCAAATAATAAATGAAACGAACAATAACTGCTTCTCAGTATTGGCAACGTCACCGTCAGATCCCCCTCAATGTTACGTCAGGAGAAACTACATCTTCCACCTCCGTCAAACATTGTTTGCACCACACTACCAACCCTGGGAATTATAAAAATATAGTGCATATGTGAAAAATGATAGGAGTCAACTCCTACTGTGGTATCATATGCATCCTTATTAGAATGTACAATTCCCAAGTAATTCAAAATAATAATTGGACTGTAAATGGGTAGGGTATAGTGCGGGTATGGACATATCTGTAGATGTGACCTTGTAGCTAAGCGGATATGGGTATGGGTATATACCCTCTTTGTCAAAAGCTATACCCGCTCCATACCCATATACACATAACCACTGAGTACATGGGCATGTAATTAGGTATACAGTTATGAATAAATTTACTACAATAGTACACCACAAACTTCAAGATATAAAAAAATATCGCACTTAAATGGGTAAGGTTATGGAGAAATTTTATGCTAGACGGATAGGAGAGAGGAGTGAATTGAGAGAATGATTTTATAGCCTTATCAATTTAATAAAACGTGCTTGTGTGGTTATGAGGGTGCGTCAATGCATTTGTTTATTTTACTATTACGAAGTACTTATATTTAGTAGATGTTAATACTACAATATTTTACATTCTAATATACATGTTTACTATTGTAAGGTACTTATGCTTTCTAGATGTGTATCCTACAAATATGTTCCATTACATTCTAATATAAGTTATTTTCATAAAATATAAGTGGGTATATGGGTATACATGGTATGCATATATACATAACCATAACCTTACCCTATGATAGGAGGGTACGTGGGTATAAGGGTCAGTAGTTACATGGTTATAAAAATTTATTCCCATGACACATTTAGAGGGTATGGATTTAAGGGTATGCATGTATACCCATATCCATTTACAACCCTAATAGTAATGGCAAAAAGTGCATGAACTGTACCACCACCACAACTACAACTACCACCACCACCACCACCATCATCATCACCACTATCACGACCATCAACTCCTCCACCACCACCATCTCTTGTTTTTTAAGCTTAATTGGATTTCCAAGATTGAACATCATCTATCATAGCTCAAAGCTTTCTCAACAAAACCCAAACATAATAAGTGCAAAATATAAAAATCTCCCCCAAACACATGACTTAAAACAAAGTTTTGCATGTATAAATTCAAAAATAATAAGACAAGCCACAAAGGGAACCCATGATCGTTATAAATTCATGAGAAGTCCAGATATAAGAAATCCTCATCTCAGTGGGGCCTATCCATGCATCTACCAAAGGAATATTTTTCATGTATCAAGAAAATGGCATGGGTCAACCATATATATTGGTAAAAAAAATCAGTTTCATTATGTGTAAAGGAAAGGCACCAAATAATTGAGAGCTATTAAAATGATGAAATGAAATGGACTCCCAATAACTAGTTTAGAAGTAAAAATATTTTGGATTTAAAATTCATTAACCGTTTTCACCAACAATAGTATCTAACTATCATTTAGAAACTTGGTGTGTAATGTCTATTCCTCGACAACCATGTATATGCATACTCCTAGATCATAATGACCACAACAGTATGAATTGGGTAGTTGACTATGGGACAATTACCCCTATCTCTACATAGAATTCATGGAAGAGTAATTCCATTAAACAAGTGAGCCTCAACTATTTTACTCTTACAATAATGACATTGTACCAAATCAATCAAGTATTTTTATTCAGGCTCTATCAAAGAAAGCTAAAAATCAATAAGTTAACACTTGTCAATATTCTTATGTATGCATGATATTTGATGATGGCAGTAACATATCAAAGTCTGCTATTCTGTCTCTTGAAACCCTAATTCCATAGATCAGATGTTATCATGCTTAGATTTTAGAAATGACCAAATAGGGTTAAAGATATATCCTACTACATGGGCTTGTACGATGTTGAAAAAATAATGAACATATAACGAGTAACTCAAATACAAACCCTAAATTTGGATACATATGCTCCTGACCATGCTCCTAACATATAAAACCTAATATGATGATATGTTAGATATTTGAACCTAACATAGGATTTGTATATGTTGATACTTTGTATCAGGTGAATGGTAATCATGTTGAGCAAAACCCAAAGTTGGAATCACCTAACCCTATTGCATGCACACTTAGTACCGTATATGCTACATTAGTTACATTACATGGTTGAATCACATAAGATATCTCAGTATACCAAAAATAGACCTAATAACTTAAATTCAACTTAATATGTAAGATGAGTTAATTGCACAATTAATACATGACACTTTGTTCACTAATATGCATTTAATGCCTTGAATTGGATTAATAAGAACTTGGTTGTGAATAAAACATATAATTGATTAGCATGGATATAATGTGCATAATGAAAATAAAAGAGAAATAATTGGATGTTTTATATAAGTGAGGATAATTGATGATCCATTATGGAAGTTAATATTGAGTTAATGGACAAAATGGATTAACTAAACAAAATATAGTATTGATGTAAGATAATATAATATAACATGTGGATAACAATATGATAATAATCACATTATAAATCCTAATGGTTGGTAATTAATAGTGATGCATAATAATCATTACTAAGATGAACCCTAATTGTATTGGAATTCCTATAAGATAGTCCTAAAAGTTAAATATAAGTCCAAAATCATGACTACATGTCATATTTAGTCTAGGTGCCAAGTTCTATATCACAACAAAGTTATGTATGAGGGAAGTCCTTTCCCGATTCTGAGAAATATAGACTCATAGTTTGGAAACTTATATTTCTTATGAGTACCCGACTAGACATAGCCTTTATTGTTAGTATTGCTAGTCATCACATGTAAAAACTCCTTGTAAGACACGAGACTCAAGTACTATGTATTCTACAATATCTAGAAGGTAAACATGGCTATGGTACTATGTCTTCTACAATATCTCTTTGACTTTCTATGCTGGTGGTGATTGGGCTAGATAAGTGAATAACAAGTGATTTATTTTTGGATTCTATGTTCTATTGGGGGGCCATCCCATTAGTTGGTAAAGGAACTAGTCTTTTATGTCTTGTCCCAGCACTAAGGCAGAATATTGCACCATGGAACACGCTTGCTGTGGAATGGGGTGACATCCATTTTTCAAGAACTAGGTCTTCCCCTTGCAACCCCAAGAACTCTCAAATGATATAATCATGCACCAATTTATATAGTGAATAATCCATCTTTTCTTTAATGTACCAAGCTAATTGAGGTTGATTGTCACTTTATGATAGATCAAATTTATGCCAAAAACATAATTACACCATATGTGAAGGTTGGAGAATAGACTGTTGATATCTTCAACAAGCCACTTCCACCTTCATTCTTTTCCTATATATGTAGAAAGTAGGGAATGCATGATGTGTACTCTCTAGCTTGAAGAATTTTTTTGGAGGATTTTATTTTAGTTATTATCTATGTGATAGTTGAATGGGTTAGCTTTACATCTCATTAAATATAGAAAAGCATGTACTTTGCATCTCATTAAATTCCAAATGTTTGTTTATTGTTTCCCAACCGGATAAGTCTTGTTGGCGATATGCCATTTCCCTTTTTGCTTACCAAATTGTGTTTGATGAGTAGTCAATGCCATGGTTTGTGGTAGATAAGATTTTTTCTCTTAAAGATATAACAAAGTGCAAAAAGAAAGAAAATATGAGTCTCGATTGGTGATGTATTTCATAATAGAAGGGTAATCGTGTCATGTGGAGAGGAGAGGATTTGACCCTATTAGAACAACATGTGAAAATGAGAGATCAGATGTTGTTATCAACCTTCCCTTATCCAAGTATTCCAATTGAATATTAAATTAAATCCTCAACTTACAACTAACAAACCTACTAAATTTATTTTTTGAATCAACTAATAAGTGCACACACACACACAGAGATATATATATATATATATATATATATATATATGTGTGTGTGTGTGTGTGTGTGTGTGTGTGTGTGTGTGTGTGTGTGCGCGCGTGTGTGTGTACGTTCAATCAATACTTGAGTGTACTTGATATGGAAACCCACTTGAGTGTATTCGTGCGATCTGTACATCAAGTGTATTCTAGCCTGACTATATATATATATATATATATATATATACATATATATATATATATATATATATATATATATATATATATATATATATATATATATATGTGTGTGTGTGTGTGTGTGTGTGTGTGTGTGTGTACGTTCAATCAATACCTACGCAGGTAGCCTGGAGTTTGCTACTTCTCAACCAAAGGAGTAACTATACAGTCAAAAAAGTAACTAGATGGACAAAAAAGTAAATATCAAGATAAGAAAGTAACTATATGACTAAAAGAGTATATATGGGAAGAATACACAAGAAATATATATATATATATATATATATATATATATGTTAGGAAGTGTGTACCGGCCATTAAAATAGACCACGTGGAGTATGTTGATAAAATCCATCCATATGGATTGATTCAACATTGTATAAATTATATGTATTTAAAAAATCATAACCATATCTCATATAGATCATGAGATATAACAATATATCATTCAATGGTTTATACAATTTTTACAACTTACCGTTGATTAGAAAATACACATTTTCTTTTGTTGGATGATCTATGAATTTCAGATTGTGGTGATCTTTTGTACACATCTTATCTAAGGGGTATACTTATACATCTATAAGGTTGGATTATTCAGTAGATTTTTGCAATCATCATAAATGAAGATGGGTACATATAAGCTACATGTACTCGGGTACACAGTTCTTTTAGCCATATATATATATATATATATATATATATATATATATATATATATATATATATATATATATATATATATATATATATATATATATATATATATATATATATATATATATATATATATATAATCGTATTTTTAAATCTGCTGTTACAAATGTAACTATCTATGCATAAAAAGTAACAGTTTACAAGGTAAAATAACCCTCTACATGTCAAAAGTAAGAAACTCTAAAAAAAGTAACCGAAATAAGAGGCGGGTAGCCACACACACACACACAAAGCTATGAATTTTGCAATTTTATGATACACATTAATGCCCTTTTTCATCTCAAATTAGTCGGAACCCGTCATCCAGTAGACATAAGTCCAGTCGTCCTTCGTGGCAAGCTATACCCTAACTTTTCCGTGTATCCCGAATGACTAGATGGGCTGCACTGATATGATAAAACCCTAACTTTTCTATTTCGCAGAAATGGGCTGCACAGATATGCGTAGCCCCAACTATTCGGTATTAGCTACATCACTAGATGGGCTGCATTGCTATGCGAGCCCTACCTTTTCTGCATTACCCGGATGACAAGATGGGCCGTATTGATATGCGTAGCCCGAACTTTCTCTATTTCCCGGATGACTAGATGCCTAGATGGGCCGCTTTCATAACTTTACTTTTCTCTATATTTCGGATGACAAGATGGACCGCTTTGTTAACTTTTCTCTATATGCTGGATGACGACGAGCCACATTCTACCGTGCGTAGTTGATTTTGTGTTTTTTTGTGCGTCCATAATGGACGTGATCAAGTGATGTTGGCTTCAACGGACGTAACTTCCTCATAAGAATTAGTAAGCCAACGATGTACTGCACGTGATATCGAAGTATTCAATTTACGGGAGGCTTGTAATTTATACGAATTCTGTTTATTGAGTCGGGCAGGGGAGAGTAGTAGTTGAGTCAGGGGCTTTCCGCACTCCACCCAACATCGGCAACAATTAATAGACAATTTTATTGTTGGATATAACTTATACAAAATTGGTACTATCTAATAAAATTACATTATGGTGTAGAGTAGGTATTCATCTCTTCTTATTTTTTCTCGAGTAGGACTTTGAAAAGAAGGAGAAAGAAAATGGTGCAATGTTATAAATCGTCCTACAGAAAAAAAAACAAGATCAGTCGTAGTTTACGGCAATCCGTTGCTTTAACTAAAATGCCTATTTATGCATACATATAAGCATGGGTTCTATGCATACATAAAGCAATCGATGGACTGGAAATCGTTGGCCAGACTTAATGAATAATGACCCACTAGCCTTTAGATTATTGATCCATAAGCGCAAGCTAGGAAACATTCTTGAGGAGGTTTCACGGCTTTGGTGTTCCTTTGTGCAACAGGGGCAGTGATCAATACATTCCACTTTTTTCGCAAAGGAAGTCAACGTGGATGGAAATAAGGCTACTTCGGACCCACTTCAAGTCAACATTGACAACACCCGCGTTATCAAGTTAAATTGATTTAATAATTTAAATATAATCTCCAAGCAGCACATGTAAACGACAAAGACGGGACCTCCGTTATATAAGTGGGAGGTACTTGACTGGTTAATTGTACGGGCAGTTATGCTTCGTTTGGCAATGTTACGGTTTAACCGCCATATGAGTTGTTCTGGGCCTTTGGTCTGAACCCAGGCCCGCAAGCTGGAGCTCAATAGGCACCAATTTTATTTTTGCAAGAAAGAAAGTTCAATGATATTTTGGAGTAATTACAAGGTGTTTTAGATACAAGTTACACAAATCTTGTTGTGATAAATTGGATTTTGATTTAATTTTAAGGACGGAATTTGTTTTAAGGTGTGTAGGATGTGATGAGGTGGACTTTTGTAATCCTTAAGGAGCCGTTTGGGTGTTGTAATTCAGAGCGGGATTTTAGTTCAATAAGGTATTTTAACTACCGTATTTCTAGTTACATTGTTTGGCTAGTGACATGTGATTTCTCGACTTCGGTAGTTGGAATGCGGTATTCGCCTCCACTCACACTTCACAGGTTTCCTAAAATACGCCAATATCGATGTCCTTTCTAATCGCAGAGGCGAGGGCTTCGCCAGCGGTCGCCCCCGACTCTCTCGATCCCTCTCTTATCTCCTCCCCAGTCGGCTTCTTCCTCGCATTGCTGCGCTACTCCTTTCCCCGCTAACTGCAGCCAGTTCTCCTCCCAGTCATTGCGACTCCTCGTTTCCTGTGGCCGATCCTCTCTGGGTTTGCTAGGGTTTGGACCCCAATTTCTTCTCCGCCTCCCCCCGGGTTGGTCCGAACGCATATGGGGTCACGAGAGCTGCACAATCGACGCCTCAGGCCACGGTCGGTGCACCACAGGCGACCGCGGCGGCAACCTCTACTGCTCGGGCCCCGGGTGCCTCACCGACCACACTCGCCGAGATCACCCTGGGTGTCAAAGGCCAGCTGGACTTCTACGATGTGAGTCTGGTGGACGGATATAACCTCGACGTGTCGATCCATCCCTTCTTACGCGGCGGCACCAATGGCACAAAGAGTAACAACGGAAAGTGCGGGTACGTCGGGTGCATCAATGACCTAAACAAGATTTGCCCCGCCGGGCTCCAGGTCTGTGGTGCGTACGGGAGGATTGTGGTATGTCGGAGCGCGTGCGCGGCATTTGAGTCACCTAGGTACTGCTGTGCTGGAGCGTTCGAGAGCCCCTAGTGCTGGCCGACGTCGTACTCCAAGCTGTTCAGAGAGGCGTGACCTAGAGCTTACTCGTATGCTTATGATGATCCGACGGGTATCCTTACCTGTGTTGGTGGGAATTACCTCGTCACCTTCTACCCCAAGGGATCGAGATTGGTGAGTATAGCAAGCTGATACTACCTACGGTTCATTGTTCCATTTTAACTTTCATTACCGTTGTTCTGTTTTTGCTGTTCCATGTGTCCATGCTCCATTTGGAGGTGTTGTTGATGCCTCCCACACTTCTTTTGTTACTTTTTGTTGGAAGATTGGGAGATGTAGGCAATGTTTCAGTAGCATGGAAAGATGAAGAGGTTTGGCAGTGGACCGGTGGTGGTGGAGGTTATGCTGTAGGAGGAATTTGTTGGAGTGAGGGCGGGTGATGAGTTTATGTCGTGTTTTGCTGGTTTGTCGGTGAGGAGGTGGAGTGGTGTGTTTCCACAAGGTGGATAGTGGTGCTGGTGTATGTGGAGGAATTGGGTTGTCAAAATGCCCCTGTAAATGAGTTTTTGGGTGGAGGATGTGGCTTGGTACAGTAGAGGTGTTGAGGTTTGTAGGCGTCGTCACTGAAGATATGTGCCAAATATAGTTAAGTGATATGTGGTAATTCTCTAAAAGCATATTATGTAGGACAAAATGAATCGCCAGTTAACTGCTAAAGATCTCTTTTGTATTACAATTGCACATGTGGAAATGCAGTTTGTTTGTGCGGTGTTCAGTTTAAATCTACTGCAAAGATCACTATTGTCTAGTGTTCAACTGTGTAATTTTCAATTTGTTTGCCTAATGTCCAGTTTGATTGTGTAATATTCAGTTTTTTCTCTCTAATGTTCAGTTCACCGCTAAATTATGACCATATCAATTCTGCTTTTTGCCTAATCATCACTCTGTTTTATAACCTTTTCAGGTGATTGGAGGAGCTCAAGTTGTTGCTTCATGGCTTTATTTGTGAAATTGGTTAATATTAAGACTTGGTTGTGTGGTGGTTGTGTTTGTTTGTGGAATTTTGTTTGGTGGTTGTAGTGTTCGTTTGTGTGGATCATGTGTAGGGTGGTAGTGTTTGTTTAAAACAAAATATGCATTGATGTGATTGATCATGAGGTAAAATTTGCATTCATGTGGTTGATCTTGTGAAATTGTGTTCTTGGTTACATGCTTGAATGATCTAAGTACATTTTAACTAATTGCAAACTTGTGGAATTTGGTTGTACTCAGCCTGAAGTATGTGTCGGGATTTCCCACATTATATTGATTGGTTTGTATATAGTACATCCATGGTAATTTAGTATACAAATGATGGGTTAATAAAAATGCTGCATTTTGAATATATATTACCAAACAAGGTAATTAAAAAAGCAATACTTATAATTTGTGTATTATCACATCCACAGTTATCCAAACATAACAATTAAGAATCTTAGGATTTGTCAATTGTGTAATCAAAATCCCGTTACTCCTCAATTACTGCAGCAGTAACGATGGGGTCACCCAAACGGCCCCTAAATATCCAATGACATAAGTGAATTCATGCATGCTGAGTTATCATAAGAGTTACAAGTGCTTTTGGTCTTAAAAAAGATGCGTATACTCCTTTATTATTAGAACATCATGTTCCAAAGTCGATTCTCTTTATACTTCTGTTCCTTCATATATCTTCTTTTTGTAGGGATCTTTTCGCTTTAAAATTGCGGTTTTCATCTGCACAAATCCTCTTGGACTTAACCATCTAAACCATTCTATTTGCAACTCCGACATTTGACTTTACATCAATGACGCCTCATTCTTGGCATGCTTTTATAGCGTGAGATATATTGGAGCTTGGATAGATCTTTTGGTGACTCTAATGTATACGTGACAATGACTTTTGAAACTCTCTAAATCAACTTGCATGGATTGATGTAACATTGAGCCAACTTTCCAAACTTTTCACAACTGTGACAATGGATTTCCAACGGGCTATTAAGTGAACCATGATATTAGTATTGAACCTAAGTTATCAACTCTACTTCACATCACTCAATCTATATCGACGACAGTCAAGTATAATTGTATAATTTTGAAAGTTTTGGATGCCATACATATATCTCTTATGAGTTAGCATTTTTTTTCTCATCATACCACGTCCTATATAATGATACTAGGCGTGTCCCATGCATGACACAATTTTAAGAATATTAGGTTGCATAAAAGACTTTTCACATGGTACTACACCATTTTATAAAAAGAAAGGAATAAAATGATATAAGATTACAGTTAATAAGAAGCTATGTCGTGAGAACGACAATACAAAAAAGATATATGATAAAATCTATTTTGACTAGTGCGTACCAGACACAATGTTAAGGAAGAAGAAGATATTTAAAAGTTAAATAATAAATGAAACAAACAATAACTTCTCAATATCGACAATGTCACTGTCAAATCCCCCAATGTTAAGTCATAAGAAACTACGTCTTCCACCTCCATCATCATTG
Organism: Alisma plantago-aquatica; assembly: GCA_963693085.1. Classification (NCBI taxonomy): domain Eukaryota; kingdom Viridiplantae; phylum Streptophyta; class Magnoliopsida; order Alismatales; family Alismataceae; genus Alisma; species Alisma plantago-aquatica. Next base: position 1,117,712,206 of record OY856409.1, on the reverse strand, counting down.
GTTGCACCATACTACCAACCCTAGGAACTATAAAAATACAATGCAGATGTGAAAAATAGCTGGAGTCAAACTCTTATTGTGGCATCACATACATCCTTATTAAAATGTATAACACCCACGTAATTCAAAATAGTTATGGTAAAAAGTACATGCATTGCACCACCACCACCACCATCCCACCACCACAACCACTACAACTACCACCACCACCACCACCACTCACCGCCACCAACACCACCACCATCATCACCCCCATTACCACCACCACCACCACCACCACCTCTTATTTTTTAAGCTTAATTGAATTTCCAAGATTGAGCATCATGTATCATAGATCAAAGCTTGCTCAACAAAACCCAAACATAAGAAGTGGATAATATAAAAAATCTCCCCCAAACACATGACATACAATAAAGTTTTGCATGAAAAAATTTTAAAAATAAAAAACAAGCCACAAAGGGAACCCATGATCATTAAAAATTCATGAGAAGTCTATATATAAGAAATCTGTATCCCACTGGGGACTATCCATGCATCTTCCCAAGGAATATTTTTCACGTATCAAGAAAATGGCATGGGTTAGCCATATATATTGAAATGAAATTTCAGCTTCATTATGTGTAAAAAATAATTAGGAGCTATCAAAATGATGCAATGAAATGGGAATTCCGATAACTAGTCCAAGAGTATCAATATTTTGGATTTCAACTTCACTAAACATTTTCACCAACAATAATATTTAACTATCATTTAGAAACCTGGTGTGTAATGTCTATGCTTGGGAAACCATGTATCTGCATACTCCAAGATAATAATGACCACATCATGAATTGACTCGTTGACTAGGGAATAAATACCCCTATCTCTACATAGAATTTGTGGTAGAGTAATTCCACTAAAATAGTGAGCTTCAACTATTGAAATCTTGCAGTAACGACGTTGTGCCAAATGGTGATATGTTTGAACCTAATACAAGGATTTGTATATGTTGATAATTTGATTAGATGAATGGTAGTCATGTTGACCAAAACCCTGAGTCAGAATCGCCTAACCCTATTGCATGCACACTTAGTACTATATATGCTACATTAGTTACATGACATGGTTGAATCACATAACATATCTCAATATACTGAAAACAAACCTAATAACTTAAATGTTACTTTCTATGTAAGATGAGATCATTGAACATTTAATACATGATACTTTGTTCACTGATATGCATTTAATGACTTGAATCAGATTAATAAGAACCTGGTTGTGAATAAACATATAATCGATTAGCAGGGATATAATGTGCTTAATGAAAATAAAATAGAAATTATTGGATATCTTATACAAGTGAGGATAATTGATGTTCCATTATGGATTTACTGGACAAAATGGATTAACTAAACAAACTATCATATTTATGTAAGATAATATAATATAACATGTGGATAACAATATGATGATAATCACATGATAAATACTTATGATTGGTAATTAATAGTGATACATAATAATAATTACTAAGCTGAACCCTAGTTGCATTTGAATTCCTATAAGACAGTCCTAAAAGTTAAATATAAGTCCAAAATCATGACGACATGTCTTATTTAGTCTAGGTGCCAAGTTTTATATTAATGTGTTTATTATAACTATGTTAAACTATCAACAGAACATTACGTATAATAACTAATTGCTATATGCATTAGACTTTAATTCTGATCATTGACTTCCCAAATTTTCACAATAGCTGGCCTTACCACCATTCATTATTGGCAATAGACTTCTTTTGTAAGGCCCCTAAACTTGCTTAATGAGTTGAATGAGATTAATTACAATAATTGAATACTTATAACCCTAATCTAACCTTTTTATATGTTTTTAAATCATAATACAGGCTTAAGTTTCAAATTTGGTCCAATTTGGACACTGTTTGAGCAAGTTATGCAATTTTCTGTACATTTTGGACTTTTCTGCAATTTACCCAATTGAGAGGCTTTCTTTGCAATTTATCACTTTAATTATGTTCCTTCGATATTATCTCATCATTATTGAGCTTTTTGAACCATGGGGCGTGTTACAACCCTAATTTTTGGGTTCAATTAGTGAGAAATGTAATTTCTCATATTAAAGATAATTGAACAAATAATGATATAATTTGTTTTGAATAAATGGATTTCATTTACAATAGACTTGATGATTGTGTTGTGGGATTTATTGTCTATTGGGCCCAATAAAAAGGAAATAAAGAAAGGAAATTCAATAAATTAGTAAATGAATAATTGAGTTTTTGAGAAAAGAATGATGTGGAAACCTCTGGAAGGCAAAAGAATGTAATCCAAGGATGGATTTCATGCCTCTTGGATTCCTTGGGTTCCAAGGAGTCCAAAGTTGCATAGAGACTACAATAAGAAAAGAAAAGATTAATTAAGTATTTCTTTATTAAGAAAGAAATTGAAATAATGGTAAAATGTGGAAAACAAGTGGAAAGAGGTATAATTAAGTTATCCTTGATGGATTTTCGTATCCAAAGGATTCCTAATGTTAAAAGGAATGCCAATAAGAGAGAAAAGAAGAAAAATCCAAATAATGAAGAAAGATACAAGATAATGGATATTAAGTAAAATATTTATTGAAAATATTTGGAAATCTCTGGAAACTGGCAATGATGGCCACTTTTGTTTAGATTTCATTTACATGTGTTTACTAATGGAGAGAGTAGTCAAAATAAAGGGAAATCGAAAAGAAAAGAATAGAGAAATAAACGAATAATCTAGAACTCACTACTCAATATGTTGCCATATACATAGCTACCACCCTTACACAGTTTGGTATACATAAAAGATGATTAATTGATTAGATATACCGAGTGATATGTTGGTTACATGTGCCTATAACAAAGGAGTAAGAGGGGAATATCTCTTTCCTTAATTGGTATTAGGATAAAGGATCGTATTTTACTGCCTAAGGAAAGATGGGAACGTGGAGGTATATTTGGAAAAGTAACGATGATTTTCCTTGATTGGATCAAGATACACTGCGATAAAAGAGGAAAACTAGTTGGCTGGGAGAAATCCGCATATGTATATATATAGGATGACCCCCACTGATGCGAGACTCACATCTCTCATCTCCCTCCATATTCTTCCTCTGTCATTTCCTCCATAACCCTAAGGTTACCCAAGGACCCTTATTTCTAGCACGAAGAACACACCGAAGTTGTTTTTCCTGTCGGGCACTTGCCTACAGATTGCTTTGTGGCGACCTCTCTCCGTCTGGGTGCGACGCTCGTCAGCAACATGTAGTTGATGAGGGCGGACTGGGATGAGTCGGGGTTGACGCAGCCTGCCTCCTGAGAGTACATGACTCTCTTATCTTACCCTAACGACTCATGCGAGTTTGTTCGTGGCTCAGAGCACTGATGGATGGACCATGGAAGCATCCTCCCCGCCCACATCAGTTCCGTAGAGGCTGGGTGCTCTACGGCACCAGCAGGAGGCTAAGGTAGGTCGAGGATCGACCTTGAGCAGGGTCGGTGGGCAACATTGCGATGCCGCAACACCAAGCGCAAGCTCACGTTCACGAGGAGAATGATTCTAGACCGGAATAACGATCCTAAGGTACCACCCTTCTCCTTTCTGTTTATTGAACACCTGTAGTAGGTAGAGGCTAGGTGCCACTGTCGGGCACCATGGTGCTGCTGGTATGTTGGGGCAAGGCCAACCAGGGTCGTGGAGTCCTCAGGACAATCTTAGTCACCGGAGCCACGGGAAAACATGGGGCGGTTCTTGACTGGGGACGCGCTCGCGGTAGGATTCAGACTTCCTCGCGATCGCGAGGAAGGGGACGACCTGGGGGCAGAAAGACATGTATGCCCCAAGACTCCTGCCTAGGACACGGGGGCGAGATAGTAATTTGCCTGATCCTTTAACTTAGCCAATTTCTAATAAAATTGGTGTGGTTGCTGAGTTGTCAGCATCTGATTGGTTAGAAAAGGGTTAACCTTGTTTTAATTGTAGAAATTAATTGGTAACTCGAATGACAACATATTTTATATAAAAATTGATCCTTAGAATGAGAGGAACACAAAGTATTGAAGCCTTATTCCACTTTTGATTCAAGAAATATATCAAGATGCTATCTTTAATAGTTTAATCAATGAAAAACCCTAACCTTTGATGATTAATGAATTAGAAAGGGGTTATGTGATTGTTTAAAATAGATATTAACCTGTTGTTAATAAAAGGGCATATTAGATCTAAAAGGATGATCTTCATGCGTAATTTGATTAATTTAGGGTTCCATATGATTTAATGAACCTTGAACCCTAGTTGTGGTAATTATGATCCTTAATGATTTTAATTGGTCAAATTCATGTACAAAGTTGAGATATGATGGTTCTAATCTATTACAAGCATTAAAGTTCCTAATTATGGGTAAATACCCTTAATATACTAATTAGGATTTTCTAATGAATAAAAGGTGGATTTAATGATATATAGAGTTCATTTGTGAATTAGACCATAATGAACTATGAATTGATGATAAATGAGCATAATGATCTCGCCATGGATTAAAAGGATAAAAATAGTAGCCTTAATGTAAAAGAGGCCTAATGAACTTAATTAATGGTTAATGGTACCTTTAATCTGAAAATAGGGTTATATGTTGTTAAGATAACCTTAATGTTGAAGAATAGATGAGATAATTAGGGTTTATGAGTAATGGTATAAAATTAGGGTTTAAAATAGTAAAAGATGAAAGGAAACCCTAATCGCAATGAAAACCCTAAAAGTGAACTAGAAACCCTAGGAAGCAAGCTAGGTTTAATAGATCTTGATGACCTGAGTATTAAAAGGAAATTGTATGCATGTTTCATGATCTTATTGAATGCTTGCTTGCATATGGATGATTGGATTATTTCTGTCTCACATCATCTTGATAGGTATGTGGTTACGCTTATGAATAATCGTTCTATTTTAATGGTGATTCCCGAACGCTTTATCGATTGCTTGGAAATAACTGTTGGATGCCTATTTATTTCATGCAACTATAAAGTGACTATGATTATCACCATGAATATATATATGTAACTGTCTTAGATCCGAATCCACCTCTATGGCTTGTAAAGGCTAAAAAGGGGTAACCTAGAGTAAGGTCTAGGTTATCGTGGGTTAGAAATTGGGCTACCAAGTGTAGTGCCATGATACCCTTTAGCATGCCATGAGTTAAGGAGTGGGCTACTTACGGGTAGTGCCATGTGACTCAACCCTAGAAACTGGTTCACCTATAGGTGGGACCATGAGGGGTTTAATGGTGAGCTACTATAAGGAAAGTAGTATCCAGGTCAACTACGGGGACAACACAGAGGATAGGGAATGCATGGATTGCACAGTTATATTTAAAATGTAAACTTGTTTGTTAAATGGTAATTGGCTGCAATACATTGTTATGAATAATTGCACGATTATTGGTTCCCCCACATACCAGCTTTATGCTGACCGGCGTTTTGTTTGTTGGCGTTTTAGGTACAAAGACAAAAGGACAAAAAATAAATCATCATATTGTGAAATACATGAATTAAATTACAAGGAGGATTAGTTAGAGTAGAATTCATATGTGGATAGAAGTTTAGAGATCCAAGTTTTCAAAAGATATGCAAAAGTTTATTTTCTTACAACTTTCCAGTTTAGTATGTTAAAATTTAATAATTGTTATTGGTTAATTGGCAAACCTTTGATCTAGAAAATTATGTGTGTGGCTTCGACCTCTCAGTCTCCCTTAATTGGGGGTTACTGGAAGGTGGGGTCATAAAATTTGGTATCAGAGCGTAGGTTCCTCACTTAACCATTAATAATTATTAAATTTTACAAACTCCATAGAACCCAAGGGAGTTATTAGAGGATTATCCGAAAGACGGAGGTGTCTAGAAAAGGATCATGACCGGGGACTGGCAATATTTTCCTCCACACTTCTAGTCAGAATACGAGGACTCCCGGATCCGTGTGACTTCCTGGCCAAAGTCTTAGGGTATGATTCAAAAGAAGATACCTTTAAGACTCTTTCATCCTGTTCATCCCTTCTCAACTCAAATTCTGTTAAGGACCTTAAGGATTAGGGTTTTCTCTCTTCTCCTCACCATCCTGAGGTATGGGTAAGGTTGATAAGGTTTAAGGAATCCTCCACCAAATTAATGAAAAGAATGTAAATAAGATGTCATGGACATAAGCTTAATAGATTAAGCGTAAACTAAAGGATAAATACATGCTTAGGTCGTATGACATAAGTTGTCATGCCCTCAGGAGAACCCTGAGGATAGACCATCTTGTTGGGAGGATAGATAAAGGGAGTTAGTCTTGGGCATAGAGATCTCCATTACAAGCAGAGACCTGACACATCCTCTGAGGATGATGTTAACCCTAACCCTAAGTGAAAGCTAGATAGAGAGACAACATGATGAGTTAGATGTCCTGGTAGACCAGGTGGTTGGATGGACATGCCTTGGATGCCATGTGAGCCATGAGAGGGTGGATGACCGAGTACCTTGGCGACCCAACCCTGGGAAGGGTCGTGCATGTTAGAGTGAAGGATAGTTCCTTCATTGATGAGGTTAGAGAAGGACCTATGGAAACCCCATGAGCTTATATGAGCATGGCATAGTAGGCACCCAATATACGTCAATAGTGCGAGCTATAGGTTGAAACCCTAGCCAGGAGAGTATGAAGGATAGCTTATGAGATAAGCATATAGAACTATGGATAACCTTGAGAAAACATAAGCTTGAATATGGGCTTCATCAGGTAGGATTATGCTTGTGAGCTTGATCCTTAATGGAGAGAGGACCTCTAGTAGTAAGGTTGGTTGTACGGTTAGCTCTAGAGAGAGAGAGTAGGACCCCGCGTAAGAAGGTTGGAAGACTAGACTCTGAGATATGAGGAAAAGTGGGGAGTTGAGGATGATGCGACCTAAGTGGATGGTAGTGGTTGCCTCATGCTTGATCCCTGGAGGCTGGTGGTGTTTTGGTTGCCTTTAGAAGAACCAAACCCTAGAGAGAGGATGAGAACAAGTATGATCTAGCATGGTTTAGTAAGTGGTCTACTTGTGCCTTAGTAGCTTGCTAGGTTAAGCATGCTCATGTTGATGTAAACCCTAAACATAAGGACGTTTGTGGCCTTTGTTATCGAGGTGAAGTTTTCCCTCCCATCCTGGGAGAGGGACCCTTTGGTAGGGTGCATACCTATTTTGTTGGTTCAAGTTAACCTAAAGAGGTCTCATAGGATCTTGAGAAGCTAAGTGAAAGGTACATGATATGAGAATGAACCTGTAGACCCCTAGATAGCCATCTCTATGTGCATGTGGATGTGTTACCATGGAGGTAATCAGTATGGGGCCTGACCAATGAAGGCATGTCACCATGACCCCTATGAAAGGATGAAAGTCAGCCCATGAATGCGAAGATAGATGATGAAGGCTTGGGAAAGGTTCTAAGTTGAACATGTACTATAAAAGAATCCTAAGTCTATCCCAGGGTCAGGTAGGGATAAGACTGATGGAAGTAGGAGATGCCTAATTCCCTAGTAGCACATGACCATAGGGTCGAGAGGTAACAACTATCATTGTCTGAGGGCCATGGGTTAGGAGATTGATCACCTTCATGAACTCATGGGACCCAAAGGGAAGATGAGTAGGGCACTCTCTGGATGCATAAGGGAAGAGGGATGACCCCAAAAGTGTCGGCACCCTATAGACCTAGAGGTGGTGACCAAGGAATATGTGTGGACCCAAGTAGGTTCAAAACTAGCTTTCCATGGAGGTAACTTTGATATCAAGATGATTGTAATATAGAGGCATAAACGACACGTTTCAACTTAGATTTAAAGGTGTACTGGCAAGGTGGGATGTACCATCTCTACTCTTGGAATAGGAAGAACTTTTTATTTGGACTGCATCCAAATGCTTATTTCCTCTTGTTATGGGAGTGAGAGATAGGATAGTACGCATGCCATACACTAAGGATAAAAGATGATGTGAGTTGGAACGTTTCTACGAGGTATGAGGATAGAGATGATAACATACCCTGGTGGAGTGAATGATACATGGATGGTTTACCAACACTAAGAGGAATGAGGTAGTCACCTTATGAGGATGTTTTTTTATCATGAGATATGAGTCATACAAGGTTGAGTTGATCACCAAAAAGATGAGCTCAAGGTGTTTCCAATGAAGATAGACTTAGAGTTCGAGATGATAAGTGAAATACATGGAAGTGTATGTCTTCAATGTTACCTAATACCTAAGGATGAGAAGTGGTAATGGATTCTCTGGTTGAGATGTATCTTACTAGTTTGGCTAGAAGCTAGAAGAGGTTGTTAGGCTAACCCTAAGTTTGGAAAGGAGATATGTTTGGCTAATACTTAGATGTAATGAGATCTGTTGAACATGTGAATGGTTGTTTGGTTAGCCAGCCTAGGCCTTGATGCAATGAAAGGATGGTTGTAGAGCCTCAAATGCACTTCTTTGGAAAGGAAGGTGATGAAACCCCGACTAGAGTGGTTTAAGGTTTCTAAGAAATCGATCTTGAGGAATCATGACATACGGGAAATCATGATTGAAGATTACCATACATCGTGGTACTACCAAGATAATAAGTGACAGTAGTACTTTAGATGCCTAAGATAAAGTTGCATGTGGTATATGGCCATGCAAGCCGAGGGAGAAGGACGAACACCAGTAACCCAGTGCATTGATATAAAGGATAAAGAGTCCCCAAAAGAGAAAGGGATTTCATCACTATGGATGTTGTAAGTCTCCCGTGGACCAAGGAAGGTCGAGATGCAATATGGGGTATGGTAGACCGTCTTACCCAGATGACATGAGAAAGAAAGAGTTCTGTCAAGGGATAGATCTGGTTGAACTACCCATGGCAGAGATGGTTCAACTACACCATGATGCGAGTTCAAAGGTTCTTGAGTTTGACCTAAAGGTTCCCTTCCAAAAGGTGGGAGTAGGTACATTAAGAACTCGATGTTAGTACAGTTTATCACCCCTAACTAATGGTTAGTATGATCCAGACTAAAGGGTCTGATGAGAGCATGTGTGCTCGTTCAGGGTGATACATAGAGACAGTTCTTGTCCTTTATAATATGTGATGATAACCACCATAGCCAATATCGAGTTTTAATGAAGCTCCGTAAGGGAGGTGGTGTCGGTCACCACTTTAGTAAGGTGATGTTGGTGAAAGGACCACGTGATGGTTAGAAAAGGACCACAATGCATGTAGATGAAGTATCTTTGATCGTGCAATGGCTGAAAGGAGCCTAGAGATGACAGGAGTCGTGAGCAGATGCAAAGTAGACTGACATGCAGTTCACTGTGGGAGAATATGTGACATGAAAATCCGACCCCTCTAAGTTATAACTAAGAGAGCTGAGTCCTCGATGCATGGGTTCTTTTTTCATGGTTTGGTGGAGAAGGTTAAGTTTGATCTTACCCCTTAGGATAAAGAAATGTGTGAAGAGTTCCAGGTGTCCAATTTAGAACACTATGTGAGGTACCCCGACCATGTACTGAGCAATGAACCTAGTGAGCCCCAAGGGAGGCTGAAATGGCCTGAGTCACCTGTGCAGTTTATAGACGCCAGGATGAAAGAACTCAGAGAAAAGAATAAGTGATGATAAAGGTTCTTCGGTAGCGCCATGAGTACGGTAAAGCAACATAGGGGCCAATGATGGACATGGAAAAGTCTTATCCGGAATTGTTCATTTGCTTGATAGAATTTTGAGGACAAAATTCCTATAAGAGGGGAAGGATGTTACAACCCCAATTTTTGGGTTCAATTAGTGAGAAATGTAATTTCTCATATTAAAGATAATTGAACAAATAATGATATAATTTGTTTTGAATAAATGGATTTCATTTACAATAGCCTTGATGATTGTGTTGTGGGGTTTATTGGCTATTGAGCCCAATAACAAGGAAATGAAGAAAGGAAATTCAATTATTAAATTAGTAAATGAATAATTGAGTTTTTGAGAAAATAATGATGTGGAAACCTCTGGAAGGCAAAAGAATGTAATCCAAGGATGGATTTCGTGCCTCTTGGGTTCCTTGGGTTCCAAGGAGTCCAAAGTTGCATAGAGAATACAATAAGAAAAGAAAAGATTAATTATGTATTTCTTTATTAAGAAAGAAATTGAAATAATGGTAAAATGTGGAAAACAAGTGGAAAGAGGTGTAATTAAGTTATCCTTGATGGATTTTCGTATCCAAAGGATTCCTAATGTTAAAAGGAATGCCAATAAGAGAGAAAAGAAGAAACATCCAAATAATGAAGAAAGATACAAGATAATGGATATTAAGTAAAATATTTATTGAAAATATTTGGAAATCTCTAGCAACTGGCAATGATGGCCACTTTTGTTTAGATTTCGTTTACATGTGTTTACTAATGGAGAGAGTAGTCAAAATAAAGGGAAATTGAAAAGAAAAAAATAGAGAAATAAATGAATAATCTAGAATTCACTACTCAATATGTTGCCATATACATAGCTACCACCCTTACACGGTTTGGTATACATAAAAGATGATTAATTGATTAGATATACCGAGTGATATGTTGGTTACATGTGCCTATAACAAAGGAGTAAGAGGGGAATATCTCTTTCCTTAATTGGTATTAGGATAAAGGATCATCTTTTACTGCCTAAGGAAAGATGGGAACGTGGAGGTATATTTGGAAAAGTAACGATGATTTTCCTTGATTGGATCAAGATACACTGCGATAAAAGAGGAAAACTAGTTGGCTGGGAGAAATCCACATATGTATATATATAGGATGACCCCCACTGGTGCGAGACTCACATCTCTCATCTCCCTCCATCTTCTTCCTCTGTCGTTTCCTCCATAACCCTAAGGTTACCCAAGGACCCTTGTTTCTTGCACCAAGTGCTTTAAGATAGAAGACAACCTCTTTTTGGAGAAGAAGGTCTCCTAGAGCTCCATTTAGCCCTACCTAGGATTTCCAAGATCATTTTCTAGGGATTTCGACCAAGGTAGATTATTTTCTTCCTTCTCTGTTTCTCTTGCTCTTCACCTTCCTTAGACCTTCCTCCAGGTCAGAACCTTGCTGTTCCATGGTAGAAATTGCTCTAAAGCTCTAAAACCCTACCTTTCTTGCTCCTTATGCTTAGGGTTTGCTCATTTGATGAAGAAAGGTGCTAGATGGACGAATTCATAGCTTATTCTTGGATTTTCTACCCCACCTGCTCAAGATTTCTTCTGTGTGAGGTTTGATATTCTCATTAGAGGCAAGTTTTATAACTTGATCCATGTTTATTGCTTACCATAAGCTTTCTAGATCATGTTCTTGCTTGAAAATGATGATTTATGCACTAAAAATCTATGCTTGTCTTGGATTTCAATTTTTATAATGTTTCCTATTCTGATTTCAGTTCTAGATGAACCTGTGATCATGTGTACATTATTCCTAAGGTATAATATGACTTGGATCAGGTTGGTTTGACAAAATTTATATTTATCCATTTATTTACATCTTTTAGATATCTTTCTAGGATTGTTTTGTTGTTTATCTTATTCATTTTGTTATTAATTGCATTATTTTGGAATTTTATATTTATTTAGAGTTTTAAATATATTTGTTTATTTTTTTAGGAAAATAACTCATGAGTAAATTCCCCTAGAAGATATTTTGCACAAATTCCCGCAGTGTCTGACTTCAGTATTTACCTTTCACCAAAATTGGTATAACTCTCAGATATCAAGGCATATTTTAATGTGCAAGTATGCGTTGGAAAGAGAATTCAATTATCTATAGGAAAAATATATTTTTGCACCGCTTTAGAATTTATGACTGGCCCAAAAATACGCTCGAAATCGCTGTTGTGAGAAATTACTGCAAAAAGAATACAAAACAATAAATTATTTCCTCTATTGACTAGATCCAGAAAGTTAGCAGCCGCCGCCGGCCATTTCTTTTGCCCTAAACCTAATGTATACCCCCCTCCTCCTATAAAAGGAGGGACACTTCCTCCTATTTGGGGCATCTTAGATTTCACTTTTGTACTAGCATTCTCGGAGCATCTCATTCTTGTATTCTTCTTCTAGTTCTGCAATAAAGTAATTTTTCTTGAAGTATTGTTCATTCTTAGAATGTTCCTCGACTCTTTTATTCCACTTTTAGATCTAGATCTCCTTTTCCCGTTTCTTTAGTTATGGAGCAAGGAATTAAGAACCTGGCCATTTCATTATCTCTAGCATAAGGATTGATTTCCTATTTTGGGCTAGACTATGGCCAAGGTACTTTCTTCCTTCGTCTCCCCCTTCTCCTCAACTATGAGTGAGTAGTTCCATATTGAGACAAGGGGAATAGCACCTTAGCCATAGTTTGATCAAATTACTTTTCATCGATTTCTTTTAGATGACAATTGGTTTATTAAATCGATAATCTAGTGAAGTAATTACTCGTTAGATGTATATGTTAACCCGGATGGAAATGACCATGGAAATTTGGATTTAGAACGATTAAACCAATTCACATAGAGTTTCTGATGTGACCGCAGATTTATCTCTTTTCGGATGATGAACTAGGAAACATGAGCACCAGGACCAATGGGCTCATGTGGAGTTCATCTTTTGTGGGTTTTTGTGATTCACATGATGTCACCTATTTGTCGATTAATTGTTAATTCATTTTCTTGCCATGGCTAAGGAGGTGAAAACCCCTAAAGCCTCGATTCTCTCCCTTTGATTTCAAACATCATTTGATTCACTTTCTTTACTTCTAAGTATTTCCATTCACAAGTTTATTTTTGCTAAGAATCATTTCATTTTTCCTTGTGATAGGGGCAAAATTAATTCTTGTTGGTTACAATATTATCTTGTGTTTCTTTCTTACATTAGTGTAATCAATCAAACCCCAACCCAAATTTTACTTTCCGTTCTAAATCTAAAAATATAAAAAATAATAAAATAAATTCTTCAAATAATTGCGTTTTTAAGATACAATCTTTAAAAGTTGTCCTTTGGGATTTGACCCTTTCTATACTAGCCTTAACCGGAGAGTTAAAATGATTAAAATCTAGAATTAACAATCTTAGTAATTGGTGTGTTATGTGACGCATATCAATTTGGCGTCGTTGCTGGGGACGATGGATTTTTTTTCTTTCGAACCAACTTTTTTTTCTTTTTTTTATGCCTTCCGAGTAACATTCCGGAAGTGATACTCCTCCTTCTGCTGAGTTTCCATTCCGGAAGTCTATTTTTTCTACACAACTTTAACTGCTTCATTTGTGCATGTAACGCCCGAATGTTGATTTTCAATCGTTTGATCCGGAAATAGAAAGGACTTTCCATCATTTAAACAGTCAAAATCTAGAAAGAATGAATGAAGAAGAAGTCACCCGTAGAATTGACCAAGATCTCATAGCTCAAAGAGAGCTCATCCAAGCCAAACAAGTGGAAAGAGAAGCTGCTTTATGATCAGCCTATAGGGTTGAACAAGAAGCAATAGAAGTCGATAGGAGGGAAGCCGAAAGGCAAAACCAATTAAAGGACTTTTCTATTCCCAAAACTGCCTATGCACAACATCCGGTCATACCCCCTAGCATCATTGCTCCTCAATTTGAGATCCGAACTCAATGGATCACCATGATGCAAGCCAACCCCTTCTTAGGCAACAATGGGAAAAGTTGCCAAGATCATCTTCAAGGTTCATTGACCTTTGTTCTCTGAACAAACTCCCAGGCATCTCTGAAGATGCCATCCACCTTAGATTGTTCAAGTATTCCCTCTCTAGTCAAGCTAGTAGCTGGTACAACACTATGGAGAGTGAAGAACATGTCACAACCTGGGAAGTTATACAAAGCAAGTTTCTTGAGAAATTTTAACCCCTTCTCTCACCTATGAACTCAGGGGTCAAATCACTCAGTTTTCCATGTCCTCAGGAGAGTCTTTAGGAGAAGCTTGGAAAAGGTTCAAAGACTTACTTAGGAAGTGCCCCCACCATGATATCTCTCATGCCCAACTCATAGAGATCTTCTATCGTGGTATTGATGATGATACCAAATTCTTTCTCGATTCCTCATCTAGAGGAAATTTCATACATAAAAGTTTGACTAACACATGGGAAGTAGTCAAACGGGCTTATGAAACAAGGGCTAGAAGAGGAATGGGTGGAATCCTTAAGGTAGCCAAGGCATAAGTTAATCATGATATCCAAAGCATAGAAGAAAGCCTCAAATTAATTGCCTTAAAAAAAGATTGGTTAGAGTCATCCCTAGGCATCCTTAGGGAGTCACCCCAACAAATAAAAGCTGTGGACTCTCTTTGTGGCATTTGCCAAGGATACGACCACACACCCTCCACTGTCAATATCTGTACAACATGCCCATGCAACCTGAAATGAGACAACAGCCAGAAGACCTCAATTCAATCCATACCATACCAGGACAAGGTTACTGCAACCCCAACCAAACAAGAAACCACCTTGGTTTTCAATATGGGAACCCTTCAGGTGCCGAGAACTCCAGCCAACTCCAGACCCAACAAAGGCCTCCTTACCCTCAAGGTAACAATCAACCACCACCTGGATCCCCATACAACAACCAAAGGAACTTTGGAACCCAAGGAAATTACTGAGGAAATCATCCAATCCGACCATCATATCAAGGACAACAATTTCAAAACTTAAACATTCCCCCTCAAAACCTCAATCAACCACCTCCTCAACCAAATGTTCCCACATCCTCCACCCCTTCATCAGACGAAAGGATAGATGCCTTGGAGCAAATCATCATTGCTCAACAAGCTCATCAAAAGGCGACTGATGCCCAACTAGCTCGTCTATTTGCCCAACAGAAACCCCCTACCGGAACTTTTGCAGGGCAGCCTGAAAACAACCCCAAACATCCCAAACAACTCAAGGTTGTCACTACTCATTTGGGAAAGGTGCACACCCCTCTCCTTCCAAAAAAAATCTTTAGACCCATTGATGCAGCCCTATTTTAGGGCTCCATCCTGTGCCATTTTGTACTTAAGTTGCATCTAAACATGTTATTCTCCCCAATTTGGTTATCATTGCAAATATGCTTATGGATGTTCTTTGCACTGCTTTTCAGGTACTTGGACCATGCTTAGATGGAAGAGAGAGAAAGAATGAATCCTAGGGTTTCCCCACTCATGGAGGGACCCAAAGAAGACCCCAAAGTCTCCCTCAACCTACCTCCAATGGCCAAGAATCATCTCCAAGCAAAGGCATCCAAGATTTATGAAGTTTAAGTCCATGCTAGCATTAGAAGACCCCATCATGGTCGTGGTGCCATGGAACGACCGTGCTGGCAACTGAGCAAATATACAGGTTGATCGACAAATCATTGAAGTTCAAGCAAGTCAGCCACCACGACCGTGTTGCCCAACACGGCCGTGTTGGATGAGGATGGAACGGGCGCGCTGCTCAGAACGACCTCCTCCCAACTCCGCCACCACGGCCGTGCTACCCAGCACGGCCGTTCTACCTAGTACCCAACACGGCCGTGCTGCCCAGCACGGCCGTGCCACCAGCCCTCGTTTTCACCCACCAACCTGTTAAATTAACACTTAGCCAACACGGCCGTTCTTCTCCACCACGACCGTGCCCACTCCTACCCAGCACGGCCGTGCTGCCCATAACGGCTGTGCCACCACCCCAAAACCTATACAACTTTCACTGATTTTCCCATTCTACCCCTACTTAGCCCTAGCCCCTATATAAGCACTAGTTGCGTCTAGGGCTCGGGAGAGAGCACTCTCCAGCCGTCACCTAGCTGCTCCCTTGCATCCATTGCTCCAATCCACCCATTTCCTTGCATTCAATCCCATTTCCATCCATTTCCCACCCATTTCCACCATAGAAACCTAGTTTCTCTAGGTTTCTATCCATCCATTCCACCATTTTCATGCACCCCTGCACCATTGGAGGAGGGAGGACGTCTACAGCTGCTTGGAGGGGAAGAAGAAGGCCACTTCATCAAGCTTCATGGAGTTTCTTCCTCTTCTACCCCTTTCTTTTCCTGTTTTCATGATCATGTATAGCTAAGCCCCCTTGTGGTGGGCTGTTTGGGATTAAAATGTTACTTTGATACCATGTTGGGGGATAAATTCTTGTAATGAACTCAATTCATATTTATGATGATTACTTCTTGCTTCCATCTCTTTTCCTATCTTATTGCATGTGGTTTATGCTTCTTGTATGAATTGCTTGTTTTGAGGTTTTTGATGACACTTCATTTCTAGGAGGAATTGGGGTGTATGTGGCAATCTTAGGAATGGCTCCTAGGTCCAAGTAGTGGATCCCTAGCTATCCCCCTTTGTTCCTACATACACACCCCTCCTCTTACAAATGAGTGTGAGATTTAAGTGGCTAGTGTAAGTGAGAGTGATGCAATTGCCTAGGGCCTTCTAAAGGCTAGAGTGGCTAGTGGCATGAGGATTACCCCCTTCATCTCCACTCCCATCTCTACCCTCAACCCTCAATTGCCCACTATCACTTACCCTAGAAACCTAGATTTTGCCAATCTCACTAGAACTACACCTAACCCTAGTCTTCTACTAGTAGTATAGGGTATGTTCTAATGACATTGACCTCGTTGTTTGGTTTGGTAATCTAGATATGAATTGAGCACCATGCATGTTTAATGAACTCCCCCAACTAAAATCAAAGTGACATTCCCCAAACAGCCCACCCACCTTAATCACCTTGCTTAAAACCCTAATTTCTTAGTTTGCTTGTTAATGCTAGCTTAGTTCAATTGCTCTAGTCTAACTTAGTTAATTGCTTAATTTTACTCTTCAGTGCTAACTTAGGCCTTTTCTATTGCTAGTGGTTAGTTTAGTTCGTTTTTGCTTCTTGGCTTGCTAGAGTAGTGTAACCCTTATTGTCCCTATTTAGTTAGTTTGATAACTTAGTTTGCTAGTTTAATTGCTCTTTCATAATTTAGTTTCCTTTTTGCATTTCTTACTCGCTCTCTTAGTTTAATCAACCAAAAATCAACCTTAAAACCCTAAAAACCCTACTCTTCGCACTAGGAACGTAGCTCACGCTGTCTAACTCTAGCGCCCCCTTTATCCTCGCGGATCGACTC
Organism: Alisma plantago-aquatica; assembly: GCA_963693085.1. Lineage (NCBI taxonomy): Eukaryota > Viridiplantae > Streptophyta > Magnoliopsida > Alismatales > Alismataceae > Alisma > Alisma plantago-aquatica. The sequence goes on along the minus strand of OY856409.1, from coordinate 1,117,695,083 downwards.
CGTACTTGCCGCCTCACCTATACTACGACACGACCCCATGCGCTTGCGGGTGTAGTGACTTAGTAGGCGTAGGTAGTCAGTGTGGGACCATATAAATTTTGAAAGCACAATCCCATATCCCGTGCGCTCTGACCTCGTTGGGTGTAAAAGCACCACTAGCGGAGATGCACCACCCATCTCTAGAATTAGAGGATGAGGACATGGTAGTTTTCGAACCTGAAGCTACACCCAAACCATCCGTCCCCAAAACCCCTCAAGAAGAAGACGAAGAACCAATCTACAAAGCCCGACCTCCCTACCAAGCCCGCCTCAAACAAACAAGACTTGATGCCTGCTTCATGAAATTTAGGGATTCTATGAAAAAAATACATGTCGACATTCCTTTCCTTGATGCTTTGGCAGATATGCCCGCCTGGTCCAAGTACATGAAATCTCTCTTGACTAGGAAGTATGTTATTAAAGAATACGAGACTGTTAAACTTGCTAGGACCACTTCAGACATTATCCTAAGTAAGATGCCTAAAAAATAGAAGGACCCAGGTTCTTTTGGAATAGGATGCTACTTGGTTGACAATGCCTGCAGAAAGGGTCTAGCTGATTTAGGAGCCAATATATCCATCATGCCCTATAGCCTTTGCAAAAGACTAGGATTCAATGACATGTTACCCATAGCCATGACTATCCAACTGGCGGACTCATCCACAACCAAACCCATGGGAATCATAGAAGACATTCCGGTTAAAGTTGGAAATGATGCCTATGTACCTTGTGATTTTGTTATCATGGACATCAAGGAAGATTTATGCTACCCTCTCATTTTCAGACGTCCCTTCTTAGCCACTGCCCGTACCTTGATTGATGTTGAGGCTGGTAGCATTTTGTTAAGACTAGGGAAGCAAACCCTAGAGTTTAGGGTGTTTGAAAGCATGAGGGGACCTAGTCTTGAGGAAGAGGTCTACCTCCTTGATTGCATTGATGAATTATCCCAACTAAGGCAGGAATGGGAGTTAGTTGATGACCCCCTACACACCTCCCTCACTATCCCCGCCGAATGTGATTTTGACAATGAACCATTAAATCAACTCAAGATTCATTTGGATAACTTTGAGGAGATTCCCAATACAAAAATTGAAGACCTTAAGATGATATCCATCATACAAGAAAAGCCTGAACCACCAAAGGCCCTAGAAATGAAGACTCTCCCCATAGTCCTAAAATATGTGTTTCTTGATGAAAAAATTATGCCCTGTTATTATCAATTCTGACCTTACCATTGAACATGAAAACATGCTTATGGGAGAACTTAGGAAAATAAAAATAGCTTTAGGGTATAAAATGACGTATTTAGTTGGGATAGATCAATCCATTTGTATCTACAAAATCCCAATGATTGAAAATAGCAAACCTTCCTGAGACCCACAAAGGAAACACAACCCAAACATGAAGGAAGTTGTCCGTCTTGAAGTGATTAAACTCTTGACTGCATGGATCATCTACCCCATCTACTCGTCCCCAAAAAAGGCGGGACCATATTCATTAGGAATGAGAAGAATGAGCTCATCCCCATCCGTACCATCACAGGGTTGAGGATGTGCATTGACTATAGGAAACTCAACAAAGAAACTAGGAAAGACCACTTCCCACTTCCTTTCCTCGATCAAGTTCTTGAACGTTTAGCTCATCATCAATACTTTTGTTATCTAGATGGCTACTCAGGTTTTTATCATATTCCCATTCATCCCGAAGATCAAGAGAAAACCACTTTCATATGCCCTTTCGGTACATATGCCTTTAGACGAATGCCCTTTGGCCTGTGCAATGCACCAGCCACTTTTCAAAGATGTATGTCTGCCATTTTTTCAGGGTTAACTGAAACTATCATGGAAGTTTTCATGGACAATTTCTCCATCTATGGAGATAGTTTCGATTCTTGCCTTGGAAACCTCTCCCTTGTTCTTGATAGATGCATCGAGTCACACTTAGTCCTTAATTGGGAGAAGTGTCACTTCATGGTTAAGGAAGGTATTGTTCTGGGTCATAAGGTAAGCAACCAAGGCATTGAAGTGGACAAAGCTAAGATTGAGGTCATCACCAAGCTTCCCCCTCCTACCTAAGTCAAAGACATCCAGGCCTTTCTAGGACACACTGGTTTCTATCAGTGTTTCATTCCCGACTTCTCTAAAATCACCAAACCTCTCACCAACCTCCTTCAAAAGGAGGTTCCTTTCAATTTTGACAAAGCTTGCGTGGATAGCTTTCTATGCTTGAAGGATGCTCTCACCACCACTCCTATCATCTGTGCTCCTGACTGGGCCTTACCATTTAAAATCATGTGTGATGCTAGTGATTTTGCTATAGGTGCCATTTTAGGACAAATAATTGACAAGAAACACCATGTCATTTATTATGGATCCAAGACCTTAGACGAGGCTCAGTGAAATTACACCATCACTGAAAAAGAAATGCTAGAAATTGTCTATGCATTCTATAAATTTCACTCATATCTTGTTGGTTCAAAGGATTTTGTTTACACTGATCATGCAGCCATTTGCTACCTCATGACCAAGAAAGATGACAAGCCTAGACTCATAAGATGGATTTTGTTATTGCATGAATTTAATCTAGAAATCCTAGACAAAAAGGGATCTGAAACTGTCGTGGCTGACCACCTAAGTAGACTTAGCTATAGCCCCATTGATGAAAATCCCATAAATGAATCCTTACCTGATGACCATTTGCTCAAGGTAGACTCCCAATTCCCTTGGTTTGCTGGTTTTGTGAATTATTTAGCTACATGTGTATTGCATCCTGAATATAAGGGACACTCTAAAGCTAAATTTTTACATGACGTCAAAAATTATTATTGGGATGAACCTTATCTTTTCAGACTTTGTGCCGACGGTTTGTATCGTCGTTGTGTTTCCCAAGAATAAAGCATTGACATCCTAGAACAATGCCAGTTTGGCCCCTGTGGTGGACATATGAGTTCCCAAAAAATTGCTAGAAAGGTCTTGCAATGCGGTTTCTATTGGCCCACCATCTTCGAGGACTCTTATGACTATGTGCTTTCTTGTGATCAATGTCAAAGGACAAGAAACATTTCCAAACGTGACCAAATGCCCCTAACATCTTGGCAAGAATTAAAGATCTTTGATGTCTGGGGAATCGACTACATGGGCTCATTTCCTTCTTCTTATGGTTTTTCTTACATCTTAGTTGCAGTCGATTACATGTCCAAATGGGTTGAAGCTATTCCCACAAAAACCTGTGACTCCAAGCCCGTTAAAAAACTTTTCAAAGATATTATCCTCCCTAGATTTGGAGTCCCACGCATCGTCATTTCTGACGGGGGATCTCACTTTCTAGAAAAAAGTTTTGAAGCTTTATTGAAAAAAATATGGAGTCTACCACAAAGTCGCCACCCCTTACCTTCTTCAGACTAGAGGACATGTTGAAGTATCCAAAAGAAAAATCAAATCCATTTTAGAAAAAATAGTGGGTCGCACTAGGAAAGATTGGGCGTTAAAGATCAATGACGCTCTGTGGGCATACAAAACAACTTACAAAACACCCATCAGTACTACCCCTTCAGACTGATCTATGGCAAGTCATGCCACTTGCCAATAGATCCAAATGAATGAGCTTGATGAACTTATAATGAGTGCCTACAAAAATGCTAGAATCTACAAAGATCAAACCAAAATGTGGCATGATGGTCACATCAAGCATAAGGACATTAGAAAAGGAGACCAGGTTTTAGTTTTTAATTCAAGATTAAGACTTTTTCCTGGGAAACTTAAGTCAAGATGGTATGGCCCCTATATTGTCAAATGTGCCTATCCTCATGGTACATTTCTTCTATGAGATAAAGTTTTAGGAGAATTTAAAGTTAATGGACATCGACTTAAATGATACATCACCACTGAAGACATTGTTTCTTCAGATTCAAACAATTGTTTGTCTTTGAAAGACCTAAACTTATTCGACCCCACAATTCCTCCAGAATCCCAATGAATGATCCATCACTGGTTAGGCTTCGACGTTAAACCAGACGCTTATTGGGAGGCAACCCAATCATTTAATCTTTTCAAATTCCTTCTAAATTTGTCTTAGTTAACACTTGTGTTTCAATTTTAGTTCTTGCTCACAAAAAAAGAAGTTGAACACAGAGTACTAGATCTAATGGCGGTGCTAGGGTAAGGGTGTGAGGGGCGATCGCATGGGCGATCTAGATAAGGAGTTGGCGGACGATGGAGGAGGCAGGACCTTCGATCCTGGAGTCGGAGGAAAAAATTGAGGCAGGCACGCCGACCCTGGTGCGTTGCAGAAACATAGGGATAGGAGGAGGGGCATCACAACACATACAATACCGGAGATCGGTTTGGCTGTCAATATGGCAGGTATGCATGGACAACCTGGTGGCATAGAATTGGGCAATGAAGCAAGCGAGGACCAATCAACATACAACATGAATGGGAGTTATTCGATGGAGAAGGGCCAGGGTTCCGTAGGCACAAGCATGCACCACACCTACGCGGAGGTTGCTGGAGGCAACACCACATCACAAACTGGAACGGATAACAACATCTTTTTCCTAGACAAGCTGTTTGAAGACGACCTGCCTCCGGGAGCCGTCTCACTAAGCGAGATGGATGGAGTTCCCTATATAGCGATCGAACCTGAGGTAGAAGAAGGACTCACCAAACCATGGCAGTTTGTGGTCGTGGCTAGGCTAATCGAAATGGAGATCGGCTACATGACGCTGAGGGACAAGGTTAAACTGTTATGGCAGATCAAGGGGAGATTCAACATGTTCGAACTAGAATATGGAAACTTTGTCATCCAACTGTCATGCCAATCCGATTTCGAGATTGCATTGATGGGAGGCCCTTGGAAGATTTTTTACTGTTCGTTGGTGGTCTGGGAATGGTACCCAAACTTCAAGCTAACATTGGCTCTCCTAGACTACATTATTACTTGGGTGAGGATCTTAAGCCTCCCTCTTCACCTGTATGTTCCCACCATCTTCGAATACACAGGGATGGTGCTGGGATGCCTTGTGAAAGTTGACACACACACAATCCACAGATCCAGAAGCCAGTTTGCACGACTGGCTATAGAGATTGACACAACAAAGGAACTAGCAAACTCTATCCTTATAAATGGGGAGGAGTTTGAAGTCTACTACGAAGGTCTGCCCTAGGCCTGTGCCAACTGCGGCAAAGAAGGGCATGTTGCCAAGGTCTGCAAAGCCAGTGCAAATACAGATAGCACGAACAACACTGAGGCAGCTGAGACTCAAAACACCAACCAACCAAACACTGTAGGAGTTAATCAGGGCAACCAAAGTGGATGGTAGGTCCAAATGAGGAGGAACAATGGTAGCATGTAGAAAACATTACATAACATGTCTAGATTCAACTCTTCGAATAGATTTGAGAGCCTATAGGACTTTGTCGAAGAGGGGGATAAAGAGACGGAAGCTGCAACCCTTAATCATCTAATCGAAGATCGGGAGAGACAAGGAAGAACAAAGAAGGTGTGGAGGAAAAAGAAGGCGCAAGAGAAAAGCACCAGACAAGAAAATAACAGACGTGTGTTGGGGGACAAAACAAACCAAACTAATGATGGCCATGATACGCAACCAAAAACGACTAATACTATCGAAGGAGATACAAATCATGTGGCAGTTCATCCGGAGGTGAACGAGGTCATCATAGTTGATATTGAGGACATTGCAGTGGGCATGGAGACGCTGATGGGGGATGCTGATAAAGAAGATTTGGCAGGAAAGCTTTCCATGTCGGCAAGGTTTAAGAAGGATAGGCCGAAAAAAGGCACCCATGACAAGGAGAAAGCACTACTTCTGAGGAGAGATGGCACAAGAAACAACCTTAACACAAAAAGTAAGGGCAAGAGGAAACCCCCTGATCCACCCAATCTGAGAAGGCATACCTTGAGACTATCTACAAACGCTGGTGGTGTAGAGGGCTTGGACAACTATGAGTAGGTTGGGGAAGAGGCTAATGGTGAAGAACATCAACTTGCATTCTAGCCCGATAGACGTCGAGGATCGCAACACACCTATATACCAATCACATTTAATGTTTAAGTCTGATATATTATGCTGGAATGTAAGAGGCATAGGTAATGCCAATACTGCAAGTGTAATGACCCATTTTCAAATTAGTCATCTGATTAGGGTTTACTTGGATAATTGTATGCTTAATTAAGTTGATCATTGTTTAAAGATTTATTAGTGATGGTAATTAAATTTTCATGTTTTAAATATAATGATAAGGTTTAATCATACTTTGATTCACATAATTAGGGTTAACATTTCAAAAACCCTAATCGGCCCAAATTAGGGTTTTGATGACATGAATACAGAATTTGATAAATATAGTGTCTCACTAAATGATTTTTAGTATTTTATGTGTAACTCTAATTTATATAAAATTTTGATATGATTTGGATATATATAATTTGAACAATATTGAAAAATATCAGAATTTTTGAAGAATGTTCTAACCTATTTATCGGTCGAGTTTCAAACTCGACCGATCATATTTTCAGATTGATATAGCAGTGTGGTAACTGGATTTTATCTTTTTATTGATATATCTAATTGATCTCAAATTTTAAATTTAATTTAGAAACTCAATTATAGACACCCTATTAAATTTGCGTAATTTTTAGATGACTTTTGATCTCTGAAGTGAGGGTGTCGGTCGAGTTCTTTGCAGGACAAACTCGACCGACCATGCTGCTGACTGTAGTATAGTGGTGTAGTATTTTATTTTTTATAATTGATTGGATTATCCAATTAAGCTCAAATTTTAACTGAAGGTTTTATACTCAGTTTTCAACTACATATTAAATATTCAGAATTTTTAGAATAATTTTTGTATCAAAACGGACCTTGATCGGTCGAGTTCTTAGGGAGACAAACTCGACCGACCAGATTTTTCTGGAAAATAAAAAAGACTGTAAAATGTTTATAATTAATTATTCCAAGCACCTTAATGAGTATATAGGACTCTATTACGACCCAAAAACCTCTCATTTCCGTCCCACACTTCATAGCTTCGTAATTCTTGAGAGAGGAGAGGATTTTATGGTTTGGAGAATCTAAAGTGGAAATTTCAGATTTCTGGGTTTTCTCTTTCCAAGGTTGGTAAATTCTGTATAGATCATTAATCTTTACTAGGTTTATTTGCTTCTATTCTATCCTATGTATAGAACTCGTCACTTCCCTGATTTGGATCAAAAGAATCCAAATTGATCTCTTCTTTCATTCTTTCTTCTTCTTCTAGGTTCTTGAGTGAAGAGGAGCAGGAAGATTCTGTTTTCTTGAAGCAATGACTTGATTCAAGAATTAGCAGTAGTAGCTGGGCGATGAATTTTAGGTGTTTCACACATGAGGTGAGTGTTTTTCTCCCTCCTAAGCTTTGTATTCATGTTGAAAGCCTAATTCAATCTGGCTAAAACAATCAGAAACCTTGTTTGTATATGTGTGTGATTGGATTTGATTTGGGAAAGATATTGAGGAATCCAATTTTACTGTTTTTGATTATTTCTCATTGATTGAAAGTTGATTAATTCCTGTTATATTGATTGAGGATGCATGGGTATTCTTATGGGTAGATGACTATGGTATTTCATGTGAATTTTGCTTAAAAATCAGCCCAATGGCGGATATGCTTGGAATTGAAATTGACATGTATAAAGCCGCATTTGAATTGTATTAGATTGTATTATACAAGTGCATTATTGAATGTTAATGGAGTTGAATGACCACATATCCTGATTAGGATTTGTGTTGAGGAAGTGAATGAAATGAGTCAATTAATCAATGTATACTTATGATTGATGAATGAAATGTGTGAAAATGGAAACTAGGGTTTCCATGTTTGTGAATAACCCTAATGAACCCTTAAGTCATGATTTGGATTACTAAATGATATGATTCTTATGATATGTTGAACTAAGGAATGACTTCTTGAAAACCCTAAAAGTTTATTACTAAGACAATTATGAGTGATAAACCTAGAACTTGTATATGATGTTGTAAATGTGATCAAATGTTGAAGTTGAAGGTATTAATACTTCCATTGAATATGATGAGTCTTATGAATATCACCTAAGTCCAATGTAATTGTTTTAATATAATAAAGAATGATCATTGTTGATTATGGGAATGACATTAGTAGTCAACATTAAGGTACACATATATGAATACAAGAGACAATATGAACAAGATGTACTTAATGGTGATTGCAAGATAAAGATGAAACTAATGAAGGTAGTATGATGAAGTATTTTATCTTTAAATTAATTACATATGGATTAACCCAAATTAAATTAAATATACTAAGAACTGTACTTTAATTAATGTTATGTAGAAGAGAAGCATTATATGTAAAGTGAATCAAGAAAGTTTGGTCCAGATAATGTAATGAACATGAAATGAAAGAAGTTGAGACTACTGAGTATAAAATGATGGAAAAAGATAGGAATTAATAGATGATTCTAAGAATGTAACTCTTACCCTAAAATGATGAGTTTGATGATGCTAGTGAATGATAATATCAAATGGGGAATTAAGAGATGCACATAACTGTAATTGAATTCAACGAAAAGATGAAAGTGAAGTATTTGAATTGATTTATAAGAATGTGTTCTTGAATTGTGAATTGTACTCTGAGAATGGACTAATAGTACAAACTTCAATTGATAGTGAACATGTGATGACTAGTAACCCCATATGAAGAATGTGAAATAAAAGAAGAAGAGAACTAAGTCTGGTATGCATGTATATGCATGAAATTTATTGGCATCTATTCAGATTGGATGGAACATGCATATGTTGTATGATAAATCTATTCTGAGAATGAGGAATGATACATGATATCTATATGCTTTTACTGTTGCTAGTTTTAATGCCTCTACTAATATTTGTTTAGAACTGTTATATACAATGAGCTGATAAGATTTATGTTGAAATGGAATTTAATATGCACTCCTTACATTGAGAAACCCTGATAAGGGTAAATGTTTCATAATGAGATTATGTCTAGGGTTGAAGGCCCAATCATGATGATAAAACCCTAATGGGGTAAATGATGGACAATAAGATTATGTCTCGGGCAGAAAGCCCACTATTGATGATTTCTATGAATTGATGTAGAAGATAGAAATAATCATATTTGTTGCAATCTATAGACTTATTGTGCTTCTTGCTTTGATCATTGCCCTTATTGATAAACTTAATCTATTTCATGTTATTATAGTCACACGAGAATACACAGATATGATGTATGATGTTTTGAATTCTTTTAAGATGACTGAAAGAGATTAATAACAAGTGAAATGATTGAACATCTAGTTAGGTGCCCTGAACACCGTGAGTTTCCCCCAAGGACCACACTGGTGAAACAAAATGGATCTCCTTGTAGTAATCGATGAATTATGAGAAGGATTTCCAGAGTGTGGATCGAGACCTTAAAGGTTAGACCACCAAGATTTAGGAGTAAGTCATCTGGAGTGGCTCTGGCCCTAAATCCTTGCTGTGAAAGTCTATGTCCATATGGAATAGACTCTGTTGAAATGAAATATGTGAAATGTGAAATGAAAAATATGTGAAATACTATGATATGTGATATACTGCTTTGCTGGTTCCTATCTCGTGTACCCGAGATGAGGACGTGAGCCTCTTTAGGCAACCCTGAGGTGGCCAGGGTCTGTTGTTGATATCTTAGGGTGGCCGGCTAAACCCTAAGATAGTGACAGTGAGTCATTGACACGAGAATCAGGTGTGACGACTTCTACTTGGTGAGGTACAAGCCAAGTAGTTTCAGGGCAAATGAATAAAAGATGATAAGCCGTGTAGGACATGATTTGAATGATTATTACATTTCTTGTACTGCTAGTTGATGATTTGTCATTATTGATTAAGCTTCATGTTGTGGAAAGTAATCATGTTGATATGGATAGTTTCCATTTCATATTATGATCTGTCATGCTGACAAGTTATAAATGTTGGGATTTATATCTATCCTGAATATGAGTTGGATTGCCTGCTATATATGATAGTATTGCTTGGTAGATATGTATTATGTGTACTTCAACTTTAGGACTGTGGGATGTGTTCTTGGTCTGACTGGTGGTGTATCACAAAGATAATGTTATTGTTATGTATTGGTTCAAAATGCTTAGAACTTGACTTATTACTCATGTAGTAAGATTCTTAATATGAACTAGAAGTATCTGTTGATTTGTTCATGTCCAGCTGGTGGAGTGTCAAAAGGGTAATGTTATTGTTATGTATTGATTCAAAAATGCTTAGAACTTATCTTATTTCATATGCAGTAGGGCTCTTAATCTGAACTGAGAAGTATCTACTAGTTTGTTCATAGACATGTTCTAAAAGATGTTTTAAGGTTATAATTGGTTCAAGTGATTGCCTTATCTGTTGGATTAGATTACCATTGCAAGATAGATTTGACTCATGATAGAACTATCTGCTATACTTTTCAATATCTGCATGTTTCTGTTAAGTTTATTATACTTAATCTGATGCTGATGCATGTACCTAGCTTGAGTGGGAGGTATCCACTCACTGGGACTCTATATGAGTCTCATGAGGTTGTTTCAAATGTTTTTAGGTATAATGCTATCCAACGGAGAGGTCCTGACAAAGAAGATATAAATAATATAATCTAGATATATTAGAATGTCCCTGTACTCTCTCTCTCCCGAGATGGGTTGTAGATTAAGTTTGTTCATCAATGTACATGTATCTGATGTAAACTGAACTGCATATGAGAACAAGATTGGATTCTGGATTTAATGTAGTTGAATATGATTTGTGATATCTGAATGTGATGTCCTTGATGTGACATTGATTTATTGGTTTGTGAAGAAAGAAAAAAAAGGAAAAATTTATCAGTGTTTTTCATATATTGTTTAATCGCCTTAGTCGAGAATTCATTGTTTTATTTCATAATCTGGGTTTAGGTTTTGGGATTACCTCTAATGGTTGGTATTTGTGCAGATCAAAAGAGTGGGTCCTGACAGACGTGGTATCAAAGCCTAGGTTAGATGAGTCTACAAGGACAATAGGATCTAGGACTAATTGATAATGTTGATGTTGAATATAACCTGAATGATGTGCATACTGACTGAACTCAGTATCCAGATACTCTGGTCAAGTATTTTGGTATTGAGCTAAGCTAGTATGGAACTGCCGACTATGCTTCTTCTGGATGCCCTGACCAAGTATCCAGATGAACATAGTTTTGTAGTATAATAAGATGCATGATGAAAAAGAGAAGAATGGTGATAAAATGGTGGAAAAAAAGGATTTTATAATTCAATATGGAACCTATGGAAAACATGAAATTTCATAAAATAAAGATGAAATCTTAATGTATTATGAATATAATCTATAATGAGTTTGAGTCTGAGTATGAAATCTAAAATTGTGAGAAAAAGCTATGAACTAAGATGCATACTAGATGATCTCCTTTATAAAAGAAATTGATGAATGCAGATGATAATATGTGAATGAGTCATAACCTTAATCCATGAGATACACAATCAAATAAAAAAAAATATGTGAAAGGTGATGTGAATTAGATCTTGATAAGTGATGTATTACCAATATCTTTGAAGTAAGTGTTTGTAATAGTCAAGGAGAGATGTGATGATTACAAGAGAAGAAATATTCATTTAATGCAAAAAGAAAGTGTCATATGAAATAAAGATAAAATGAAAGTCTTTATAATTTGATGCTCAGAGAGGTGAACGATTAGATGATATGATATTCTTCCATATCTTTTCTTGGATTTTGGGACGAAATCCTAAAAGGAGGGGAGAATTTGTAATGACCCATTTTCAAATTAGTCATCTGATTAGGGTTTACTTGGATAATTGTATGCTTAATTAAGTTGATCATTGTTTAAAGATTGATTAGTGATGGTAATTAAATTTTCATGTTTTAAATATAATGAGAAGGTTTAATCATACTTTGATTCACATAATTAGGGTTAATATTTCAAAAACCCTAATCGGCCCAAATTAGGGTTTTGATGACATGAATACAGAATTTGATAAATATAGTATCTCACTAAATGATTTTTATTATTTTATGTCTAACTCTAATTTATATCAAATTTGGATATGATTTGAATATATATAATGTGAACAATATTAAAAAATATCAGAATTTTTGAAGAATGTTCTGACCTGTTTATTGGTCGAGTTTCAAACTTGACTGATCATATTTTCCGATTGATATAGCAGTGTGGTAATTGAATTTGATATTTTTATTGGTATATCCAATTGATCTAAAATTTTAAATTTACTTTATAAACTCAATTATAGACACCCTGTTAAATTGGAGTAATTTTTGGATGACTTTTGATCTCTGAAGAGAGGGTGTCGGTCGAGTTCTGTGCAGGACAAACTCGACCGACCATGCTGGTGACTGCAGTATAGTGGTGCAGTATTTTATTTTTTATAATTGATTGGATTATCCAATTAAGCTCAAATTTTAAATGAAGGTTTAATTCTCAGTTTTCAACAACATATTAAATATTAAGAAATTTTGGAAGAAGTTTTGTATCACAACAGACCTTGATCGGTCGAGTTCTGAGGGAGACAAACTCGACCGACCAGATTTTTCTGGAAAATAAAAAAGACTGTCAAATGTTTATAATTAATTATTCCAAGCACCTTAATGAGTATATAGGACTCTATTACGACCCAAGCACCTCTCATTTCCGTCCCACACTTTAGAGCTTCGTAATTCTTGAGAGAGGAGAGGATTTTAGGGTTTGGAGAATCTGAAGTGGAAATTTCAGATTTCTGGGTTTTCTCTTACCAAGGTTGGTAAATTCTGTATAGATCATTAATCTTTACTAGGTTTATTTGCTTCTATTCTCTCCTATGTATAGAACTCGTCACTTCCCTGATTTGGATCAAAAAAATCCAAATTGATCTCTTCTTTCATTCTTTCTTCTTCAATTCTTCTTCTTCTAGGTTCTTGAGTGAAGAGGAGCAGGAAGATTCTGTTTTCTTGAAGCAATGACTTGATTCAAGAATTAGCAGTAGTAGTTGGGCTACGAATTTGAGGTATTTCACACCTGAGGTGAGTGTTTTTCTCCCTCCTAAGCTTTGTATTCATGTTGAAAGCCTAATTCAATCTGGCTAAAACAATCAGAAACCTTGTTTGTATATGTGTGTGATTGGATTTGATTTGGGAAAGATATTGAGGAATCCAATTTTACTATTTTTGATTATTTCTCATTGATCGAAAGTTGATTAATTCCTGTTATATTGATTGAGGATGCATGGGTATTCTTATGGGTAGATGACTATGGTATTTCATGTGAATTTTGCTTAAAAATCAGCCCAATGGCGGATATGCTTGGAATTGAAATTGACATGTATAAAGTCGTATTTGAATTGTATTAGATTGTATTATACTAGTGCATTATTGAATGTTAATGGAGTTGAATGACCACATATCCTGATTCGGATTTGTGTTGAGGAAGTGAATGAAATGAGTCAATTAATCAATGTATACTTATGATTGATGAATGAAATGTGTGAAAATGGAAACTAGGGTTTCCATGTTTGTGAATAACCCTAATGAACCCTTGAGTCATGATTTGGATTACTAAATGATATGATTCTTATGATATGTTGAACTAAGGAATGACTTCTTGAAAACCCTAAAAGTTTATTACTAAGACAATTATGAGTGATAAACCTAGAACTTGTATATGATGTTGTAAATGTGATCAAATGCTGAAGTTGAAGGTATTAATACTTCCATTGAATATGATGAGTCTTATGAATATCACTTAAGTCCAATGTAATTGTTTTATTATAATAATGAATGATCATTGTTTATTATGGGAATGACATTAGTAGTCAACATTAAGGTGCATATATATGAATATAAGAGACAATATGAACAAGATGTACTTAATGGTGATTGCAAGATAAAGATGAAACTAATGAAGGTAGTATGATGAAGTATTTTATCTTTAAATTAATTACATATGGATTAACCCAAATTAAATAAAATATACTAAGAACTGTACTTTGATAAATGTTATGTAGAAGAGAAGCATTATATGTAAAGTGAATCAAGAAAGTTTGGTCCAGATAATGTAATGAACATGAAATGAAAGAAGTTGAGACTACTGAGTATAAAATGATGGAAAAAGATAGGAATTAATAGATGATTCTAAGCATGTAACTCTTACCCTAAAATGATGAGTTTGATGATGCTAGTGAATGATAATATCAAATGGGGAATTAAGAGATGCACATAACTGTAATTGAATTCAATGAAAAGACGAAAGTCAAGTATTTGAATTGATTTATAAGAATGTGTTCTTGAATTGTGAATTGTACTCTGAGAATGGACTAATAGTACAAACTTCAATTGATAGTGAACATGTGATGACTAGTAACCCCATATGAAGAATGTGAAATAAAAGAAGAAGAGAACTAAGTCTGGTATGCATGTATATGCATGAAATTTATTGGCATCTATTCAGATTGGATGGAACAGGCATATGTTGTATGATAAATCTATTCTGAGAATGAGGAATGATACATGATATCTATATGCTTTTACTGTTGCTAGTTTTAATGCCTCTGCTAATATTTGTTCAGAACTGTGATATACAATGAGCTGATAAGATTTATGTTGAAATGGAATTTAATATGCACTCCTTACATTGAGAAACCCTGATAAGGGTAAATGTTGCATAATGAGATTATGTCTAGGGCTGAAGGCCCAATCATGATGATAAAACCCTAATGGGGTAAATGATGGACAATAAGATTATGTCTCGGGCAGAAAGCCCACTATTGATGATTGCTATGAATTGATGTAGAAGATAGAAATAATCATATTTGTTGCAATCTATAGACTTATTGTGCTTCTTGCTTTGATCATTGCCCTTATTGATAAACTTAATCTGTTTCATGTTATTATAGTCACACGAGAATACACAGATATGATGTATGATGTTTTGAATTCTTTTAAGATGACTGAAAGAGATTAATAACAAGTGAAATGATTGAACATCTAGTTAGGTTCCCTGAACACCGTTAGTTCCCCCCGAGGACCACACTGGTGAAACAAAACAGATCTCCTTGTAGTAATCGATGAATTATGAGAAGGATTTCCGGAGTGTGGATCGAGACCTTAAAGGTTAGACCACCAAGATTTAGGAGTGAGTCATCTGGAGTGGCTCTGGCCCTAAATCCTTGCTGTGAAAGTCTATGTCCAGATGGAATAGACTCTGTTGAAATGAAATATGTGAAATGTGAAAAGAAAAATATGTGAAATACTATGATATGTGATATACTGTTTTGCTGGTTTCTATCTCGTGTACATGAGATGAGGACGTGAGCCTCTTTAGGCAACGCTCAGGTGGCCAAGGTCTGTTGTTGATATCTTAGGGTGGCCGACAAAACCCTAAGATAGTGACGGTGAGTCGTTGACACGAGAATCATGCATGGCGACTTCTACTTGGTGAGTTACAAGCCAAGTAGTTTCAGGGCAAATGAATAAAAGATGATAAGCCGTGTAGGACATGATTTGAATGATTATTACATTTCTTGTACTGCTAGTTGATGATTTGTCATTATTGATTAAGCTTCATGTTGTGGAAAGTAATCATGTTGATATGGATAGTTTCCATTTCATATTATGATCTGTCATGCTGACAAGTTATAAATGTTGGGATTTATATCTATCCTGAATATGAGTTGGATTTCCTGCTATTTGATAGTATTTCTGGCTAGATATGTATTATGTGTACTTCAACTTTAGGACTGCAGGATGTGTTCCTGGTCCGACTGGTGGTGTGTCACAAAGATAATGTTATTGTTATGTATTGGTTAAAAATGCTTAGAACTTGACTTATTACTCATGTAGTAAGATTCTTAATCTGGACTAGAAGTATCTGTTGATTTGTTCATGTCCAGCTGGTGGAGTGTCAAAAGGGTAATGTTATTGTTATGTATTGATTCAAAAATGCTTAGAACTTATCTTATTTCATATGCAGTAGGGCTCTTAATTTGAACAGAGAAGTATCTACTAGTTTGTTCATAGACATGCTCTAAAAGATGTTTCAAGGTTATAATTGGTTCAAGTGATTGCCTTATCTGTTGGATTAGATTACCATTGCAAGATAGATTTGACTCATGATAGAACTATCTGCTATACTTTTCAATATCTGCATGTTTCTGTTAAGTTTATTATACTTAATCTGATGCTGATGCATGTACCTACCTTGAGTGGGAGGTATCCACTCACTGGGGCTCTATATGAGTCTCATGAGGTTGTTTCAAATGTTTTTAGGTATAATTCTATCCAGCAGAGAGGTCAAGACAAAGAAGATATAAATAATATAATCTAGATAGATCAGAATGTCCCTGTAATCTCTCTTTCCCGGGATGGGTTGTAGATTAAGTTTGTTCATCAATGTACATGTATCTGATGTAAACTGGACCGCATATGAGAACAAGATTTGATTCTGGATTTAATGGAGTTGAATATGATTTGTGATATCTAAATGTGATGTCCTTGATGTGACATTGATTTATGGGTTTGTGAAGAAAGAAAAAAAAGGAAAAAGTTATCAGTGTTTTTCATATATTGTTTAATCGCCTTAGTCGAGAATTCATTATTTTATTTCATAATCTGGGTTTATGTTTTGGGATTACCTCTAATGGTTGGTATTTGTGCTGATCAAAAGAGTGGGTCCTGACAGCAAGAGTGCTGAGAGACATCATGACCACTACGAAACCGAGAGTGGTGGCCATATTAGAACCTTGCATAAGTGGCCCTGCTACTACTGAAACCATTACAAAGCTTGGATTTACTAAATCCTTCAGATGCAAAGCCAGGGGTTTCTATGGTGGAATATGGGTCTGCTGGAAGGAGGATGAAGTCGAAGTCGAGATCGTCAACTACCACAGGCAATTCTTCACCTGTAGACTTGATAACTCAGTCTTGGCTACGTTTGTCTATGCAAACCCGTACTTCACTGTCTGTAAAGCTCTGTGGGACTCTCTCAGGGACATAAGTGTGAACGTTCTCTTGCTGTGGGTGGCCATGGGGACTTTAACACAACTATCACGCCTGAGGAGAAGATGGGAAGCATGCATTCTAACTTCAATGAGGCTAATCTCTTCAATAACACACTTCTGGAAACAAGCCTCTCAGATTTGGGCTACAATGGTTCAAGATACACCTATGTCCATGAGCAAGTCAGGGAGCATTTGGATCGCGTTGTAGCCAATGTGGAGTTTATCCTGAAGTTCCCACAGTATGTGGTGGAACACCTACCCAGAGCGAGCTCTGACCACTGCCCCCTTGTTACGACCCATATCAGGGTTAGTCAACAAATACCTCGAATTACGTGAAACACCTCAATTAGTGTTGAATATCAAATTAAATATCATGGTTAATCAAATAAGTTAATATGTGAATCAATGGTTGAGATTGAAACATCTGAGGTAATTAATGTTAATGGCTATGATGATCGTTAGGTTAATTAAGTTGAGTTGAGTACTCACTGTTGCAATTAGTGATTTGACCAGTTGTGACAAGCTAGTTAACATAATTTTGTGCCTTGAGAAGGTAGAGAAGTTTTTGCTTGATTTGATGCAAAAGAAATCATTTTATTTGGACCCCCGAGGCCATAGTTATGGCAATTGTAAGAATTTGGGACTGAAATGTAATTTTTCCATTATTAATACCTATTCACTTGGGTCGGCAACCTGTTGTCTATCTTCTTCCTGTTAATACCATCCCGATATAACAGGGTGAGCTACGCACACCCAGAAGCCATGGACCGATTAGGCAAAGAGGAATCGAGGCGATTTCGGGGTGATTTCTGCCCTTGGCTTCGTCCAGCTACAACCCTACCTTCGTTCTCCTTCCTCCACCACCCCTTCCTTCTTCCTCATCTAGCTGCGCCCTACTTGCAGGGCGACACCCCCAAGGAGATGTGCGGCCGTAAGCTAGCAGTAGCAGCCGAAGGTTGAGCACTAACGGCCAGGAGTTAGCACGACGACGCCACCCTTCCTCCTTAGCTCCTCATCCTTTCCCTAGCGGCACCCACCTACAATCCAACATGCTTGAGCGCTCCTGTAGCTGTGGCCAAAGCAGCGGTAGCAATGGCCAGCAACTAGGGCCGGAGACCAGGATCCTCTTGGGTGCGAGAGCTGCACCAAGCAACGTTAATGAGTTCGGCCAAGAGGCCTAATCAAGAATCAGTAGTCAATAGCCAAGTTCCAGCACCTTTTGAGCTAGACCTCCTACCTGTATGTGTGTGCAGGTTACTGTTCGATTGCAGCAGATCGAGCATGTCTGAATCAGGGTTCGTTTGGCGCATGAAAGAGCAAGGTAAGACCAAAACGGAGTTCGGTTTTGAGGATAGAACTAGAATCCGTAGTCTTAGCTTAAGACCTAGCTTTTAATTGAACCAATTCCAATTCTGTGCGTGATGAAACTATGCTACTGTTGTAACAGCATTTTGATCGGCCGAATTAGGTGTGATTCGACCGAGTTTCATTTATAGGAAATCGATCATGGTTTTGATCGGCCGAGTTTCCAGCTGATCGGCCGAGTTCCCAGGTTGGTCGGCCGAGTTTCAGTACTGTGAGTAGTAGTTCATTTAGAAATCATTATTTAACTCAATTTAAATGCTTAATTACTTCTGTATCAGTTAGTATAACTTTTAAATAGTGTAGTACATACAATAGAGTATGTTAGATTCATTGGAACTTGAAATACTTGATATGCTTAATGAAAATGATGAAATTTCCTGTTTTATGGTTGCAATGTATTTGTTGATTTAAAAATGGATATTTAGCATGGAAACTGGATAAATGATACTGAATCATGTTTAAGGATGAAAAATGTTATATATGTGTTTCAAGAAATGTTCAGAATGTGTAGTAAGTATGGAATGTGATATTCTTGTTTTAAATGGTTATATGTTAATCGGTTAATAGACTTAGGTTCCCCAACACCGTAGAACCCCATTGTACGGTCTGTACCTTTGGGGTGAAACGACTGATCTAGCCCTGAGTCTAGATGGTCGGCGACCAGTGTTCAACAATAATCCGTGCGTGTGTCACGGTGGCACTGGAGTAATATAGGGGTTATTCAACGATAATCCGTGCGTGTGTCATGGTGGTAACCCAGACCCTCCGACTGTGCACTAAAGGTTGCGGGAGGAGTCTAGAGCACTCAGAGTTAGTGCAGTGAGGCCCTTGAGTGCCTAGGAACTCCAGTGAGGCCCTTGAGAGCCTGAGAGTGCTGTGAGGCCCTTGAGTGCCTGAGGCCCTTGAGAGCCTGAGAGTCCTGTGCAGACCAGGACGGGAAGTCAGACTTAGCATTTCCCGGGTGTGTCTCTAAGTCTTGTACGGTGGGATCGTAGTTCACTACAGATCTTCATATGTAGAGTGCGCTGCATATGTTTGGGGCATAATAATATAAATATGTAATCATATAGGATCACAGTAAATTAATATATCCGAACTTTTATGCCAATTCATTATATCTGTTTATTGGTTTAAATTATCTGTTGTTGGATAGAAATGCGATTATATTCTGTAATCTGCTATGTCATTAGAACTGCCCTGCTTGTATTGTATTTATGTTTATTTCAATTTTATAAACCTGATGAGTTGTTTAGTGATAGCTAAATGAAATGCTATTCACTGAGCGAGTAGGCTCATACCTCTACTCAAAACATTTTCAGGTCATTACCAGCAGCAGGAATCTGAAGAATCCTTTCATCCTAACGCTTAGTCTGAAGAAGGTATAAGTAGTTAGTAGTTAGAGGTCTCTTAGTCCTTTCCCCTCGATCTTTGGGACATGGTGTGGGGGTGAGAGAGAAGGTGTATAAAGATGTAATTAGCTGTTATGCTTTATTTTATGTCGAGCAATGTAATATGCTGTAGTCTCTGTTTATATTGCTAGTCAGTTTTAAATAAAAATGCTTCCACAGTTTGTTTAGATCTAGTTTACAACATAAATTAGATTATCTTTTGAATGTCTTTAAAATGTTTTAAAAAGCTTTGAGTGGTTTGGCTTGTGTGTAATCCCTCCGTCGCGCCCTAATCTCATGATTTGTGGGTAATGCGAGATCGGGGTGTGACATCTTGGTATCAGAGCATAGGTTGAGTATGTGAATACTCTAAGTCAAGGTCAGGGGACGATAAGAGACCAATAGGATTAAGGTTTAAGAGTTTTTCTTAAGTCTGTAATTTTTTTAACAGGAAGTGTTCTGTTATACTATTATAGATGGCAGGAAAAGGATGTGGTCACGAGAACCAAGTAAAGAGTTTAAGTTGAGTCGTTAAGAATCATTAAGGTCAAAAGATAAAGTTATAAGTGAGACGAATAATAAATGATGAGTTTTAGCTCTGGAAGGTCTGAGTGTTTAGATACCCTGGCCAGGTGTCTGAATACTTAGATTGACCAGTATCAAGCTACTCTGTCTGTTCTTCTCTGGATGCCCTGGCTAGGTATGCAGAGGAAGGATGGGCTAGAGAGAAACCCTAGAAATCTTAGGGTTATGAGATAAGAAATTAATGTAGGAATAAGAGATTACATATAGGATGTGATATAACTCTTACTTGATTTTGCTTATTTGATATAAAGATCACTAGAAATGCTCTTATATGCATGAAATTAAATATTTCAGCTTGTAAAGTAAATATGGTTCTTTTATATTGTTGTGTCATGAAGTGAAAAGTTTAATGTTTGTTTTCTTTGTATTAAAGTAGACCCGAAATTATGTTTAAATGAGTTTGCCCTAAGTGGATATTCTTCCCACATGTTTAATATTAATAGGGGTTGATTAATCTCGAGTAGCTCTTGGCTTCAGGACTACAGGTTCGGCCTGGTCCGGCTGGCAGGATGCTTTACTGGGATCTAATGACTCCTATTAACAATAAAATAAGAATAGACTCTGGATGAATTAGACCCGTAACATAGTGAGAATGTATATACACTAGGATGTTTTAACTATGATAAGAAGTCTAAATGTTCTTTTGTCTTGAGAATTAGGGTTTGAGAAGCATAGACCCTAATCGGCCCAAAATAGGGTTTTGATGATACATAAACACAAATTTGATAAGTAAAGTGTCTCAGTAAATGATTTTTAGTATTTTATGTGTAACTCTGATTTAGCTCAAATTTGGATATGATTTGGATATATAAAATTTAAACAACATTGGAAAATATCAGAATTTGTGAAGAATGTTCTGACCTGTTTATCGGCCGAGTTTCAAACTCGACCGATCACATTTTCTAAATGATATAGCAGTGTGGTAATTGAATTTTATCTTTTTATTGATATATCCAATTGATCTAAAATTTTAACTATGCTTGAAAAACACAATTTTAGACACTTTGCTAAATTGGCGTAATTTTTGGATGACTTTTGACCTCTACAGTGAGGGTGTCGGTCGAGTTTGTAACTCGGCCGAATCTGCTGCAGACTGCAATATAGCAGTGCACTGTTTGATTTTTAATTATTTATTGGTAATTATAAATGATCTCAAATTTCTACTGGAGGTCTGAAACTTCATTAGGTATAACATATAAAATTTCCATAATTTTTTAGGCTTCTGTTATCTATTTAATAAACGAATTACAGAAACTATTGTGAAAACTGAATTTTCAGCCAATATAATAAAAGTTGAGTGTTGGATTAATATGCTATTGACCCAAGCAACTCAAATTGATTTATATAATCGACCACACCTGCACACGATAACGCTATGTTATTGTTAAGGACCAAACCCTAGAATGATTGGAGTTGTAGTAGTTCAAGGGATATCACTAATGATTTAACCTTGAATACTAGTATCTATGTAAAATAAGACCTTGAGATTTGTTCTATGTAAAGTAATCTGACAGTGATAGTGATCTAGGGTTTATAGGTAGCTAATCTGAACGGTACATGAACAACATGAAATGACTTAGAGAAAAGAGTAAAACATAAAATTGAAATGTAACAATAAGAAAGTAGCATTGAATGCGGAGTATTATCCGATATATGATCTAAAGATAGCTGATGTAGTTTATGTTTTTAAGACATGGTGTCACTATCTTTATGATGTGATAATAGATTATCACCCTGGTAAGGAGAAGATGGTGGCTGATGCTTTCAGCAGAAAGTCAAGTTGAACAACTAATGCATTCTCTATGGCATGTTTCAATAGAGACCTGTTAGTAGAAATGTGGAAGTTGAACTTAGGCTTAGGGGTGACAACACAGAGTGATTTGATTGTACAGATGTAAGTTAAGCCTACTTCTTATGATCAGATCAAGGAACTACAATAGGGTGATAGTGAGTTAAACCAGACCATGCATGACATGATAGGAGGAAAAGAGACCAGAGTTTAAGTTTTTAAGATGATAAGGTGTTGTATTAGCATGACATGTTGTGTGTACCTCGAGATAGTGAGTTGAAAGAAAAGATTCTTATGGAAGTGCATGTATTGATGTATGCTATGCTTTCAGGAAAACACTAAGATGTATATGAATGTCAAGGAATTGAGACGGATGGTCAGATATGCAGAAGGATGTAACTGATTAGGTGGTTAAGTGCAATGTGTGTCAGCAAGTTAAGACTTAGCATCAGAAACCCACATGTACTTTGTAATCTTTTCCTATACTAGTATGGGAATGGGAACATATCGTAATGGATTTTGTGATAGGGTTGCCCTATACACCTAGAGGTTATGACTCGATATGAAAGATTGTGGATAGACTAATTTAGTCTGCTCACTTTCTTCATATTAAGTCAACCTTTGATGTCTCGAAACTTGACTATGATATACATGGATGAAATAGTTAGGTTGCCTGGTAATCCAGTTTCAATCATATCATATTGAGATCCTAAGTTCACATCTAGGTTGTGGAAACAGTTGCATCGTGCTTCGGGCACAAAGTTAAGATTCAGTACAACCTTTTCATCCGCAGACGGATGGTCAGTCTGAGAGGACCATTCAGACTCTTAAGGACATGCTGAGAGCATGTGTTATGCATCTCAGTGGAAGTTGGGAAGAACATTTAAGTCTTATAGAGTTTGCTTAGTGTGAATGTTGAGTTTAGAAATACACAAACGATAATGGTACGGTTTGGGTATAAACCCAGACAATACAGATTTGGTAAATCATTAGGTGCATGATTTCAAGGAAGTACGTTAGCATTAAAATATACAAATAAACCTAGTTGCATGCTTCCTGTTATGTTAATGGGTATGACTTAACATTTTCATGAATTGGCACGTTTCTCTGAGATATTATTAGAAATTCTCAAGTACTATTAATTATTTGTGTTATGATTTGTAAGCAACTCTTAATTGAGTTATGTGATGCACAAACCAGGAATTTGGTTAATATGCACGTTCTTCGAGAAATTTCAGATAATTGAAAAATATTACTGATGGTTTCTTATAGGTGAAGTAAATTACTCTTATTGATGTAATAAGATGTTAAATTACATGAATTCAGTATGTATGTGCCAAAATTGATTTGAGATTGGAATATTTATGAATTTTTAATCTACCTGCATGCATGATATAAAGATTACTCAGTAATTACAATGATTTTGAATATACTGCTATGCCAGTTCTAGAATGATACCGTATTGTGATTTGAACTGCAATCAAACAGATGAGATAACGGAAACCCTAAGAGTAGGGTGTTGCCATGTGACTAGTGAATGAGATAACCCTAAGAGTAGGGTGTTGGCATGTGATGAATGAATAAGGAAAATGAAACCCTAAGGATAGGGTGTACGATGAATCAAGTATTTTGATATCAATTTTCATTATGAGAGGTGATGATGTTTAACAGTTAAATTGCATGATTTTATTTTAGTACCAAATTGACATGCATTCTGTTTATTTAAGAATTTTAGTTTGTCTGCATGTATAGTATGATAATTTCTCAGTAATTACCATAAATTGAGATACTGTTATAACAGTTCTACAAAGACAATGTTTTGTGGTTTGATCTGGAATTAGATCAGATGTGTCCTATGTTGAGGGACTAATACAAATAGCTGATCTGAGGATCAAGAAACTTAAGAATCGTGAGATACCTTAGAGAAGGTTTTTTGGAGAAACTACAACCTAGAAGGAGCCACATGGGAAGTTTTGGGGTTAGATGTGCGTAACAAGTTTCCTTTTCTCTTTTAGGAATTTCGGGACAAAATTCTTATAAGGGAGGGAGATTGTTACGACCCATATCAGGGTTAGTCAACAAATACCTTGAATTACGTGAAACACCTCAATTATTGTTGAATATCAAATTAAATATCATGGTTAATCAAATAAGTTAATATGTGAATCAATGGTTGAGATTGAAACATCTGAGGTAATTAATGTTAATGGCTATGATGATCGTTAGGTTAATTAAGTTGAGTTGAGTACTCACTGTTGCAATTAGTGATTTGACCAGTTGTGACAAGCTAGTTAACATAATTTTGTGCCTTGAGAAGGTAGAGAAGTTTGTGCTTGATTGGATGCAAAAGAAATCATTTTATTTGGACCCCCGAGGCCATAGTTATGGCAATTGTAAGAATTTGGGAATGAAATGTAATTTTTCCATTATTAATACCTATTCACTTGGGTCGGAAACCTATTGTCTATCTTCTTCCTGTTAATACCATCCCGATATAACAGGGTGAGCGACGCACACCCAGCAGCCATGGACCGATTAGGCAAAGAGGAATCGAGGCGATTTCGGGGCGATTTCTGCCCTTGGCTTCGTCCAGCTACAACCCTACCTTCGTTCTCCTTCCTCCACCACCCCCTTCTTTCTTCCTCGTCTAGATGCGCCCTACTTGCAGGGCGACGCCACCAAGGAGATGTGTAGCCGTAAGCTAGCAGTAGCAGCCGAAGGTTGAGCACTGACGGCCAGGAGTTAGCACGACGACGCCACCCTTCCTCCTTACCTCCTCATCCTTGCCCTAGCGGCACCCACCTACAATCCAACATGCTTGAGCGCTCCTGTAGCTGTGGCCAAAGCAGCGGTAGCAATGGCCAGCAACTAGGGACGGAGACCAGGATCCTCTTGGGCGCGAGAGCTGCACCAAGCAGCGTTAATGAGTTCGGCCAAGAGGCCTAATCAAGAATCAGCAGTCAATAGCCAAGTTCCAGCACCTTTTGAGCTAGACCTCCTACCTGTACGTGTGTGCAGGTTACTGTTCGATTGCAGCAGATCGAGCAGGTCTGAATCGGGGTTCGTTTGGCGCACGAAAGAGCAAGGTAAGACCAGAACGGAGTTCAGTTTTGAGGATAGAACTAGAATCCGTAGTCTTAGCTTAAGACCTAGCTTTTAATTGAACCAATTCCAATTCTGTGCGTGATGAAACTATGCTACTGTTGTAACAACATTTTGATCGGCCGAATTAGGTGTGATTTGGCCGAGTTTCATTTATAGGAAATCGATCAGGGTTTTGATCGGCCGAGTTGCAGGTGGATCGGCCGAGTTTCCAGCTGATCGACCGAGTTCCCAGATTGGTCGGCCGAGTTTCAGTACTGTGAGTAGTAGTTCATTTAGAAATCATTATTTAACTCAATTTAAATGCTTAATTACTTCTGTATCAGTTAGTATAACTTTTAAATAGTGTAGTACATACAATAGAGTGTGTTAGATTCATTGGAACTTGAAATACTAGATATGCTTAATGAAAATGATGAAATTTCCTGTTTTATGGTTGCAATGTATTTGTTGATTTAAAAATGGATATTTAGCATGGAAACTGGATAAATGATACTGAATCATGTTTAAGGATGACAAATGTTATATATGTGTTTCAAGAAATGTTCAGAATGTGCAGTAAGTATGGAATGTGATATTCTTGTTTTAAATGGTTATATGTTAATCAGTTAATAGACTTAGGTGCCCCAACACCATAGAACGCCATTGCACGGTCTGTACCTTTGGGGTGAAACGACCGATCTAGCCCTGAGTCTAGATGGTCGGCGACCAGTGTTCAACAATAATCCGTGCGTGTGTCATGGTGGCACTGGAGTAATATAGGGGTTATTCAACAATAATCCGCGCGTGTGTCACGGTGGTAACCCAGACCCTCCGAATGTGCACTACAGGTTGCGGGAGGAGTCTAGAGCACTCAGAGTTAGTGCAGTGAGGCCCTTGAGTGCCTAGGAACTGCAGTGAGGCCCTTGAGAGCCTGAGAGTGCTGTGAGGCCCTTGAGTGCCTGAGGCCCTTGAGAGCCTGAGAGTCCTGTGCAGACCAGGACGGGAAGTCAGACTTAGCATTTCCCGGGTGTGTCGCTAAGTCTTGTACGGTGGGATCGTAGTTCGCTACAGATCTTCATATCTAGAGTGCGCTGCATATGTTTGGGGCATAATAATATAAATATGTAATCATATAGGATCACAGTAAA
The DNA here is from genome assembly GCA_963693085.1 of Alisma plantago-aquatica. NCBI lineage: Eukaryota > Viridiplantae > Streptophyta > Magnoliopsida > Alismatales > Alismataceae > Alisma > Alisma plantago-aquatica. The sequence continues at coordinate 1,117,668,600 of OY856409.1, read as the reverse complement.
TTAATATATCCGAACTTTTGTGCCAATTCATTATATCTGTTTATTGGTTTAAATTATCTGTTATTGCATAGAAATGCGATTATATTCTGTAATCTGCTATGTCATTAGAACTGCCCTGCTTGTATTGTATTTATGTTTATTTCAATTTTATAAACCTGATGAGTTGTTTAGTGATAGCTAAATGAAATGCTATTCACTGAGCGAGTAGGCTCATACCTCTACTCAAAACATTTTCAGGTCATTACCAGCAGCAGGAATCTGAAGAATCCTTTCATCCTAACGCTTAGTCTGAAGAAGGTATAAGTAGTTAGTAGTTAGAGGTCTCTTAGTCCTTTCCCCTCGATCTTTGGGACATGGTGTGGGGGTGAGAGAGAAGGTGTATAAAGATGTAATTAGCTGTTATGCTTTATTTTATGTCGAGCAATGTAATATGCTGTAGTCTCTATTTATATTGCTAGTCAGTTTTAAATAAAAATGCTTCCGTAGTTTGTTTAGATTTAGTTTACAGCATAAATCAGATTATCTTTTTAATGTCTTTAAAATGTTTTAAAAAGCTTTGAGTGGTTTGGCTTGTGTGTAATCCCTCCGTCGCGCCCTAATCTCATGATTTGTGGGTAATGCGAGATCGGGGTGTGACACCCCTTCTGCTCAGGGCAACGAATAGAGCTGCCGCCCCACCCAGATTCATGATAAAAGAATCGTGGTCAAGGGACCCAGAGTTCCAAAAGATTTTAAGGGACAACTGGAACCCATGCTTGAACTTCCATGAAGCCTTGGGTCAATCAAAACAACATCTTCTGAACTGGGCATTGAAAACCAGGCACAAATTGGCGAGTGAGAAGAAACAAATCACGAGAAACCTCAACATACTCCAGGCTAGTTTGGCGGACACCTATGATGAGCATATTGTCAACCTTATTGCGGACATGGAAACTAAATATATTGAACTTCTAAAGAAGGAGGAAGATGATTTGAAGCAAAAGTGTCACATTAACTGGATCACCAATGACGACAACAATTATAAGTTTTATAATGCTTATGTCAAGCAACGACAAAGGTTCAACACTGTCTCCATGCTGAAGGATGACACTGGCGCATGGGTGACAGATGAACACACCATTAGAAGCATGATCAGTAATCACTTTAGACAACTCTTCATGGAACTAGTGCACACAATTCCAGAGGCCATCAACAACTATTGTGGCTCGTTCAAACCTATGTCTAGTGAGGAGAAATAGATGATTCAACATGCCCCTTCACTCCAAGAGGTACACAATATACTATCTAGGACCAACCCCCACAAGGAACCCGACCCGGATGGAGTCGACAACTTGTTCTTGATGAAGAATTGGCATGCTGTGAAGCACTCCCTCCTTGCATCCATCAGCAAAGCTTTATCAGGAGAGGAGCTTGAGCAATCACTCTACAATTCTAGCATCGTTCTAATTCCCAAAGTGACAAAGCCTAAGAAATGTGAACAATGCAGGCCCATCTCGCTCAATAACAATGTCCTCAAGCTAGATTCCAAGGTCATAATTGAACGCTTGAAGCGATTCCTATCCGATTGGATATCTCCTGCCCAGAGCGCGTTTGTGCCTGGTAGGCAAATTGCGGACAACATAATAGTTGCACAAGAAATTTTACATTTGATGAGAAGGAAAACAACCCCTTAAATGATGGCTATCAAGGTGGATCTCTCAAAGGCCTATGATATAATGACCTGGCAGTTTGTAGATGATACTCTTCTGAAGGATGGCATTCCTAAACCTACCCGAAAGTACATCCTAAATTCTATCTCAGGTGGGAAGGCATCCATCATATGGAATGGAAAACAAGCAGATTCTTTCAAAGAAACAAGGGGTCTCTGCCAGGGAGACCCACTGTGTCTGTATCTATTCGTCTTGTGCCTTGAACGTATCTGCCAATACATTGATAATCTGGTACGAGTGAAGAAGTGGACACCAGTCCAACTGTATAACAAGGGACCCAAGATTTCACATCTCTATTTTGCAGATGACCTGCTGCTCTTTGCAAAGGCAGATGTATCTGAAATTAAAATCATGATTGAATGCTTTAACAAGTTCAGCGATGTGTCTGGTCAGGTGATCTCGATTAACAAATCATGTATCCATTTTGCCAAGAGCGTTCCAGCAAGGCTAAGAAAGTGCATATGCAAAGTGAGTGGTTTTGCCCATTCAGAGAACATGGGAAAATATCTGGGGGTACCACTTATACATGATAGGGTGAAGATGGACACATATGGTAACATCCTTGAGAAGGTCACAAACAATATCAACTCATGGTCAGCTAGAACCTTGAGTCTGGCAGGAAGGGTGTGCCTAGACAAAGCGACTCTCACGGCGATCCCTAGCTACACAATGCAGATAGCAGTGTTGCCAGCAAAGATATGCGAGTGCATAGACAATAGCATCATGTCCTTCATTTGGGGAAAAAGCCAGAAGAAACATGCCTTATCTCTGGTGGCCTGGAACAAGATTACTAGCGAAAAGAAGCATGGTGGCCTGGGATTGATGTCGATGTGAGAACTGAACCAAGCCTTGATCTACAAACATGCCTGGGATATGAGTTCACATAGAAATTCTCTTTGGTGTGAGGGTCTGCTAAATAAGTGCATGCAGTTCAATGGGGGCTGCATACCTAATGTTTCTAGACTAGGTCGTGCTGTGCTACAAGGTAAATCCTTCATTCTTGCCAATTCTGTTATGATCCTTGTGAATGGAAAAGACAAAAGTGTGTGGTTCGACAGATGGTGGGGTAACAATGCGCCTTTGAAGGACTTCGTCACAAAATCTATACTGGAGGACTTATTGGATCTGAAAGTCTCATGGCTAGTTAACTTGGAAGATAAATGGGACGAGGAGTTCTTGAAGGAGTGGCTTCCACATGACATAGTTAAGAAGGTGCTACTTACATCCACCCCACTGAATACTGATGTTCAAGACGTCCGGGCCTGGTGTCACACTGGCGCATGCACGTTCACTACCAGAAGCACCTACGAGATCATCAGGTCAGCAAAGGACATAAGAACTGAAGCAAAATGGGAGTTAGTGTGGACAATGAAAGCAAGTATGAAAATAAAATATTTCTTTTGGCTCATAGGACACAATGCTCTTTTAATGAACAACAAGAGAGTTGCTCGCAACTTGACTACTAGCAGTCTCTGTCTGATATGTGGCCTAGATGAGGAAACTATCTTCCATGCCTTGAGAGACTGCGAGCAGGCTGCGCAGGTATGGAAGGAGATCTTAAGACAAAGTTACTGGGATTAGTTTTTTAGAGAAACATTCATTTGGAACTGGTTACATAATAACTTGAACGCCCCTGCACCTCATTGCGATAAGTTCTCCATGGGCTGCTGGCAACTGTGGAAGCACCGAAACCTGCAAGTTTTTGAAAAGAAGCTAAGCGTGAACCACCTGAGGACTCTTATTGCCAAAGGAGTGCTTATCAACACAAAGGCATGGAACTCAGACCAACCAAACAAGCTGAATGAGAGTCTTCATGTTGGTTGGACTATACCAGAGCAAGGTACTCTGAAGATAAATACTGACACCGCCTTCAATCTGACAACCCGAAGAGCTGCTGTTGTAGTAGTGTGTCGTGATGATAGGGGCCAATTGCATGGTGAATGGGGTAGGACTATCCAAGATGATAGTGGTCTTGAAGCTGAAACTCAAGATATTGAACTCACTGTGGAGGTTGGACAAGGTCTAAGTTGTGATAGTATCTACATTGAAACTGATTCCATGAATGCCAAGTAGGCTGTTGAGGACAAAGGCGTAAGCTTCCCAGATTATCCAAATGGATTACTGCTATGCGGAGTGGGCTTAAACTAGGTTGGTACTGTGTACACACTAAACGTGAGGGGAACAAGGTTGCATACCAACTAGCCAAATTTCATATCAAAAACAACTGTGGCTTTTATTACTATAGAAGCCCACCTAGTCACATTGTTGACCTAGTCAACATGGATATTTGTAATGGTAGTTTTACTACCAAGTTTAATTATGTTTTGAGTAGTCTTGATTGTAATAGTTTATTTCAGCTTGCAAGAGAGGGGTGAGATGAATAAAAATACCCTCTGACTTCCCCAAAAAAACTGAGAGCCAACTACCCCATCAGGCCTACCCTGACTCTCCTTGTTGTGGGCTTTACACTTTCCTTCGCCAGAGTGATTTTTCCCTCCATCTCCAATTTAGGTTTTGCTCGGGATGAGCAAAAGTCTAAGTCTAGGGTGGAGGTGGGTGGTATGATTCTATTCCACCCCTATCTTTTCCTTATTTGTTTTATTTTTCCTTTTCATATTTTTTCATTAGTTACTTTAGTTTATGGCCCTTATCTAGTCGGCCAATTTTCTCCTTAGTTGTAAAAAGGCCATTATCTAGTCGGCCCTTTAATTAGACATATATCATTTTACCCCAAATTGAATTTAGTAAAATTTTTGCAAAGACTATTACAAATTGCCATTTCTGAAACCACCATGTCACCTAGGACCCCTAATAACATCACTCCTTGGAATAGTTGGCAAGTCAAAGGAATCGATTAGAACCAAGCATAAAAATTTCCCTATATTCAAGCAATGGATTATCTTGTTATAAAATTTGTATGATGTGATTTATGGGAATACTCTAACTAGAGCAATGACACTCTCTGACAAAAATATATGAAAAAAAATTGAAAGTTATAATCACAAGAACATCTCTTACTTCCCTCTATTTTTCTTCTAAAAAAGAGAAGCAAAGAATCACCACCAGACAAAAATCAAGTCTGGGGTGGCATGCTTCCCAAAATAAAAACTCCATACCCCAAAAAGGGGCGTACCATCAAAAGATGCCAAAAGTGCACATGAAAAAAAAGTGTGGCCAATGTATCCACAACTCCATAAATTCATATCCAGAGTCGAATAGAGGAGGGATCAATATATTTTCGTCACTTCTTTCTTTGTTTTCACACCCCAAAATTCGTAATATTCTTGTGCAACAAAAAAAAGTAATAAAAACTGAGTGTGTCAAAGTGAAAGTAAGACGATGCCTATTTTTCTACAAATTCTTATTTTAGAAGCTAGATTTGACAATTATTTTGATAGAGAATATAGAATTTTATGCTATGTGGTTCTAGAAGATTGTGTCACTTGGCCAAAATTTGGAGGTGATGACTGTAGTGATGTTATTAAGGTGAAGATGGCATATTCAGAGTATAAATTGAACTTTATTTGTGATTTTATTTTCTTGAAGACAAGCAAAGATTCAAGTCCGGGGTATTTTGATAAATGTATATTTATCCCTTTATTTACATCTTTTAGACATTTATCTTCTTCATTTTGTTATTAATTGTATTATTTTGGAATTTTCTATTTATTTAGAGTTTTAAATATATTTGTTTTTTTAGTAAAATAGCTCATGAGTAAATTCCCCTAGAAGATATTTTGCACAAATTCCCACAGTGTCTGACTTCAGTATATACCTTTCACCAAAATTGGTATAACTCCCACATCCCAAGGCGGATTTTAATGTGCAAATATGCGTTGGAAAGAGAATTCAATTATCTATAGGAAAATATATTTTCTCACTTCTTAAAAATTTATGAATGGCCCACAAATACGCTCGAAATCTCTGTTGTGAAAAATTACTGCAAAAAGAATACAAAGCAATCAATTGTTTCCTCTATTGACTAGATCTAGAAAGTTAGCAACCACCGTCGGCCATTTCTTTTTCCCTAAACCTAATGTATACTCCCCTACTTCTCCTATAAAAGGAGGGGCACTTCTTCCTGTTTGGGGCATCTTGGATTTCACTTTTGTACTAGCATTCTCGGAGCATCTCATTCTTGTATTCTCTTCTAGTTCTGCAATAAAGTAATTTTTCTTGAAGCATTGTTCATTCTTAGATTGTTCCTCGACTCTTTTATTCCACTTTTAGATCTAGATCTCCTTTTCCCCTTTCTTTAGTTCTGGAGCAAGGAATTAAGAACCTGGCCATTTCATTGTCTCTAACATAATGATTGATTTCCTATTTTGGGCTAGACTATGGCCAAGGTACTTTCTTCCTCCATATCCCCCTTCTCCTCAACTATGAGTGAGTAGTTCCATATCGAGGCAAGGGGAATAGTCCCTTAGCCATGGTTTGATAGAATTAGTTTTAATCGATTTCTTTTAGATGACGATTGGTTTATTAAATCGATAATCTAGCGAAGTAATTACTCGTTAGATGTATATGTTCACCCGAATGGAAATGATCATGGAAATCCAGGTTTAGAACGATTAAACCAATTCACATAGAGATTCTGCTGTGACTGTGGATTTATCTCTTTTCAAATGATGAACTAGGAAACATGAACACCAGGACCAATGGGCTCATGTGGAGTTCATCTTTTGTGGATTTTTGTGATTCACATGTCGTTGCCTATTTTTCAATTGATTGTTAATTCGTTTTCTTGCCATGGCTAAGGAGGTGAAAACCCCTAAAGCCTTGATTCTCTCCCTTTGATTTCAAACATCATTTGATTCATTTTCTTTACTTCTAAGTCATTCCATTCATAAGTTTATTTGTGCTAACAATCATTTCATTTTTTGGGGGTTTGATTGATTACACTAATGCAAGAAAGAAACACAAGATAATATTGTAACCAAGAAGAATAAATTTTGCCCCTATCACAAGGAAAAATGAAATGATTGTTTTGGTTGGAAATGATTGTTTCTGACCAAAACAATCATTTCAATTTTCCTTGTGATAGGGGGGAAATTTATTCTTGTTGGTTACAATATTATCTTGTGTTTCTTTCTTGCATTAGTGTAATCAATCAAACCCCCAACCTGACTTTTACTTTTCATTCTAAATCTGAAAATACAAAAAATAATAAAATAAGTTCTTCAAATAATTGGGGTTTTAAGAAACAATCTTTAAAAGTTATCCTTTTGGATTCGACCCTTTCTATATTAGACTTAACCAGAGAGTTAAAAGGATTAAAATCTAGGATTAACAATCTTAGTAATTGGTGTGTTATGCGATGCATATCAGACAACCTATGGGGCTAAGCACCTATCAACCAATGGTCAATTTTAGGGTTTAAAGCTGATTTCTTCTATAAACCATGTCCCGATGATGGTACCATTGCAACAACACTATGGTGTTGTCTTCATGACAATAGATGGTGGTAACCACGGGTGTCAAATGACATTCCCCCCTTAGGTCATGTTTTGGCCTAATTAGAAGCCTAGTGATCAACAACTAAGTACCCTAATAATGTTATCAATCAATGGTGATATTAGTTTGATATTTGATGCTGATTAACGAATATAGTGTTGATCTAACAACCTATGGTGACTTAATGGTCACTAATGATGGTGGATAAGGTCTCCAAAACCTATGGTGAGTTAGTTATATAGTTGTATCATCAATTAAGCCTTAGACCAATGGTTTCTTGGGTAACTTGATGCAATCGTCGGACCTATACTGTAATTGATGGTTTTAATATATGAACTTGACCCAATGGTCAAGATATAATGTTTATTCCTCCAATAAAGTGGATTGATGTCTAATGTAATATTTTTCTCCTAATATTGTGATTTATATGGTTTCCTTTATATGATCAACTTAAGGAGCTTACTGGTTGACAATGGATGACTTGTTTTAAATGAACAGTCAATTGTGGGTTTTACCCTACTCTCAGTGGAACTTTTTGTGTTGTCAACCAAGGGATGTCTAGGGTTAGATGGTGAATATTTATAGAGCACAAATAAAGGACTTCATAGGTGGTTTATCCAAGGTGTTTACTTATGTAAATAACCAATGGTCTTACCTTTTAAACATCCAATGGTTCTGGGTGACATTGTGGTATGGTGATAGGGGTTGAATGATGATGAAACAAATGGAGGGTTACCCTTAATAAGGTAGTTTTACCTATTCACTCATATGAATAGAAGGGATGATAATCATATTGTGTTGATATGTAACCCTAATGAGGTATATCTTGTTATACCTAGCTTTAATATAACTAAATTATGGTAATTGGGTATGAATAGTCCTTGAATGACTAATACAATCATGAAGTACTATGTTAATGTTGTTGAAAAACCTAGTATGCTATAACCCGATGGTTACACCTTGATTTATGTGTGGGTTCATACTTGAGAATAGTATGGAATGTGATGATGATGGTTCACCTTATGCATCCATGATCCAATGGGGATGATGTGAGTTAGGGTTTGGGTATAAGTGCTGATTAGTAGCATTGATATAATTTATCATGTTGAACCTAACTCTAATTCAAATAGATAAAGATGAATATTCATGTTTAACATTCTTATATGATGGCATGATGGTGGAATAACCTCCTTAACATTATCATAACCTTAATGTGTTAATTGGTGGTTATCATAGCCACATGGTTGATACTTTCTTATGCTAAACATGTGCATTGTGAATATGATGAGGGTTAATCATATCTAGATTCCTTGCATGTTGATGTAATAAAGGAATGTTCTTAATGTTAATATAAACCTACTATGATTGTTTATGAATATCTCCTAGCTCATTAATGCAATATTGTGTTGATCCGGTGTATTACATGTAAGTGATGTTGTTGAGCCTTATTATAAGGCTTGCAATGATAATGATGATCTTGTAGGGAATGGTTAATGACCTTAGGGCATGGTTAAGCATTGAATGAGGTGTAATACTCTTGTGTTGATAAGGGTTGATACCCTATGATATTATGAAAATGATTTATATCTTATGATAGTATGATGACTAGTGTAGCCTCTTGAATGGCAAGTGAATAGTATCATGTGATGATGAGATGAGAAATTATGTTTCACACATTTTATATCTTTTGAAGTTGTGATATTTATATGCTTTCTAGAAGTGAATTAGGGTTTGTATGTCCACTTGTTTGATGCAACCTTAATTCACCCAATTGGCATAACTAATCAAGTGAAACTCTAATCATGTAGTTCCCTCTGCCAAAGATCCATTTGCGTGTCAGAACTTGCCAGATGGTGAAATGAGTATTCCTAAGGGAAACTCGGAGCGCATACTGATGAGTATGTGGGGTGCTTGTCATCCTAAATTCAAGTGTTTAGGGAGGATGACTATGGTCATACCTAGCCCTCAGTTTGAGAATGGATATGGTCGTGTCTTGATGATTATATATGTGATGAGATTGGAGGACAAATGTGGTTGTACCTCAGATGATAGGGTATGCGTACCCACCTCGTTTCACTAGTGTCGTGACCTATACCAAGGACGAACTAGGCTGTTAGCAGCTTGACCTTATGTGTCACTGTGGCGGACCCGTACTGACTGGGGGTGGAGAAGATCTTAGGAGTCCGGATCTTCCTAGATCTTGTATGGCACTAATTTCGACTTAGCAGTGGTTAGTTGGATTTTGAGTGGTATCCTCAAATTCCTCAGGGCATAATAAAAGATGTAATACAACCGTATAACATATCTATTTAGGGTTATACACAACACTTCACATTGGATGATAACCCTTGTTTGTTCTCTTTACATATAGATGATGCTTAGTGCAATTAAGAGATAGTAATTATACTTATGTGGTGGATATGCATAAGATTGTAAATATGTACATATAGTTGCCATGCTTATGTTGATATCAATAATGCTACTGCTGATTATAATTAGGATGCTATGTCAGTTATGTTTAACATGCTGGCCATGCCTCTATAATTAGAAATGCCTATACTGCTAATCATGCTTATGCAAATACTTGTGCTTATGTTGATAGCTCTGCTTATGATATTGATCTGTTCAAACTATTAGACATGCTAATGTTATTAGATATTCTTATGATGGTATACTTATTGATGTTAATGGAGATAATATGCTACTAGACTTGCTTATGCTAGTTATGCATATGCTATTGAATCTCTTATATGGTTAATAATGAAAATGATGATAGTCAACTTGATAATGATAATTGTTATCAGCTCCTTTATGTATTTTGTTAATCATCAGTGTTTATGAGCCTATTTTTTGTATATGATTAAACTGCTTAAACTATCTCATTTCCTAAAATGTTGTAATCAATAAGCATTGTTGGAGGTTATATCTCTTTTTGGAACATGGATCTCACCCTTGTGGTTCGCCACTTTTTTTTAGGTAATCGGAAGTGACAAAAATAAACATGTGGCAGTAAATAGGAGATATAGTAATGAATCTTTGATAAATTTGATTAGATGTCTAGTGTGTCTTAGAGTCATCCTTGTACTCTCAGGGCTGGGCAAGAAAAAGTTTATATATGCTATTTCAAACGAATCAGACTTTTGTTAGCATATTAATTCTTATTTGTGTGGCATATATGAATATTGTTCTCCTGTGTATATATGTGGTGGCTAAGACGATAGAACAATTTGTATCAAATTCTTTGCATAGTATGAATATAAGAAAGATTTTGGGCTCTTATGCAAATGTTTATGAGCGAGTGCTGACGTTGAAATCAATTTTAATTTACCCATATTTTTGGTTATGTGATTAATTAGTGATTGATTGTGTTTTATGTTTTGAGTAATCTCATTTAGTGTAACATGTTCTCACATCTTTCCCTTTCACAATCCATCTTCTTTCCTACTCAAGTTAATGTAGTGATAAATAGATTTTCCCCTTCACTCATATCACTGCTAGACTATAATATATAGTTTGTTTCTCTCTCCCCTTCCTCACTTCTCCACACATCTAGATCTTCTCCTCCTCACTTTCCTAATGATATTCCAATTTAGTGCATACCCTATTTCATTAGGATTGGTGATCTCTAGCCTCATGTTAAACTCATGTTTCTTATATCCCTTTGTCGAGATCTCTATAGAAGTTCACATCCACCACATAATATATCTCCTATAAATATTGTTCATCCATAATCTAGGGTTCCTCAAAATTGTTCACATCCTTCTATATGACACCATTGCACTAAATCTACTCATTCCAACCTTTTCTACCTTCTAGTGCTAGCATGTGTTTGTCCATGATCTTGAGATATATATAGACTACTCTAAGCATCAACTTTGTTTCAAATAATTTGTTAATGGTTCTTGAATTGACAATTTAGTGAGTTTGGTTTTCTTATTCATTTCCCCTTTTTTTTCTTATGATCTTATAAAATTTTGAACGGACTAGATATATCAACTTGTAGGTTTGTGTGTTGTCTAGGTCATACATTTTTTGTCCCAAATGCTTTATGATGACTAGTTTGACTGGTCTTTCTGGTATCAAAGGTCACTTACCTTCCTCCTCTGTTGGACATGGTGGAGTGTTTCCCAAGAAAATTTAGCCATCCTAAGACCTAAGTCATGGATCTATGACACTGTATGACTCTGGTAAGGTTATTGATGTTGTCATAGGAACTTGTAAAACCTACTCATTCCAACCTCATCTACCTTCTAGTGGTAGTGTGAGTACGAATAAGAGTTTGAGATCTTCACAAACAAATATAAGGGTCAACTTTTACATAATTTTCCTAGAGATTCTTGCATTATAATTGAGTGAGTTTGATGTTCCTCTTCATTTTCCCTCTTTTATTCATGATCTTGTACAAATTTGAATTGACTGAAAATACCACCTTGAGTGTTACATCCCCAACTGTTGGGTTCATTTGGTGAGAAATGTGATTTCTCATATTAAAGATATTTGAAAAAATAAAGATATAATTTGTTTTGAATAAGTGGATTTCATTTACAATAGCCTTGATGATTGTTTTGTGGGCTTTATTGGCTATTGGGCCCAATAATAAGGAAAATACAAAAGAACTCCATTATTAATAAGAAATGGAGAAAATAAAAATGTAGAAACCTCTAGAAGGTAGAAATATATAATCCAAAGGTGGATTTCGTGCCTCTTGGGTTCCTTGGGTTCCAAGGAGTCCAAAGTTGCAAAAAGAAAGCAATAAGAAAAGAAAAGATCAATTAAATATTTCTTTGTTAAGAAAGAAATTGAAAACAATGATAAAATGTGGAAAATAGTGGAAAGATGCATAATTGAGTTATCCTTGGTGGATTTTCGTATCCAAAGGATTCCTAATGTTAAATGGAATGCCAATGAGGAAAATAAAAAGAAAGATAAAGAGAAATTCGAAAAAAAGAGACATTTTAATAAGAAATAAACAAGAAAATGAGAAATATTGAATATAGTTGCATCTAGAAGGATAATAAGTATCCTAAAAAAGGAATTTCGAAATAATAGAGTTTCTTGGGATCCGAGGAGCCCCAATGGAGAAAAAGAAAGAGAAAATACCAATAATAGAAAATAAGAAGATAATATGATGCTTAATTAATGAAATTCATGGTATTGTTAAAGAAGTGGTATTTTCTACAAAAAGGAAATATAATTTTGTGGCTAATGGATTAAAAGCCAAGAATAAAGAGAATAAGGGAAAAGGTTTTCGAATTTCTAAAATACCCAAATAATATAGTTATGGTAGAAGATAATGAAGAGAGAAGAGGTTGCTTCTTAGCTATGGAAATACGATTCCTTTTGGGAAAAGGACGTGAGTCCTCAAGGATGTACTCCTTAGGGCTTAGTTACCCACCCTTATATATAGGGTAGAGCCCTGGTTCGTGCCCAGGAGAGAGAGATAGAGATCCCACACTCTCCTCCTTGTTCTTTCATACAAACCCTAGTCGAAATCATAGATCTATCTCGAGGGCACCAGGGAGCGATGATGAAGTCTTGTCGGGGGCACGAAGCTCCCACGACGGTCGGAGATGGTCGGCCATTGTCTCCATGGCTACGGCCGTCGAGCAGAGCCTGCTGAAGGCCGACGCCAAGGCTGCAGGTCGCATGCTTGGCCAACCCTAACTAGATGTTTTGGTTGAGAGTTGGATGGTACCCCAAGGGCGGCGGGGTGTGGCAGAGCTAGGGAAGGCATCAACGACAAACATCGGGCCCTGGAGGAGAGAGGACACGCCTGCAATCTACTACAGATCGACGTCGCTGCTAGGTTACACGAGGTAGAAGATGATATGCATGCGTTGGACAGATATGCCCCTCTACGGGCTGAAGAAGATACAACTTAACCGAGGGCAAGAAGGACTTTTCGAAATGTTTTCAATTGAACAACGTTGCATGAGATAGAGGCTACGTGGCGCCTCCCTATTGGTCCAACAAGGTAAACCTTGCAAAATTCATAACTAAATGTTTGTAACTCCGATGATAGCAAATAATATATGCATTTTTCTCAGAAAAACGAGAGGAATTCAATAAAAATATATTTGAAGGCTAATTACTCTTGGAATTTGATAAGTAGTGTAATTTATCAACTTTAATGAATTAAAGATTAAGAAATCCTATTTGGAGATGACTAATGAAATTAGTAGGGTTTAATGGATGATTAAAGTTGATATTAGCCTGTTAATCATGAAAAGATATATTAAGATAAAAAATGATGAACTTTGCACGTAATTAGTTTAATTGAGAGTTCATGTGCATAAATATGCTTTAATGGGCCTTGAAACCCTAATATTAGTAAATGTGACTCATAATGGTTTTAATTATTCAAAATTGTGAATAAAGTTGAGATATGATAATTCCAAGCTATTTCAAGCATTAAAGTTCCTAATTTGTGGATAAAGGCCCTTAATGTAGTAATTAGGGTTTTCTAATGAATAGAAGGTAGAATTAATGACAAATAGAGTTCATATGTGAATTAGACCATAATGAACTATGAATTGATGATGAATGCACATAATGACCTTGTCATGGATTAAAAGGATAAAAATAGTAGCTTTAATGTAAAAGAAGCTTAATGAAATTAATTGATGGTTAATGGTGCCTTTAAATCCGAAAATTGGGCTATATGTTGTTAAGATAACCTTAATATTGAAGAATAGATAAGATAATAAGGGTTTATGAGTAATGGTATAAAATTAGGGTTTAAAATATTAAAAGATGAAGGGAAACCCTAATTGCAATGGAAAACCTAAAAGTGAACTAGAAACCTAGGAAGCAAGCTAGGTTTAATAGATCTTGATGACCTGAGTAATAAAAGGAAATTGTATGGTTATTTCAGGATCTTGCATGTGTGCTTGCTTGGATTTCTTACTTGCATGGATTATTCTATCTCAAATCAGCCTGACAGGTATGTGGTTACACTTATGAATAATCACTCTAGTTTCACAATGATTCCCAAACATTTTATCGATTGCTTGGAAATAACTGTTGGATTCCTATTTATTTCATGCAGCTATAAAGTGACTATGATTATCACTATAAATGTGCATACATGACTGGCTCAGATCCTGGTCCACCTCTATGGCTTTGCAAAGGATAAAAAGGGGTAACTTAGATCAAGGTCTAGGTTATCGTGAGTTAGAAATTGGGCTACCCACATGTAGTGCCACGAGACTCTTTAGCATGTCCTGAGTTAAGGAGTGGGCTACCTACGGGTAGTTCCATGTGACTCAACCGTATAAAATGGTTCACCTGTTAGGTGGGATCATGAGGGGTTTAATGGGGATCTACCATAAGGAAGGTAGCATCCTGGTCCACTAAAGGGACAACGTAGAGGCTAGGGTATGTAGGGATTGAGTAGTTATGTGGAAAATGTAAAGTTGTTTGTTTAAATCATAATTGACTGATTACATTGTTATCATAGTTGCATGATTATTGTTTCCCCCACATACCAACTTTATGCTGACTGACGTTTTGTTTGTTGGCGTTTTAGGTACAAGCTAAAAGGACAAATAGTACATCATCATATTGTGAAATACATGAATTAAAATACAAGGATGATTAGTTAGAGTAGAATTCATATGTGGATAGAAGTTTAGAGAGCCATGTTTTCAAAAGGTATGTAAAGTTTTTATTTTTACCATATTTCAGTATAGTTGGTAGAAATTAATAATTGTTATTGATTATTTGTCGAACCTTTGATCCTGTTAATTTGGATAATGGCTCTGACTTTCTGGTCTCCCTAAATTGGGGGTTACTAGGAGGCGGGGTCGTTACATTGAGGGTCGCCATTTTGGTGTTTTTTCTTTGTCATAGATTTAAGGTGTTGGTATGAGACACTTTCTTATGACTAGTTTTGATTGGACTTGCTAGTATTGAAGCCCCTTACCTTCCTCCTCTTCTTAACATGGAAGTGTTTCCCAAACACATTCAACAACTGTAGGAACCTATTCATGGGTTTATGACATACGAAGACTCTGGAGAATTTGACAACATTGTTCAGGATGCTTGTTTTGCATCAAATTGGGATTTGGGTTCTTAGATCCAAAGCTTGACTTTCTGTATTGCTTTTGCACTAGATAAGAAAAAAGTAGATGATCACATGTTATTTTATCTTCTAAGCATGTCATGTTTTTGCCATACACTAAATGGTCTTTTTCCTTGTGTACCTATGATTTTGTTGACTAATTGTGTTGGTTTATTCACAACGAAATCACCTACAACGCCCTCCCACCCATCAATATTTGGTGTGTGATGCAAAGGTATTTTGGTCTTTTACCTTTTTAATTTTAATATTAAAATAAATTTGATATATCTATGATAATTCATATCTAATTATGTTTTAGCAGAATAGTAAAAAAAATAGTCATGGAAATCAGAAAAGTACTCTTCCTAAGTAGTTGTAATTTATAACCCAAAATGCATATCAATCAGAGTAGATAATCTTGTATTTAGCTTATACAAATAGTTAATGATGTTGATATTTGAATGCAATAATAGGTGAAGGATATCCTATGTGCATATAAGATTTGAACTTAACTGTTAGTATGCAAAACTAAGGTCTGTTGCAATCCCTTATGAATCATATTAGACAATTATTTTTTTTAGCCATTTCTCTGATGAAATACATTGTCTTGAAAATGTATGGTTCATATCTATTTGACCTGATTGGGTCCAAATACTTGAAATCGTCTTATGGACTGTTACAATTACAAATTGAATCCTATACAAGTATCTTTTTGTTGTTACATTCAATCTCCACCCATTTGCACTATTGCATGGGATTGTACTATTTTATGATGGAAACTATGAAATAGTTCTTTATGATGATTAGATTTAACTAAAATTTGTCTGTAGATTGGTGCATGATTTGAAGTAGTAGTGATAGAGTACTATAATTTTTGTGGTTGTTTTGTATATCTTTTAGAATGGATGTTTTGAGCCCATGCGTGCATTATGTTCCCACTAATTTCAAAATTTAGCATGAGGGTTTATTAGCTTCTATGTGGATAAATTAGGCTACTCCCTTTCCCTATCACAATTTGGGTTATGTTCCTTTACTTCTAAATGTTACTATGTTTCCATTAGTACTTCAACTATCTAAATGTATGTTGATTGATAACTCATTACCCTAATGAGTTATCTATCCTAATCTAATTGATTGTGCTTATGTGACACATGTTAAATTAAAATGGCAAAAATTCTTCATGTAATTGTCATTCACAATATATTATATTTCTTTGGAATCCATTCAAGTATATTAACTTCCTTCTACATTGGGAACCTTTTATACTTAATTTTTATGTAATTTATTCAAGTATAGTCCAAACCCTATTCAATGCACATAATTACTTTCTAATGGTAAACTTCCATGGGTCACTCTAAATCCTAAATTTATAACGACGACCCACCGCACATATAATATTAAGAATACAAATCTCTCTGACTCTAATGAGCTGATGGAGATACCAAAACATGGAACTATTGACCTGAATATGCCAAATAGTGCACTTGCAAAAACAATTCTCATGAGCCCACCTAATCCAAAGAGTGTCCTTATTTTCTATTTTCTAGCAATTCAAAAGGGTATATACTTTATTCACATTCCTAATAAACTTAATGCCTGAACCACCTTCTTATTTAGAAACTTTATCTCACTTGATAATAAGAACATTGTTTTGGTTTTTAGATTTATAAAGAATTCCTACAAAGCTACAAAATAATGTTTATCAATCAACAAGGTATAGGAAACATTGATAACCAGAACAAAGGCATTGCAAAATAGTTGATTGGTTCAGTCCAAGAACACCCTCCATGTAAAACATTTTTTATTTCCAATTCTCAAGTCTAAATTTGATTCTATCGAGGGTAGATGCACACAAATCCTTTTTCAACTTACCAATAAATCAGGGAATGCCATGATATTTTTGTAGCAAAAATCCTTCTTTAGTATTAATAATACCAAAAACAAGACTTCTCTTTATAATACAACTACAAATTTACTCTTTGAGGGATTTAAGATCAAACCAGTCATTAAATAAAGTTTCCCAAAAATTTCATTGGGATCGAGAGCATTTATTTTGTCAGATTTAGTGAGGATCATCCAAATTTCTGCAAATATCAAATGAGAAACCTCTATATCCTTTGAGGATTTGAGACGAGTAATCTTACTGCACATTACTATTCAACGACTGAGTTATGCATCCCATGACAATAAAAAAAGATAAGGTGCCAGAGAGTTGCCCTATCTAATACCATTTTTAGGTGTGAAACCATCCATATTATCACCATTAATAAAACATGGTAGGAAATAGTTGAGAAGATTTGGTTCAACCAAACAATCAAACTAGATGGAAATTCCATTTTCTTCAAAATATACACCAATTTACAAAGTCATCTATTTTTATAAATCAACCTTAATACACATGAACATACTCCCTTTTTTTTTGGAGTCATGAATGACTTCATTAGATAGAATAATTGCATCTTTATTTTCCTACCCTTAAAAAAGTGCATTAATTGTAACTAATGAGAGAAGGAAGAACATTTTGTAGTTTATATTCCATAACTTTTTAGATTACTTTGTACAATACATTGCACAAAGCAACATGTCTTTAGTTCTTGATATCAAAAGTTGCATTACTTTTTGGAATAAGAGAAACGAAGGTTTTGTTAGCTTCCCTCAACATATTTCCTTATTTGAATAAGATCTAGAACAATAGGTAGTAACATCATGCTTAATAAATCCCTACATTCTCCATCAAATTACCAATTGAAAACACTAGGACCCATGAATATGTCAACATCAAAATTAAGAAAAACATCTTCAACCTCCTGAATAACATGTTTATCAAGTTGGAATTTTTGATTTCATTAAGATTACTGGACTGAATCTCTTTAAGAAGATCAATAGAAATAGTAATTTTTTAAAAAAAAAATTCTACAAAATTATCAACAAAAAAATTGATTCTAGAACTTCCATTTCAAATAGAATCATCAATTACAAGACTTTTAATATTATTTCTTTGCCTTCTATATTTCATAGATGAATAGGAAAACTTAGGATTAGGTTCACCTTTCTTGAGCCAATATATATGAGACTTTTGCCTCAGAAAAGAATTATTATGTAGATACACACAAACATCAATCTTACTTCTATTGATAGCTTTTTGACAAAAAAATCATCACATTAATATTTTAAGAGTTTCTTTGATCTTGAACAACATCCCTTTCAAGAATCATAAAGGAATCAAAGAGTTTCCTTTCTTCTTATTCCAAGAAGTTAGCTCAGTCTTGGATAGCTTCCCTTTTAATAATCATAGAAGAATTAGAGAAATTTCTCAGTATCTTATTCCAAGAAATAAGCTAAAACTTTACATTACTCAATTTTTTGTAATCTCTAAACCTAGAATGCCTTTCCAAATCTAGATTCCAACCTTTTCCAATAAAATCTTTAAAATTGTCCCTTTTTCTTGTGATTTAGAAAATAGAAATAAGATTTAATAGGGGGACTTTGTCCAATAGTAGAAGTAATAATTAGATGATCATTAGTGATAGTAGGACGAAAAAACCATGGAACTCATGAAACATAGACATAAGTTCAAAACTATACATGATTCTATCAATGTTAGATATCACAAGATCCTTAAAACCTTGGTTATTGTCCCATATGTACAATGAACCATTTAGGTCAAACTCAAACAAGCCTTCATTGAGAAGATATCCATTATAATATTCCACACACTTCTTAGCACCTTCTCAATACATTCAATATCTCCCCTCACAACATTGAAATCTCCCATTAGGTTCCAAGGATTAGTGATATAATTTGAGATGCATTCAATATCATTCCAAAGAGGAACTCTGTCATAATCATCATTATATACATAAATAACAATAATAAAAAAAAACCATATTCATATTGCACTTCACATGAATAAATTGATCATACTCTTGACCATAGAAAACCTCATCCTTCCACAACATTAGAACTCTTTTCAGAACATGAAGATCATGGTTTGACATCCTAGAATAAATTGAAATAATTTATCAAGAAGTTTTTGGATTTATTGACTCTAAAGTTAGTATATCTTAGGATAGTATTATGAGGATTAACCCTCATTATCTTCTCTTGGATTTTCGAGCTTTATTATTAAGGCCTCTATGTTCCATCACAGATTATGAAGATGTTGTCCATCCATTTTTGTCATCATAGACCAATGCTTTGCTGGTTTCATGAATCCTAATGCCCTTAGGGATCTTCTCAAGATCCTTAAACTAGTTGTTCAGAATAGTTTTATAATCCATGATACTTTATTTAGAGGATTTTCTATTTTATTGTTGATAACTTTCTTCAAACCAACTTCTCTTTATCTATTATCTCAAGAGGAGTATTGTCAGGAGTGTTAATAATCACTTCTCTTTTGATTCTTCCTTCATTTGAAACAATTTCAAAGTTCACTAAAGTTTTCATTAATGCACCGTGTTGGTTTTCAACTTTAGTATGATTACTATCATCAGATGGAGGAACTTGTGGACAAATCACTCTCCACTAGAATAAAATTCTTCTTCTAAATCGAGGCTTGTTTCACATTTAGATTATTTCTTTCTTTTGTAATCGTCATGGCCAAAAATCCCACAAGATGTACACTTCGAAGGGTACCATTCATATTCAAATTTAATGGTGTGTTATTCACATTTGTTAGACCCGAATTTGATGTATTCATGAAAGTTAAAGTTGACATGGATAAGGATTTGCAATCTAAAAAACTCCATTCTCCTACACTTAGTTGTTAATATATAAGAATAGTAAGAGATTATTGAAAAAGATCCAACTCGTCTGAATATTCTTTTTTCCTAGATCTCAAGTGGTGATCAAATACTCCCACCCACATTATAATTATCAATAATCTTAAACATGGAAACCACATCACCAACTTCCATTTTATTAGAATGATAGGCTTCCCTTTAAAAGTCCCTACATCCTTTCAAGCAAATTCTCACCACCTGTCTGGTCATAGAATATGATAAGGAAGAAAGTGTATGTTACAACCCCAATTTTTGGGCTTGAATGGTTTGAAATGCAATTTCTCCAATAAATGTATGATTTTGGAAATTGTATGATTTATGTGTATTGAGTGAATTTCCTTTGCAATATTTCCCTTGTGCATGTGGTTTCGTGGATAATAATATGTTAATGAGTCCAATATTATTAAAAGAAAAAGAAGAAATAAAAAACTGCATTATTAAGAAGGAAGTTCGAGAAAATGATGAAAATGTAAGAAATATGTGGAAACATGTATGAATGATCATAATGGATGAGATTTAGAATCCAAAAGGTTTCTAATGGTAAAAGGAATCCAAATAAAGATAATAAAATAATAGGAGATAGAAAATATGCATAAAATATGCCTTAATAAGTGATAACTTGCTTATGAAAAAAATCCCCACATAATTTCGAATTTGAGTCCCAAAATTGGTACACAAGTAGTTTACGTCATCATGGACTTTCCTATAAAATTTGGGATTAAAAGGATAAATGGATTAGGAGATATGGATTTTGTAAGATCCCTAAAGTGTGGGTATTGCAAAAGGATAGTATTAAATGTCACAATTTTCCTATTTCTCATTGGATTTCTTTTTCTTGGGCATGCACATTGAAGGTCATCAAATCAGTAGATCAACAGAGAACAAGCCGTCCCCTAGCTCTCACTGGAATAGGAAAGAGGAATAGTGGGAACTGAGTTTTCCCAATCAAAATTCTTTCGAACCAAGACACATCGGATTTAGGAAACATTTCCAATAGATTTGGGGGATCAATTTGAGTTTATCTACCCCAAGTTTCTTAGAGTTTCATTGCCTCTAGAACTTTTTCCCAATGTACGACTTAGAGGCTTCTCGGCAGCCATAGTGGGACCTATATATGGGGCTTTGGACTGCCTCCGAGGTGGCAAGTAAGTGCTTTGGCTTTGTTTGGGTGTCGCTAGAAATTCTCTATTCTCAATTCCTCAAGATACCTTGTTCTTCGGCCCTGTCATCATGAGAACCATGCTAGACCACCCCATCTCTATCTAGCTGACCCTAACCACTATGTGAGAAATTGAGGGAGTCTTCAACTCTGGTGGGTCTGGGGGAGGCGTAGCCATCTTCGTCCGCCACCCAGACAAAGAGAAGCATTGGGTCAATGGTTGGGTTGACTGCTCATGGCATCTGGCTCATGATGGAGATGAGAGGGAGGTGAAAGACGGGTTAGGAGGAAAGACCTCCTTGCTCCCGACGTTTGTGAAGGGAAATAAGGGTAAAAGAGACATTTTCCATTTCCTACTGCGCGACTTTCTCATGAGGAGAGTGCGCGAGGTGGCAGATAGCGACTGGTCCAGCTGGGACTCGCGTGAAAAAAAGAAATAGGAGCCGAGTTTCTGACGTGTCGACACCCCATTGGTCAAAAGGTGAATAATTTAGAATAATTCTAGAAATGAATCAGTAACTCGGATGGAATAATGTTATATATAAAAATTGATCAGAAAAATGAAAGGAAGCCAATAAAAATATAGTTGAAGCCTGAATCTATTAACAATTCAAAAAGAACATAAAATTGCTATCTTTAATGACTTCATGAATGAGAAATCCTAATTTTGATGCTAATGGGATTTAGTAACGTTCTTTGCATAATTTGAGCTGATATTGACATGTTGTTAATAAAAGGGATGTTTTGATCCTAAAAGGATGATCCATGTGCTTAATTGGCTAATTTAGGGTTTCATATGAATAAAGTGCATTAATAGGCTTAGAAACCCTAATATAGGTGATAATGAATTTTAATGAGATATATTTCAAAATCCTTTGTATAAGATGATATTAGAATGATCCTAAGTTAATTGATAATAAAGAAGGTTGTAATGTGAATAAGTGAGTAATTATGGTTTTGAACCTATAATTGCCATTTTAGGGTTCTGTGGACATAAAAGAGGAAAGTTGTAAAATATATCTAAAAGAACCCTAAGGAAACCCAAATTCAGATTAGAAACCCTAGAAAGTAATCCCAAGTCAATAAAGTAGGTTCTCGATGACGATGTATTAAATAGGTTGTACATGCTTTTTAGGATTCTGTTCTTTTGTGTGATTGATTGATTGGCTTGCTTGATTGGACATCTAGTTGGATTTGGATATATTGCTTCCATTGAGACTCCAAGTCAGGTATGTGGTTACACTTATGACTAATCACTCTTGTTTCGCAGTGATTTCCGAGATTTTATTGGTTGCTTAGAAATAACTACTTGGTTGACATTTATTTAATGCAATTGTAAATTGACTATGACTATCACCATAAATATATGTGCATGACTAGCTCAGATCCTAGTCCTCCTCTATAGCTTTGATGATGATGAGATGGATGACCTAGTACATGGTCTACCCTTGGGGTAGGATTATCAGGTTATCATGAGTCAAAGTGTTGGTCTACCCTTGGGTAGGACCATACAACTACACAACCCTAGGTCGTGATCTACCTGTGAGGTAGGATCATAGGGGCTATTTGAGTTCTACCATATGAGAGAGGTAGTATCCATGTCCATTGTAGGGACATCATAGAGGCAAGGATATGTAGGGATTGAGTAGTTATGTTTAATACATAAAGTTTGATATGTTAAACAATAATTTGGTTGCATTATGTTGTTACATAGGGGGACATATATATATGGGGCTTTGGACTCCCTCTGAGGTGGCAAGCAAGTGCTTTGGCTTCATTCGGGTGTTGTGAGTGATTCTCCACTCTCAATACCTCAAGATACCTTGTTCTTTGACCTTGTTGTCACGAGAACCATGCCAGACCATCCCATCTCTGTCCAGCCAACCTTGACCACTATGCAAGAAATTGAGGGAGTCTTCGACTCCAGTGGGATCTGGTAGAGGAATAGCCAGCTTCTTCCACCACCCAGATAAAGAGAAGCACTGGGTCAATGGTTGGATTGACCAACCATGGTGTCTGGCTTGCAATAGAAACAAGCAGGAGGTAGAAGACGGGTTAGGAGGAAAAGACCTTCTTACCCCCAACGTTTGTGAAGGGAAACAAGGGTAAAAGAGCCTTTTTTCATTTCCTACTGTGCGACTTGCTTGCGAGGAGTGCACATGACGTGTCAGATAGCCATTGGCCAATTGGGACCCGCATGGAAGAAAAGAAATAGAAGCTGAGTTGATGACGTGTCGACACCCCATTGGTCAAAATGTGAGTAATTTAGAATAATTCTAGAAATAAATCGGTAACTCAGATGGACAAACGTTCTATAAAAATTGATTAGAAAAATGAAAGGAAGCCAATGAAAATATAACTGAAGCCTAAATCTATTCACTATTAAAAAAGAACATAAAGTTGCTATCTTTTATGCCTTCATGAATGAGAAACTCTAATTTTGATGCTAATGGGATTTAGTAACATTCTTTGCATAATTTGAGTTGATATTAACATGTTGTTAATAAAAGGGATGTTTTGATCCTAAAAGGATGATCCATGTGCTTAATTGGCTAATTTAGGGTTTCACATGAATAAAATGCATTAATGGGCTTAGAAACCCTAATATAGGTGATAACATATTTTAATGAGATATATTTCAAAATCCTTTGTATAAGATGATATTAGGATGATCCTAAGTTAATTGATGATAAAGAAGGTTTTAATGTGAAGGAGTAGTTATTGTTTTGAATCTATAATTGTTGTTTTAGGGTTTTGTGGACATAAAAGAAGAAAGTTGTAAAATAGATCTAAAAGAACCCTAAGTAAACCCAAATTTAGATTAGAAACCCTAGGAAGTACTCCCAAGTCAATAAAGTACGTTCTCGATGACTATGTATTAAATAGGTTATACATGCTTTTCAGGATTCTGTTCTTTTGTGTGATTGATTGATTGGCTTGCTTGATTG
This sequence comes from Alisma plantago-aquatica, assembly GCA_963693085.1. Classification (NCBI taxonomy): domain Eukaryota; kingdom Viridiplantae; phylum Streptophyta; class Magnoliopsida; order Alismatales; family Alismataceae; genus Alisma; species Alisma plantago-aquatica. The sequence continues at coordinate 1,117,644,487 of OY856409.1, read as the reverse complement.
GACATCTAGTTGGATTTGGATATATTTCTTAATTTGAGACTGCAAATCAGGTATGTGGTTATGCTTATGACTAATCACTCTAGTTTCATGGTGCTTTCTGAGGTTTTATCAGTTGCTTAGAAATAATCGCTTGGTTGACTTTTATTTCATGCAACTGTAAAGTGGCTATGACTATCACCATAAATATAAGTGCATGACTAGCTCAGATCATAGTCCTCCTCTGTAGCTTTGATGATGATGAGATGGATGACCTAGTACATGGTCTACCCTTGGGGTAGGATCATTAGGCTATCATGAGTCGATGTGTTGGTCTACCCTTGGGTAGAATGTTGTTTTGTTACACTAAAGAGTATCAATCATATAATGATCTTTTACTCAACTAGCTATTTGCCACAAGTATACGAGAGTAGTTGTAGTCGAGGTTGAACACAAGGAGTGTTGGTTAGCTAGGTGCTAGAGTTATGATTTTCAATAGTCTAGATTGTTGTATACAAGATGATTGGATTAGAGCAAATAAATAATAGATTTAAAACAAAATAGTAAATTATCACTTAAGAAAGGTTAACATTCAGATTAAGGATGATCCTAGACTTGGGATTTCACTATCACATCATAGCTTATATTAAAATACAAATTTAAACATGTTAATTAACTTGCAAAGGAGGTTTGTAGTCATCACTCACCTCCTGGTGAAGTGATGACGATTCTAACTCCATACATCACTCTCGTGTATGTATTTCAATTCGAATCACTAACCTTGCTCGTCAACTTAATCCAAGCCACTCTCACGATCAAGGCAAGTTGCCAAAAGAGTAACTCCGTACTCTCAAACACATCTTCTCAGATTATGAAAGAAAGCATAAAACATGCAAGTATGATGGCCAACCACACAAACAAGCATTTTAGATCTGAAACAACTCTGTGAACATGCAAGAAACTAACATTTAGTACGAAATTCATATGTTCATACAAGCTATGACATGGGAGTTACTCTTGCATGTCCAAGATTCATATTCTACTCATCCATGGCTAGAGAAAGAAGGTACAAGCAGTAAAAAACATCAAAGGACATAGTAAAAGAGTAGAAAGAACTAGTATGTCCGTGAGAAGTAGTAGAATGAAGAAGAACTCCATCTATAATTCAAGATCCATCCATTCTTGCTGCACTTTCTCCAGATTTCTTCACTCCCAAGTGGATAGAAGAGGAAGAAGAAGATCCTTGTTGTAAATAGTGAAGAAGAAGGAAGAAGGAAGAAGAAGAGGGTCCCCTCTCGAGTAACCACCTCCTATCTCCCTTGGTATCCACTAACTTCTCCTGGACTCCCTCTAGTTGAGTTGCCCTCCAAAAGGTCCTTCCTAAGCCATGGTAACTGTCCGAAGATGAGTTGTGGTCGTATATATAAGTGTGAGACGGTTAAATTCACGTAAGGGTGAAATCTACAGGTAACACGATGTGTCTTTTATAAGACACAACATGTCTTATGCAATAACTAAAGCTTTAGTTGAGTTCTAAAAAGTTACACTACGTGCTTTTAATAAGACACGACATGTATTTAATAAGACATGACGTGTGTTTAATAAAGCACGGTGTTTGGCGGCAAATCTGGAGTTTTGCATTCAATTTATGGACTAAGACACAGAGTGTATTTAAAAAGACACTTCGTGTCTTTTTCAAATCTGGAGTTCTGTATTCAATTTCTGGACTGAGACACTGGGTGTCTTTAATAAGACACGGCATGTCAATGGTTGTTTTGGGCTGTTCTGGGCTGTTGTGTATTCTGCTCATAACTTTCGGGGTGTAGGTCAGATTTACATGCCGTAAAAAGTGGTATTTGCATAGTTTTGAACCCCAAAACATGTAGATACTTGCGGAGTGATCCAATAAGAGAAAATATGATATATTCATCATTATTTCATTGCAAAATGTAGTACCTACAATCTAAAGCATGAGACAAGTAAGAATAGCTAAAAATATAGAATCTAGCATGAATGAGAGTGATAATTGAGTCAAAACAACATGGATATGAAACCAAACATGATCCATAAGATGATATGAATTGTGCACATAAAATCTCCCTAATCTTAAACCATTGCTTGTCCTCAAGAAAAAAGAGCATAGAAATACAAATGAAGAATTGTCAAGTTCATGCATAGATCAAATGAAAAAGAAAGATGCGTATAAGACCAAGCCAACCATGATCAACATGTTTATACTCATAGCCATCAATTCAACTTAAACACCCAAGAAAGAGATTTTTAATTTAGTAGGGGTGGTCACAATTAAATCTATCAATTAATTAAACAACACTAACTAGAATTTGGATGACCAAGCCAAACAATTAGTGTATGTGCAACTCAAACTCTCAACTATTAAGGATACAAATGATGAATTCTTAGTTAAAACCAACAATTTTAGTTGTACTCTCCTTCTTTCCCCAAAGTGATATGATAATGGATTATGAGTTCCGACACTCTGCTACTAATGTAGGCTTATGCACACTTGGAGTGTCGGTTGGGGTATTTTACCCTCTTTTAAGACATACCACCTAACCACCGTGGCCAGATCAGACTTACACTAGGCTAGCATGATATGTGGGCAGTTTAACCATCTTTTATGGGGTATAAAGACGAGATAAGACAAAATAAATTTTAAATTTTTTCTAAAACATAGGAGAGTCAACTAAATTGCAACATTGGCTAGATTTCATTCATTTATTTTGAAAATTTTTCATTGAAAGAGGGGTTGTAAATGCACTAATAGCTTGGCAAGGGCATCCTGTATTCCAAATGATGTTGTAAAGTTGATTTACTCATAAAAATTGAAACCATTACATGTTTTAAGAAATCAAGGATGTGAAAGATGAATGTTCTGGATAGAAGCATAAACCAGAGTTAAGCACATGTTGATGGCCAAAAGGTTTCATTTGATTGATGCATGCTTTATACAATTTCTCCAAATGATATTTCTCATCAAAAGAGGACAATCAGTTAAGCCTAGGAGTTCAATCCACATACAAAAGATGGGTCTCAAATCAAACTATATTTTCCATAAGAAGAGCAGAACTAAAAACAACAAATAAAAAAAGATAATAAAAAGGAAATAAAACTACACTACACTACCAGCCGGTTGCTCTCCCCTAAGATTAAAATTTGCAGTGTCCTCACTGCATATAACAAACTCAAGAGGATTGCAACCGGATACCTGTCATGGTGAATGATGGAGATGGAGTTCTGTTGATTTGATTTGTAGTTGGAAATTGTTGTGCTAAAGATTGATGCCTCCTTGCAAATATGTCCTTGATTTGGGGCAAGCGAATGCACCCATGAGCTGCAGCAAGAATAGTCTTTTGTAAGCCAATACTATTTGTCTTTTCATTCTCCTTTGAAGCATCATCAAAATATGAGTTGGGAAGAGTGTTCTCATTATAAATCATCGTGTCATCTAAAGTGTGAGGAGGAAGGACATGGGGCTTTCTTAAAGAATCTAAAAGTAGATCATGCATTGTAGCTTTCTCCCCTTGATTTGCAGCTTTATAATCCTCATAGGTATCAACATCATCATACCTCACTACTACAGAAACGGCCTTTGGCGTCGGTCGTTTAACCCCATTTGGCGTCGGTTTCCGACCGACGCCTATGTGGGCGCCGCTAAAGGTCGAACACTTCGGCGTCGGTTTTTTAACCGACGCCTATTTGTCCTATAGGCGTCGGTGGTTTAGTATATAACCGACGCCAAAAGTGTTCCCGCCACAGAAAATGGCGTCATCTAGGGCACTTTGTGCGTCGGTTATTTACTACACAACCGACGCCTATATAGAATATAGCGTCGGTGTTTTAGTAGATAACCGACACATAAAGTGCCCTAGATGACGCCATTTTCTGTGGCGCGAACACTTTTGGCGTCGGTTATATACTAAAACACCGACGCCTGTACTTCAAGACGACACGGCCGTGCTTCCCTGCACGGCCGTGTTAGTACTATAGGCGTCGGTTTTATATGAATAACCGACGCCATTTACACCACGGCCATGCTATCCTGCACGGTCGGGTTGTTTGTACTATTAGGCGGAGGTTTTATCACATAACCGACGCTGTATGTCTTTGCTGACGGTTTTCTATAAATAACCGACGCCTATTTATATATTTTTTTTTCATATCAGTTTGCAGGCCTGCTGTGGCTGGTCAGCAGGATGAGAACCTGCAGTTCACTTTTTTGAACTGCAGGTTTACGACATCCATTGATATCAGCCTACAAACAGGCCGCAAACCTACAAAAGTCACAAGCAAAATTCTACACAAGTACATACATTTAGACATCAATTCAATTCTCACATTCACACATATAGAAACATTCAAATACATGTATTAACATTCATAAATATTCATTTACATAGTATCATTCATTATCGCTATCAACATCCCAATTATATCTTACAGTTGCCACTGCTTGTATGGCTTTTGCCCATTCTTCTCTTACTTCATTTAATGCTTCCATCGTATATGGAGCATGTATATTTTTTAAGCGTTTACCTGTAGTGTCGTCAGTTTTAAACACCTGCAAAGAGAATGATGTATATATATAAGTAATAATATAAAAATAAGATAAGATTGATATATTTCATACTAACTAATGAGACTATATATAATACCTCATGTATGGTATCGATGTCCAATGCGGCATATTTGATAATCATCTGCATAAATCGCATCACATAGTATGTGCATGCCCAACCATTGTCTTGTGCAGCACACTATAAATTGAAACATACAAAATAATACAACTAAGCACAATTCACATCAATAATATATATATTCGAGTCGGGAACTTACTTGTACGTTCTGCCAATTTATTGGCTGGTTCTTTTTCCTTGGGACCGTTCCTCCAGCCTTTTTGAATGCATCTAAACCCCTACATGTTAATATAACACAATAAATTGCATAAGTAAATAGTAATGTAATAAAAGATGTTAACGGATATAAAAATGAAATATTTCTCACCAGAATAATGGCATTCTCATTACGTGTCCAATTTTAGTGTTCAATGTACTCCCCGCAGGATCTAGATAATAAACAATGAATGTCCCGGGGACAATAACTAGTAACTCCCAATGTCTACCGCTAGAAGTAAGAAGTTAACAATTAATAACTCAAAATGCAAAATAAAAATGGAATTTTCTTAAGTCCAAATTATAAATAAAGTAAACTTACTTGACATTGAATGGAGCTATTATTATCGTCTTCTTTTGCTGACCAAAAATTGTAAAAGCATCTATACAGTATTGTTGAACATTATCAGGGTCTTTAGCTACCAAACTAATCAATGATGGAATCAAAAATCCCACATGATCAAATGCAAATTGTTTGCAATGATCTTCGACTAAGTAGCTGCAAAACATATAGGCGTATGCATTAATATATAAGAAACCAGATCACCGGATCTTACACAAGGTATATGGATGTATAAACAAGATCTCACCTTATCCATGTCTCTATCATTGATGTATTCAGCCAATCATACATAAACAGCTCAATAATATCTTGTATAAATAAAGAGCTATCGTATGATCGACCTGCATAATCTACATCTAAAGAAACTATTATAGGTCAATGTATATTATGTGCCCGTAGCCAACATGCCATTCCCCTACAAGTAGGACCTAACGGGTATGTTAGGCCAGTTGGAACCCAAGTTGGTAATGCGGGAAGTGGAGGTGGAGGCCTAGGTGCTCCTGGTGTCTTCTTTTTAACCTGTATATATAATTTCAGATCAGTTGACATCATATATACACATCAACAGTCTAAATCAATGTAAATTTATCTTACAATTTCAGTCGTGTAGACGACATCTGCATTGGGCCACAATATGACCCTGCCTTCTGCCTCACCAACTGTATCAATATCTGGGTGGGCATATGGCAACGCAACTTCCCTCCAATCAGGTAACACACGTAATGGGCCCACACGAACATAGCCCTGTGGCATTGGAGTCCCGTGAAACCTTTCCCCAGGAAGGGACGGGTAAGCTTGCGCCTCTGCAACAACATAGTCTTCTATTCTTAAGCGGCATGGCTTCAATGCCTACAAATTTATGTAAAGAATGTTATACATATATACATATAATCTTGAAAACATATCATCTTGAAAAGACTAGCTACAATGTCATAAACAATACTTACAGCAGACGTGCTAGGCGATGGGTCTCCAGGATTACTCGCAGTCTGTGCATCAGGAGAAGAGTGGGTCGCCATAGGCTGATTGGAAGCCTGAGATGCCTGCCACTGCAGCAATTCTTCCTTGACCTTCTTAGCAACTACATCGTTGACCTTCTTAGCAACTAAATCCTCAACTCTCTTATTCTCCTATACATGGATGAAAGAAACATTAGCTTCTTATTAATTAATTTCGTTTTGCAGTAACATTCTAAAAAAAGAATAGGTTACCTCTTCTTGAGAAAGTCCCGCTCTGGGTTTGCGCTGGGATGGCCCAAAGAATGCTTTGATGCCAACACCAGCGTCGACACCTCTAACACGTCCAGGATGCTCTGGGTTACCCAGAGCAACTGTCAATTCATCCCTTGTGCCCTGAGGGATGAACGTGCCTTGTTTCCTCTGCTCGTGCAGCTCCCGCTAATCACCATAAACAGAATTTGGTAAGTTAACACCACAAATAATCAATATTCAAATGATTTCTCTAAGAGTGTTATTTTACCATTTTTGCAGCCGCCTCAGCAGTTACAGGCTTCTTTATTTCACCCTTCTTGTTTTGCCTGCCAGCTATCCAGATATCATGGCGAGGCATGGGTGTGGCAGACTCCTGAGTAGCCACAGACTCTGCCTGTAGTCTTTGGCGAACGCTTGCATAGCCTTTTGGACCCATAGTGTGGTCATGCACATTCAGTGCACGCCTTGCTTTTTGTGCGTCACTGAGGGCCTAGTTAGTATGCACATTAATGATTTGGTTAGTAGCACTAAATTCTAATATTGAATAGGTGAATACAATGTATATTAATTAAATTGGGAGTGACGCCTAATACCTTGAATTCTTCAGATTTTCTTGAAGCAACAAAATTGTCCCAATCTTCTTTGTCCAAGAAGTTCCATTGTTCAAGGGATGACTTCTTCTTCTTATCACCCTCTTTTATGTATTCTCTGTTCAGATTTGTCCTATAATTCCTAAGCATCTTTCCAGCGCGTTGCATCACATTTTTACGATGCAACTTCTCATCCAATGCAAACAGATTCTGTAAAATAGAAATGTTATTAACTAGTATCCAAAATAGAATGGCAAATAATAGAATTTGTAATCTACAAAATAGAATTGCAAATAATAATAACTCACGCATAAATCCTTCCATATCAAGTCTTTTTTCCCTTGAGGAACTTTATGCCAATTATCATACTTAACACCACAATGGCTCCGAGTGGTACACCCAAGATAGTTCACAAAATTATTGCGGTTCACTCCAATTGGATTTCCTCCATTATCAAACTCCACCACCAATTTGGATCCACTACCACTTAGCGCTAATAACTTCTTCAACAGAGTGATGCCCCTTTTCTTGTTAAGTGTTTGGTGTTGCGCATCAAGTTGCTCCAGTGCTTCAGTGGGTACAGGTGCATCAACCTAAAATTTGACAAAAATAAAACACACTAAATTAGCCCAATATAGAAATATAGGATATATGACATAACTAGAAGATAATGAATTTTATAGAAATACAGGATATGTTTTTAGAACTTACATTAGTATCCTCGCCATGCTCGTCATGGACAGCATGCTCATCATGGACTTCATGCTCATCATGGACATCATGCTCATCATGGTCAGCCATCTGAAAATGTCATTAAAAAGGCAAACATTTAGCATTTCTATTAACTAGAAAAAGGCAAACATTTAGCATTTGTATTAACTAGAAAAAGGCAAACATTTAGCATTTGTATTAACTAGAAAAAGGCAAACATTTATCATTTGTATAAACATACATGTCTCTAAAATTGTGATCTTTTATCAATTAACAATCCTTCATTGTGATCTCCGCGCACATATAAGTCATCATTAGCTTCAATATTTTGTGGAGTTGACAACCCAACTGAGAATGGACTGGAGTCATCATACTTATCATAGTACTCTTCTTCATCTATAGGATCTTCAATGAACTGTCTTTTACCATGAAGAACAACCGACCATTTATCATTTGCAGGATCATCGATATAGAATATTTGTTTCGCCTGTGATGCCAATATGAATGGTTCACCCTTCTCGCCAATCTTTTCAAAGTTCACCAAAGTGAAACCCAATTCATCCACTATAACTCCTTTGGTGTTATCAACCCAATTACATTTAAAGAGCGGAATTTTGAAATCTATGTAGTCAAACTCCCAAATGTCCTCAATGACACCGTAATATGACATTTTAGCTTCACGTGGACTCTTATCCTTTGCACTTGCAAAGTACATAATCGACGCTTGAAGAGTGACCCCACTATTTTGGACGACACTCTAATCATCTTGGCGCTTTGTGTAATATGTGAATCCATTAATGTCAAACCCTTCATAAGACATAACATTCGGTTTTGGTTTAAAGGCGAGGCATTTGATAGTTTCTGTAATATCATTTGGTGTTTGAGATAGTTGATGTAAGACTTTATCTTCAAACCACTTAGTAAAAGTCTTATTATGCTCTCTAGCAAGCCACATTGAACTTGCTCGAGGATGTTGTCTCTTTATGAAATTGGTATGTTCCTCGATATAAACACTCACTTCGTCCATATTGTGTAAAATATACAAGTGAGCTTGTTCCAACTGCTCACGGCTGATTACTTTCACCCGTGATCCCAAAATTCCTTTGCCCTCCTCAATATTCTTGTCATTATCAGGAGTGTCATTACCACTGAGAAAGTCATTGCAAAAATCCATAACCTCTCTCGCCACATAACCTTCAATAATACTCCCTTCAGGCCGATAACGGTTTCGAACATCACCTTTAAAAACGCTCATGTATCGTTCAAAGGGATACATCCAATGCAAGAAAACTGGTCCCAACATTTTCACTTCCCTAGTCAAGTGGACAACAAGATGTACCATGATATCAAAGAACGAAGGAGGGAAATACATCTCAAGCTGACATAGGGTAACAACCACTTCTCTTTGCAAATTATCGAGAGTATCAGGGTCAATAACTTTGCTGCATAGAGTGTTGAAAAAGAAACAAAGTCTGGTAATTGCAAACCTTACATGCTTCGGCAATATAGATCGAATTGCCATGGGAAATATTTGTTGCATTAGAGTGTGACAATCATGAGATTTAAGACCTATCAACTTCAGATCTTTCATTGATACCAATCTACGGATGTTGGATGAGTAACCATGTGGCACCTTAACATTTACCAAGCATTCACAAAAAGTTTTCTTCTCCTTTCTAGACAACGTGTAACAAGCGGGAGGTAAGTATGTTCTTTTATTACCCATTTCACGTAATTCTGTTAATTATGACCTTATTCCCATTTCACGTAGGTCCAGTCTGGATTTTATCCCATCTTTAGTCTTACCTGGTATATTTAATAGAGTACCAATGATGCTATCACAGACATTTTTCTCAACGTGCATTACATCGATACAATGCATGACTGTCAAAGAACTCCAATAAGGAAGATCCCAAAATATTGACTTCTTCTTGAATGAAGAATTGTCACTCCGTGTGGCCATACTACATTGTGATTTCTTACCAAATTCATTGACAATGTCTTTTACTCTTTCATAAACAACATCCCCTGGTATAGGTTTAGGTGCACTCCGTTCATCATTCCATCCATTGAAAGCTTTGCGCTTCCTACGATACGGATGGAATTTTGAAAGAAACCTTCGATGACCAAGATATACAGTCTTGCCGCCATGTTTTAGTCTTATTGAATCAGTGTTTTCTTCACATATAGGACACGCTTTAGCTCCTTTGACACTATATCCAGACAAATTCCCATATGCTGGAAAGTCATTAATAGTGCAAAACAACATAGCGTGCAAACGAAATGTCTCTCTTGCTGAAGCATCATAGGTCATCACACCTTCAGCCCAAAGTTTCTTTAAGTCATCAATCAAAGGTTCAAGATAAACATCGATATCATTTCCGGGTTGTTTAGGGCCCGATATCAACAATGACAACATAACGTACTTATTTTTCATACACATCCAGGGAGGAAGATTGTATATAACAAGCATGACTGGCCAAGTGCTATGTTGGCTGTTCAATGTCCCATACGGATTCATCCCATCTGTACAAAGCCCAAGTCTTAGATTCCTATCTTCTTCACCAAATTTAGGGTAAAATAGATCAATCTTCTTCCACTGTGGGGAATCAGACGCATGTCGTAGGATCCCATCATTATTTTTCTTAACATATGCATGCCACCTCAAATTCTTCGCATCTTTCGGATTTGCAAACAAGCGTTGAAACCGTGATATTATAGGTAGATACCACAACACCTTGGCAGAAGAACTAGTTTTGGACTCCCCCGAAGTCGTCAATTTATACCGTGACGCACCACATTTTGGACAATCTTTCAAATCTACAAAGTCCTTTTGAAATAATACACAATCATTCGGGCATGCGTGTATCTTCTTGGCCTCCATTCCCATTGGGCACAACATTTTCTTTACCTGGTATGTTGAGATTGGAAGCTCGTTTCCTTCAGGAAGCATTTCTTTCAACAAAGTCAACAATGAAGTGAAGCTTTTGTCACTCCATCTATTGTTAGCTTTCAACTTATACAATCTCAACACATCGCTAAGCTTCGTAAACTTAGCAGAGCCTGTGTATAATGGTATCTCAGCATCATGCACAATGTTTGTAAAGATAGGAGGTGGATCGGTGTGCTCTACCCTACAACTATCCAGCATCGCATCAACGATGTCTGCTGGAACTGGTTCGTTCACATTTACGTCATCGGAGGCAATTTCTTCTTCCACCCAAGCACTGCTATCGACATCTACTGGTTTCGATTTTGAAATCTCTCCATGCCAGTGCCATTCTGTATAGCCTTGTACAATCCCGTTGCACATGACATGACTTTTGATTTCCTCACCAGTGTTGACTTTCAAGTTGTTACCGCAATGCCTACATGGACAGTAGAACCTATCTGTAGGTTTTTTCCTATGTTCTTCGGCAAATCTAATAAACTGATCAAGACCAGATATAAACTCTGGGGTGCAACGATTACGAATGGACATCCATGATCTATCCATTCTATGATCAGAGAAAACAAGTATATATTAGGAAAACAAGTGATTGTTCATTCTAATGATTGTTCACATTCTAGGCCTACAAACACATTTGATGTCATTCTTATATATAATAAATGTGTACCACCTATCCCATCCTTGAACACCTAATCTCACTAGTAAGTGTATAATGTGTATTGGGTTTTCAAGAAAATTTCGGCAGCATTTCCCCGCTGTTCTCTAAGTACATATGTACTTAGAGAACAAACGGGGAAATGCTACCAAAATTTTCTCGAAAACTCAATACACATTATACACTTACATCCTAAGTGAGATTAGGTGTTCAAGAACAGTCCCAAACCGGGGACTATCCAAGATTTACTCCTAATGAGTCAATCTTGGACGGGTTTCTAGGCCAACAAACACAATAATAGATATCTACAATGAAGCCGGACTCCATACAAACAGTATATAATTTAGTGATTGTTCATTCTAATTTATACCAATGTACAAGTAATATAAAAAACAATGATTGTTCACATTCTAGGCCAACAAACACATGTGATGTCATTCTTATATATAATAAATGTGTACCACCTATCCCATCCTTGAACACCTAATCTCACTAGTAAGTGTATAATGTGTATTGGGTTTTCAAGAAAATTTCGGCAGCATTTCCCCGCTGTTCTCTAAGTACATATGTACTTAGAGAACAAACGGGGAAATGCTACCAAAATTTTCTCGAAAACTCAATACACATTATACACTTACATCCTAAGTGAGATTAGGTGTTCAAGAACAGTCCCAAACCGGGGACTATCCAAGATTTACTCCTAATGAGTCAATCTTGGACGGGTTTCTAGGCCAACAAACACTCTAGGATTTAGGGTCATAGGTACCATCATAGAACAAAAGGGGTACACTCTAGGATTTAAGATCACACTACATCATGTATTTTATACAAAATTACATGTATGTGTATATAAAAAATATATTTATAAGGAACTTCTATACATATCTAATCAACAAATCAGTAATTAAGTAAGTATTCATCAATACTTACTATTAATCAGTATCTCTAATCATTAAAATCGGCAAGCAGATCAGTTATTGTAAAGATACAATTTACAGCACATCAAAATTTCTAGCACAAATGAGCACATAGTCAGAGATAAAGATGACATAGTTCTTTTTTTATAATTGTCTAAGAACAGTTATCAATTTGTCTGTGGACTGACTCCAGAAATTATTATCTATAGAAAAATATACCTCATAAGTAAGTGACCAGCTCCATGAAGGATCGGAAGCTTACATTGTATAAAATGCTTCACCTCACAAAATAATCCGCGCAATAAATGAGAAATAGGTAGAGGAAAGGAAAAGACACTGGCGCATACCAGATCTGTTGGCACCGATAAGGAGGCAGCGGGAGCCAGGTGGAAGCTGCAGGTTGAACTTGACGGCATGGCGGCGGCACAGCGGATGGAGCAGCAGGGCGGGCAACAGGTGGCTGGAGCAGCAGGGCGCGGCGGCGAGCTCCAGGCGTCAGGCAGGCAGACCAAGGACCAGCGGCGTCGGCGGCAACGATCTCCAGGCGTCCGGAGAAGGGGGCACGGTCCAGAAGGGGGTGCAGCAGCAGTGGTGGCGGAGAAGGGGGCACCGGAGTAGCAGTGGCGGCACGACGGCGCTGTCGTGGAGAACAAGGAGCAGAGAAATCGACGGCGACAGCGTGGGAAATCGACGGAGAAGCAGAAAAAAGGGCTCGCAATGAAACAGAAGAAAGGGGAAGAGTCGGGCATCGCGGGTTATAAAGTCCCAAATAGCGTCGGGTTTTTACAACAACCGACGCCTAAACATCTTTAGCGTCGGTTGTTTGAAAAAACCGACGTCCAATTGGACGATATTTTCATGAAATTGTTTGGCGGGAACCACCTTCAGCGTCGGTTATCCTTTAATAACCGACGCTGAAGGTGACACTTTTCGCGCAAATTTTCATCGCACATAGGCGTCGGTTTCTACCTAAATAACCGACGCTGAAAAGGACACTATTTTTTTGATCAAAAAATGGATTTCGCGGGCGACTTTAAGCGTCGGTTTGTTATAAACAACCGACGCTGAAGACAAAGCGGTACCCGTGTCTGGCTGGTCTTCGAATATAGACGTCGGCTTTCGTAAACAACCGACGCCTAACATAGAAGGCGTCGGTTTTCCTTAATAACCGACGCCCAGAAAAGTGTCACTGAATGCTATTTATGTAGTAGTGCCTGAAGGATATACTTCTATGAAAACACCATTCTTCAATGTCACCATCCCGAAATATGTAGGATTCATCTCCGGTGGACTAGGCAAGAAAGGTGGAAATGCTTCTTTGCTAGAAAGAGCTTGCTGGGTAGTTTGTTTCTCCAAGATGTGTGCATGAGTGGCAATATTGTCCACCTTAGAAGAGAGTTGGCAAATGGAACCCTTCGTTGATTTTCTTTGTTGATGGAACTCCTCATTTTGCTGCATTTGAGTTGAAATAAATGTTGCAAGCATGGACTCTATGTTGGAAGATACTTGTGGTTGTTGTGGCTGAATGAAATTCAGGTTGACATTGCTGTAGAAGTCCGGTGGAGTGTAGCCCATTGGAGAATAAATAGAAGAAGCACAACATTTATAAGATGAGTGTCCAAGCAACCCACATGTATCACAAATATTGTTGGCTGTTTGAATTAATTGTGTGCTTAGATTCTCAAACTTTTGTGATAAAGTGTATAGCCTTGCTGTAATCAAGTCTATTGCACCAACCGTGTGATCTTCCACTTGCATTCCGGAAGTAGTATGTGAAAAGGATGGGTGGTATCTTATATCCAGACTCCATTAGCAATGATTTGCTGCCATATCCTCAATAATAGCATAGGCTTCTCCATAAGATTTGTTCATTAGAGCTCGATTTGTAGTTGCATCAATAGACATCCTTGTATTGTAGAAGAAACCATTATAGAAAGATTGCAATAGAAGCCAATTGCTTAGACCGTGATGTGGAAAAAGATTTTGAAGATCTTTGAACCTCTACCATGTATCATACAAGGTCTCTCCATCTCTTTGAGAATAATTGATGAGTTGACTCCTCAGCTGTAAAGTTTTGCTAGGTGGAAAATATCTTACCAAAAAGACCTTTAGTAGTTCCTCCCAAGTGCCGATTGACATCTTTGGAAAAGTATAGAGACATGCCTTGGCTCTATCTCTAATAGAGAATGGAAAAAGGATTAGGCGTATCTCATCAGTAGGAATGCCATATATCTTTATGGTGCTTAGCAACTGTAGAAATTCAACAATGTGGAGGTTTGGATCCTCCATTGGTGTCCCTCCAAATGCATTCAACTGTAGAAATTGTATGATGGCTGGGCTGATAGAAAACTCCTCTGCCTCAAATTCTAAAATATTAATAGGCCCACTCATGCACATTGCAGCTGTACCAAAGTAGTCCTTAAGAGGAAGGTCATCCTCCTTGACTAGTTCTTCATGTGGATCAGGAGGATTAGGTGGATGTGGTGTAGATGGTGGTGGTGTATGTGGTATGGATGTTGGTGGTGTATATGAGGGTGGTTCATATGAAGGTGATGTGTATGAAGGTGGCATGGGTGAATGTCGTTTGGATGATGGCGACATGGATGATGGTTGTGATTCCTCCATACATGTTTGGGTTCCACTCCTTCTTGTTCCATGAGGGATGCAAATGATGTGTTCATTTTCTAAATGTAGAGATATGCACAGTTCAAGGATCTTTTTATGAACACCCCATATGCCCTACAAATAAACAATGTGAGTGAGATACAAAAGTAAACATGGAAGATACAACAAATTATGATGATCATGATGAACTATGATTTATGGATATGATGGTGGATATGAAGGTTGTGATCTAGTCTCATTTACTTATTAAAAACTCTTACTCTAATAGGAATATCGATGCTCCCCGACAATGACACAAAAAACTTGTTGGTTTGTTATACTAACGAGTTTCAATCATAAGAATGATCTTTTACTCAACTAGCTATACCCCGAAATTATACGAGAGTAGTTGTAGTCGAGGTTGAACACAAGGAGCTTTGGTTCGTTAGGCGCAAGAGTTATGTTTTTCAATAATATAGATCGTTGCACACAAGATGATTGGATTAGAACAACTAAATAATATATTTAAAACAAAATAGTAAATTATCACATAGGAAAGGTTAAGATTCAGATTTGGAAGAATCTTAGACCTAGGATTTCACCAACATATCATAGCATAAAACAAGAGCATGAAATTTAAACATACTAAGCACTTGTTTTAAAGGAGAGTTGTATGTTGCACTTCACCTCTTGGTGCAAGTAGAACGATCCTAACTCAATACAACATTCTCATGTATGAATTTCATTTTGGATCACAATCCTACTCCTCAACTCTATAATTTCCACTCTCATGGTAAATAAGGAGTTTCCAAGAGAGTACCTCCTTACTCTCCTACCTATCTTCTCAGATCAAGCAAGAAAGCATAAAACAAGCACATAAAGTGGCCATCCATACATGCAAGAAGCAAGAAATCGGTGCTCACAAGGTGGAAAAATAAGCAACTTAGAATTTAATACAAAATTATCATGTTCTTTACATGTTATGACATGGGAGCTACTCTCCCATGCCCAAGAAAAAGAGTCTACTCATCCATAATGATGTATAGTAGAAAAGGTGTAGAAATTTCAAAGTTTAACGTGGTTTAGAGAAGGAAAAACTAAGAGAACCAAAAGTGTAACCCAAGAAGAGTATAATTCTGGCTTGGGAACAAAATTCTACTCCTATAGCTGCCCCAAACCGGACAAACTTCCCTCCCGAGAAGCTTTGTGGAGTGAAAAAGCTATGTTGCACCTCTGGAGAAGAAAATGGAGAAGAAGAGAATAAGAATGGGGGTTCTTTGGCAAGAAACCACCTTCTTCCACCCAAAATCACCCTCCCTTGCTCTAGACCTGCTCTAGGATGAAAGACCTTCAAATTATGACAAGTGATAACTGCTCCATAGAGTGGTTTCATCTTTTAAAATGAAAGGAGTCGTATTTGAAAATTGTTGAATCTGACAGGTACACGACGCCTATTTTATAAGACATGAAGTGTCTTATGCAATAACTGAAGCTTCGATTGAGTTTTGGAAAGTTACACGACATGTTTTTAATAAGACACAACATGTTTTTAATAAGACACAACGTGTGTTTAATAAAATACGGCGTTTGGCTTCAAATTTGGAGTTCTGCATTCAATTTTTGGATTGAGACACGATGTGTCTTTAAAAAGACACGTCATGTCTTTTCAAATATGGAGTTTTGCATTCAATTTATGGACTAAGACACAGGGGTGTCTTTAATAAGACATGACATGTCTTTTTAAGACACATGGTTACTTTTTTCGACACAGAGTGTCAATGGCTGTTTTGGGATGTTCTGGGCTGCTGTGTATTCTGCTCATAACTTTCAGCGTGTAGGTCATATTTACATGCCGTAAAAAGTGGTATTTACACAGTTTCTAACCTCAAAATATGTAGATACATGAGGAGTGATCCAATAAGAGATAATATGATATATTCCTCATCATTTCATTGCAAAATGTAGTACCTACAATCCAAACCATGTGATAAGTAAGAATAGCTAAAAATATAGAATCTAGCATGAATGAGAGTGATAATTGAGTAAAAACAACATAGATATGCAACCAATCATGATCCAAAAGATGATATGAATTGTGCACATCAAATCCTCCGGCAACGATGCCAAAAACGTGTTTGTTTGTTATACTAACGAGTTTCAATTATATAATGATCTTTTAGCCAACTAGCTATTTCCCGCAAATATACGAGAGTAGTTGTAGTCGAGGTTGAACACAAGGAGCGTTGGTTAGGTAGGTGCAAGAGTTATGATTTTCAATAATCTAGATTGATGTGTACAAGATGATTAGATTAGAACAACTAAATTATAGATTTAAAATAAAATAGTAAATTATCACTTAAGAAAGGTTAATATTCAGATTTAGGAGGATCCTAGACTTGGGATTTCACTATCACATCATAGCTTATATCAAAATATAAATTTAAACATGTTAATTAACTTGCAAAGGAGGTTTGTAGTCATCACTCACCTCCAGGTGAAGTGATGATGATTCTAACTCCATACATCACTCTCATGTATGCATTTCATTTTGAATCAAAAACCTTGCTCCTGAACTTAATCCCAGCCACTCTCACGGTCAAGGACAAGTTGTCAAAAGAGTTACTCCATACTCTCAAACACATCTTCTCAAATTATGAAAGAAAGCACAAAACATACAAGTATGATGGCCAATCATACAAACAAGCATTTTAGATCTGAAACAACTCTTGGAACATGCAAGAAACTAACATTTAGTATGAAATTCATATGTTCATACAAGCTATGATATGGGAGTTACTCTCCCATGTCCAAGATTTGGATTCTACTCGTCCATGGCTAAAGAAAGAAGGTATAAGCAGTGAAAAATATCAAAGCACATAGTAAAAGAGTAGAAAGAACTAGTATGTGTATGAGAAGTAGTAGAACAAAGAAGAACTCCAGATATAAGTCACGATCTGTCCTTTCTTGCTGCACTTTCTCCAGATTTCTTCACTCCCAAGTAGATAGAAGAGGAAGAAGAAGATCCTTGTTGCAAATAGTGAAGAAGAAGGAAGAAGAATAGGGTTCCCTCTCGAGTAACCACCTCCTATCTCCCTTGGTCTCCTCCAACTTCTCCTGGACTCCCTCTAGTTGAGTTTCCCTCCAAAAGGTCTGTCCTAAGCCGTGGTAACTGTCCCAAGATGAGTTGGAGTCATATATATAAGTGTGAGACGGTTAAATTCGTATTTGGGCAAAATCAACAGGTAACACGACATGTCTTTTATAAGACACGACGTGTCTTATGCAATAACTAAAGCTTTGGTTGAGTTATGGAAAGTTACACGGTGTGTTTTTAATAAGACACAACATGTGTTTAATAAAATACGACATTTGGCTGCAAATCTGGAGTTCTGCATTTGATTTTTAGACTGAGACATGGCGTTTCTTTAAAAAGACACGTCATATCTTTTTCAAATCTGGAGTTCTGCATTTAATTTTTGGACTGAGACACGGGGTGTCTTTAATAAGACACGACGTATCTTTTTAAGACACGGGGTGTCTTTAATAAGACACGGGGTGTCTTTTTTTAGTCATGGTGTGTCAATGGTTGTTCTGGGTTGTTCTAGGCTACTGTGTATTCTGCTCATAACTTTCAGCGTGTAGGTCAGATTTACATGTCGTAAAAAGTGGTATTTGTGCAGTTTCAAACCCCAAAACATGTAGATACTTGAGGAGTGATCCAATAAGAGATAATATGATGTATTCCTCATCATTTCATTATAAAATATAGTACCTAGAATCCAAACCACGAGACAAGTAAGAATATCTAAAAATATAGAATCTCGCATGAATGAGAGTGATAATTGAGTCAAAACAACATGGATATGCAACCAAATATGATCCAAAAGATGATATGAATTGTGCACATCATAGGACCATACAACTACATAGCCCTAGGTCATGGTCTACCTATGAGGTAGGATCATATGGGCTATTTGAGATCTACCATATGAGATAGGTAGTATCCATGTCCACTGTAGGGATAACACAGAGGAAAGGATATGTAGGGATTGAGTATTTATGTTTAATACATAAAGTTTTATATGTTAAACAATAATTTGGTTGCATTATGTTGTTTCCAATAGATGCAAGTTTTTGGTTCCTCCACATACCCATACAATTCATTATACTAATCACCATTTTGTTTTTTGGCATTTTAGATTTATCAGAAAGTGGATATTCCTTTAAAGTGTCATTGATTGAATAAAGCTCAATAAAGAATTGAAGGATTGTTGATAGATAGTTTCTTATCTAGGTGAAGTCCCTCAAATCCTATATTTTCAAGGTATGTGAAAAGAAAATTATTATCCTATTTTAAGCTTAGTTGTGGTAGAATTTATTAATTATTTTTTATTATTCACAAAACTATTGATCCTATTTTGGTATAGTGATTCTGACTTCTTGGTCTTCTTTAATTGGGGGTTACTGGGAAGTGGTGTCGTTACAGAGTATCATCTACCAATGACTTTAAACAACCCTTTGAGATACTAGATATGCAACAGATACAACTCAAGCATGGGAAGATGGGATTTCAAGCCAATTACATATCTAGAAAAATAGTTTCTTCATCTCTCTACATTCTCAAGGGCTTCCTTTTTAAGATAAATGAGCTTTCCTTCTTCTCATATGATCTTTGTCCTCTTTAGAGTAGTATTGTTCCCCTTGTGTGGAAGATGGAACAAATATGCACAAGATTTTGTTGAAGAATCAAGCATTCAACATACTAATTTGCAAATCTCTAGGCTTTGTGTTGTGAGATGGAGGATAACAATGATAATATACCTATCACTTGAAGCATCACCTATATTACCATCTACCATCTCCTCCACTAGGGTGATGATAGTTAGAAAAGATAATCATGAAAAATATACATAAGTAACACCATACAACATTACAACCTAGATCTTCCAGTGACTAAGGGACTTTTAATATACTAATTATGTATGAACTGTTCTAAATATTCTTGCACATCTTCATAAATCAACTGGTCCTAAGATATATATCTCTTTTGGGTTTCTTGTCAATCTCTTGACCTCAAGTTCAAAAAAAAAAGAGTGGAGAGTGAGCTATTGTCTTGGTGAGTGATATTCTTATCTTCTTTAAAATAAAGTTGAATATATAAATAAGACAACCTAAATTAATTTTTAGGTAATTAAAAAAAATTATCTTCATACAAAATGTAAAGAAACTACACAGTTTCATGCATTGTCAAAAAAATACATGGTTTATTCTAATATGTTGTGTTATATGCATGACTGCTCAAATACTTTCTTGTTTTTCATTATATTATAAGTATGGATTCTTATTTCTACAGAACCCATTTGACCATATGAACCAAGTAAAAACTACTTAGCTAATCCAAGGAATCATCTTATAAGTCTAACTTTAAAATTGGGAACTTAATAATAATTGTCTAATGAATGATCTCTATATGCAAGGAGGTATGTCACATGTGACACATTGTCACAAAAATGTCTTTCTAAGGAATTCTATCTTGAATATTCAAGAGGGGTGACTTTATTTTAATCAATAAGAGTATCTTGCTGAAGAGGTTCCCAAAGGAATGACTCAGTCCACAAAGCCTAATTAGAAGGATTTCTTGTATTCTCATTACCAAGCAACAAGGATACTACTAGAATATCATGTTATTTTGGGTACCTTAATGAATTTATAAGATAATTCACACTACATGTCTTAACCCTTAAATCATTCATGTAATCTCTCTTGGGCACTATAAAATACTTCCTCTTGTTATATGCCATTTGTTATTTGTATTGATCCTTTTTACTAGTACAATCTCATCATAAAATACTTTATGGTGTTGAGGGAATTCTACAAGATCAAAATTATTTAATTTACTAATTCTTATTAATGCACTGAGAAAATGTATTTGTATTGTATACATTTATACCTAATAAACTCTACCAATCTCATATATGAGGACTTAAAATAAGTTTTCATACCACACCAATTTCATTAAACATGAATAACATTACTATAATATACTCAATTATAGATATTTTCTTTAATATTATTATTGCTCTCCTCCATTAAAATAATATGTGGCGCCTTCTCCCTAGTTTGAGGAAAATTAAGATAACATAACATATTTAGATCATATCCATTTCCTACAAGGGCTTATATGAAAAAATGTAATTATAAGGTTAAAAGGAGGGACTTATGGTTATAATACCCCAACCTTAGATCTAGCCTTATAGAATGTTCTTATGAGTGAGAAACATAGATGTTTAAAATATTATATAGAATCAATATTTAATAATGGGGAGAAGTTTATACATTAAATGGTAATTTAATAGATAAATAATAAATTGGAACCTCAAATGTTTTCAAAATGCAAAATAAATGCCAAAAATGCATTCCTCATGGTCCAATTTCATATCCCACAAAATTTGGGGTCAATAAGAAGTAAAAAACATTTTTTTAATTGGCTCCAAAAAGTGTAACATAAAGTGAGAAAGGATAGTTATTGATTATAACATGTCACACAGAGATTTAGACCAAATTCCAACTAATTTATGTCTATCATGTGGGTCGAAAGCTTCATGTGAGATCTAAAAACTAGGATTTTATGCATGTGGAGATAGGGAGGTCCGTATTCATTGTATTCAATGAATAAGAGTTACCACAACAATTGAGTTACTGCAAACCTTTGATCGCTATTTTCTCCCTCGACACTTGGTCATTCTATGCAATATTTCCTCTGATGAACTCGTGCTGACCAACCATTTCTGGAAACCCATTATTCTCATGCTTTAATGGACAATTGAGAAAATGCCTAATTCATTCCTAACACATTGCCACCTTGTCAACTCTCCATATACATATACACAACACTGATTGACACTAGGTGCCTCTTTTTAACCAAGAACAGTCCCCACTTCCACCTCCACTTCTTCCCTTACTCATTTCAATTTGGAACCTTGTGAATTGCCCCGACAAAACCATCCTTCTTCTTTGTCTAGTTCAGAGCAATGATGAGTCTTCACCATCTCTATACAAATTGACATCATGGTAAAGATCCTCAATCTCTTTCCATCATTTTCTTTATTCTAGTTTGATGTGTGATTTACCAAATTGCCTTACTGACAACTCTACCTCCAACAACCTCATTGGAGATATTGACTCCTCATCATGTGGTTATGGAGCCCAAAACTTAAGCTTGTTGAGTTGGTCTCTTCATGATGGAACTAACATGATATATCACATCTTGTGAGGTGGTGAGGAAGTGAGATCATTACTGGAGTCAAAGCTCTAGTAGATTGTCTACACATGGGAGGTAGAGGATAAATCCCCTTGGAGAAACCCCCAACCTACCCCCCTATATCAATATAAATGTAACATTGTCCATTAGTATACTCGTAAATCTGACATTTTAATTTCATGCTTGTTTGAATGACATTTAGATACAAACATGCCAACATTGATCCATCATGGTTGGTTAGTCCATAATAGAATGCGAGAGAAATCAACTATTCATTTTGTTTATGTAGTGTAAATCATATAAAAGGGGTTTAGTCTTCCAAAAAAAAATCTAAAGATTAGAAAATTATAAAACTATATGTTTTTGACACAAGAAAAACTAGCAAGATTTAATGCTATCATTTTTAGAGTCAAAATTCAAAGTTATTAGTGGGTCATTTTAAATAATAAAAAACTAGAATGCTTATCTAATAAACTTATTGCAAGGTTGGGATCTTGACTCAGAATCATAGGAAGACCTTGGAGAGATTTGGGCTTGGTTGAGGGGTATGCACAACTGCCATTTTTTTGGATATTTATGTGACCTTACCTATATTTCTTAAAAGGAGGCAATTATTTTACATTGATCATCCTAAATTCCCAAATTATTTATTTGATTCCTTTGAGCTTAGGGTCTATGGACCCACTTGTCTTGCTATTTGGAAATTGAATATGACTAAACTTTATGTCTTTCTTCTCAATTAATGCATATTATATGTTAGAATATTTATCTAGCATAGTGGTGAATGGGAAAAACCATTTATATATAGGGCATGTGTATTCCTCCTGGGGTGTGCATTTCCACCTTCATTTCTTTTAGGCCATGATACAATAGTGAAATAGACCTATTTTAGATATTTGTCTATCTCATATACACATGCAACTATTTTTAATTGTGACATTATCATTGACAAGATATTTTTTTCTATTATTCTATATATGCCTCATTCTCTTATTTACCCTTTCTTGAACTTACACACTTGATAATACCCCCTCTTGATGGAAAACCCCCACTCTCATATTTTTCAAATATAAATATATCCAAATATCTTAATTAATACACACACCCAGTATGATAGTGACCCATACTTTATTTATCTCTTTTTTGGGTACATTTTCCGCCCACCTAAAACATGAGTCAATAGAGGAACCAAATTTTGTTGATCAAGAATTTGGGAGTCAAGACTTGGAGGAATCCATTCAACTACCTTAGAAGCTGAGGTGGCCCTCCACCTCTGCTTTATCTAGGTGATAGTTTATATAGATATTCAGTTTTCAATCATGGGATAATATGTTAAACAATTATCTTTCATTATAATAGCCTTAGTTTTCTTCTATTGCAAACTTTTGATATGTTTATGTATTTCATAACGTTTTGAATAATATTATGCACCCCTCTCTTTTGTTAGGCCGAACATATTTTGTAGTTGTATTATTTATTTCAAAATAATGTATGGAGTGTTCCCATCACTAGGACCCACTCCTTATAGTATGATATTAGAGACGTAGAAAATGACAACTAGCTTCATTAGGATAAATTATGTTTTCTCATATTTATACTGATCCTTCAGGAAAGTAAATATGTTTGATGATATGGGTTATGAATTTAGTCTAAGTAACCTTTTTGGGTACTCAACTCCTCTAAATCCACAGTTTGAGATTCAACACATGGTAAGTGACCCTTGAATTGCCACTTATTCATGTGCAACTTGTAGTCATAGTGACCCCTAATACAACTTTCATAACGGAACCTGGATTTACTCCTGAGCAAGATTTAACATTCCTCGATCAATTTTTCACCAATACTATGAGGGGAAGTACCAATATGAACCAATATTCTAATAGACCCAAAGAATACTCTCTAACATAATTCATTAAAATACAACCACCCTACTTTAATGGTGAAGGGAAATTTGAAATGGTTGACAAAGATGACGATCATGTGCTATCTCTGGAGCACATTTTTGAAGGCATGGCATGTCACCACATCATAAAATCAAATTTTCTACATATGTACTAGATAGACCTGTCAGAGTTTGGTGGAATGAGGCTACATGAATGTGTGATACTTCATTTATGACTTGAGAAGAATTCCTCATCCTTTATTGGTAGAAATATATTTTCTCTACTTATACAATAAAGAAAGAGGTAGAATTTTACAATCTACAACAAGGGACCCTGAGCCTCTTAGTATACCTTCAAAAAATCCTATTGTTGTAATGTTATGTTGTTGGTTTCATGGAACCTCGGTGGTCCACTCTTTTCTTGTAAGTCCTAAACTATCCAGTTGGACACACCCTAGTACCCCATCTATCGCTTAATTTTCAACAGATGGTGGAAAAAGCCTTAGATATTGAAGCTTATCTAGAGATCAATCCTCAATTACTAGTTCTAATAAGAGGAGTGTGAGTGAAAACTGTCCCAACAAGTGAATTTTCTACCTACATCACCACCCTCCAAGAATATGTATTTTTGTGCAACCTACAACATGTAGGGATGACAAAAAACCATTCTTCCACCAATGTGGCCAAGTTGGGCACATCAAGCCCCAATTCCCTTAGCTCCAATAGGGCCAAACATCATTTCACCCATGTCCTCCCCAACAAAAACTCTTGCCCTTTCCTCCTCATCCTCTGAAGAACAACAACAATAATCATAATAAAAATCTGAGGGGGGGCACCTATTGAGAGGCATGTCAGGTGTGTCTTCATCATGGATGCAGTGGAGACCAATGATGACAACGAAGTTATTCATGGTATGGTACATTTAAATCATCAACCTATCAAACCCTTATTTGACTCTGGATCATCAAATACATCTATAACATCCAAATGGGTAACTATGCTAAAACCTGTGTACATAGAATTCATGTTAGATGTTCAAACCCTTAGTGGTAAGGTATAGTCTCCTTTCTTGAAATTCCTTCCCATAAATTTATGTCTACCCAAGAAGATGCTCATTAAAGATTTTATCATCCTTGATAGTATATATTTTGACATTGTACTCAGAATGAATTGGATGAAGATATATGACTTAGCCTTGTTCTATGAATAATAAAAAGTGAGTCTTTTACATCCTAAAGGGGAAAAACTTCTATATTAAAAGAAGAAAATGATATGAATAACATTTCATCCTCTCAACTCTCAAAGTAGAGAAACTCACAACTCACAATTGTAAATCTTACCTAGCATTGATGTTGAATATCATACCTCATAATCTTGAAGATATTGAAGTGGTTTGGGATTTCCCAATGTGTTCCCTAATAAATTGCATGGAATTCCTCATGCTCACAAGGTTGAATTTTTTATTGACCTTGTGCCAAGAACATCACCTATCTCAAAACCACCTTACTCTATCACAATAGATGATATACCTGAGTTCAAGAAATAATTACAAGAGCTCCTAGACATGGGGATTGTCCGCCCTAGTATTTCACCTTGGGGATCTTTCGTCTCTTTTTCTAAGAAGAAAGTCAGTTTGATATGAATGTGCATGGATTATAGAATGTTGAATCAAGTAACCATAATTTTTTTTCTACCACACATCGATGATTTATTTGACCAACTAAAGTTTGCCACTGTCTTTTCTAAGATGGATCTTGGAAGTGGATACTATCAAATATAGGTAAAATATGACGATATATCCAGGACAAACTTTCATACACGTTACGGGTGTTATAAATTTTTGGTTATGCCTTTTGGGCTAAATAATTCCCAACTACCTATATGAACCTAGAGAATAAAGTTCTTCAACCTTATCTTTACAACTTTTTAGTAGTATCCATTGACAATGCCCAACTACCTATATGAACCTAGAGAATAGAGTTCTCCAACCTTCTCATTACACTTTTTTAGTTGTATTAATTGACAATGTACTTATATATTCAAAGTCTATGAGACAACATCGTGAATTCCTACAAATTGTTCTTGAATCTCTACGAGAACATAAGCTGTATGTAAAACTCTCAAAGTGTGAGTTTTGGATCCAAAAAATTATGTTCCTAAATCTAACATGACAGATTTTTGTTGATCCATCAAAGATTGAAGCAGTAATTAAGTGGCAATCCTTAAAGAATCCTTCCACATTTTGCAACCTTTTAGGTCTTATTGGATACCATTGGATATTTCTAAAGAATTTCTTAGAGTTAGCTCTTCCTATGACAAAGGTGACTCATAAAGATGCAAAGTCTATTTAGATTTTTTAATGTGAAAGAAGTATTGTAGAATTGAAGAAATGTTTACCCTCTGTGCCTTCCCCTTCCCTACCCATTGAGGGTAAACCTTATGTGATTTTTACAAATGCCTCAAAACAAGGGTTAGTGAGTCATTATGCAAGAAGGATGATTGATTGCATACACATCACTCCAATTGAATCCAAATGAAGATAAAAGGCCAACCCATGATTTGGAGCTAGCTACAATCATTCATGATATAAGGTTCTAACCTCGTTACCTATATGGGGTTTAGTTAGAAGTGTTCGCAAACCAAAAAAGTCTACAATATATAAGACTCTAAATCTATGTCAAAGAAGATGTATAGAATACCTTATGGATTATGAATTCACCAATACATACCATCCTAGTAAGGCCAATGTTGTGGTTGATGCTCTGAGTATAAAAAAGATGTTGTATGTCCTTCAAATCACTGCTTATTTTGGAAACGGTTCAAACATATATCAAGTTGGAGACCTAAAGCATCAGAAGTTAATGATAGATCTATAGTGGAAAGCTTGAGAGTATTCATGGCTAGTTGACATGATTTTACCGTGCATAATATGCAAGTGCACGCGTCAATGTAATATAGGCCTTTGTGAGGCCCGAGTCGAACTCAGGGACACTAAACTATCAGTAGACTACTACTAACTATTCGCAACCAGCTAGACCGATTAAAAGGTTTTGAGAGTTGTTGAAAAATAAAAGAAAATAAAATAAAATAGAGCAATCGATTAAGTGTTTAGTTTAATCAATTAGATGGGAATCTTTAGGATTGCAATTTCACCGCTGGTTTTCATTGTATGAATTTCCGCATAGTTAATCAAATTCACCTCTTATTCCGGGTAGTGGCCTGTAGTAAGAATTGTTCACTATCATGATACAATTCACAACCCAAGTCTAGGTCGGTTCCACCGTCGTAGTAACCTATATCCTAAACTAGGTGCATTAGAATCAACCTCTGGGTTTCCACCATTAACCGTACATCACCTTGTTCAAGGGATTTATTAATTAATGTGAATTTTGTCTCTTTTCAACCGTTAATTTTTCTTTCAAAGCAATTAAAGGCATTAGATTATAATTAGGGTGATCAATCATAATGATATAATGGAGAAAACGAAATAATACCATGGATTTAAGAGACAAATTATGAATTACTATGATAAAAATGTCATACAATGATTACCCGGGCTACTCCCGGTCCTAAAGACAAAGGGGATTAGCCCCACATGTTCATCTCAGAGCAAGACATGATGGAAGAAATGGGAAACATGGAGAAAAACGTGGATGAAGTGATGTAAACCCCTGAACGGAGAAGATCCGAGCGTTCCTCGGTGTAGAGTGTGTTATCTACAGCCTTTCAGCGGTGGAAAACGTCTTCTTCGGCTCTCAGAACGATCAGGGCGTGCTTTTGGGCTCCGTTCTTCTCTCCGCCTCTTCTTGGGACTTGTGCAGCAGCTAATGATGTGATAGATGGCTCCTGGCCGCCGTCATTAGGTATAAACATCAAGTTAGATCGCCGAAAAATCACCACCGTTGGATTCGGGCCGATCTGAAACACACTAATCTGACAGCGTTGATACCATCGACACAAGTCGATGGTATCGACCCCTCATGATATCGACAAGCTTTCCTTCTTTTCTGTCATCCCGCCTGATGCAAACTCAATACCATCAACGCGGGTCGATGGTATCGACACCCTTAGGCATCAATTTTATCACCTTTCCGACACTAAAGCTGTAGAATGTCAATAGTATCGACCTTTGTGTCGATAATATCGACCGGCTGGTCACTGGCAACCTGAAGGTAACTCACTACCAGCGAATTCCCAGTCGATGGTATCGACACTGCTTGGCTCCTTGCGGCTGTCTTCCTGTGACTGTGTTGATACTATCGACGGATGTCGATGGTATCGACATCTGTATATATGCGTTTTTCCTGAAATTGTAAGACAAAGCCAAATCAGCTGAGATAAAACCCATTATTATAATCGTTTATGATCGAAAAGATAAAGTATGAGAGATTTGATACTAAAAGAGATTATAGACTAGAGTAAGTGAATCATGCAATATTAACCACCAGAGTGACTAATAAACACCCAAAACACAAGTAAAACAAGTCTATAAAAGCGACTCAAAATCTTCGCATCACTAGTCTATTAGTTACTCCTTCCTAGATTTATGAGGTCATTTTTGTTCAATTGTCAAGTCCTAACCTTGAGGAAATGAAAGTCCTCATTGAAAAACCACAGTCAGAGTTCTTTAGGAGTCTATGGTACTATACACTTTTGAGACCTACTATGGATTCCTGATGTTGAAGATTTTATACAAAGGGTTCTAAGTGAAGCCTATGGGTCTAAATACACAATCCATCTTGGTACTACTTAAATGTACAAAGACTTTCATTGAGGATTCTGGTGAAAGAACATGAAGAAAGATAGAGCTACCTTTGTGGAAAAATTCTTGACTTGTCAATAGGTGAAAATAAAACATTAAAAACATTGTTGACTACTCTATCCACTTGAGATTTTTCAATAGAAGTGGTATATTATTACCATGGATTTTTTCACTGGATTTCTGATATGAAAAAGTGGTTTTGATGCATTGTGGTTAGTAGTCAACCGCTTGACTAAATCCACCCACTTTCTTCCTTTTAGGTTACAAAGTTGTTGACATGGCACAATTGTATGTCGATTGGGTCACCTGCCTTTGTGGAGTACCTAAGGAGATTGTTTCTACCAATATCTAAAATTCATGTCTCATCTGTGGAAATGGATACAATATGAGATGGATCTAACTCATGCTTTAGCACAACTTACCATCTGTAGACTAACGGCAAGTCAGAGTGGACAATGCAGATTCTAGAAGATCCATTATGTGCTTGTGTGATGGATGAGGGAGGTACTTGTGATAAGTGTCTCCCATTAGCTGATTTACACTATAAAAATAGATACCACCCAGCACTGGTATGCCACTATTCACAACACTTTACGTCCAACCTTTCCATTCCCCATTACACTGGGATGATGTGGGAGAATGTACATTGGTAAAAAATGATGATATGCAATTGATGTCTAACAAAGTACAATTTTTCAAGAAGTTTATGAAGGCTGCATAAAATAGCATAATATGTACACTAAAAAAAGAGATACAATGTGAGGTTCTTATTAGGGAACTATTTGCTCCTAAAAATCAAACAATCTGATCAATTCAAATCCAAGGGCAAAGGCAAGTTATGCCCTTGTTGGACCATTTGAAATCTTGGATAACATTGGGGAGTGTGCTATCATCTATCCCAATAAGAATCACAATGTGTTCCATGTTTCTATTTCAAGACAATATGTGAATAACCCTCACATGTACCATCTATAGATCTAATTGATTTTCTACAAGATTTGTTTTATGAAGAATGTACAATTAAATTCCTAGATTCTTGAGTGAATAACTAAAGAAAAAAAACATCAAGGTATTGAAGGTCCTCTAGGAGCATTATGGATTGAAGAGACTACATGGGATCTAAAGGATGAAATTTTTTAGACTCACACATCTCTCTTCACTTGAGACTTTGAGGACGAACCCCTTTTAAGGGGTGGTAAGCTTTAACATACCCATTTCTAGGTATTTTCCTTAATCTTGTCAAAACTTTCCTCCAATGAAATATTATGTAGTGTCTTTCTCCTAATTTGAGTAACAGTAAGATTGAAATAACATAATTAGATGATATCCATTTCCTATAAGGGTGTGTATGCAATAATGACCATTATAAGGTTAAGTGGAGGGACGTGTGATTATAATACCCCAACCTTAGAGCTGACCATTTAAAATGTTCGTTCGAGTGAGAAATATAGATGACTAATATATTATTTAGAATCAATATTTAATTATTTGGAGAATTTGATTCAATAAATTCACATTTAAAGATAAGTCATAAATAGGAACCTCAAACATTTTCAAAATGAAAAATAAATGCCAAAATCGAATTTGTCACGGTCCAGTTTGGTAATCCCCAAATTTGGGATCAATAGGAAATCAAATAACCTCTTTAATTGGCTAAAGAAAGTGTAATGTGTAGTGATAAAGGATAACTAATGATTATAATCTACCAAACTGAGATTTAGACTAATGTTTTGCTGATTTATGCCCGTCATGCGGGTCGAAAGTGTTATGCATGATTCGATGACTAGGATTTTATGCATGTGGAGGATCCATAGGCCCACATTCATCATCTTCAACAAGTCACAACTACATAAATGATTAAGTTATTGCAAATCTTCATCCGCGATTTGCTCCCTTGACACTTAATCATTCTATGCAATTTTCCTCCAATGAACTCATGTTGAACAATTTTTTCTAGAGACCCCTTATATCATGATTTAATGGATAACTAAGAAAATGTGTAATTTAACCCTAACACATTGCCACCACTATTGACTCTCCATCTATAAATACACAACACCGATTCAACACTTGATGTTGCTTTTAACCAAGAAAAATCACCGCTCCCACCTCCACTACTTCCTTACTCGATTTAATTAGGAGCCCACATGAATTGCCTCAAAGAAGTCATCCTTTTCTTCAGTCATTTGGAGCAGTGACGAGTCTTCCCACCATCTCTGTGCAAATGAATCACACATTAAAGATTCCCAATCTCCATCCATCATTTTCTTTATTCTAGTTTGATGTGTGGTTTACTGAATAGCCTTCTCAACACTACCTCCCGTGTCCTCACTGGAGATAGTGACTCCTCAGCCCAATAGTCACAGAACCTAAAACTTAGGCTTGTTGAGGTTGTCTCTTTGCAATGGAGCTATCAAGATAAATCCAAGCTCATTAGAAGGCGAGAAAGTGAAATGCATTTATGTATTCAAAGCTCTAGTTGATTGTGCATGTACGGGAGATAGGGGATGTATCCCCTCAAGGAAATTTCAAATGCACCCTCCTACATCAATATCAGTGTCACATTTTCCATGTGTATATTAGACATTCTGGCATTTTGAAATCACAATTGGTCGTTTGACATTTAGTTACAAGTATTCCAAATTTTCCCCATCATGTTCGGATAGTTCATAATCAAACACCGAGAGAAAATCGGTCGTTTGCTTTATTTCTTTAATGTAAATGATTTGAAAATGGTTTTAATCGTGCAGAAATCATAACAAATAATATAGAACTCAAAAAATTATATAATTATATGTTTTTTACATCAGAAAAATCATCTTGATTTAATGGTATCATTTTTAGAGTCAAAATCCAAATTTACTAGTAGTCATTTTAAAGACTAATACATTAGAATACATATCTACATTAAAATACATATCTAACAAACATATTGCTTAATTATAATAGGATTAGTTATTGGTAATCTTGACTCTAACTCCTAGGAATATATTAGGGCTTGGTTGAGAGGTATGTGCAACTCTCATTTTTCATTTGAAAATTGATGTGACCTTACCTATTTTTCTTAAAATGAGGCAAATCTCTTTCATTGATCGTTATTTTCTATAATCCTAAATTTTCAAACTATTTATTTGATTCATTTGAACATTAATTCTATGACCCTACTTTTCTAGCTATTTTGAAATTAAAATATGAGTGAACTATATGCTTTTCTTCTCAATCCATGCATGATAAATTTTATAATTTTTTAAATCTAGAATAGTGTTGCATGGGCACAACTATTTATATAGGGCATGTGTATTCCACACAGGGGGTGTGTTTCTATCATTATTTCTTTTAAGCCATGATCCAATGGTGTTATGGTCCTTTTTAGATATTTCATCTATTTCATATATGTAAACAACTATTTTTATCTGTGATATTATTATTAGCAAGAAATTTTATGTTATTATATCATTCTTTATATGCCTATTCTCTTATTTATCCTTTCGTGATCTTTCCCTCTTGATAATAGCCCTTTCTTGATGGAAAATTCTCACTTTCATATTTTTTAAATCTAAATATGTTCAAATATCTTAATTTATGCACACACTAAGTATGATATTGACCCATACTTTATTTATTTCTTTTTGGAGTATGATTTTTGTCCACCTTGACCCGAGATGCTAAAGGAACCAGAGTTTGTTGAACAAGAATTTGGAAATCAACACTTGGAGGAACCAGTTCAAGACTAGAAACAATACCTGATATTCCTAGGTGGCCCTTCACCTCTACTCTATCTAGTTGATAGTTTATTTAGATCTTCATTTTTCATCATGGGCTAATATATTAAACAATTGCTTTCATTATGATAGCCTCATCTTTCTTCCATTACAAACTTTTGACATTGCTATATATTCCATATTATTTTGTATAATACCATGTACCCCTCCCTTTTGTTATGATGAATATATTTTGGGGTTGTATTATTTATTTCAAAATAAAGTAAGGAGTGGTACTATTGCTGGGACCCACTCCTTAAAATAACATGAAGAGTTCTAACAAAATGGAGGAATATCCTGGCACCATATGGTCTTCTTAGATAGACCCATTCCTAGTTATGCAAGTGAATGGGTGCAAGGATTTTCCTCCCTAAAAACTTGAGTAAACTCCCTCTTGTCAAAAGAAGGCACTAGGTTCTTGATATTCCTGAAGGTCTAGATCGTACAGATACCTCCTTGTACCTCTCCTTTTAGATCTCTTTCTAATAGGATTCTAGTGTTAGGTTGACTATTTTCATGTCTGTACTCATTTTTGGCTTTCCATATCGCCAAGAAGTTGATATATAAATACTCAAAATCCTTGGCATGTGTTTTCCCTTTTATCCAAATGAAGCCTCTAAGCATGGAGGATCTAGATATCCCTGGGATTAGGTGTTTAATATGGTTGTTAGTTCAATTTTCTATGGCAAAAGTGCACTTAAGAAGTATTGGAAAATATCTTCAGCATCCCTATTACAAACACCACATTAGTCACATTTCACAATATGTTTTTGGTTTAGATTTTTCATTGTTGGGAGTTTATTACTGTAAACCATCAAGAAAAAATGGACAATCTTATGTGGAATGTTTAGGTTACATAGAAGCTCCTATTCATTATTTATTGCTTCTATCTAGCCTAACCAGAACAAACCTATATGATTGAGGCTCACCTATTACGATGACTTCTCTCGATCCCATTTTGGTAGGGAACTAGTAAGTTCATCCTCATTTTTTTGCATAATAAAATATTCATGATTGTACTGATGTCTTACTCCATGAAGATGGCCTTTTGGATTCATATCTTCTAGATTCGATTCTCCTCATAAATCATCTCATCGAAGCTTTCATTTCTTATGCTCTTCATGTTGGAACTATCCACCTATTTGGTGCACCAACCTTTGATGTGGGGTAACCATGGTCCTCTAAATGTTGATGTTGTAGTCATTGCCCACCTTCCACCTCAGCCCTTCTTTCTTAAGTGATTTGGTCTCTCAGAATATTTTCCAAGTGAAACTTTGATCTAAGTCCCTTGTATGCATTCAATACATCATTGTTCTTGTAGTAATTAGAACCCAACACTTGACTAACTAGGGATATTGACTTGAGAAGCAGTCTCCAAGCTTGTTTAGCTAACATTACTTTATTGACTATTTTGAGGTATCTAAACCCCATACCTCTTCCTCTTTGGTTTAAAAAGGTTTTCCTAGGAAATTGGAATTCCCTTTGGTTTTGAACTCCCCCATCAAGTTTTATCCATTCTCCTATAAAAATCATCTATTATATTCCATGACACATGGAATACACTCATCACATAGGAATGAATTGATTGAATAACTTCCTTGAGAAGAATCTCCTTTCATGTCTGGATCAAGAATATTTCTTTCAAACCTTTGATTTTGTTCAACCCACTATCTTTAAGATCTTTTGAAAACCTCCTCCTTTGACCTATGTATCACAGTTGAGAGTCCTAAGTATTTGTCATGCTTTTCAACTTGCTTCACTATTAGTATCTCTAGAATAGGGGAAATGACTTCCATATGTGTGTTCTTGCTGAAGACATCATCTAACTTTGAATAAGTAATTATCTTCCTAGAAGAACTATCATAGCAACTCCTGATCCAAATTATCATGCTATGGCCCTAAAGAACAACACATTGTAATCCATGAAGAAAAGGTGATAAGTATTATGCTCTCTTCTGCTGACCTTGAAGCCATGGATGTTGCCCACTTCCTATACTTTATTGAAAAAAATTAAAGACTATTCACGTACAAGATAAATAAGGAGGGTGATAGAGGATCACCCCAAAAAAGGTCCCTATTTGGTATAATGTTCCCGTTACTCATACCATTGATGATGAAAGAGAAAGACACTAACCTACAACACTCCCCACCTTCTTGAACCTAGTTTCCTCAAAACCCAATCCTCTACATCACATTATCAAGGAAATTCCACTACACCGAATTATACACTTTACCCATATGAAACTTGATCCCCATGTATCCCCTTTTGCATTTAGTTTTGCATTTCATCCCGTAGAACATCTAAAAAGTGATTTAAGCATTTCCAGTAATGAGATGACCCAAAATGAAGGCACTTTGGTTTCATATAGGTAATTAGTTAATCTATTTTATAGTAGTTTTGATATGATTTTATAAACTGTGTTGCACAAACCAATTGGTATAAAATCATTCATATCTTTAGCTTCTCTTCTTTTGGGGATCAACACAATGTTGATTTTGTTAATGTTGTTCATAGTGCGGGTTCCTTTCCACCAATTACTGAGAAAGTTGCTTATATCTTCCCCCTCTATGCTCCACCAAGACTATAAAAAGACCACATGAAGGCCGTCAAGACTGATTCTTTGCTGGATGCATGTTTTTGAGGGTTGCCTCTATCTCCTCCTTGTTTGGTACCTTTTGTAAATGGTAGTTCATCACTTCATTGATTCCACATTTATATTTGTTTTTCAAGGATTGTAAGTCAGGTCTTCTTCTCCATGCCTCTTCTATAACCTCTTTGCACTCTATGTCTTCCAACCAAAAAGATTCAAATTTGAACTCTTTTTTGTGTCTATGTTGGACTCTTTGTTTTGTAGTTCTCAGGAGTAAAGGAATGCAATCAAATTTAAAAAAAGAGGTGTTTGATCCATGCTTCCGGGAAGACATGACCCAGTCACGGGAAACTAGCACTATGTCAAGCATTTCTCTAATATTATTTCCCCGATACCCTTCCATCAAGTAAACATACAACAAACATACACGCGATAAAAAAGAGAACAAATGTCCAAGGTTTCTCTAATGTCATCTATTTGTCTATGGGTATTAGCAACACCCCTTCTTTCTTAGGGCTACACATGATTTTGTTGAAATCACCCAAGGAAGATAATTGGTAGGGTTCTCTCCTCTTTGATAGTCTTCATCAATCTCCAGGTCTTGTATTTTTTGTTGGTTATCATCCCATCCATATATACAAGCAAACAACCATTTTTTGTTCTCTAGATCTATGATATCCACTAAAATGTAGTGATTGGATTGTCACGTTGATCTCCCTCCACCAAAGACTCATGCCTCCAAACCTTCTAGTTTTTCTAATACATATTCCATCAGTAAAACTTCACCTTCATTTTGTTTTCTCAAGGCCACCCCCTTTATCATTGTCTCCATCAAAAACGCAAGTTCAGGATACTCTTTCCAACAATATTTTGAAGAATTTGGATAGTGACAAGGTTCCCCCCTTGAATATTCCAAGTAATGATTTTCATTGTCCTTCACGGGATTGGGCATTGAGAACAATAGTTACTTGGGAATAGGGTTCCCATACCATCCTTCAACCCTCATATCTACTGATTTTCTATTTCCTACTACTCATCGACTCTTCTTACTTGCTTGAAATTTCATTTTTTAGAGTATGTTTTCTTCTCTTAACTTTGGTTGACTTATCTGGTGGACCTTGTTAATAATTCTATCACTTTTTCTATTTTTCTCTTGCCTTTTAAAGCCTCTTTACTTCTCTGATGTACCTCTTTTGTCCCTATTCTATGCCTTGATTTGCCTCTTCTTCCTTTGATCTAGTTGCTTGGTTCTCACAGACACCTTTCTCTGATTACCCTCCATGGTGCTATTTCCTAGAGTTAAATGATTTTCTAGTAGGTGCTACTTTGATGTCAACATTCTTTAATGTCTATCCCTTGGTGCTTTTTGTGGTTTTACTTCCTTATGATTGATGTTTAGGGTAGACTTTTCACCAAACACCTTGACTTCACCTCTACAACATCTATGTTTTTGCTCATTCTTCAACACTTAATTCCTTCCCCGTGGTGATTATAAAATCATCTTCGTCCTCCGTTTCAGATAGGGTACCATCTACGCATATTCCCTTTGATTTTCATTAGGGGTGGAAATCAGGTTTGGGTTGGCTATGTTTTATTTTGGGTCATCTCAGGTCAATACTTTTGTATAGACCCTAAACGTGCAAAATATGAATTTTCAGGTCAAAACTCGACTTAAACCAACCTATAAATTTTTTAGATCTATAAGATTTGACCCATTAACCAAAATACCAAGAGAATTTTTTTAAATTATTCTATGATCTGTCCAATAATTTGTAATTACCAAGTGTAATTAACGAATTTAAATGTAAACAAACTTACAATGTGATTGAGAATACATATAAAGTATATTCTAGTTTGTTTGAAAGTTTCAAACAAAAATTTATGAACCATTTAGCAAAATAAATTATATGTACCAATACAAAACTGTGTAAAATTGCAAAAATAAACTTCATGAGTGTTGGATTAGTAATTGAATAAGCCATTGAGTGTCTTGAACAATAATATTTGTAATTGTACTTGAATATATAATTGTGAATTTCAGTTCAATTGGATCAATCTGGGTTTGATGTCCAAACCTAGACCCAATGCTAAATTAATTTTAGGTTCTTTAGGTTCTATTCAAATTTAGGTTGGGTTAAGAACCATAGACCCTAACCCGCTTAAATATTTCAGGTTTTGGTCGGGTCATTTAGGTCAAGTCTTGGTTTGTCAACCCTACTTTTACATACCCATGTCAATTTCATCTCCCCTCTCTTCTCTAGTAGTGGTCCCTCTTTCACCGCGTGAGTTTCCACTTCCAGATGTGCATTTATCTTCATCTTTCTTGGTTAGTTTGTAGTTACTTGGTCCTTCATCTGTGAAAAGGTTCCATATAGATCCTTGATAGATAGTATCCTTCTATAAATTGTTTGGTCTCCTAGGCCACAAACCTCACCTCTCTACTTTGCAACAATCATTCTCTTCCTCCCATGGTCATTCTTCACCATGTTCCCAACTTTCCCATACTTGAACTAGAATTGAGGAAGTATCTCATATTTTGTCTCAACCTCGGCAATGTATCCCTCTACACATTGCATTCTTTGCACTTTCTTTGAAGTCGTATCCACATCAAGATCTATTCTTAACCTTCTCGCCCTTGACCACACATCTACTTCGTGTTCCACTTCCAACACCTCCCTAATAGATTCAACAAAAATTTTAACCGCCTCATCCTTCCTGTAATCGAAGGGGATAATGTACAATCTGAAAAAAAGGTAGACTTTAAACTCTATACTTTATGGTTGGATTCCAGTACCTAATTCTTTTAACAATATCACTTTCTTTTAAAAGTTCCACGATGCTCACTCTTAGACCTTTTTCTTCTATCTTTTGTGCCCAAACAAAAATGGGTATAATATTGTGTTCTATTTTCTTAAGAGTAGTCTTCCTCGGTAACATCCACGCCTACCCATAATCCTACACAGCTCTGGGAGGTTATAAGGTCTTATTGACAATATCCTGACAGCCAATGCTAGATTTGTAGCTCCCTATCACACCTCCACATTCCCATCCATAAAACTGATCAAATCATCTTCCTCATATGTTATCTGAAGGGCTTCACATCTACTGGTCTCATCTGCATTGTCCCTTCCTCACTCTTCTTACCAAGTAGCTGAAACACCTGCAACCCCAAGAGTTTTTGTGTCAGAAAAACCTTAAACCAATTCTTTGTCACCCAGATGAGTGAGACATCCATAGGAGACTTTAATTAGGATATTAACTTTTGAACTTATTCAATAGATTAATTTTTGCATGACTATATTAAACTTTGTAAATAATGTACAACTCCCTAAAATAATATCAATTCATGAAATTGTGTACAATATATAATCCAGTTGATAGTCAATGTATTGATGCTTGATAAAAGCATACTTATCCATCCTAATTTCATATTTTAGATCTCTCTTTAAGACCATTTCTTCATTATTATTTAGTTTTAAAGTCAATTTGTTTAGTTTAGGTTTTATCCCTTTATTTGGAGTTATTACTAGTTTTCACTATTGCAGGAAAATGATAAAAATCCATCCAAACCCCAAGAAGGCCCATGAAACAATGGCTCCATTGTCTATTTGCCTCCTCCCAGAACTCTCAACCAATCAACAGACTCATCCAGTCATTCGATTCACACGCACCCGATATTTCAACTTCCTATAGTCCTGATATATATACCGTTCACCAAAATGGTCATAACTTCTATATCCCAATGCAAAATTTAATGTGCAAGTATGCGTTGGAAATGAAATTTAATGCTTTACATGGAAAATGAATCTTGCATGACTTTCCATTCAGTATAACTCAGATTATTTGACACAATGTATGATACTACCAATGCACTTAAATTTATAAAAAAGTGAGGTGTACAAAGAACAACCTTTTCTACACTTCTTCCATTGTTTTCTTATCTCTCCATCTGTAAAAAAAGTCAAAGTTCCAAAACCCTAAGTTTGAGGCGGAATTCTTCCCCCTCTTGTGCTTCTTCTGTACCCCATGCAATTAATTGGATTCGTACGATCAAAAAGATACCAGTGAGCATAAAAAGAAAAAAAATGCGGTCAATGTAACCGCAAAGCATAACTAAAAAGATCCCAAGTTGAATAGATGAGAGATCATTCTTATTCCATACCCCCTTAACTCTATTTTATACCCAAGGAAAAAATACATAAACCCCTACCAATGAAAATAAGTCACATTCTTGTACAATGACTAGTAAGAATATGTAGGAGTCTGAATACAAAGAAAACATGAAATCTATTTAATTGCAGGTCTTGAAATAGAACCAAGTTGTGAAATAATTTTGAATTAGGGAACATGAAAATTATTTTCCATAAATCTAGGAAGTCAAGGTTGCTTGTACATATAAGGTGGAAGGACTTAAGTGGTGTTACACGAGTGAGGATGATGGGTTGAAAGTATTATCTGACAATGTTTTAAATTCAATGTTGCTCGAGGACAAGCAAAACTTAAGTTCAGGATGCTTTGATAATTTCATATTTATCCATCCAAATTTCATATTTTAAATCTCTCTTTAGGAGTATTTTATTATTATTACACAGTTTTAAAGCCAATTTTTTTAGTATACCTTTTCTCCATTTTATTTGGGGTTTTTACTAATTTTTGCTGACTTTTATAGGAAAATGATCAAATCCACTTAAAGCCCAAGAAGGTCCATGAAACAAAAACTCAATTATCTATCTACTGCATCCCATAACTCTTAGTCAATTGACTGACTCATTCAAATGGTTGACTTAATGCACCGGATCTTTCAACTTCCCATAGTCCTAATATATATACCCTACACCAAAATGGTCATAACTTAACATCCCAAGACAAAATTTAATGTGCAAGTATGCGTTGTAAATGAATGTGAATGATCTACATAAAAATATATCTTCGATGGATTTTCATTTGGTCGAATGGCCTTACGAGTCGATTGACTTGTCGTTGTGGGAATCAATAGTTAAAATAGTCAAATGGTCAAAATATTAAAAGAAGGAAACTCAACAAATCTCTCCATTTGGGGGAAAACAATTAATGTTATAAAAATCACCAAGGAAAGTTGGTTGATTCCATATGATTTTGTGTGGAAGAAAAAGTTCAAATAAAGACTCTATCGAATGCCAAAATAATAAAATCATCAATGCGGTCAAGGTT
Source organism: Alisma plantago-aquatica (assembly GCA_963693085.1). Lineage (NCBI taxonomy): Eukaryota > Viridiplantae > Streptophyta > Magnoliopsida > Alismatales > Alismataceae > Alisma > Alisma plantago-aquatica. The sequence continues at coordinate 1,117,604,173 of OY856409.1, read as the reverse complement.
TGAGCAATGTGACTTCAGATGAAGCAAGTGATTAATGCACTCTACCGACTAACACCCTAGATGAGCCAATTTAGTTGCCACCATTAGTCATTCCGCTAACATTTTTGCCTCTACTTTCCTCTTATAAAGGGTGAGGGGACTCCAAAGACAAAGACAACACTTTTTATCTCTTTTTTTGGGATATCTCTTGTATTCTAAGTTATATTCTTCTTCTTCATTATGTTTGAATAGTTCTCTTCTAGGGCATGGGAAGTAGTCCCATAGCCCTTTCTTTACATTAGTTGCATTTACTCCATTATCTTAATGAAAGGATGTTTTTTAAACCATTTCCATTTTGATCAATGGATAAAGATATATTCTTGTGGGGAGTCTGAGATCTCAGATCCTAACAAGAACGAATGCATAAATTCGTGACACATTTTCATGATCTTTTGTCTTTCTTATTTGCACCCACTTTCTAGTTAAAAGGATTACATTATTGTGGGGATGCCGATATCTTGGGTCTCTACAATGACAAACACATAATCTATAGACACGATCACCTGATTAATTTATGATTTTTTTATCTTGTTTGTTATAATCTATGGTGATGCGATCACCTAATCCATGGGTTCAAACATCTATAATAGAATCACATATTCTTGATGTGATCACATGATAAAATCTTATTGGATGGTTGGATGAGGATTCTCATATGCTGCGATCTCAGGTTTGAGATAAGTCTAGCTTTTGTGTGATTTGTGCTCCCACCGGAAAAAATCCGCATAATCTTAATTCAGTCATTAAAATAAGGAGTTAGATCGACTAATGTAGGAACATGGTTTTTGGTGGTGATCCTCTGGACCCATAGTTCTTTCTATCATTTGTCTTAATTAATTTAATTTTATGCTTTTAGTTATATTCTTAGAATAATCAAACTCTCAATTCTGGACTTCTATTTCTTGTATGACGATTGGATTTGGATCTAAACCATATTTTGCCTTCTCTTGGGATCAATACCTTTTTTTTGATACCGGGATGGATACCTTACTATACTAGAAGTTTATTTGTTACTTAAATAAAGTTAACAATGTGTTTATAAGGTTAAACTCTATAATTTTTACTAGTGATTTGGTGTGCAAACAACACACATCGATACACCTAAGAAATCCCAAAACAACATGTTTATTACCATTGTATCATTTAAAAGTTTAATTGAATTTTACTTTGATAAGTTATAATGAGGAAATATCCCACTCAAATATAAATATTTTTAACTAAGTTGAATATCAAATTTTTCTTAAAAACATAAATCAAATAGTTCCAATCCTTTATTCTTATCTAAAGTTAGTTCAAATATAAAGTTCTAGTTTCTTCTCTTTACAGTAAAGAAGACTAAGATTCAAGGAGTAAGAAAAGAACCAAATGAATGATTTTCATTTTCTATCATACAATGTTGAGAAGAAAATGGTAATGAGAAATATCATCTAGAGCTAGGGCTTCTATGATCAAAACAACATCTTAACTCAAACACAAATTTTGTCTCACTTTTTCGTCAAAATTGCAAGTCCCACATAGCCTCTTATTTTAGGTTAAGATAAAAGAGTTATTCAAGATACATGTAAGACAAAGAACAAACTTGGGACTTTCATTACATCTAGGGTTGAGTCATTACTCAATTAGTAACAATATAGCGTTAAATTTTTGTAAGTAGTAGACATATTGATCTACTATTAGATTAGTTAATGTTCACATACACATTTATCCATGCAGTTAATCAAGTTGGTATGTGTGGTATTAGATTAATCAATGTGGGATGAAATACAACCTCCTGTGGGTCATATAAATCAACATACTCTTTCCACATTATTCTATATGCACCCATAACTTATTGTTTTCATTTTATTTATCAATTTAATATTATCTTATATACATTAATGTATAGAAACCTGTCTAAGTATCTAAAAATGTTTTAACATCCACCTCTTTAAGATATCACTAATTCATATATTTCATTGACTACACTCTCACTGACCCAAATATCAAACTTTTATGAAACTTCATCTACATTTTGAACCTTTGTTTTACTTTATTTATAGGGTCAAGTTCTTCTGAAATTATAAACAAAGAAAAATATTTTCTTACTAGTTTTCATTGAACAAGGCATGCATTTCCACCCCAACCTTCAATTATTTGTTATCTTAACTCGGATTTGTAACATATGTTCAAATGGTGAATTATAACCTTATATTTAAATGTACATATTTAAAAAGAAAATTTTAATTAGAAAAATATGTGGTTCATGTTTGATTAGGTAGTAACTAGTTCTTTCTTGATGAATTGTTAATCTATGTGCATTATTGTTTGTTAATTTGTAACTAAAAGTAAGTAAGTAAGCTATCAAAAATGAGATTACATGATACTAATTAAATTTTATTTAGAAAAAATAATACCAATTTTGTGAAAACTAGCGTTTTGTGTATACTGGGAGAAAAAATTGTTGTTGCAACAAATACCAAGGTTAAAATTGATATTGGGTGAAAACCATGAGGTTGTCTAATAAAGATATACTTTGGTGTATATATAAAATTGTGTATAAGTAAAGGAACCCATGTAGAGTAATGAAGGTGTTATATATGATTAGTGATGGTTGGAGATTGTTTTATGGATAGTGAGATTATTTTGATGTAGTTTGGACCAATGACTAGTCAAATTATCCCATTATTTGATTGAATTGTCCCATAGGTAAACTTATTTATTATCCAAAATAGGCCTAAACTGATCAATGTGATGATGTTTAATAAATCATGTTGACATGCCATGCTAATGAGTGCACAAGTTTGCTAATCTGTGAGAGGTTGGGCTGACCGATGTGTAGTTAATTAGATGACCTCCCATATCCTAGGTTCTAAGGATTTGATAGACATTTGAAAGGTTTGTTGAAATTTGAATGAATGATTGACCCCTTGGTCAACATTAAATTGGGTATATTGATGGGCCACCTAACATACTTTTGGAAGGTCAGTCAAGTTTCACAAGAATCATTCCAACCATTACCTATTGGTCCTAAGATAAAAAAAGTAGGAAGCAGTCTTTTGCTAGAAAGAACCTAAAGGGTATATGAGTGTTCCCTAATAGTCAAAAGCCCTTTAATGATTCTAGTCCAGAAACCTCTTATAGAATATAAGAAGAGAAGATCTTTGTTTTGGAGAAACCCAATCTAGTGGGTGTAGGGAAATACTACATCAGACATGCAACAAAAGCAAAAAATCTACTGACATATTTCCCATAAACCAACATATGATGCCAATGACTATGCAATGGGGAGGATGGTTTCAAAGAAGATATACCTGGTCCTAGAGCAAGTCTAGTGACAATCTTCATTGATGTAGATGCCCACTCTGTCTTAGGTAGTGTCTGTGCAGCTCCTAGTTTCACTAGGATTCGTCTGACTGCTCCTCCATGGACAGTAGACTCAGACAACTGCTACAACAACTCCTCTGATCTCGTGGCGGACTATGAGTTGATGTTGTCGTCCTAGCAGCATCCAATGGACTCCTGCCTCTAGAGTAGTCCATGTGGACCAACTAAAACGCATGTCGTCCTACTAGACAGATAGGAAGGAGTTGTCCCTCCCTTTAGTGTACTAGTCAACAACCTCTTTTCCCACAACAATGATCCTCAATTGTTTCTCTCATGTGGCTATCCCTCCCTAGTCAGGTTGGACTTTCCTGGGCTCTCGTGGTTACCACAACCAGAGAGGACAACTATTATTAGAGAAATGAATTCTCAATTGTCTATGTTGTGCTCTAGGAAGGCCCCAGTATCCCTCTGTTTATAGTAGAGGCCAGGGTCAGGGTTCCCAATCTATACGGGAGTGGAAGGGACCAGAAGATCTCGAATTTTTGCAAAAATTCTGGAAGATTCTCAATGTACGTGCATTGAAATGATCGTCTCACCCAGCAGGATGATCGTTTATCACTTTCCAGTTTTGCGCATATGTCGGCAATTCAATTCAAATTAGTACACATGATTATGTCAGCACCAATCATATGTGTAATCGAATTGCATCCCCGAAAAGACTGTTTGGTGCAACTGAGATGGGTGTCTAGCACTAGGCCAGATGGTCATTTCTCATAAGCGAGAAAAATGTCTCACAGGCCGGGCCAGGCAGAATTCCAACCAATGTATAATACAATTATCCTGACACTAAAAACGAATGTCTTAACACTTGAACTGATCATTTGGCAGTCTAGTCAGCTGATCTGTTGTGTGATTTGAAATACCTAAATGCTTTATTAATGAATTCAATCACCATTTAAAATCGAACTCCTCTTCTAGATGAGTTTCTATGCGTGTGACCCTATAAGTCCCATATTACGTTGGCAATGAATGTCCATAACAATTTATGACATCACAAGCAATGAGCGGTGCCTAGTCACACATCATTGCTACCGAAGTAAATGGAAAGTTGGAGAACAACTTCAACCTACAATATGTGTGTGGTGTTATAGTGCTTGTATAGTTACTTTTTCACTGATATCCAGATTGAAGTAGATACATGGAGAAATCATCCTCATTATTATTCAAACTTGTTTCTTAAAATAGAGAAAACTAGATGAGATATATGTAATCTCAATATCGCATATTGACTCACATGCATATGGACATACTTTTCTCAGTCTCACTAATCAAGAAGACTTGGAAATCATACTCCTACAGGAGGGAAAAATCCCATCTCTATCACTCACAATCAGTTCCCATGTGTCAAAGTCACTGAATCATCACATTTATAGCAACCCATGGTTCAGGATTACATTTGATGATTTCAAAGTGTACCCAATGACATGTGATGAGTGTAGTGATTTCAGGTCTAAGAACCACAATCACCACCATCACCGTGACAGATGACTATGACTTTCATGATGATGGCTTCCGTGTGTAAGTCTCATAGTATCTCTGTCCAATACACTATTCTCTAATGTGTATCTATGTTCTTGGTTTAATATTGCCATATCATGACTAATGAGGCTTTGTCATCAACTAAATCATACTCTGATCTTATGTGCTATTGATGTCTATCAACCTTCCACAACAACACCCGACCAGGGACATAATGAGAATGTATATATGCACTCTTAACATCTATATGATCTCATTCTTCATGTCCTCAACCCGAAGACATACGTCATTGAGTAATATCATTCGCTAGACATTTATTATGTTATTCATTATCTCAAAATTGAATATACAAAATAAATTGGAAGCTTACCTTTATGATTAATCAAAGCATTTACATGTTATGCCATTAGAATTATCATATGATTGTCTCTCTGTGCATACATACAAATAGACTCCCACTTGCACTTATATCCAATAACCCATGGATCTCGCCCCGAGTGACCTAACATGGCCATCATGCTTCTATTGTGCAAGTTCTTTTATAGAGGGTTTAGAAATATTTTCTTTAAGTCGGTATTTTGCAAATTTTTTATCTCTTCACTGTAAGACTATTCATATGAGATGGAAGTGCCATAGTATGCTATCCAAGATTCATAGCCTAACTAGTATCTCCATTTTGTAATTAGTATTTCAACTATGTCATAAATTGTTGGAACCTCACACAAGTTCACCCATATGAACTTCTTGATCCATACATTATCCTCTATTGTTATAATAATAGAGATACTTGACTTCTTTTGTAGATTTGAACAACTATCATTAGTTCAGAACCCTTTTCTAGCTTACAGTTCTCATTTTATGTCAAACATAGATTGCAATTATTTTGTTAGTTTGGAAGCTTGCATCGATGTAACTCTTTACACCCAACTCTTCCTTATTACCATAACCAAGAAACCAATCCTTTAAGTGCTTCACAAGAATCTAAAGATGTTCTTTATGGCAGTCCAGTGACTCTCACTAGTATCTGCCATATACCTCCTTATCATCTCTAATACATATAAGATTGCTAGGTAGGTATATATATGTCTTCTCATCTTGTCCAATACATATGAGATGACTAGATATCTTCTTGTCATGTCTAATACATACAATATAATGTTATATCCTCTCGTCATGTCCAATACACATGAGATAACATGACATCCTCTCGTCATATCCTATACAGATGAGATAATGGGATAAGTACATTACATTGCATTCAAGACATATATAATTGTGAATGCATATGACATCTATCCATGTGTTCTTGTTCTGCATAAGCGCTGGGACACTAGGCTCTTGAAAGACTAACTCCATGGAACATGGACACGTTTTCTCTCACTAAGTCTTACATGTTGAACCCTTCACATCTTGCCAATGTATGTGCTCTTACTTAGGTTAAGAATCTTTCTAGATCTATCTCTGTAGATCTTGATCCCTATCTCTTAGGATGCTTTGCTTAAACCCTTCATATAGAAGGTACTTTCCTGGTCAAGTTTTAATATTTATAGGATAAGGGCATTATTTTCCATCATCATGTGGAATAGCACTATGCTCCCACTAAATCTTTTTGTAATAACGAATTCCATCTTCATTCTGACTCAAATCAAACCCTTTAATTGTCTTGTCAAATAGAAGATTCCAATCAGAGATGCTTTCTCCAATCTACCAATTGACTTTTGTAGCTTATAGACTTTATTTACATTATTGGATTTATAAAAAACCATTAGGTTGTGTCGCATACACATCCTCTTAATTATTCCAATTAGGGAATGTGAATTTGTCATCCATATGCCAAATCTCATGGTCATACTAAGCTGCAACATCAAGCATGATCCAGATGGATTTAACCATGGTAACTGGTGAAAAGGCTTCATCATGTTCAACACTTTGAACCAGTTATTAAAACTCTTTGCAACTAATCTACCCTTCCATGTTGGTCTTCTTACAAAAACCCAAATGCACCATATGGGTTTTACCCATTTAGGTGGATCCAAAAAGGTCATACCTTGTTGGTTACATGGAGTCCATCATTGATCTAATGGCCTCAAGTCATTTCTCAGATTCTAATCCCTCAATAGTTTCCAGGTAAGTTGTTGACTCATCTCTATGATCAACTAGTCACCCTTCGAATTATAAGATATCATAATCTTTCAAACTCAAGTCATGTTCTACTAGAACTATGAGTTCTATGTTTATATAAGGAACTTGAGATTCCACAACAACTTGTGATCCTCCATGTTCCTATTGTACCTCATTAGGTTCTATGTGTTTTTATTTTTCTCATACATTTTGAGTTCTACTTTTACTTTGACTGATTCCTTTGGAACTAAGTTCCTTTTTAGGAATACAGTCATCCAGACTAACAAACACTTTGTTGTCAGATTGGGATAAGAGTAGTCTTTAACAATATAACATTCATGTGATTTTGTGGACAAATATTTTAAGAAATAATTTTCTTATAAAATCCTTCATTCCAAATCACTATAAAAGACACATTAGGAATCCTCCCATGACATAACTCATATGGTGTCCTTTTGAACCATTTTAGATAGTACATTGTTTTAGTGTAAAGCTTGTACTTAAAAGAAAATGTAAGATCAGCTAGATTTGTTGATAATCACACCATGACTTAACACGGTGTGATCCCTTCTTTCTAATACACTATAATGATATATTATCATTGTTTTTCTGGTGGATTTCATCATGATACACTATCATGATCTCCTGGAAAGTCCTCAAACTGTTGGTTAAATATTTCAACGTTGATCACATCAATGTATCTTAATACTTTACCAAGTGAGTTACGTAATTTATTCATAATCTCCTTGAACACTTGAAGAGATTCATACTTGTATTTCATTAAATACAAATTTCAATATCTACCGATCACATCAGTAAATATAATGAAGTTCTTGTAACTACCTTTAGCATTCATTCTAAAAGGTCTACGTACATCAATATGTACTAGTCCTGATGGAATAGTCGATCTCCTACTACATCTAGTGAAGTTGCTTTTGTCATATTGTTCAACAAATAAGAAATACATGTATCTATTGGTTCAATAACCAAAAGAGTCTAGACAACCATCATATGGATTCTAGAAATGCATTTCTCATTTATGCACTCTAGATGATAGTGCTATAGGTATTCAGTTTGTTTGAGTTATCAAGTCATTTAGTATATGTGTCATACACATTTTTATTTACAACTATCAAGTATAGTTTTTGAGACATAGGGAATTTCCATAAAAGATCATATCTTTTAAAATGAAACATAATGTTCTTACAAAACATATGATGTTTTCAAAAATGGAAAGTACATAATAGCAATTCACTAATTCTATTGTGTGCCCATGAATGACAATTTCCAACTATAGAGGTAGAAACCATTGCTCGACACAGTTCTAGAACTACTTCTCAGGTCCTAAAGTTGAGATATCTTTCTCCATCTTCTTCCTGAGATCCTTTACAAGGATGATGCTCTTTCCAAAGTCTAGATAGGTGACAATGGTGGCACTTTCTTTTCTTAATCCTTTAAGTGAAAAAGGACATATTCCTTTTACACTTACCCTTCTCCATATATTGAGTGTATAAGACTTGGACTTTGTCTTAGCCTCAGAACACTTCTTGGCCTTACCTTTGCCCTAGGACTCACTTTCGCCGATCATCATCATGGATTTGTCCTTCTTCTTTCTTGCTTTGGCATCAATATGCCAATCATTTTATAAGCTGATTATATGATTCATGCAGTGCTTGCATAAACATATCCATGGTTAACTCTTGACCTAAGAGAAATCCTAGTCATTTCCACATGTCCAATCATATTGAGCACATGGGGTTCTACTCGACCTCCCTTTGTCAGTTTGCACTCAACTAGCATTTTTGAGACATTATACCTTCTTTGCCTTACATGATTCTTAAGATGTGTTACCATCTTGAGAATTTCCATGTTTGTTCCTGCAACTCATAGTTCATACAATATAGTATTAGGTATTCAAATGTCTATGGCATCGTTGGCATGCTTCCTATAAGCATCCATTTATCCTGAGTCACATTTGGAGCGGGTTCCTCTAGCATTGGTCTACCAAGGACATAGAGCTTTCGCTCATTGATGAGAACATTTCTCAAAGCCCTTAACCAAACGTGGAACTTTATCCTATTTGGTCCTTCTTGAGGACTAATTACAACTTGTACGTGATTGTGTTTGCATTTGATTCTACAAAGAAATATTGCAATTTTTCAAAACATTTTTTATTTGATTTTATTTGAAAAATGTGCTGATATCAATTAGGTCTTTAACTAACTGCTGCTCCCACTATTTTATTCAAATTGATAGCCCTCAATATCAATTCTAGAGATTATAGCATACAATCTTCTAGTCAGACAAGATCCAAAATAATCCAACTATTACCCGGCCTACACCAGCTTCCATAGTCAATTATAAAGGTAGGCAATCATACCAATTGCATCATATGCAACTCTTGGATAGATGATATGTGAAACTCCTTGCCATGATCATCTGCATTCTTCTGGGCTTATACTCTCTAAGAATCACCAGTTAAGTCTGAACCAAAAGTCGAAACGATAATAATGCACCCTGGTAGGGAGGAAACTACACTATTACCCTCACACTTCCATGAGATAAACAGTGCACCACGCTAGGACATAAACTACGCTGGGTTAATCAATCTTTTCATGTGTGCCACTTTTAGAAGGCATCTAAGACTTAATATATTAATTGAGGGAGTTTGTATGTATAAATACATATACTTTATCCAATCACCACATATATAGTACATATTGTATACATGCTATAACCACAAATGAGAACATGCAATAAATAAAACACACAAGTGATGGTTATGGCCATACTAATATAATTCCTTGGAGCCACAAGGAATTACAACCACCTATGGTCCACATCATATGAAACCTGTTGTTGGTGAAGATTTGTGCTTGAGCCAATCCTGGTTGATCGGTTCAACTCTTGAACCGGTCGTCTCGCCTCCTGGTTGCTCGGTTGGGCTCTTATGAAGCAGTCATCTGGTTCTCAGCTCCAAGCAGTGTCTAGACACCTCTAGTTGGTCAGTTGGGCCACCAGTGAATCAATTTGTACTCTTGTCATTTGGCCTCCTCGGTCCTCCAATTGATCGGGTCATCTCACGAGCCTGTCACTTTGTCTTTATGCATGTCATTATCTCACATCAAAACATAAATTAAAACTATCCTATTTCTAATTACATTGTATATGAGGAAATATCAAGTTATATTCGATGGGAAATAGGAGGAAGAGCATTAATTTACATTTAGACATTAGAGAGATGCTTGGTATGCAAAACAATTAATAATAGGAATGAATAACCACATCCATGCACACATAGATCAGGGGTTTTGGCCATAACCATGCTTCACATCCACCATCAAAACTAATTTTATGGCGATGTGTGTGAATTGCATATATATATATATTCATTTGGGATCTTTATGTGTTGATTTAGATGGATGTGCACATCAACCAATTTATATATACACATCGCATGAAATAAATAAACACAGTAAAACCAAAATCCAATCATATCTATTATCCCAAAATATAATTAATTGATGTGAATCTGATACATCTGTAGGGAAATATGACATCAGGTAGAAAGCGGAAACAAAAACTTTAGTGACATATTTCTCATAAACCAGGAGATCGTGTCAATAACTATGCAATGGGAAGGATGTTTTCATGAAGATATACCTAGTCCTGGAGCAAGTCCAATGACAATCCTCATAGATGTAGATGCATAGTCTATCTTAGATGGTATATGTACAACTTCTAGTTGCACTGGGACTCGTGTAACTACTCCTCCATGGACAGTAGACTCGGACAACTGCTGCAACAACTCCTGTTATCTCACCGCAAACTATGAGTTTATGTTGCCCTCCTAGAAGCAGCGAAAGGACTCCTACCTCTAGAGTAGTCCATACGTACCAACTAGAACTCATGTCATCATGCTAGATAGACATGAAGGAGTTGTCCCTCCCGTTGGTATACTAGTCACCAACCTTCTCTCCCATAACAATGATCCTCAATCGTTTCACTCCCTTGACTATCCCTCCCTAGTCGGCGAGGACTTGTTTGGGCTCTCATGGTTACGACAACTAGAGAGGTCAACAACTATTAGAGAAACTAATTCTCAATTGTCTGGGTTGTGCTCTGGGAAGCCCCCCATACTCCTCTATTTATAGTAGAGGCCAGGGTCCAGGTTCCCAATCTGTGCGGGAGTGGAAGGGATAGGAAGATCTCAAAATTTTGCAACAATTCTAAAAGTTTCACAACCTACGTGTGATGAAACAATCGTCTCGCTCAGTGAGACAGTCCTTTAGGACATGAGAGGTCATTTCACACTTTCCAATTTTGCACATATGTCAACAATTCAATTCCAATTAGTGCACGTGATTACGTCATCACCAATCCCATGTGCAATCGAATTGCACCCCCAAAATGGTCATTTGGTGCAACTGAGATAAGCATCTCGCACTAGGCCAGACAGTCATTTTGCATAAGCAATACGGGCGTCTCACATGCTGGGCTAGGTAGAATTCCAACCAATGTACAATACAATCAGCCTGACACTCCAAATGACTCTTTCTCAACACTTGAACTGATCATTTGGAAGTCTAGTTAGCTGATCCATTGTGTGAATTGAAATACCTAAACACATTAATAATCAATTTAATCACCATTCAAGATCAAACTCCTCTTCTAGATGAGTTCCTATGTTTGTGAGCCTATAGGTCCTTACGTTGGCAGTGAATGTCCATAACAACTTATGAAATCACAAGCAATGAGCGGTGACTAATCACACATCATTGCTACCCAAGTAATTGGAAAGTTGGAGAACAACTTCAACCTACAATATGTGTATTGTGTTACATTGTTTGTATAGTTTCTTTGTCGATGATATCCAGATTGAACTAGAGGCATGGAGCAGTGATCCTTATTATTATTATTTAATCTTGTTTCTTGAACTAGAGCAGGCTACATGAGATATATTTAAGCTCAATATCACATATTGACTCACATGCGTATTGCCATACTTTTCTCAGTCTCACTAATCAAGAGACCTTGGATATTATACTCCTATAGTAGGGACAAATCCCATCTCTATCACTCACAGTCAGTCCCCATATGTCAAAGTCACCCAATCATCACCTTTATAACAACCCATGTTTCAGGACTACACTTGATGATGTCAAAGTGTACCCAACGACATGTGATGGGTGTAGTGATTTTAGGCCTAAGAACCACAACCACCACCATCATTGTGACAATTGAATATGACTTCCATGATGATGGATTCCATGTGTCAGTCTCATGGTGGGTCTATGCGATACAATGTTTTCTAACATGTATCTGTGTGCTTGGTTTGATATTGCCATATCATGACTAATGAGACTCTGTCATCAACCACATCACACTCTGATCTTATGTGTTATTGATTTCTATCAACCTTCCATAACAACAACCAATTAGGGACATAATGAGAATGTATATATGTACTCTTAACATCTGTATGATCTCATTGTTCAGGTCCTCAGCCTAAATACATAGTCATTGTGTAATATCATTCTCTACAAATTTATTATGCTAGTCAATATCTCATAAGTGAATATACAAAATACATTGGAAGCTTTCCTTTATGATTAATCAAATCATTTACATGTTATGTCATTACAATCATCATATGATTGGCTCTCTAGGAATACATACCAACAATGGGATCTAGATGTGGAGTTTTATATAATGCTAGAGCTTAAAATGGATGCTTTTGGAAAGGATCTTGGGTACGTTTAGTTTCATTTTGTCTCTACCATCACTAGTACTAATCTATACCAATTCCTTACATTTTCCTCATCTAATTAGTTTCCTTCTCACTTTTTTTTTTATATTTTAGAGTCTTTGGGATTCAACTCCTATGTGGGATATGAAGAAAAGATTTTGGTGGATACCTTAAGGGTTTATTTTCTTCCATATATGCCCGAAATGTCTTTCTCTTTAAAATATATGATAGTATGTTTTAGTCCTTCTCAAAGGAAAACAACCTTTATAATTCATCATTAGTCAACTTTGAGTAAATCACTGAAGGCCGAAGTGAAAGTATGATTTTCATATACCTTCTGGTTACTTTTTAATTATTCTCTCTAGACTATAAAATTATAAATGAATAAGTGTCTTCAAATATCTTTTGTAATTTTTAGTTAATACATATGATTCAATTATTTAAAGAATAGTAAAAAGGATACATTTGATTGAACTAATAGTAATTGATATTAAAGTTGTATTGTTCATCTAGAAAGGTAATCAATAGGTTTGGATCATAAATATCTGTAGAAACATATTTGTATAAATACTTTTTCATCATATACCATTGAATTTGAATTTATTTTTTTAATATTCCATACCAAAATAATGAAATTTAATGTCAAGTATGTTGGATAATGAGTATGTTGTACTATTGACTATAATGAGGTTACTGTATTACATGGAATGTGATGAGATGATACCAATGTACATGATATAGTTACTTGATATAATTATTGTAAACATGAATAGAATGAGGAAGATCAACTTATGATGTTTTGTATTCGCAGGACACACCTATATATATGAACTTGGGTGGTGACCAATAACCCAATTGCGTAATGTGAGACTTCCCATATATATAAAGGAATACAATAAAAGAATAATGAATAATTCTTATACTTATTATTCTAACACTGCCCTCAAGCTCGTGCATATATATTGTAGGCACCGATTTTATAACATAGGAATTTGACCTGAATAAATTAAGTGATTCAGTAAATAGATCTGCTACTTGATCTTTAGACCCAACTGGGACAAGCATGATTTACTGATCTTGAATCTTTTCCCGAATGAATGACAATCAATGTTGATGTGTTTAGTTCTTTCATGAAAAATTGGATTAGAAGCAATGTAGAAAATAACTTGGTTATCATGGTGGAGCTCCATTGCCTTATATTGGGTGTATCCAAGTTCTATGCAGATGTTTTTGGTCCATGATAGATCACTGGTGGCAAGAGCCATGGCTTGGTATTCAGATTCAACATTAGATCATGCTACAAAAGTTTTCTTTTTTTTTTTTACTTTTCTAGGATACTCGATTGCCTCCCATAAATACACAACATCCTGAAATAGACCTATGACCATTAACATATCTGGCCCAATCAACATTAGAGAATCCCTACACTTTGAGATGTCCATGATTTGAGTATCATATTCCTTATCCTGGACTCTTCTTGTGATATCAAAGAATCTAGATGACAACCTCCATTTGACTAGTATGTGGCTTATCCATAAATTAACTAACCACACTATTAGTAAAGGATATATCTATATGAGTAACAGTAAGATAATTAAGTTTTCCGACCAATCGTCTATATCTTCCTAGATCTTCAAGTGGCTCTCTTGCTCCTTATATAACCTGACCCTAGGATTTGTTGGAATATCCACATGTTTCACTCTAAGCAGACCCATTTCTTAAAGTAGATCAAGAATCTATTTTCTTTGTGATACAATAATACCATCTTGGGATCTAGCCACTTCAATACCCATAAAGTATTTTCACAGGCCTGAATCTTTAGTATGAAATTTATTTTTGATGAAACTTCTTGAGAAGTAGAATGAAATGTTGATTATCTCCAGTGATAACAATATAATTAACATATACAACAAGGAAGAGAACAACCTAGGACCTTTGTTGATTGAATCCTGAATGATTAAGATCATATTGTAGGAGATCATTCTCTAGGAGTGTGTTGCTAAACTTGACAAACCATGCTTTTGGAGACTGTTTGAGCCCATATAGTGACTTATGAAGGCAATAAACAAGATGAGACTCCCAAGAAGTAACAAACTAAGGAGGTTTATCCATATAGATTTCCTTTGACAAATCACCATGGAGAAAAATATCCTTAATATCCAGCTATTGCAGAGGCCAAGAAAAATGAGCAGCCAAGGAGATAAAAAGTTGAACATAGGACATTTTAGCTACCAGATAAAAGGTATGAGGTAGTCTTCTCTATATACTTGAGTATATCCCTTAGCCACTAGTCGAGTCTTGAGACGATCAACAAAACTCGTAGGCCCTACTTTCATAGAGAAGACCCATATCAGTCAACAATAGCCTTGAGTTTTGGAATAGGGACAAGACTCCATGTTTGATTTTGTCAAAGAAAATTCATCTCATTTTCCATTGCAAGATGCCAGCCTAGGTGACCCCGACAAGAGATACATAACTAGGTATAAAAGTATCAGATATGGGTGAGATAAAGGTTTTGTATGAAGGATATAAAGAATCATAGAAAACAAAATTGCAAATGGGGGGAAGAGTACATGATCATTTTCCTTTTTGAAGTGCAATTTGTAGATCAAGAGAGCTATTATTGCTGAGATGATCTCCAGACTGAATGTTGATTGAAGGAGGGATACCATTTGCATTGTCTAATACTTGTTGTAGACTATTTACCTCCATATGTGATTCACCTTAGACAGGGGGATCAAACGACAAGATTTCAATAAACATGGGAAGTGGGAGAGCTTCCTCAAGTTCCCTAACATATCAAGACTCTCCAAAAATGGAGTATCTTCAAAAATGGTGACATCAACATACGCTATAAATTTTCATTCAACTGGGTTGAAACATTTGTATCCCTTTTGAGTCTTAGTATAATCGAGGAACACACATTTGGAAGCTTTGAAACTGAGTATATCCCTACAAAGTCCAACATTCTAAACAAAACAAACACATCTATCTTTTTTTGGGAGAAACATTATATATGGGATGGTTTTCACAAAGGAGATGGAATGGTATGCAATTGTTTAATGACGATGACATGAAATTAGTGAGATATGTAGTAGTAAGAACAACATCTCTCCGGAGTTGTTTTAGGACTTTCATGTACAAAAGAAGGGTGTGAGCTATTTCAAAAATATGACAGTTCTTTCATTCAACCACCCCATTTTGTTGAGTTGTGTGTGGGCAAGAGGATTGATGGATAATCCTTTTTGAATAAAATATTCTTTGGCATTATGGTTCAAAGAATACAAATACGATGAGAAAATTATGTTTCAATCTCATTATCAGAACTTTAGATTATAGCTAAAATTTTAAATGATCTCTCATTAAGTATAACCATGTGACTATGAAAAAGTCATCAATAAAAGAAACAAATAGCTACATTTTAAAGGAACCCGACATGATCCCCAAACGTCTGAATAAATAATCTCACACTGGTGACTTAACACTCATTTGATCCTTAGCCCTAAAGTTAGATCGATGGTGCTTTCCTAACTGACATGGATCACATTCTAATCTACAAAGACTAGACAACTAAGGAAGAAGAATCTTAAGTTAATCCAGTGACATGTTTCCAAGCTGACTATGAATATGAAGAGGAGCAGCTGCTACACACACTTTGGAAGTTAGATCGAGATAGTAGAGACATACAAATTCGTACCCTCCACCAATCACCTACTACATCTGAGGTCCTGCATACCAAAATCATTAGGGATAAATGAAATTAAGGCTTGAAGAGAATGAGTTAATTTTCTTATGGAAAATAATTTAAAGGGAAACTCTGGAACAAATAATTTTGATGGTAGTGTGATTCTAGGTAAGGGTTGGATGGTTCTTGTGCCTTGTACATGCACTTTTGAACCATTAGAAATGGTAACTGGTAGAAGAGATGATCAACAGGTGGATAGGTTAGAAATAAGATTGCTTGTACCTATAATGTGAATCGTTCTACACAAATAATGAACACAAGAAGACAAACCTATATAAGAAGCTTGAGATATGCATGCAGTGTGATCACCATGAGCACCCAAATGTTAAGAGAAGGAGGTCGTAGATGCAATAGATGATAAAGCTGGTTGAGAAGACGTGTATTGGAAGAATTGATTCTAATCATCATTAATCACCTGAATTTGGCGGCTGGTATCTTCTACAGTATCTTTAGTGGATGCAACATTGGAATATGAAGTTGTTGGAGGATATTTGTTGATCTCATAGCAAGTTTCTTTGAAGTGACCCATCTTTCCTTATGGGTACATTTTGGGTGCACTCATCCTCTAGGAAGTCTTCCTACATGGCATCCTTGTCCTTGTCCTCCTAATCCTCATCCATGATTATAAAAACCAATATTGGTATGACTATTTGTAGCAACAACCATGGTAGATTTATCCAATGAGGTGTGTGGAACAAGATCCATAAAAGAACGGGAGACTTGCTAATAAGGTTCAACTAATTTAGGAAGTTCAAATTAAATAAGGATTTAACTACAAACTCCTTCACACTCGTGTTAAAAACTAGCTAGAAATTAGATTATTGACATCTAATCTCTCTATTTATAGAGTTCTTTGAGGTCCACAATAAAAGGAATTAAAGAAAGAAGATCATCAGTGATTTGAGCTACTTCCCCAATGTATTGAGTTAGAGACTTATAATATTGTTGAAGATTATACATCTCCAAGTCATCTTGTACAAGAGATATTGGATTCATACATGATATTGAGATGATCCCATGCATGCTTTCATCTCTCAAAATGGATAGTAACATTAGCAACATGCTCCTCCATGGAATTCTATACTTTAGATAGAAGATTTGCATCAGTTTGCTTCCATTGATTTGAAGTATCATCCTTAGGAGGATCCTCCTTCATATTATTATACTTCACTTGTCCTTTGAACAAAATATTGACTAAGTAACTCCATTTAGTGAAGTTCTTGTCATTCAGTTTTTGAGTAGTGATAATCTAATCACAAACAATGAGAGGGGACATTGATACCTTCACATCTTCTTTAAACATGATAACAACAGACTATATACACAATGTGTATGAGAGATATACAACATGTAGTACAAAAAACATGGGATGTCTAGATGCATGCAACATGTCATGCAGGTGTAAGATCACCTTTTGACAACACAACATTTCCAGATGCAACATGGTTTGTAGAGTAATTCTTGCCTTCAGACAACACGACGTGTCTAGATGCGACTAAATGTGTAGCTTACTTTCTAAATAGAGACAAGTGCTTCCTGATGAAGGCACACAACCTATAGAATAGGGAACATTCAATGTTCCATACCATTGGGGTAGATCTTTAGGAGAAACATCTAGAAACGTTCTATCCTAGCTCCAATGATGATCCCCCTCTTCTCGAAAAAAACCTCCTTTTTATAGATCTAGAGGATGAGAGAGAAAAATTGATTCAGATAAGAAAGATCACAATCATGGTGATTAAGATGACTTCTAACACAAAAGAGATGATGATCCATATCTGATTTTGATAATGGAGATGACTTCCGCCACAATAGAGATGGCAACCTAGATCTGGGTGATGGAGATGATTTCCAACACTATAAGGAGGACGATGATGGTGGAGATGACTTCCATTGTGAAAAGTCATGACAACACTGGAGATGACTTCCACCATGGAAAAAAGAGGAGACAATGAAGTCTGTGAGGATGACTCCTTGATGGCGGATGTTGTGGCACAACTCTCTCATGGGAATTATAGCAACTCCTACTCTGATACCATGTAAACATGAATAGAAAGAGGCTAAGAAACTTGTGTTGTTTTGTATTCATAGGGCACGCCTATATATATGGACTTGGGTGGTGTCCTATAACCTAATTACACAATTTGGGACTAATCTCATAT
The DNA here is from genome assembly GCA_963693085.1 of Alisma plantago-aquatica. Classification (NCBI taxonomy): domain Eukaryota; kingdom Viridiplantae; phylum Streptophyta; class Magnoliopsida; order Alismatales; family Alismataceae; genus Alisma; species Alisma plantago-aquatica. The sequence goes on along the minus strand of OY856409.1, from coordinate 1,117,585,515 downwards.
ATACAAAGGAATGGAATAAAAGAATACTTAATAATAAATATTTATTAGTCTAACAATTATGAGTATATAATTGGTTATTTATTTGAAAGATGACTCTTGAATAGTGACAACGGATTAGGGTTTTACATATACTTTTGTTAATTGAATTAATTATGAAATAGTGCATTATTAGTGAAAGATTAGGTTTACTACACCATTTTTATTATTAAACATAGTTTCATACTCAACAAAAAAGCCATTCATATTACAAATAAATGTGAGTTATATAATAATGTACAAAGTTATATCTAATGGTGTAGATGAGTTGGAGACATGAATATAGTATATATTTTTTCCCATTATATCTGAATGAGGATAAGTGAAACAATTAATACTCATATAAGTCTAATGGAATAATAAACATGAACACAAAATCATGGGTTTCCTAGACTAAGCATCAATTACCTTGGAATTCATGAGAATTCTATAATACCTCGTGAAGGTGGATGCAAGACATCTATTAAGAAAGGTATGAAATTATGTAAGTAGACTATTAAGATGGAGAAACAAATCCGTTCAACTTTATATGCCTCAATGTCCAAAGCCCTAGAAATTGCATTCTATGGAGTTCATTTTGAGTTTCTGAAGTAAGAGCAAGGTAAATTGTTTAATGATATATCTACTTGGAAATTACCATATGCTTAAAAACCGATCTATTATTTTTCATGTTTATTTAGTCAATAAGATTTGAAAAGAAAAAGTTTAATCTATTAAGATTTTTTATGTAACCAGGTCATATGGTTGTTTGGACTAGTCTAGAAGAAATAAAGGAACTTTAAGAGCTTTCATAGATCATGATGAGGATTTTTTGAACTCTCATGAGGACCTTTTTTCCAACCAAAGGTTTTGTCTTGGGTCTCTTTTTATCAGATAAGCTTTCTATGTAGAAAATCAAGTGGAATCAAAATCTTCTAAATGATATACACAACTTAGGATTTTCTTTCCAAAAGTCATTATGTCAAAAATATATAGGAAAAATAAAATATAATTATATTTTGGTTTATCTTGTTCTCATATAATATAAAAATAGCCTCAAATTACTCCCAAATCTTAATTTAAAAATTGGGGTTTAGCATGAATTTCCTAGTCTAATAATTAATAAAATGCAAGTATTGTTGGATAAATTGGACATTATGATAAATCCCTTTGTTTCGATGATGACAAACATTTCATTCTTATTTATCTGACGAGCTACTTGAGTGTGCAGGATGACACAACTATAAGGGAAATCCAACATGAAGTATTTATATTTTCATGCAAATGTAATCATTGTAAAAACTTGTACAGAATTATAATGTACAAGTACTTAGAATCGCATGTAAATCAAGCATTGGTTTTTCCCTAGCTAAACACCACACTTAGTTAGGTCATCTCCTTCTAAATAGATCACATAATGCACACTCATGCACATACTTAGTATCTTAATTAAAAGATTGAAAACAGAGTCAATCTCGGTCGACCACACTCCTCGACCGAGACACTCTCGGTCGACAAACTTCTCGACCGAGATTGACCAAAAGTAGCCGTTAGACACAGCAGTTGACAGTTGCAAATCAACGTTAATCCAGAGAGCCTGTCGGTCGACAAATCCTCGACCGACTGGGCATCTCGGTCGACAAGTCCTCGACCGAGATGGTCTCTGACAGCAACTGCAGAATTAATTAACTAGCCGTTGCTAATGCGCCTAACTTATTCCTAACGGCTAGTTAAGCACTAGGAACCCCCTAGAAGTTGTCTAGAATGTCCTTAAGTATACTTAGGTCATTCCTATAAATAGGACAAGCCATAGGACACTAAAAGACACTTCTTACACTTGCTATACTTGAGAAAATACTTGAGCCCTCTTGTGCAATCTGTGTGAATTGAGCTTTGTGATCAATTGGCCATTTTCCCTTTAGCTCAAGCTCGTCCTATAGGCTAGATTTTCCTAACCCTAGCAATCACAAGTCCATCATATTGGCTAGGAAAATCCAAACGCTTGATCTAGGGAAATCAAGCCTTGAGCTACAAGGATAAGTTGTATTTTCTTTTATTCCCTTCTTGTTCCTTGTATTACTTGTACTCTCCTTGCTACTCCAGGTAGGAGGCTGCGGATTGGAGAGGGTGAAGCTCTTCGTGGTGAAGAGGAAGACTTTGGACTACTTCAGAAGGCTGTCTTGACGGGAAGCTACTTCGGGAGGAAGGCTACTTCAAGGGGGAGCTTGAAGTTACTTCAAGGAAGGCTGCTTCGAGGTTGGCAAGACTACTTCAAGGTGAAGGCTGTCCAAAGGGTGTTTAGAAAGTATTGTAAATTTTATGTAACATCCTTGAGAGGTAATAAAATTTAGTACTTTCAAAATCCCGGTTGGGTAAGCAACCGGGTAGTGGACTGACTCCTTAGTATTTGCTAAGGTGGAACCACTCTAAACACCTGTGTTCCTCTTCTTAATCTTTAGTTTGGTTGTTTAAGTTTAAATTATTTTAAAATCTCTATAAAACTCTATTCACCCCCCCTCTAGAGGTTTTCAATTGGTATCAGAGCAGGCTTCAAGGAGCCCTAACAAGGTCTTGAAGAGATAAAGGGAGGAGGTGACTACAACCACAAGCAAAGGAGCATGGACAAATGTTCAACAAGTTGCAATTGGTGCTTAGGAACAAAGCACTCTACATCTAGATGTCCATGGAGGTCAAAGAAAGAAGATGCACATAAAGAATGTCTCATTGCTACAATAAGTGAGGAAGAAGAAGAAGAGGTAAGCTTGCTTGATTTACCTAAAGAAGAGTTAGTTGCTATTATTGAAGAAACACATAGTAAATATATTGAGTGCAAAAAGAAGCTAAAGAAATCGAATAAAGAAAATGAGGATTTAAATACTAAACTTCTTGCTCTTGAATCTGAAAATGAAGATCTAAAAAGGGCAAATGAAGGTTATGATCTTAAGTTAAAATCGGTAGAAGGAGATTGTAGTCTACTTTCCTTAGAAAAGTTAAATTTGCAAACACAAGTGAATGATCTTCAGAAACAACCTATTTTATGCTCACATTTAGATTATGATAAGGTTGTCAATGAAAGAAACTCTTTAGTATCCGATTTAGATAAAGCAAAGTCGGATATCAAAAGGAGAATGGATGAAATTGTTAAGTTGCAACAAAAAGTTAGAAGTTTAAATAACAATGGCATCCTTGATCAAATCTTAGATAATCCCTATCATCAAATTGGGAGAAGAGGACTAGGTTATAAGCCTAAGGAGAAATCCTATCAACAACCTAGTTGGAGAAGGACACAAGCGAATCAATCCATGAATATACATAGGGGCACATATACATTTGTACCAAAGAACAACCTAGACCAAAATCATAGAAAGAGATATGAGGTTGATTCTATATGTTGCCACTATTGTTTACGTCTTGGACATTACTCCTTCTCCTGCCCATACAAGAAAAAGGATGTTGAGTTGGTATGGGTTCCAAAACCCCCAAATTGATTCGATTAGACTAAGTTGAGATATGACCAAAGCCTTTAATTTGCATATATTTATGTCTATCTCAACTTAACATGAAGGGATAATAACTCGAAATTTAAAAGATTTGATTTAAAAGTTATCTTGATCTAAATTGAATTAAAATTTCACTTGAAAACTATTACTGAAACACATTTCAGAAACAAAACAGAAACTTTCTCGGTCGAGAAACTGTTCGACCGAGAACACTTTCGGTCGAAAAATAGTCGACCGAGCAGATTACTGTTTTCAAGTTCTGCTGTATCTATTATTCTAATGTTGCTATCAATTTGTTATAAATGTTTGTTCAAGATTAAATTGCAGGAAATATTTTGAATCAAATCATATTGATCTCTCTGCATAAAATCTTTAAATATATTGCAAAAATGATATATGAAGACTAATTTTTGAACAAACCTTACTCCTTGGTTAAAGAAAGTTTATTAAGCATGTTTTGTCTTAAAAACTGAAAACTCATGAAACATGAATAAGATTCTTTTGGACTATCATCAAATTGATTTGAAAATAAATCATGTTAGTTTAAAATTAAGGAAATTACTATTTCACATAAATTATCCTAAGTATTTCTTGATCCATGTATGCAAACCATGAATAGTCATTGCTCGTTATCATTGTGATTCAGTTCATATGAAGATATCATTTTGCACAAATGATAAAACTTAATGGCACAAATGCATATAAGTGCTCTACAGTAAAATTGCTGAATAATCTTTTGACGGATCTATGTGCCATCTATTTGTTGTTAATAATTATTTTACATGCAAAACTAGTTGAGATTTGACCTAAACTGATTATTGATATCATAATGTCTTATCTCAACACAATTGAGCTTTAAATTGCATTATCTCTTTTTGTTTGAAATCAATTAAAATTCTGATCACTTTTCAGAAATTCGGTCGGTCGAACATTTGTCGACCGAGTGCATCTCGGTCGAGAAGCTGTCGACCGAGAATATCACTGTTTTTCAGAATGTTATAAAACTGCTGAATTCGTATGAAATTGATCAAAATTGTTGTCTAATTGTGATTAATGACTGTACAATAAAGCATAAGCTATGGAAATCATCTTTGAAAGATTATGCTTAGTTTAAAGAACATTTCTACATGATTTTATTGTTACATCATGGATATGCTTTAATCATTGAGCATGATGTTGTGTTAACACAAATAGATAATGATAATTGCATGATTCTTGATGATAAGCAAGCAAAAGGACTTATTGATGATTTATACTTAGAAATGCTTGCAAAGAATACAAATGTCTTCAATTGGTATCTTTAAAAAATTTGAAATACTCATTATGCTTTCATGCTTAGTATCACTTAAAAATGCATCAAATTGACATGAATGTAAAACATGCTTTCTAGAAAAATCAAGTTCAAAAACTTCATTATGATGCTCATTTTTAAATTCTCATAATAGATATATCTTAATATGCTCAAAATTAATATTTATAGCTATCTGCAGAATTTACACTTCATATATGAATGTTTATCTTGGAAATCTGCAGAATTTGCCTCTTGGTTGAAACAAAATTTAGCCAAGGGGCGCTTCGGTCGTAGTCAAGGGCGACCTAAAATAAGCTTTGACAAATATGCTTATTTGGACATCATTCTAGTAAACTTAATCTTAGTATATTTTTTGATAAAAGTCAAAATCAAAACTTAAAATTATTTGTGACCTTAATAGTTTTAAATTGCTTTAACTTATAAGATTAAGGGGGAGCTCATAAAAACAAATTTGATCAAAAGCTCATTAAAGCTAGTCATAACCTTAGCATTCTCAAATCTATGAAGAAATCTATGACGAAATCTAGGAAGAAATAAGAAATATATGAATCTCCATAAAAATGATATATCTTGTTCTTAAAGGAATTCTCTAATCAATTCAGGGCTTAACATCCCTTGTATTTGGTTAGAGACATCTTTATGTATTATCAGCTTAAGGGATTCTCATATCATTTTTAGGGCTTAACATCCCTTGTAAAATGGGTGAGAAATCAATAGATATATGCCATGAACCTAACATGATCTCATATCATTTCAAGGCTTAACATCCTTTGCAAATGATTGAGAAATAAATTGTGGCTAAATTAGACAAAAATGAAATCCATGTTCTTAAATAGGATATCTATTTAAGGGGGAGCAAAATATAAAATTAAGGGGGAGAAGAAAACTATTCAAAATGGATATCTTTTTGAAATGACAAAGGGGGAGAAAGAATAAATATAAAATCAACCATATAATATAAAAATAAGTTTCATATTGACAGCCAACACTCACTTGCAAAACAAGAAAGGCTACAAAAGGTAATCTTCAGGTATGAAACTTACATGCTTTATATTTCCTATTTTATACTTAAGGAAATGTTTGTCATCTTCAAAAAGGGGGAGATTGTTGGATAAATTGGACATTATGATAAATCCCTTTGTTTCGATGATGACAAACATTTCATTCTTATTTATCTGACGAGCTACTTGAGTGTGCAGGATGACACAACTATAAGGGAAATCCAACATGAAGTATTTATATTTTCATGCAAATGTAATCATTGTAAAAACTTGTACAGAATTATAATGTACAAGTACTTAGAATCACATGTAAATCAAGCATTGGTTTTTCCCTAGCTAAACACCACACTTAGTTAGGTCATCTCCTTCTAAATAGATCACATAATGCACACTCATGCACATACTTAGTATCTTAATTAAAAGATTGAAAACAGAGTCAATCTCGGTCGACCACACTCCTCGACCGAGACACTCTCGGTCGACAAACTTCTCGACCGAGATTGACCAAAAGTAGCCGTTAGACACAGCAGTTGACAGTTGCAAATCAACGTTAATCCAGAGAGCCTGTCGGTCGAAAAATCCTCGACCGACTGGGCATCTCGGTCGACAAGTCCTCGACCGAGATGGTCTCTGACAGCAACTGCAGAATTAATTAACTAGCCGTTGCTAATGCGCCTAACTTATTCCTAACGGCTAGTTAAGCACTAGGAACCCCCTAGAAGTTGTCTAGAACGTCCTTAAGTATACTTAGGTCATTCCTATAAATAGGACAAGCCATAGGACACTAAAAGACACTTCTTACACTTTCTATACTTGAGAAAATACTTGAGCCCTCTTGTGCAATCTGTGTGAATTGAGCTTTGTGATCAATTGGCCATTTTCCCTTTAGCTCAAGCTCGTCCTATAGGCTAGATTTTCCTAACCCTAGCAATCACAAGTCCATCATATTGGCTAGGAAAATCCAAACGCTTGATCTAGGGAAATCAAGCCTTGAGCTACAAGGATAAGTTGTATTTTCTTTTATTCCCTTCTTGTTCCTTGTATTACTTGTACTCTCCTTGCTACTCCAGGTAGGAGGCTGCGGATTGGAGAGGGTGAAGCTCTTCGTGGTGAAGAGGAAGACTTTGGACTACTTCAGAAGGCTGTCTTGACGGGAAGCTACTTCGGGAGGAAGGCTACTTCAAGGGGGAGCTTGAAGTTACTTCAAGGAAGGCTGCTTCGAGGTTGGCAAGACTACTTCAAGGTGAAGGCTGTCCAAAGGGTGTTTAGAAAGTATTGTAAATTTTATGTAACATCCTTGAGAGGTAATAAAATTTAGTACTTTCAAAATCCCGGTTGGGTAAGCAACCGGGTAGTGGACTGACTCCTTAGTATTTGCTAAGGTGGAACCACTCTAAACACCTGTGTTCCTCTTCTTAATCTTTAGTTTGGTTGTTTAAGTTTAAATTATTTTAAAATCTCTATAAAACTCTATTCACCCCCCCTCTAGAGGTTTTCAAGTATAAGTAAAAGCAACTAAAATGTTAATAAAATTAAATGAGCCCTTAAAATCTAATAAATTAGTGTTAATAGAATAGATTGTGGATGGGCCCTTACAATCCCCATTAATTTTATAATTTATTACCAATGCACAAGGAAGGTTAGGATGATATCATTGCATGTTGTCCTCCAACCAGTATACCACTTCCTCAATTTGTAGTGTCCCAAAATTATCTTCACCATACATTATTTTTTGTGCTCCAATTCCAATAATTAACCACAACATGATTATTATGCATGTTCTCTAGGTTTAATTCAATGCTAACCCTAAAGCTCCAATTCCAAAAAACAAAAAACATGATCAAAGTGGGAAACGTATTGTGAACAAGGTCATTAGATAATTTTTCACAAACAAGGACAACAATATTTTTAGATAACATATGATCACATGACATGATTTTCTATATTCATATAAGAACAATATACAAAATTCTTCGAGATTGAGATGTTTGAAAATACACTGTATTTATATAAGAACAATATATAAAGTGTTTCCATCACATTATGCAAACAAGTTCCAACATATACATACACACAGACAGACAAACATACTTACATACATACACATATGTATGCATTTATGTATATATATTCTATTAAAATGTTTTATACTACTCTATATAAATGCAATCCTAGTAATATTCTTAATATAGAAGAAAATTATTATTACTATGTTTATGTAAAATTGAGATAGTTACTTTGGAATCTAACCTAGGAATGACCTATTCTTGAGTTATTGGTTTGGTCTATGTTAGATAAGCCCACCTAGGTCACAAGAGTAGAGGAAACCTAATCTAACCCACAACACAGAAAGAACAAATATTAATATTAATTAATATCTCTCACTTAATTACCAATCCAAAATATAGTAGGTTGTTATGAATAAACTACCATATTCACAATTGAACTATAACATTGCACATTAATAATATTATCTACGAAATCAAATATTATTAACACTTAAAAATGATAGACATGTGTGATATAAACAAAATAACTATATAAAATTCTCGCCTCTTGGGAATAAAATTTTTGGTTTCTGTTGAAATGAATTTAGGTTCATCATGCACTAGGATCCTAGTTCACTGTGCATTGTAGTTATAAATGCGGTTAACTATACATTATAACACTTGTCTAATCTATTGTGGATGAAATAAAACTTGTAAAATACATTTGATCCAACTCTTTATGTCAAGTGAATTGGGATAAACTTTCAAATCCATGATGATATGATTGGCATATGTTCCTATCACTTACGTAGGCATCACATACATATCATTCAAATATCCATTGGGTTCATTACCGATAAGGTGTTGTTGTGGTGGTGAGCAAATATGAGACATTTGTTGATCTTTTTACCTTATTATTGTAATGAAACCCCTTAATATTACTCTTTACACTTGTTTACGAAAAAATATCTGGGAATAGCCTTGCTAACCATTACGTTGGGAATCTATATCAATATCGAAGACCCAAGACGATTCAAGAAATGATACATATTTTTTGAATTTCAATCTTGAACAACACCTGAAAACCCAAAATAGTAATTCAGACCTCGTTGCTCATCAAAATTTATATTTCTATATTTTGAATTGAATACATGACAGATAGAAAGGGAAGGAAGTGATGTCGAAAATACATAATTAATGATGGATACAAAATTCAAAACAATATGATTTTATTTAAGAAGACATCCACTACAATTTAAATGGAGAATGAATGTCATAAGAAATATTTTATTCATACAACTATGCAACTATGATAGAGAGTATTTCTACAGTTCAAACTATAGACTAGAAAAATCTTTAATCATAGAGGGGGAAAAGCTCTCTCTGAGATAGAGGAGAAATCTTCTCACTAGAGACAACAGAGCAGAAGAAGAAAAGAAAGCTTGAGGAAATAGACAAATTTGTGGGAGAGAGTGATAGAATGTAAACAACTGAAAAAGAAAGAAGGGAATGGTAATATGGCATTCCTCATATGAACTCCATGGTAATAAATTTATTATGTAAGTTTTTTTCTCATCATAACTATATGAAAAACTCAAATTAAAATATTTTCTACCTAATTCAATCATATAATAATTTAAACATAAATTGTGTCGAGTCAACTAACAAGAATTATATTCATAAACGAGATAAAAAACCCATTATTTTGAAGAAGAAACTAATGTATCATACTTTGAAAATAAATAATCGCCATCGTAGGATCACTTAGAATATATTTCCTAAAATCACACACTTCATTTGAAACCCCATTGAAATTGATGTTTTCTTAATCTACGGCCAAAAAGTACAAAAAAATAATGGAATCTATATTTTTAAAATATTATAGAAAATGAAAAGAATAAAAATACCACTATAAGTGCTACTTTATGCCTTCCTTTTAGAAAACAATATGATAAAAATAAAAATGTAAATTTGAAAGCTTTCTGGGCGTTGAAAAGGAAAATGAAAGTATTTTTTATCAAGGTTCCCTAAATTGTTTTTTTTTGTGTCTTTATAAATGGGAAACCATGAAAGAGGATAGGATGGAAAAATCAAGCTTGAACCCAAATTATTTATGTGGTTTAGAGTCTTAAGTTTTTCAACTCGGTCCAAACATGACTCGAAACCTAATAACCATAAATTATATTTTGCATGGGTCAATGTTTTTGCTTTTGACCAAAATTGACCAAATTGACTCAAAATTTAGAATTATACATTCAAAATAAACTTTAAGATAGTAATTGTTATAACCCAATGGCTTATTAAATGACTAACATATCCCTTATTATGTCTGTTTTTTATTATGCATAACTTTTCTTGTTCCTCTGTCTGAGTCTAAAATGATGTTCTTTTTTCTACACTTTTATGAACCTATTAGGCTACATTGCCAGCCAATAAGGTATAGAGGTCAATCTAGGGAATCTCATTTAAAGAGATTTAAGAGCTTCATAGGAGAATCAAATATAAAATTTAGTTCGTTGCACATATGACATCACTCATGAACTTATCTTTAAATTACTATGCAAAATTTTGATAGTAGTTAGAATGATCATTGTCAAGACGTATTTGAAAAACTCAAGAGATATCTATCTACATTGCAACTTTAAGTGTGATTTCATCCCTTCCGTCTTGTGTCTATCTCCCACTGGAGAACCCATGTGAGGAATCCTTATGCAACACATTGATAATCACAAAACACCATCTACTTTATTTTAAAATATCATAGAAACTACATCATAGTTGATTTGAAATAGGCTTGGATTCATTCTTTTCAATATATATTTTTCGAATGATATATGCTTAATTTATTTATACTTTTGAGTTTCTAAACTCATGTACAAACTACATTAACATTTATATGAATTTTTAAAATAGAATGATTTTATATGTATGTTTCATATTTTAGGACTATCTATAATTAAATTTGTTAAGTGTATTTTATTGTTTTCAAGGATTAGAAAAATTATATCTTTATTATTGAAATTGTGCTCTTAGATTAAAATATATGAAACCGAAACCTAAATTGTTTTTGGGACCTTCTTGTTCTTGGCCAATGCTTTGCTTCATTTGTGACAATCTTAAACATGAAAATATGATTCTATTGAATCAGTTGTTAGGATCACCCTTACACAATTCTCTAGAGAGTGACAATGAAGGACATGTAGATTTAGTGGACAACGACTCTCTTGGTGAGAAATGTGAATACATACACATTATGACATAACAACGAAAGGTTCAATGTGGTCCTCCTTCTATTCTAGGATAGATCTTCTCTCAAATTAGTTTTTCCTGATAGATTGAAGACTTTAACCATTGTCTATAAAGGTGTTTGATGAAAAAATATAATTGGAAGGATAAAGTTGCCAAAATATGTTTTAAAATGGAAGTTACAATCCAATAGAAAGAAGGATTGGCAATAGAGTCATGATCCAAAAAATGAATTTAGCCACTCAATTATAAATCAAAATTTCATGTTCAATATATACTTGATTCTTTTCCTGTAAGTATAATTGTTGGGGGAATCAAAATTTTAAACTACCAAGGATAGAGCCGATGACAACATATACAATCCCGGGACGCTACAATGTGATTACAATTATGACTAGTAACCTATCTCTGGTGGAGTGTATGGCGGTGGTGGATTGGAGTGGTACGATAGTATATCAGGATTGTAGATGAGGCGTTTGTGGAAATGTCATAGTGTGACTGGAAGAGGGTGGACGATGAGTGTGGGGTAGAGAAGAAATGAATGTAGCATTTTGAATCCTGAAACATTGGTGAAGAGATTATGTATATAGGCATGTATCCCAAATGTTGTCATCATAATGATCAGTATCATTGAAGACCCCACAACCGTGGACCCTAGCATGGCCATGGCCAGCATCTCCTACCTAACATGTGGCCATCAAGATGATCGTGGTGAATTATGCATGAAGATCCTAAGAATCAACAGGGACTTGGTCCAATTTACATGTGAATGACCACAATCGTGGCCATCAGCACGACTGTGGCCCTTGAAGGTCACCTCGCCCGTGATTCTCACCATGCCCGTGATTCTCACCACGCCCGTAGCGAGCTGAAGACACAATGACCTTAGAGTGACCTCACCCATGGCTTCCTCCTCTAACATGACTGTGGTATACCACACGGTCGTGGTATCGTGGTATCCTCTACCCAACACGACCGTGTCACCCAACCATGGCTGTGGCTACCATACACACTTACACTTCCAACTTCACTTCCCAACTCAGCCATTCCACTTCCCACAACCATGCCATGCAACCCCCACTATAGTCGTGGCACCTCACCACGACCATGGTGACCACCTAAACCTACCCATTTTCTCCATTGATTTTCCCACTTTGCCCCTACTTACCCTAGTTCCTGTCCACCACCTATATATACATAGGTGGCGGCCACATCACAAAGGTTAGCTTCCCTTAGCCTCTTCCTAGCTACTCTAGATCTCCTTCATCTCCTTCCTTGCATTTACTCCACTCACCTACCTCCCACTCCATTTTCCACTCCATTATCACCATAAAAACCTAGTTTTCTAGGTTTCCTTCCATAATCCCCCATATTCCCATGCTTTTCACCCCCATTGGGGGAGGATCCACGTTCTACATTAGCTAGGAGGTGAAGAAGAAGCTACTTTGAGCTCAACGGAGTCCTATACCCTTCTTCTACTTTCTTTTATCTTTTCTTTGAGCATATCTAGCTAAGCTCCTATTGGTGGGCTGTTTGGAATTAAAATGTGACTTTGATAACACGTTGGGGGAAAATAACTTATATTGAACACAATTTCATTCTATGATGATTGCTTCTTGCTTTTATCTCATTTCCCATTATCTTGCATGTGTTTTGTGCTTTTAAACATAATCTGATTATTTGTGATGTTTGATGACATTTCGCTTCTAAGGGAAATTGGAATGTATGAGGAAATCTTAGGAATGGCTCCTAGGTCCAATTAGTGGATCCCTAGATATCTCCCTTTATTCCTACATACATCTCCCTTCTTCTAAAAGTAAGTGTGAGATCTAAGTAGCTAGTGTAAGTGTGATTACTGCAATTGCCTAGAGTTTCCTAAAGGCTAGATGGAAAGTAACATGAGGTGAAACACCCTCATCTGTACTCCCATTCCTACCCTTGGCTCTCAATTTCCCCAATACCCTTACCCTAGAAACCTAAACTTTCCAAGTCCTACTAGAATTACACCTAGACCTAGGTCTCCAACTAGTAGTACATGTTATATTCTAATAGCACTTGCCTTGTTGTTTGGTTTGGTAATCTAGATTGAAATATGATATTTGCATGCTATGTTAACTTGCCCCCAACTAATATCAAGTTGCATTCCCAAATGGCCCACCTATCCATCATATTGCTTAAAATCAACCTTTTCCTTCTTAGATTGTTAATGTTAGCGTAGTCAATTGCCTTTGCTAATTCTTAGCTTATTGCCTAGATCTAGATAGTTAGTTCTTTATCAAGTAGTTAGGGCTCCTTTGAGTTTGCTTGTGTTAATTTGGCTAAGTAGTGATAGCTTAGACTCTGACTTGTCTAATTGTTTAGCTTGCTTCTTAATTGATAACTTAGCTTGCTAGTGTAGTGTAACTCATTGCTCTAGCCTAATTTATTGCCTTGCCTAGTTTGCTAATCTTAACTTACTTAGAGTAATCTAGGGTTTTTGTTAAGTTAGTTTCTTTCTTGCTCTTCCTTTCTTGATATCATAGCATAATCAAACCAAAACCAACTTTCAACCCTCAAACTCTAGACTCTGCTTTAGGAACATGGCTAACACAAACCAAGCTCTAGTACCCCCTCTATCCCTAAGGATTGACCCTAATCTTACCACTAGCCTATACTACATCACGACCCTATGTGCTTTTGGGTACGTGTGCTAGTTGAGCTTGTGCATTCGACTAGGTCCATATACAAATCTTGACATATTCGTGTGTTTTCCCTTAGGGTTGCATCTAGCCACCTTTAGTTGGTTAGTGTGTGGCCTTTAGATGATCGCACCATCTATTCAGGCTTTTTCCAAGCACTCAGATATATAAATTTAGTGGTCTTGGACTCAAACTTAGTCACAATGCATCACTAGGATCCTGAAGGGCCTTAATTTCAAACTCAACAATCTCCCAAATGAATTCCATTCAAGTAATTGTGAAAGGAATCATTTAACCTTCATTTGGGATCCATGTCTATATATAGAACTAGTCCACCACTGTTCTCAGGATTTTAAACTCTACATCCATTTCCACTCTAGACTTTTCTCATCATCCACCCTTGTTAGTGGCAACACGACATCTCTACAAACACCTCATCTACAATCATTGATAGATTTTCCTACCACAACTCTATCATCTCTATACACCCCACTAGAGATAGGCTACTAGTCAGACTTGTAGTGAATCCATATTCTATCATTACTGTACATGATGCCATTGACTCTAGCTTTAGCTGAATAAAATTTTGATCTCCACAACAAACCATACTTAGTGGTGAAAACTCATATACATATAGAGTATTTTAAGACTACTAATAATTCATTGATTGGCTCCCATCTCTGGATCTTGATCCCTATTTATTCCTTCTTTCTTTTTTCCAATAACTTTTGTTTTGATGTAGATTTTGGGTACTTTCTATTTCCAATTGTATTTTCATAAAAAATCTCTTTATACATGTAGCATAGAAATTTCATCTATCAATGGACTTTGGTTTGGAGATAAGATTTTTCCAGTCCCTTAAAGACAAGTGTTTTTTTGAATTTTTTGTTTTTCACACCATAATGAATAAGTATTGACATTTCTCCCTAAAGAGGAGGTGTCAACTGAATATACATTTCCTTCATTCTCACTCACTAGATAATTGAGTAAGGGTGACCTTGAAAACTAATGAGAACCTAATTTCTATGTTTGTTTGGTGAAGTAGGGGATTGATAAAGAAGTAGAACGTTTTGATCTAGATATTGATTTCCATGTCACAATATCTATTGTGGGTTTTGAGTCAATCACTCTAGTTTAGCTTTGACTACTTTTCTAAGTGTATATTTAGACATATATTTATCTCCAAACTAATATTATCTTTAGATCAATGTAGCTAATATAAAATGACATCATTTTATGAATCTTTCTAAGATTTAGTGAATGACCCAACTCCACTACAACTAACCTTATAGACTTAGAAGCATCAACATTGTGTGATCGATTTATAAATTTTAAACTTAGTATGTAGCATCCATATGTAGTGGCTCATATTCAATGGGAGCGCAAGCTAGCATCCTAATTTTATCAGCATTTTCAGCACAGTTTTACATTCATATACCCCATTTCAATTTTGAATTAGTTTATATTTAGGTTTTTTTACCTATATGTAAATTTCACTACTACAAAAAAGGCTTTTTAAAATATAACACAACAGTTCTGCTGGTTGTGTTATAGTTAGAATATTTATTACAACAAGTCTATTTTCATGTTATTTATTGTATATATTGTACAACACAAGTTATATAAAATAGATCAAACTCATTGTAGTACACATGATACTACAACATGCATTAAAATATTGTAATAAAGTTTAATAGTACAACATACACAAACCCATTATAAAAGACCATACTTAGAAAACATGCTCTAACATGTTGTTTTAGTCACATATGCTAACCTATTGTAATAGACCATAATTACATAACATACTCTAACCCATTGTAATATACCATAATCACACAACATGCTTTCACCTATTGTGATAGTTATCTATTGTTATAGACCACATTCACACAACAGGTGTATACATGAGTCATTGTATATGTACAAAAAAGAATGCATGTGGTCCATAAAAAGAAATTGATTCTATGGTTTTTGTTGGGCTTTACTTTCATGTTGTCTCAAGTTCGAAACTTGTTTCTAGGTGTATTTTCCTTTTTCTCAAAATGTTATATGAAACACGCCTATTACAACAGTGTGTTCAGTGAACTATGACATGCATTATTTATTGTATGAAACCCATATATTACACCATGTGAAACACCTGTAGTATAAAGAACCCCCCTCATAAGACCACAAGATCTAACACAATGGTTAACACATGTTGTAACATGGGAAAATAAACCATTGTAAAAAGCATTTTCTATAGTAGTGTTATTAGGAATTTGATCCTATTCTTGGTTTTAGTGGCAGGTTTGAGATTCACATGTGCCTACTGACGCACTAAATAATTTTCATTCTCACAGGTTATTTATCAAGGATTTTTGTGCATTTATAGTTTGTTTTGATTTCATTTGATATAATTTGTGCATGATTTATCATTCATAGTCTATGGCTCTTAATTACACAAATAATTTTTATTTTTATTGTTCTAGATGATCAATCATTAATTCAGACTTATATTCTTTATTGTTACCATTTCAATTGAAAGCTACAAGAAACATATGAACTCAGTACGACGGACAGGTCGTCGTTGGTACCTACATTTGATGGAAAAGGAATAGGATGATTTGAGGAGACTGGATAGTACTGACAAAGGAATTGGTACTACTGACGGATCAGCAGGAGCACCCATGATGAAATCTTAGTACTACTGACGGTCAGCTCAGTGGTACCTACTCTTACCGAAAATCCAACAAGGAACTTTAGAGGAAATATCGGTACTACCAATGGTCATCTCGGTAATACTGATAGCTACCAAGGATTGCGAGTAATCGAGGGCCTCGATACTACCGACATCATGTTGGTAGTACCGACCTGACATGATCATGTCATATTAAAGATCATTCTTAATTCGACGGTTGGGACTTAAGGACACCCTAAGTCACTTCTATGACTTAGGGGTGGTTTCACCAAACCTAAGGATCACACCATATTCAGTTGCATGACAAAAGAGAGTGGAGAAGAGAGCAAGAAGAGGAGAAAGCAATGTTCTAGGCGATTCAAGCACTTCCAATGGCCTAATTTGTAGTTGGAAGATGGAGAATCACATCGTTCGTTAGAAGGAATCATCCATACTGTCTTTCTCTAGGGAATTTTCCTTGTATCTGATGTTTTCATCATTCCTTTCTTCTTATATGTGTAAAACAATTGAAATCATGCATGGCTAATCCCCTTGTTCCTTATGACCTAGGAGTAGCCTAATTTTGCATTGTAATTGAAGATTATGATTTAATATCCATGTTTCTCTTAATTTCTGGATATATATCTATGAGAGAATCATGAATTATCTATGGTTGATCACCATAGGTAGTTTTTTATACCATTAATTACTTTGAGATAGGAATTAAGGGTTGGAAAACTCATAGATTTACACATTTTATATCGTACCTCGAGAGAGGGCCTACGAGTGTGAAGAGAATAACCCAGAGATTTCGGTAAAGTACCTAACTAATAATACAATTTCTATGAGAGTGGGATTGATATTAGATTAGGTAGTGAATTACACTGTGAGAGTGGGTAGTTCTTAGTACAAGTCTATTTTTCTAGGGTTAGGAGAGATTAATATTAATGAAATGATGTTAATTGCGATGAGAGCCATGGTGAAACCACAATCCTAAGGAATTCTCTCCAATTGCAATCATAGTCAATAATCTTAGTTTTAACTCTTGCAGTTTAGTCATTAAATCAACAAAATCACTCTTCTTTTCAGGCCTAGCTGATTAGGTCATTATTAGTAGTAGTTTCTGGATATATGTTTTCCCCATGTTTGGGTTTCAGGCCTCTTTAGGCCTATATTACATTGATTCCTGCACTTGGATTTTTGACGTGTAGTTTACGCGCATCACCTGCCCACTAACGAGAAGTCAACACGTTCAACCTATCGATGCACAATCTTCCATCTAGAATTGATGGACGACCGTCTGACATAAGATGCACCCATGATTAGTCAAGTCCATTGATGCCCAACCTCAGACGGTTTCCTTGCATTGATGTTTGACCTCATATTGTGCACCAATGGTTCGGTAGACTCTAACCCGTTGATGGACACCTTTCATCATGCACAATGCACATCCTTCACTCTGCCTTTGATGGAAAAGCAGACCCTAACTGCTAATGGATTTATTGTCTTTCTTAATGGATGAGTAGATAGACTCTACCCTCTAATGTCTGACCAACATTCAACCTTTCATGGATACCCTAGGCTCAACCACTGACGGTGCTCCAATCCATTTGTCTTTCGATAGTACTCTTCATCATTCTCTTTCCATTGACTTTTTACGTCCATGGTGGATGAAGGCTTAACTTCAAGGTGAGTGTGAAGGTTTGAAAATTGTAGTCTTGGCTTATAAATATAGGTTCATGGCCTCCAAGAAAATCATCCACCCTTGATGAGGACAGGCTGCCAAAAGCAATCCATAATAATCCATCTCTAGATTCCATCGACCACCTTCATCATTGCTTTTGTTAGCTGTTGAACAGAGAAGATATCAACCTTTTCTTGAACTCCAAGGCCCTAATTTCAAAGGAATCTAAACTAAGAACATCATTCGCCATTGGTTCATCATATTCTCCACCTACTTGGCTTCCACATTAGTAGATCATGCCACAAGAAAAGGATAGTGATAACTTCTAGTTCACCTTTGATGAACGTCAAGGAGTTGATCTTGCTTTTCACTAGATTCCCTTATCTCCAAGTTTGAATAAAAATTTTGCACACCACCGTTGTAGTTTTATCATCTAGTGTGATGATGGATTCCTCTATCTTTTTCCCTATTGCACTTGATATTGCTTCCGCGAGCAAGTAGTCCTCTTTCTAGGGTGAGGGGAGCAGCCTCACTAGCAAATTTTTTTCTCCTTACTACATCTACTATTGTATGGACCATAATATCTATATAATCAGTTATTTTATAATTGTACTCTTTCCTGATCAACAAGTTTACATGTTTATCAGATATTGGGTGTAGAAAACTTTAAACCTAGGTTGTAGGATGCCAATTGATTCTTGTTAAGCCCTTGATGAGAATTTTGGATTGGTGTTTTTCGAGGTGATAGATGTATGAGCTCTAGGTAATGTGGTGGCTAGATCTGAGTGAAATTTGTTCAGGTTTCAATTTTAATGTTGAAAGGGGGATTTACCTGGCTCAACATTGTAGTTGCATGATTATTATGATTTAGTGAAAGAGTGAATATTAGGTAGTAGTGGTGAAACATATTCCATCCTAGTACCTCCATCATTTAATAAATTTGGACTTTAATCTAGCAACTTAACAATTATAACCTTATTATAATCAATCGACTTAACTTTTGGGTTAAGCAATAGTTATCTTCATTTACGTTGATCAAAATATTTTTAAATACCTTGTTCTTTGAGTTGATCCTAAACTACACTACAATAATATCTTTCTACTTATGATTGTTGATTGTTGTATGTCGTCTAGGTAGGATAGTTCCATAGGTGAATTTGCATGTGCAATAAGAAACACATAATACACACCCTATTCTCCATTCCTTGACACACACAAGTTTTTTTACATCATTTTTAGGAATCATGATGCATGTGAGAGTCCATCAGTTTAATTAGTCTTCTTGAGTTTTAACATTTTCCAAATTTCAAACATTTGTACTTTCCCTTTTTCTATTATTTATCTCTCAAGTTTGTAGTAAAGTCAAAATGTTGAGGGAACTAAGAGATTGAGTTAGGACTTACACCTCACTCATGGATCAAGAAAACCCAAAATAATCTCAAATTTTGTCTAGGGTAGTAAAACCTTTGGTCAATTTAGAAGATGCACAATTCAAAGCAGGGTTAATCATCCAAGTTTAGTCACATTATTTGGTAGGTATGGTAGAACATAATCCCACTAGTAATTGCTTAATATCAAGAATTTTTGTGATGAAAATTGAAGGGGTGACTCAACATACAAAATATAACAACCTCTTCAATTTCTTCCCTTGGGATGAAGAAAAATCTTTATATAACTCTATCCCTAACTACACAATTCAAAGTTGGGCTAATATAAGATATGTGGATAGATAAAAATATATTATATTGCGTGCACAACATAAGTTCAACATAATTTGTGTATTTTCAAGTAGATAATTCGTGCAAATTTTTATGATGCTTAGAAGAGTTGGAAAAAATGTTCAAACAATTGGATTCCTGAATGGTTATTAATAAAAAAAATTTATGCATGATTGGAACTTGAAGAGAAGAAAATCTTGAATGCAACTACAGAAGGATCCTTTGTGAAAGTCAAACTTGAAACCTATCTAAAGATTATTGAAGTCATGGAACTAAATGACTCAATGCTGGAGATGGAAATCATTGATTCTGAAATAAAAACAGAATGAATTGTTTCAATATCATAACCTAATAGGTTTGAAGATCAGTCAGACAAAATTGAAAAATTTTGAAGGAAATTTAGGTTCTATCTCAACTTCAGTCTAACCTAAGATTTCTAATTTCTACCCTTTAGAATCTTTCTCAACATGTTTATACTAGACAAAAATGTAGAATGAATGAAACTCATTCAGATACCATCACCTTTTGTAATCAATGTAATTATCATTTGAAGCTAAATATGTTAAGGAATCTAGACTAATACAATTTTGATAATTAGATCTGCAATCATTGTCTAAAGTTTTCCAAATCATATGAAGCTTCAATGGATCAAATGATCAACCCTCAATGACTGGATCAAGAGAATAACTTTAGTGATAGCATTGATCACTTGTGGAATTTTTTCCCTCTCATGATAATACAACTAATTGAAGTCAAGAAGAAAAATTATTTTATTGAAAACCAACTATCATACATATTTGATGTAGTCAAGAAAAACACACTCAAGGAAAAAACAAATGATACAAAACTTGAAGCTATACCTCTAAGGTCTGCAAGTAAATTTTATTAGGTAATACTTATCAACAAACCTGAACTCCTCTTCAAAAAATATTGAGATTCACTATTGAGATGAATACTAAATTTTTGGATAGAAAATTTTGACCATACCATTCTAGATTCTCCCCCAAGATTCATGTATATTTTCAAAAGTTAAATAAATAGAAAGAACAAAGTTCCCATAAATCAACTTCCACTCCAAGAATTAAAGCCCTTAAAGAATCTATGCAAGAAAAGTGGCCGAAAAGTTTTATGGCATACTTAAGAAACTACAAATCAATATTCTCCTCATTGATCCCTTCACTAAAATTCCATCTTATAGAAGATTCTTCAAGGACATACTTTTTAAGAAAGACAAAACAAACTTTGTTCCAATTGTTTGTTTAGTTGAAACCATCATTGATTATTTAGGAAAATATTCCAGTATATGTCAAGGACCAGGATCCTTTCTCCTACCTTGTACTGTAGGATTAGTAGAGTGAAAACAAGGATTGGAAGACATAGGATCTAAAATCATAAATATTTCCTTGTCCATATCCATTGGCATGGTTCTTACTCCCATGACTATTCATCCTCATGATAGATCATACATAAAACTATGGGGGTCATAGAGCATTTTTATGTTGAATGGAAAAGCACTATGTCATGTGATTTTTTATTCAGAACACAAGATTTCCTAGACCTTTTCTTGATATAGAATTTGTATCATAGTTGGCAGACCTTTTCTTATATAGAAAAAGTAGAATTTGTATCATAGTTTCCAGACCGTTTCTTATATACAAAAAGTAGTAATTGACGTGGTTGAAGGAATCCTCACTCTACCATTTCCTAGACTTCAAGGTATTTCAAGCAATGAAGGGATCAAAAAATATGTGAGTCTTCCTATTTCATCAACTGTGTAAACACATTCATGGAGTAACAAAGCTTAGTACCATTTGAAGAGTATATGATTAATGCAATATTGGCTGATAATATTGTGATCCAACAGTATATAATGTAGAACAATACATCACAAAACTTTTAGAACTTCTCAACAATGAATCTTTTATACTTCATGACCACAGGGAATTCGAACCATTGTATCATCCAAGAGAAGTTCAAAGTGACATTTATGGTGAGGCTAATCCACCATAACTAGATTTCAAGCGACTACGTATGGGATTGAATTATGCTTGAATATAGTACAATAAGAATATGGCAGTAAATACTAATGATCAATTATCAGAAGATGAGGAGTTGAGACTTTTAGATGAACTAAAATATCATCTTAAGGTTACTTAAATTTATGTAGAATACCTTAAAGGGGTAAATTATTACATATGTATGCATAGAATTCCCATGGTTAGGAAGATGCCTCTTCAAAAGAAAACCAGACCGATTGAATGCCATGCTATGAAAATGGTGTGAAGTAGTAATTCAACTCAAGGGCTAATATAATATGTCCTATTTTGTTAAGTAGATGGGTTATCTTGATGGATGTTTCCCCAAAGAAAGGATAAAGTACAATGTTTGAAAATGAAAAGAAGAAACTCATACCTATTCAAGTTTTCACTAGTTGTTGAATGTGCATAATTACATAAAACTGAATACATCAACCAAGATTGATTGTTTCTCTTTTTCCTATATTGATCAATAGCTAGAAAATCTCGCACATCATATATACTTATCTTATATAGATGCCTACTCTAGATTTTTACAAATCCCAACTCAGCCGAATGACTAATAGAAAACCACCTTTACATGCTCCTATGGAACATATACATACCGAAGTATGCTGTTTTGGCTTCATAGTTCCCTAAAATTTTTTCAAAAAATACAAAACTTATATTTTTTATATAACATGCTCCTATGGATTACTTTTTAGTTTACAGAAAGGATTTCAATTCATGTCTTCATTACTTATCTTTGGTTTTATGTGTATGTGAAGAAACAAACATAGTTTTAAATTTAGATAGGTTCTATGGCTATCAAAGGGAATGTCCTCACAATGGCTCACCCAAGTGTATACTTATCAATTATTTCTTTATATGTCTTAGTAATGAGTTCAAACCTCTTCTTAGTGTTTTACAAGGAATATCATTTCTATAATAAAATCTGAAGAAGTTCTTTTAGGTCATCAATGATATGTCTACTAGCTTTCTCACATGAAATCAATCTCAAAATATTAGATCTTTGAGTTGGGTAGGACCTTTATGCTTCTAGTATCACTAAGGGAGGGGTCAATGAAGTTAAGAGTAGACATGTCAAATGCCATGCTTTACATATCTTGAACGGACTCAAAGAGTTTACATAGAGTTAGATGGATATAAAAGTTGAAATCCAAGTCATGTCCCAGAAGTCAACATGTAGGTGAATTCACTCAAATCATGACATATATGTGGACCCTTACCATATGCCTAAACTCTATGTCTATGAAGCAATCAATTAGGAATCACTAGAACTAGTAAAATAATTGAATAACCTATAACGAAACCACTGATGCTTTTCCTATAGTTTTCTAAGGCTGTTGAGGATGGACAGCTTTCTACCAATCAAAATTGAAATATCTAGAATTAGAGTCCACTCATATAGGAAACTAATGTTTCCCCTCAATTTTTTTCCAGATATCCAATCAAACTTCAAAAATATTAAAAATTATTTTAAGAGTAGACCTAAATCTTCAAGCCTTGATGAGTAATGACATTATTCTTCAAACCTTGATTTTATCTTTGGGATCACGGTTGTTGGAAGTTAAAAAAAACACAAAAATATTGAGAATCAGCTTGCTTTTCTTGCTAAGTCAATAAAAACTACTATATGACATAACCCAGGCCAAGGGATTCCTAATCCTAAGGGACTGAGACAATATAATTCAACCACTTGATGCTTGAATAAGGGTCAAGTTGTACCCAAACATAGAGCTTGTCAGAACTTCTCTTTTGATTAGCAAAAATCCCAACCATTATAGAGAAACCCTAAACCTAAACCTAGATAAAGAGACAAAACACCTCATTTTTTATGAACATGATTAACACAATATATGAGAAACACTGGTAAATTTTTCATTTTATTAAAAAAACCACATTAGAACATCCACAAGATCATGTATCACAATCTTGTTCAACACCATTCAATCCAAATGATATCTTTTTACTCACATGTACCTTGATGTACAACATACTATATATGTATGATACAAATGAATTTGACTACAACCCATTTCAAGAAAGACAGATCATAAATGGGCATTCTAATATAGATTTAAACCTATTCTTTGTCATGATCTCTCAGTTGAACATAATTATATTTAAAACATTTGAAATAACCTCATGAGACTCAGAAAGAGTCCCAGTGAGTGGATGCCTCCCACTCGAGCTTAATACATGCATACGCATCAGATTAAGCATTCAGAACTTAAAAGAAACTTGCAAATACCGCTATGTCTAACATATACTTCTAGAAATTTGAAATTTTAGTTTATGACAATAATCTAATTAATCATACATGCATTCATTTAGTCAAATACAACCTTTTAAATGGAACAAGCTAAGATCTAAACATTTAGCAAACACTAATCATTTTAGATTTTTGATCCTATTGCAGAGATAACAAGCTAAGATCTAAACATATAGAATCAAGACATAATAATAACATCATCTTGTGACACCCCACCAGTCAAACATGGAACATATCATGCAGCCCTAAAGTTGAGGTCCACATAACACATGCCTACCAAACATGACTATTCAAATGGAAACTAAATCCAAGTTAGAATAAGAGTAGATATTAAATCAACAAAATGTAGTGGTCAAAATTTAAGATCAGATTCCATACTAGACATATATGAATAAGGCAACATATTTCTTTATAAAGGAATAATTAAGTACCTCAGAAAGAAAATTTCAACAAAAGTGAATTAATCAACTAGCAATAAAAATAATGTAACAAACATTCAAATCATATTCTATATGGCTTGTAATCTTTTATTCATTTTTCCAAAAATTACTTTGCTCGTACCTCACTATGTAGAAGTCGACATGCCCAATTCTCATATAAATGAATCACTATCATTGTTTTAGAATTTAATCGTCCACCCTAAGATATCAACGATAGACCCTGGTCCAGCACATGTTAGGCTAAAGAGGCTCAAGTCCTCATCTAATTTACACAAGATAAGAGAAAATAGAACAAAATATCATATATCAGAAATTTTTCATGTTTCACAATTTACATTTCATCAGAGTCTATTGCTCATAGTAACAAGTGGTGGTCTAACCATAAGGTCAGGATCAACACTTTGAATATCTTTGTCATAATTATCTGACTACTACAAGGGGATCCATCTCAATTCCCCGATATGGACCTCGTTGGAAAGTCACAGTGTTCAAGGAACCTTACTACATGTATTCATGAGTTCACTTGTAACTTAATCCTCTTACTCATCTTAGAAAGACTTCATATTATTATTTATCACACAACTAGAATGACATGAATTTTAGATTAGGTTGAACAAGAAAGACATTGATTAAAGAAAGAAGCACCCCAATCTGTGATTTGCAAGATATATGTTTCTTTCCATTTCCACATAATTTCGTATAAGTCATCATCAATGGGATATTAGTATGAGATATAATTTCATTATCTAGCATTTAACATAAACATGGTTTCTAAAATATAATCAATGTACATTAATTCAATCCCAGTGAATTCATTATCAATTCATTCCATATCACATTTTTACTAAATATTCACAAAGACATTTTGACCCAAAAATAATAAAATAAACATCTAGTACCATTCATAATACTCTGAACAGATTCAATATATGACACATAATTATTCTATATGAATTCAATAAACATGATTAAATATCAATGCATAAACATGCATAATACATTTAATACTCCTCTTTTTGTACTTGTCATTCTTTATTTAGGGTTACTATTCAACATATATTTGTTCTAATTTTAAATCCATCACAAAAGACCATTCTTAAAATAGAAGTATTCTAATAGATAATTATAATCCAAGAATATGTTCTTATGAATAATCTCACATACTTGAACTTCATATTTTAATTGTATTTAACAATATTTATTCACATGCCTTAATTTCTCATTTGAGATCATTTCAATCATTATCACCAATCTCATCATATTAGTGTTAGAGTTAGGTTCCTAGATCCACCAAGATAAAAACTTGGCTTCGTCTACATTTTGGATTTGTCACTTTTAACTTTTTTTCATTTCATGGTCATTACATTATTGGAATCAATTATGTTTTATTCATTTATTGTAAAATACTCTCTGTCATTGAAATTCCTCAAAGTCCAATTTCACTGTATTTATTTTATTATATGTCAACCCATATGTAATTAAGATAAATAGATTGTAGACTTCATCATACTCATTTCATTAATATTTTTCCATAATCTATTGTCACAATTTAGTTTACGCTTTTCCACTTCCTTTGTTACATCTAGATATATGTTCCATATTATTTGACTACTATTGGAATTTTGGTAATTAAAAATAATCCTTCCATTCCTTAGAAGATTACTCACTTTAGGTAAAATAGAATGTATCAGGGTTAGTTGTTCTTACTCCTTGATCTATAAATTTCTTCTCAACTCATTATTATGTGACTTGTATAAAAGATTTTCATTCATGCATGGTTTACTCATTATTTTATAGATTATGATATAATAGATGTATTAGAATTAGATCATCCTAATGAAGTAGTAATGCATACAATGAGAACAAACAATACCTAAAATTTGAGAATTTCTTCATATTTATAAAGTTATATTGAAATTTGAGCTTTATCAATCATACTTATCCCAATTCTTAATTTTAGAGCTTTTAAGAAGTCTTCTTAATTCAATACATCTTTATGCATTATCATAAGTACCATATTATTCACTAGTATCAACAAGGGTACATTAAATATATTAACAAACATGGAAACCCTTATTTCTAGTTCCACACAATTTATTCATCAATGATAAGTATGCATAGATTTGTTGGCTCATTTGAGTCAATTCAGCAAGACTAACCCTAGACTTGGATTACCTATATTTCGAATTCTCATATTAATTTTTATGTCCATGAAATATTAAATTTTAGTAATATTAAAAAATACACTTGAATAATATATGCTTATTCAATTTAATTATGATTCTATACATATCCACCACACTTTCAAACATATCATTCATTTGACTGATTCTTAAGCAACGTAAGCATAAACCAAACATTTATACATCCATATAATTATTTGTTGAAATTGAATTAATGGATCGGGGATTAGGCAAATAAAAATCAACAAGAAAGAATCTAATTGAATAGATATTTGTATCCCAAAGTCTTTCCAATTAATTACCTAATTACATACAAAAACAAGGAATGGTTGTATTTATGTTAGTTGAATAGAATTAGGATTTCAACATGATTATATACATAAACACACACCTTTGTAAATAAGTACCTTAACAATGTTCTGATAAACTGGATTTCTAGAAATCTAACCAACTACCAAGGATTCAATTCATGTCTTCCTCTTTTCCACTCAAGAACCTAAAAAAAGAAGAACTGGAGAAAAATAGGGTGATTTGATATATTTTTATCCGAATTCGAGGGAGCACAAGATTTAAACTTAAGAAAGAAGATTTACCATGTAAACCTATTTAGGGTTGATGAACTTACATGAATTCACAAGCTTTTGGAAGATAAACCCCAAATCTTAAATTCTAAAATTTTTCTCTTTAGAAACTCTAGTTCTCCTCCCTCTCTGGAATATCCTATGTCTACATTAAATCACGTATTATGGGAGACAATAGGGTGTTAATTTAGTGATATAGATTAATTGAGGTGCATGTAATGACTACAAACAAGTCCTTGATTGCATTTTTTCAGCAAAATTTGATCCCAGCTAAGTTGTTCCTGCATAAAACTTGGTGATCAAGGGATCTTTGGTAAGAGAATATGTTCATAAAATTATTAACATATAATATTTATCTAAAATGGAGTGTCCCAGACACACTTAAAATTTCATATCAAAAGGGTACACCAATTAATTAAAAAAAACATCATACAAATTTATTTCATACTGTGTGCATGGTCGATAGAGTTAATAATGGGTGATACTCAGATGACTGATACATCCATAGAATACCAAAAAATTTGATATCTAAAAGAAACACTTATAATTGAGTTATGATAACTACATCCAAATTTTTAAGAAATTAAAGTTACTGTACATGAAAATTTGTTTACTACACCATTTTACTTCCCACATTATGTATATATATATACTACCAAAATTCTACTTTTGACCAACTAGGGTTTACACTTCACAAACCCTATTAATAAAATGAGTTCATATAGTTTCTTATAGGTTTAGAACATCATAATTAGACTATCATCATTAATAAATCTTAAAAAATGAGCACTTTGGTTAAGCATGTAATTAATGAAGCAAACCCTAGCTAGATGGCTACAATAAAAATGGTTCATTAGAGAGCTACTGGAAGTCAACCAATACTTCTAATTTTTGCTTTAGTACTAATTTTTTCCTTAGATGTTTACCATTTTTATTCTTACCTAACATGAAATTAAATGATATTTGATATTTCTCTTTCTAAAATCATACACTACTGATGCTTATAAAAGGAAAGTTCATTTCCTTTCTTGCATGCATGAAAAATAACATATATGTAGAAAATTGGAA
Source organism: Alisma plantago-aquatica (assembly GCA_963693085.1). Taxonomy (NCBI): domain Eukaryota; kingdom Viridiplantae; phylum Streptophyta; class Magnoliopsida; order Alismatales; family Alismataceae; genus Alisma; species Alisma plantago-aquatica. Next base: position 1,117,557,128 of record OY856409.1, on the reverse strand, counting down.
AATAAAGTATTATCTCCCCTTCCTACACCATTTAGGACAAATACGATGAACATTCCTTATTGGATCATCTTCAGAATCATCATCATGAAATCATATCTGAATGATTCACCCTAGTTTGAAGGTCTCCTAGAATATTCAATACTAAGAAGGAAGGGAGGAGGATGATATCTCAGTTAAGCACTCTATCAACCTTGGTCTTCCCTCCATAGACATGAGGTGTTGATGTTGATAGTCAAATTTTACTCTAATAGTACTACATACAAGAGCATATCAAAGGTGAGTTCACCAATACCCTATAAAGGAACCCTTATTTCCAAGTTGGTCAAGAGCACCACTCAATGAGAAAAAAGATCTGAGTAGAAGACTCAACTAAAGGATAACGGGACAGCATATCCTATGAGTCATGATCTAGAGAAGGAGAAATAATAAAAAAGGTAAGTTTTATTTCTATTTGATGCTTCTATATGTTCTTTGAAGATGTATAGAGAGAATTTAACCATGAATAACACAAGGATATGTGTGTGTTTGTGCCCAAAAACCATCATATGGACAACCAATTATCTTGAACCCAGAGGAATTTTATTTAATGTAAAGATGAAAATTATCTCACAATCAAAATTTGCAAGATCACTTGACACCCTATTCTTTCACAGGCTAATTTTCCATAGGGACCATTAAAACCATCACTTATAGATCTCCATTAGAGTATCTTGCATGCAAATCCACAACATAATAACTCAGCCTCAGTTGTGTATGTGACAAGTATTTGAGCTCTATTGGACTGAGTTGAATTCAAGAGTAAAGTAAAAATTATCACATCTCAAAATATTACAACATTCTTCCCTCTATAAATTTGATAATAAATAATTATCTTTGTTCTTATGATTCTTTCTTTTCAATTATATAAAAACCAAGGTGACAGACATCTGAGCCTCTCTCAATTTTAGTTGGTGAAATTGAAATGTTTGATAAGAATGTATAGAAGTAGATAAATAACTTCCCTGGAACTCTTTGATGGGAGTATCCTTATAGATATCTCATGATTGTTGAACATTATGAAGAATCCAATCAACTAATGCTTCCAACTTCATTAGGAAAAACACCTTGATGTATGATCCTCTCTCATTCTAGATTATCTTTTATCTTCTTTACTTGATGACAATCAATATTTTGACGTGTTGTGTGGGGGATCGAGTCGAATCTTGAAACTAAATATTTCTATACCTTAGTCTTTTTATTTCTTTTTATTAAATATTATTTGTATATATTCTTTCAAATATAGTGAAATTTTTATAGTTTTGTATTTATGTCTGCTTTTATAGTTTATTTGACTACTAAAAACATATAGAAAATATGCTATGAAATATATGTGTCTGCCAAATGTTATCCAAATCTATATCTTCTATCCCATTAGTCAGTGGTTTCATTGGAATTTTTAAAGAAAAATATTGATGAATCCAATCATTGAAATATTCACATCTTATCATTTTTCTTAGAAGAGAGTATAATTATCTACTACATGATTTTGTATGGAAATAAAACTTCATTCTCTTATGGGTAGTAGAATGATAAGGAATTTCAAATTGTTACTTTTTTTCTTATTTTGTCTTTTTCCAATTGTTTCTCCACATGAACTAGTGAGTTTTGTTTTTACGTATGTTAACTTTGATAAGGTTAAACCAATACAAAGTCCCTCAAAAATAATTATATGTATATATTATTCTGGAATAGCTAATAAGGCACTAGTGTCGTTCTCTCCTAGAGTGTGAGAACACAAGGCACTTAGCCCTAGAAAAGATATGATGGGAAGGTGCCAAAATTTGCCAAATAGAATATCTTGAAATTGATATACCTTGTGGATAGCTTGGATAAATTTTGCCTACTTGAATTATTGAATCTTGCTTAATGATATTCTTGTGAAAGATTTGATATCTTGAAGTTGATAATGGAATTTCTTTTTGTTAGCCTTTAGTCCACCAAATAGTCCTTTCCTAACTTTTATTGTACATCTAAACCTATTTCATACATAGTTCAATAATTGGATTTAGTACCAGCTTTGCTGACCCTTTATTTTTTCCCTTCAATGGGGTCCATGTGTGGTTTCGTTCCCTCCGGGAACTCATGGGCAGGTGATAGATGGAAGAACTTGAAGAGACATGCACTGCGTAGTCCTCCGTTGAATACTAGATAGAATGAATTATATTCCTTAAACTTATAATCATATTTGTAAGCTTCCGCAACTCTGATGTACAAGCATGATTGTAATAAAGATTGTTTATGTATTTGATATTATTTTGTAAATATTCGACCGTAAAGATCGAGTCTTTACACAACCACATTAGATCTGAATCTAGACTGGAAATGTAAGTTGAACACCAACACAAGATGTGTATAGTTTTTAAACAGCATGTGCATGTTAAGGTATATTTGATATGCCTTCTATGGCTTTGATATACTAACATTTTCTGGATAGGGATCTTTTAACTAAGAGTTAGGTTGGAAAAAAATGTATTTGTACAACGTCCCCTCTCACCAAAATCCTACAACCCCATTGTACATAAAGGAGATAGTTTATCAAACTTGTTCTTAGTCTTATACAATGAAATAAAGCCCACTATGATGCTTCCACATGATGTGGTACACTATATATAGGTCATGAGAATAATAAAAGGAATAAGAGATCAATAAATTTATTTAGTAATTTTTCTTCTTGTAATTATCATCAAAACTCCTACTATATTGCATGATTTATATATTTCAACAACTACACAGTTATTCTTTTGAGTGTCATATAATATGAAACATATATATGAATTATCTTGGCATCTTGGTGACCATTCGCACATAGAGCCAATACCTCGCTCAATAAACTGGAATATTTTTCAAGCATTGGTCTAGATCACCTAGAGGACTCAAAATCTAGTTTTCTCCAGGAGTATATCAGTTGATGTCTTGATATGAATAGATAGTTCAATAAGATGTTCTTTCATCCTTCACGTGATGCTAAATATGCAAGAATGAGGATTTAGAGCACTCTTGACATGTTGTACTTGTTGTATATTATTGCTAGAATTGGTTTCATTTAGGTTGATTATGTTGTAAGAGTCAAAATCTACTCCAGACTTGTTATCTTCATGTTTAATTAGATTTTTCCTATTAATTAACAATGTGTTTCATTATTTTTACATATATAAAGAAAAGAAAAAATTGAATTATTTACCAATTAGTGATTAAAAGTGGATTTATAGTCTAATCACAACTTGAAGAGATTAAAACTTGGTTAGTGGGTTTAGATTAAGTTGCATTTGATGACACACACTCACGTCATAATTTGCTTCAAAAATTTTTGTGATAACTTGATATGTGCCCTGATTTAATCATGTTTTAGTTTTCCTAAATTACATTATTTATATGGATCATTAATTATTTAATTAGTATTTCATTTTTACATAATTAAGTTGCATAATTATTCAAATATATTTTAAATGAAGGGGATAATCTATAGTTGAAATTTGGTTCAATGCAATTTTTGGACGGTTTAGACTTGAAAAATGTATACATTATGTGCTGCACCAAGCAAATGAATCTATGTATTCAATATGATCAATGTGGGGGCATTTTCTCCTTAGCTGGTTTGAGGCGTAAGACCCTGGTTGGGCCGCTTCAACCCCTGGATAGGTCTATGCTTTCTCCAACCAACTTTATGTGACCCTGACTGGTCTGCTTCATTTGACCTTCGTGAATGGTCAATGCATGTTTAGGTCAGGTGGTATAACACATTTTATGATGGTGGTGGTGGAGGTGTAATTAATACATGCCTTTGGATGAGGACGGTTTGATTCATGTTCAATTTTATAGCACAATATATTAGGATGTTATTGTTGTTGGGTTTTGAGTGTTGCACCCCTTTTTTGCAGTCAATGCAATCCAAAGGAGATTGTGCATGGTGCATATTTTCGTTTAGTAGATTTTAAGAGTTTTTTTGTAATTTTCCTAGAAACTTAGTAATATATATGTGTCCCCTTTGATCTTTGGAGCCTTGTTGTATCATTTTAGCATGAAAGAGACCCTACTGAAGTTGGAAGAAGGTAGATATGAGAGAAGGGTCATGCATGCTAATGATCAAGCAAGCTTTTGGATGGTGAAAGCTATAAATCACTATTTAACCTTGTAGATATGGATTCTATGTAACTTTCTTCCTATCTTCTCATATTTGATATTGTTTTAATTCATTTTTACCACCTTGGTTGAAGTTATTAGCAAGCTATGGTGGAGACTAGGTCTTTCCTCCCATAAATATTCTTTTCATCCTATTTGACCTAGTCAGAGATAGCACATGCAATAGTGGTATTTTTGAGATGATTGGGGTATCTTTAGAACTGTATTTCATGCATACAATAGCTGCAAACATGTTCTTCACCTAAAAAAAGTGATATAATATATGATTAGTCATATTTGTGGTGCAATATTCTAAATATAACCACCAATCTTCCCTAAATGCATGTTTTATAACCTAGAAATGGAATTTCTATGTGGTGCTGCACTACAATTATAAGACCATTAACATGGATTAACTCCTAAACCTATGTTATTATCTAAACCAATTGTTTGGATGCTTTTTGATATGCATATTTAGGTATTGTTTGAGTCTTTTTGTGGATCTATGTGCAAATTACTCATGTTTGAGGGTTTTCCTTATAATTTTCATGTAGCATGTTTTCTCTTTCTTTTTGTCTCTTTCTTGCTTTTGGTTGGATGCAATTGAAGGATCTAACCAATCCTTCTTCCCTTTCATCGATTGGAGAACTGATGGAAGCATTCTACTTTTCCATCAATAGAGGACAGATGGAAGTGCATCTTGTTTCTCTTTAGTTGAGGAGATACGAGGTTGTTGATAAAAGGACTGACGAAAATGGTCAGTCTTGTGACTTTATGTTATTTTGTCAATTTATTATTGAAAAAATAATTATTTGGTTTGGAAATGAGTTTTAATGAATGGACTATTGATGGAAATCCTATGCGTGCACTGATGGGCTGCTGATCCGGTCTACTGTCAAAGATTTTTGGTCTATGTTTACTAATGGTTTCCTGATGTGATTGAATTGAATAGAACTACCAATGCAATCTCTTCTTACAACTACTTATGACATGACTAGGTTGTCCAGTGATAGAGTGTCTGATGCCATGTACTATTGGAAAATTGGGTCGTCTAGAGATGACATGACATTCTAATGAAGGGTAAGTTTTTTTAACAAATGATTGGACAAGTTTGAACACTTTTCTCTCTCCTATAGGGCTGTAGATACCCTCCCTTATTGTTCCTTCCTCACTCACATGTACAAGCTGATCTCTGAAGTGTTGAAGCTGAGTAAGAAGTCACAAGATGATGTATACTGATGAGTACTCTACTTTCATTGGTACTTGATAATTCTATTGTTTACCTTTTTTTTGGTTCCCCTTTGATGATCAACACACTCCTTGGTGTCTACCAAGCTTATATCCCATTGATTTAGAACATTGATCAACAATTATAGAGAGGCTTAGGAGGAGTAGCTCAGATTTTGAAGAGTTTATCGTCAAATTTGTAGTTTGTTGTGATGCTCAAAGTTTCCCTATTGTTCTTTGTAAGTGGACGTATCTCACATCATCAGGAAAGTAATATAACTTTTGATGCATTTATTACCAACAAAGTACATGAAAATCAAAACTTTTCTATAACACTCCCTAAAAATGCTAAAAGGTGATATATTTATACATCATTATTCTTGCATGATAAGAAAAAAATGAGTTTTATATTGTAGTTAAATATCAAAAGTAGCCTATAGATACTAAAAGCATTGCCACTTAGCCATTACTTGCATAGTTTCTTTTTCTGATGATTGGAGGGGATTAAAGAATGTCTCTTTTAGTCACTATGTTACATTACATGCATGTCAATTTCAAACTGCATGTTGTTCCTTCTAGAAAAATTTATTCAAGGATATTTCCAAGTCTTTTCTCTTACTGTTATGCTAATGAAATTATGTGAAGCCCCTTTTGGGATAAATTATATTTTCTATTTATCAATATAACTGTCTTGTCATGATTACATTAAAGTGGAAAATTGGTGATTGTTTACGATGAATCTCTTGAAGGTATTTTAGTGTACTATAATGTTGATTGTATTTGTATTCTTTGGAGACTATGTTATATAAAATACCTCAATGTGATTAAGGGCATGGGTATACACCATGTTTGAGAAGATGGAATTTTATAACTATGTTTTTTTATCATTTATAATTTCATTAATCTGGTTATTTACTTCCCAATATTGTCTTTGCATTGGTCTTGCTTCATGTAGCTATCGAGTAATGAATTTAACTAATAAAGAGTAGCTAAGTTGTAAAGTCTTGAATCCATAAATCTATTCCTATAATTCGTTAGGGGAAATAGTTAAATGAGTTGATCTTGTATCAATCTAGTTGTGAGAAGATACTGGAGAGATATATATTAGTGAATATTTGTGGATGCTTGGAGTAGACACACTCTAAGATCTTTAAATTATGTTTAGAACTTAATAAATGTCTATGGTCTAGTAGATAATTATAAATTATATGAGAAGTAGAACAAGATTTCTATATGATGGATTGTTACCCTAATATTGGCGTCATAGCCTGTGTACCCAAGTGGGCATGTGATTAGAGGATACTCTTTTTTTAACAACATCCTCAATGGACTTAACTAGTGGCCTATCCACCTTTTGGTTATCTCACTTACACTTGAGTTTGTGAGGGAAGATCTAGGAAATCCGATTATTGTTAAATCATGTATGAATTGCTGAAATTTCTTAGTAGCTTCTAGCTAGCCCATTGCATGGTACGCCTAAATCTACCCATGGCATCAAAAGTGTGATCTAGCAAAGTATCATATTTGTTTAGTTTTATTTGGTACTAAACATGGTTGAATTCTGAATGTGGAACTTATTAGATATGATAATATATATGTTTCTGTAACAATTCTTACAAGTACTTATGAGGTTACATGTATGGCATGGTAAGTGTGTATGTTCAAATACACTAGTAGTTGGGATGTCTAAATGTTTATTGTTTCATTTAATATATATATATTTTAGGTATGCAATGGATATATCAAACATTTTATCATATCACTTAGACTTGGCATATCACCCTACCATTTCTCTACATCTTTTAGGTGAACGACATATATTCCTACAAGTGACAAAAAAGATCTCTAAGAAGGAAGCTGGCCTTACCTAATGAGGTAGCTGATATCTATGAGAATGGGTCTGGAGGTAGGTGACATTTGAGTGACATGCTCATTGGTTTATGTGAAGTTTTCACATAGGGGTACTGGTCAAGCATTGTCCATGTACTTTCTAATCCATTTCATGAATGAACTCATAGTTATAAGAGTTGTAAGACATATGCATGATCTATAGTAACAACGCTTATGTAAAGTTGAAATGATATCCATTTTGATAAGTTGTTGTATAAATGACTATGAATATATATAGTATTAATGGCATGATTATTGTAATACATGTAGCGTGATGTTGTGAAATTTGTAAATTTTTTATGATAATATTATTATTTATAATGTTGGATGAAATATTTAGACCTATGATCTCTATCTATTTGTATTAATGATTATCACTATTTTAATTGGGGTTTATTTTCAGTGGTCACTCTCTTGTGGTGGTGGGAAATCATAAGTTTTTGGTATCACTAGGTTTTTTTAGTCTACATGGACATAGGGTTACGTTGGTGTGTCTATTCTTACGAGTTCACCATATATGACCATTGGTTATGGTTATGAAGATATTGTTGGACCTTATGAAGAATACATCAAGAGTAGTTACGTTCACTCAGGAGGTGATGTGAGGCAACATGGTCATGAGGCAAGGACACCTAAGCCTAAGCACCCTAAAGTGGCATTTCTAGAGCTGGGTATGCATGTCCATCCATCCTTCTAGTCCATGTTTGGACAGATTATGTCTTGGGAAATAAGCGACATAATAGGCAGACGAAACAAAAAAAATTAACAATAAACAAAAATTTTGCCATATTTCCCATAAACCAATGGATCACGTCAACAACTATATAATAGAAAGGATGATTTTCAAGATTTACCTGGTCCTAGAGAAAGCCCAACAACATACTCCTTGTCGTTGTAGATGCACAACTGTCTTCTAGTTGCACTGGGACTCTTGTAAAGCTCCTTGATGGATAGCAAACTCGAACATCATCGCGTGCAGCAACTCTGTTTACCACAAACTACTGGCTAATGTTGTCCTCCTCACGTCAGACAATGGCCTCCCACCTCTAGAGTATTCCAAGCAGACCACCGGGAATTCCATGTTGTACTACTAGAGCCAATGGGAAGGAGTAGTCCCATCTTGTCGATGTATTAGTAAGTGACATGCTCTCCCACAATTGATCCTCAGTTGTTCTCTCCCTCACAATGTTTCCCTTTAACGGGTAGGACTTGCTCGGGTTCCCCATTGGTTACCACAACCAGAGAGGACAACAATTGTTAGAGCAATTGCTTCTCAATTGTGTGTCCTGGGAAGCCCCCAATACCCCTCTATTTATAATAGATGCCAGTGTCAAGGTTCCCAATCAGTGTGCGAGTAGAAGGTTCCAGAATCATGAGTTCTCTAGAACCTACAAACTATGCGACAGTCATCTCATGAGCAAACCAGTCATATTGCTTAGCGAGACGGTCATCTCAAGCAGTGTCTTTTTTGCAATTGAATGTGCAATTCATTTCTAATTTATGTCCAACATTAATCCTTGTACCAATCAAATTGAATAAGTGAAACGATTCAAATTTCCTCATGATTTGGGAAAATCACTAGAAGCTTCTGTTGGCTTGACTGAGCCAATCAATTCACTATGTGAATTGATCGTCTCACCAACCTAAGCCAATCGATTCACCCGGTTGGTGTCTTGAGTCATGTAGAAATTGGATTATGACCATTTATTTGTCATTTTGGAAGCTTGCATTGTTGTAACCTTTTACACCCAACTATTCCTTATTACTGTAACAATGGCATAAATCCTTTTAGTGCTTCTCAAGCACTTAAGGATGTTCGTTATGGTAATCCAATGACTCTCATTCGTGTATAACATATACCCTCTCGTCATGTCTAATACATACAAGAATTCTATGTAGGTATATACATGTCCTCTCATCATGTCCAGTACATATGAGATGACTTGATATCCTCTCGTCATGTCCAATACATATGAGATAATTGGATACATATGAGATAATGGGATAAGTGCATAATAATGCATTCAAGATGGATCCAATTGTGAATACATGTGGCATCTATTCCATGTGTTCCCATTCTTAATAAGAACTGGGACAGCAGGCTCTTGAGACACTAACTCCACGGAACATGCACAAGTTCTCTCGCATTTAGTCCTACATGTTGAACCCTTCAACAACTTTCCAATGTATGTTCTCTTTCTTAGGTCAAGAAGCTTTTGATATCTATCTCTACATATCTCAATCCCTATCACATAGGTTGTCTTGCCTAAAACTTTCATCGAGAAAGTGTTTCCATCCTGGTTTTAACATTTATAGGATGAGGATGTTATTCCCCATCATCAAGTGGAATATGAATATGCTCCCACTAAATCTTTTTTAATCACATATTTCATCTACATTTGGACTCAAGTCAAACTCCTTGATTGTATTGTCAAATAGAAGATTCTAGCTTTGAGATGCTTGCTTCAATCCAAAGATTGACCTTTGTAGCTTATAGACTTTATTTGCATGAATGTATTTATAAAACCTTTAGGTTGTGCTACATACACATTCTTTTTCTTATATCTTTTAAAGAGTGTGGTTTTAACATCCATATGACAAATCTCATAGTCATACTAAGCTACAATAGCAAGCATGATCCTGATGGATTTAACCATGGTAACTGTTGAAAGACTTCATCACGTTCAACACCTTGAACTTGTTTGGAAATCTTTACAACCATTCTACCCATCCATGTTGGTCTTTTCTCAAAGACCCAAAAGCACCTTATGGGTTTTACCCCTTTAGGTGGATCCACCAAGGTCATACCTTGTTGGTGTACATGGAGTTCATCTTTGATCCCATGGGATCAAGCCATTTCTCAAAATCTAACCCCTCAATAGCTTCTAGGTAGTTTGTTGGCTCATCATATATGAACAACTCATCGCCTTTTGATCCATAATATGTCATAATATTTCTAGCACAAGGTGTATTCTAGAATTATGAGTTCTATTTCTACATAAGGAACTTGAGATTCCACTACTTCTTGTGATTCTCCTTTTTTACTACTATATCTCTTTTAGGTTCAATGTTTTCTTGTTTGTCTTAGACATTTTGAGTTCTACTTTTACTCTCAGTGATTCCTTTAGAGCTAAGTTCCTCTTTAGGAATAAAACCATCTGGAGCAATAAACATTTTGTTGTGGGATTGGGATAAGAGTAGTATTTAAAAAAATAACATTTATGTGACTGTGGAAAAAGCCTTTTAAGAAACAATTTTCTTATATAGGTATTCATCCCTAATCACTTTAAAAGACACATTGGGACAACCTCCCATGCAATATGTCATATGGTGTGTTCTAAACCATTTTGACAGTACAATGATTTAGTGTAAAGCATTTGCATATAAGAAATTGGAAGATCATCTAGATTTTATTGATAACCACACCGTGACTTAACAAGGTGTGATATGTTCTATCTGATACACTATCATTGTGTCTCAAGTGGGGTGATCACAATCTCCTTATAACTTTCTCAAACTCTTAGTTTAAAATATTTCAACATCGATCACATCGGAGTATCTTAATGCTTTTACCAAGTGAGTTACATACTTCATTTATAATCTCATTGAACACTTCAAGAGATTCATACTTGGATTTCATTAAATACAAATTTCAATATCTACTGATAACATCAGTAAATATAATGAGGTGCTAGTAACTACCTTTAGCATATTTTCTAAAAGGTCTATATACATCAATATGTATGAGCCCCAATAGAATAGTCGCTCTCCTACTACATCTAGTGAAGATGATTTTGTCATATTTGCACAAAAAATAAGACATGCATGTTTTTATTGGTTCAATAACCAAAAGAGTCTAGATAACCATCATATGAATTCTAGGAATGCATTTCTCATGTATGTGCTCTAGATGACAATGCTATCGATATTCAATGTTTGAGTCATCAAGTTGTTCAGTATATGTGTCATACACATTTTTCTTTACAACTATCAAATATAATTTGTGAGACATAGGGCATTGCCATAAAAGATCATATCTTTAAAATGAAACATAATATTCTTGTCACACAATACATATGATGTTTTAATCAATGGCCAGTACATAATAGTGATTCACTAATTATATTATGCCCCATTAATGATAGCTTCTGACTGTAGAGGCATCAACCCTTGCTCCACACAATTCTAGCTTACTTCTTCTTAGGTCCTGAACTAGAGATCTCTATCTCCATCTTCTTCCTAAGATCCTCTATAACGAGGATAGTTCTTTCAAATCTCCTGACAGGTTACAGTGGTGGCACTTTTTTTTTGAAACAGAAAATGGTACAGTGGTGGCACTTTCTTTCCTTAATCCATTAAGAAAAAAGGACATATTCCTTTTACATATACCCTTTTCGATATATAGAGTGCATAAGACTTGGACTTTATCTTAGGCTCAAAATACTTCTTAGTCTTGCCTTTTCCCTAGGATTCACTTCTGTTGATCACCATCACGAATTTGTCCTTCTTCTTGCTTGCTTCGGCATCATCGTTCCAATGATATGATAAAATGACTATATGATTCATGTAAAAAATTGTAGAATCATATTCATGGTAAACTCTTGACCTAAGAGAAATCCCAATCACTCCATATTCCCAATTATATTGAGCACATGGGGCTCTACATGACCTCCCTTTGTCAGGTTTGCACTCAAATACTGCTTTGAAGACATTATACCTTGTTTTCTTTACATGATTCTTAAGATGGGTTACCATCTCGAGAATGTCCATGTTTTCATGTTGTTCATGGAACTCATAGTTCATACAACATAGCATTCGGTATTCAAATGTATATGGAATCATTGGCATGCTTCAAGTAAGCATCAATTTCTACCTTTGGAGCATTTAAATCAGGTTCCGTTGGCACTGGTCTTTCAGGGACATAGAGCTTTCACTCATTGAGAAAACTTCTCAAAGTCCTAAAGTAGTTCTAGAATATTATCCCATTTTGTCCTACTTAAGGAATGATTGCAATAGTAATGTGTGTGTGTTTGGCATTTTATTCTATAAAGAAATATTAAACTTTTTAAAATATTTTTTTATTTGTTGGATTTGATAAGTTAACGATATTAATTACGAATTTAATTAGTTATTCTCCCACTATTTTGTTAAAATTTATAACCCTCATGTATCAATTTAGAAGATTGCACCATACAATCTTCTAGTGAGCCAAGATCCAAAACAATTGAACTATTACCCAACCAACACAAGCATAAATAGTCAATCATTAAGGTAGGCAACTTCTACCAATTGCATCATATGCAATTCTTGGATAGATGATATGCACAACTCTTTTCCCTAATTATTCACATGCCTCTGGGATTAGACATTCTAAGAATAACTAGTAAAGCCTAACCCAATAGCCAGCACAATAGATGTGCACCCTGCGAAGGCAGAACCTACATATCTACCATCACACTTCTACTAGATAGATGGCGCACCACACGAGGGCGTATCCTATGCTTGGTCGATTAAGATTTTAATGTGTGTTGCTAATAGAAAGCATCTTAGACTTAATATTTTACTTGAGGGGTTTCAAATTTATAAATAATATACATTATCCAATCATCACATGTATAGTACATATGATATACATTCTATATACCACAATGAAAACATGCAATAAATAGAAAGATGGTTAATGGACAACCTAATGTAACACCTTGGATACACAAGGAATTACCACAACCTAGGTCTATATCACATGTAGAAACATGTTGTTGATGAAGATTCATGCTTGCCAATCCAAGTTGTTCAGTTCAATCTTTGAATGGATTGGCTCGCCTCCTTCTGGTAGTTTGGTCATCTCACCTATCATCTAGTTCTTATATCCACCATTTTTTGGATCCTCCAGCCGATCGGTTGGGTCCACCATCCAATTAGTTTGGCTCATCCTTATGGTCCTCCTCGCCCCTCTAGCTGGTTGGCTCATCTTTGAGATTGTCAGTTGGCATTGTCAGAATGTTTTTCTTCTTTGTATAGTAGGAAATTAAACTATCCTACTATTAATGAATATATAGAAACCTCGAGTTACATTCAAAGGGAGCAAGGGTAGGAACAATTGACTTTACATTAGGAAGATAAGATAGAGGCTCGATACACATACCATGATAAAATAGGAATAACCAATTACACAATCATGCAAGATAATAGGGGTTATTGGCCATAACCATGCTACAGATCCAACATCAAAACTCATTTTTAGGGTGACACTTATAAATTGCATATATATATATATATATATATTAGTTTGGGATTATCATGGTATTTGATTGGACAAGAAATTATTCACACTGCATGCAATAATTAACTGATAAAACCAAAATTCAATCATTTCAATTATCCCAAAATATAGTAGATTGACGTAACTCTAATACTGATGTAGGGAAATAGGGCGACAGAATAGGCAGTGGAAACAAAAAATGAATTATTGACATATTCCCCATAAATCAACAGATTGTATCAACAACTATATAATGGAAAGGATGGGTTCAATCATATACATGGTCTAGGAGAAATTCTAGCAACATACCCCTCATTGTTGTAGATGTAAAGCTATCTTCTAGTTGCATTGAGACTCATATGCGGATCCTTCATAGATATCAAACTCAAAAGTCATCATCTGCAAGAACAACTCTCACCATAGACTATTGGCTGACGTTGTCCTCCTAGCGACAGACAATAGCCTCCCACGTCTAGAGTAGTCGACACGCACCATGGGGAACTCCACATTATGCTACCAGAGCCAATGGGAAGGAGTTTTCCCCTCCCGTCAACGTACTAGTCGCCGGCATGCTCTCCCACAACTGATCCTTAGTTGTTCTCTTCCTCGCTATCCCTCCCTTTAATGGGTAGGAATTACTTGTGTTATCTATTGGTTACCACAACTATAGAGGAAAACAATTGTTAGAGCAATTGATTCACAATTTTGTGTCTTGGTAAGCCCCCAGTACCCCTCTATTTATAATAGAGGTTAGGGTCAGGGTTCCCAATTGGTGTGGGAGTAGAAGGGTCCAGAATCATAAATTTTCTAGAACCTATGAACTATGAGATGATCATCTTGCATAGAAACAATCATCTCATGAGTGAACCGATCATCTCGCTTAGAAGCACAGATATTTCACACAATTTCTTATTTGCAGTTGAATTCACAATTCATTTCAAATTAATGTCCAACGTTAATCCTTTTACCAATTGGAACAAGTGAAGCGATTCAACTTTTCTCACGATTCAAAAAAATCACCAAAAGCTTTTGTTGGCTTGACTGAGCAGTGAATCAGTTGTCTCACCAACCTGAGCCGATCAGTTCACCCAGTGGGCCGATTAGTTGGTGTCCTGAGTCATGCAGAAATCAGCCAATTCAATTTTCAATCAACCTAACACTCAAATCAATCAGTTCAACACCTGAAATTGATGGTTCTAAGTCCAGTCAGTTGATCTATTTTTTAATTGAATACCTAAACACCTTTAGCGTTCAATCGAAACATCATTCATGAATATACTCCTTTAATCCAAGTGTATCCTATGTGTGTGACCCTTTAGGTGTAGAATTACATTGGCAGTGAATGTCCATAACTAATTATGACATCACAAGAAAAGAGTGGTGCCTAGTCACACATCATTTCTACCCAAGCAATCTTGAAAGTTAGATAGCAACTTCAACCTACAATCCATGATCAATGTTACTCGTGATCGTATAATTCCTTTATCTCTAATATCCGAATTGAACTCAAGGCATGGAATCGTCATCATCTCAATGTTCAATCTATTTTCCTTGAACTAGAGTAGACTGTATGACATGAATGTGAGTTCCAATATCATATATTGAATCACATCACTACAACCATACATTTTTTAGTCTTTCTTAATAAAAGGCCCTGGTTACAAACTCTTGTAGGAGGGACAAATCCCATCTACACCAGTCACACTCAAATCCTCATGTGTCACAACTACCCAATCATCACCATTATAGTGACCCTTATTTTAGGACTACGTTTGATGATGTCAAGGTATATCGAATGACATGTGATGAATGTAGTGACTTCAGGTCTAAGAACCACAATCACCACTATCACTATGAGAGGTGATTCTAACTACCATTCTATGGTTTCCATGTATCACTCTCATGGTGCGTTTGTCTGATACACTATTCTCTAACATGTACATGTGTGCTTGACTTGATATCACATATCATGAATAATTAGACTATGTCATCAGTCATCACACACTGTAGTCTTATGTATTACTGTTGTCTATTTTGCTTCCACAATAATATCTGACTAGGGACATAACAAGAATGTATGTACTCTTAGCATCTATGTGATCACATCATGCAAGTCATGTACTTGAAGACATACGTCATCGAGTGACATCATTATTTAGACATCTACTTATATTTGTGTCATCATCTCATGACTGATACAAACATAATAGACAAAATTGCCTATTATTATTATCAAATCAGGTATTTAATGCCACATTACAATCATCATATGATTGGATCTCTGGGCATACATACGAACTGGTGCCCACATTTACTTAGTTTGTAGAAAATATACCAAATACAACAGACAAGATTCACACCTCAAACATTGAATCTATGGGCTCTAACAACACATGACATCTTAGAATCTTAAGTGTGGGATCCATGGAGGATTGGGGTTCTACAATTCTGACATACATGGATTCATGGATGAAGGGGATGTAGAAGGCTTTCTGACTCCTGAATATACTAGACAAGGACAAGCTATATCACACATCTACTGAAAGTGAACTTTGGCCATTGGTGGGCCATTGAGGAGGATAAGCGAGTAGTGGAAGTTGTCTCTTGGATGGAGTTTTGGAGAGAGAGTGTGAACATATACTTCCCTCCATCCTACTTGAAAAAGAAGCTCGCATAGTTTGAACATTTGAGACAAAGAGCCATGATGGTGAACAAGTATGGGGCACAATTTGTGTATTTAGTAAGGTTTTTCCCACATAGGAAATAGACCAGTATAGAGAATATTATGCAGTTTTAGAAGGGGATGAATGTAGAGTTGGCTAATTTGGGGTCGAATTTGGTGTCACATGAGAATATTTCCATTTTTTTTTTGGATTTTGTAAGGAGGGTTGAGAGAACAGTAGTTGTCATCCATGACAATGATGTCTAGAGGAAGTCAACACAGTAATCTGGACAATTCTCTAATGGATCAAACAGGTAGAGCTTTTTGGGGCCTCCATGGTAGCTGTTCTAAAAGTCACAAGAGACCACAAATTTATTACTATTTATAGTGCAACAACAATGATCACAATGGTTACTGAGTAGGGAATAGGTTGGAGACTCCTTCATATGAGGAATATTGTTTAGGATCCGCATGAGTGACAAGGTTGTCTAGGATTCATGGTTTCCCACAAAAAGTATTCCCACTACCATCAATCGAGGCATTTGAGGATGATTTTCCAAAAATTGAACCATGAAGTGTCTCAGCCTCAAGGGTGAAACCAAGAGGTTTTGGGGGTAGTACAATAGTATGAGCGGAAGAAAGTGTGGACAAACTTCCCAATTTGGATCATCCAGATCCATAGGGACAATCCAAGGAAGAGGAGGATCAAAAGCCACAACCCACTTCTACGTGATAGACTAACTTGAGGTATTTGACATCGTTGAAGTAATTATAGATCAAAAGGAGATTTTTTTATTCTAACATGTTTGCTTCAACTTGAGGGAGTTGCCATCACTCAAGTAGTTCTAGATTAGATGGAGTTTTTTCACTCTGACTTGTCTACTTATGTATACATACATATTATGTTTGATTTAGGTGGACAAATTTGTTTGTAACTGTAAGGTGATTATGTATGGAACTATTGGGGAATAGGGAGGACAAAGAAGCTAGAAAAAATAAACAAAAAATTCCCTATTCCTTGCCAACAGATCATATCAACAACAATGTATGTAAGAAAGAAAGTAGCAAGAGGAAAACCTCAGCTTGGAGCAAGTCCAACAATTAGTCTTACTTGTTAATGTTCACTCTTCAAAAGAGGCACATTGAAAAATGTCAACGACGGTCTCATATGTAGAACCATGGACGACAGTGGTTTTTGTCCTCTTAGCATGGTGGAAATGGCCTCCAAGCATCTACACAGTCAACGTAGACCACAAGGAACTCCATGCCATGCTTCCCAAAGCCAACAGGAAGGGGTTGTCCCTTTAAACATCAATGCACTAGTATTGACTTGCTCTCCCTTATTATCTCTAGCTTGGTGTCTCTCCCTTTTATGAGTAAGTCTTACTCGGGCTCTCTAGTTACCACAACTATGAGAGGACCAAAATTGTTAGAGCTTATTATTTGGTATCCTAAAATCCTTGTTTACCCTTATATTTATAGGAGGACTAGGGTCTGGGTTTCTAGATCAAATGGGAGTCGAAGAGAAGGATTTTCAAAAATTTGTGGTTGTTACAAATCATGAAACAGTTCGTTCACTTATGAAATGGGTAGTTTGTGTGTGAATCGATCGATTAAACACTTGAATGAGTGGGTTCACATGTGAATTGGTCGATTCAACACTTGAATAAGTCAGTTTACTATATTTCCTACTGATAAACATATTGGCTTTCAATGTGATATTTATGCTCAAAATGACATCAACATCAAACCTTGAACTAGTCTTGCTGATTGCTCAACCAGTAGATTCACAATGTGAACTAGTTGACTCACATTTTAAACCAATCGGTTCACTTATGAACTAGTTGATTTACATTCTACACCAGATGATCCACTTCTGAACTGACCAATTCAGGTTCCAGTTCAGCCAATGCACAACCATTGTTGTTTAAATTATACACCTAAATACTGTACTAATCAAGTTAAACCTCATTCATGAGTAAACTCCTATTCCCTGTGCATCCTATGTGTGTGCCCCTACATATTCTAAGTTATGTTGGCAGTGAATTTTCATAACCACTTTATGATATCATACACAAAGAGAAATATATTGAAACATATCTTTGCTACCTAAGTAATTGGAAAGTTAAAGAACAACTTCAACCTACAATCCATGATCAGTGTCATAGTGATCGAATTGTTCCTTTGTCTCTGATACCCTATTTGAACTCAAGGCATGGAGTCATCATCCTCTCAATGTTCAATCCATGTTCCTTGAACTAGATCAGACTATATGAGATGCATGTGAGATCAAATATCACAAATTGAGTCACATGAGTATGAACATATGTTTCTTAGTCTCACTTATCAAGTGGCCAGTGTATCAATTTCTTGTAGGAGGGAAAAATCCCATCTACATCACTTACACTCAATCCGCATGTGTCACAATGTGCCCGAGCATCACCTTTACGACAACCCTTATTCGAGGCCATCCTGGATGATGTCAAAATACATAGAATGACATGCGATGAGTATAGTGACTTTAGGTCTAAGAACCACAATCACTAATATCACTATGAGAGCTGGTTTTCAATACCATACCATAGTCTCTGTGTATCACTCTCAAGGTGAGTTTGTCCGGTACAATGTTCACTAACAAGTATGTATGTGTATGACTTGATATCTCATATCACAACTAATGAGACTCTGTCATCAATTAATACACATTCTAGTCTTATGTATTACTATTGTCAATTTTGCTTCCAAAAGAATATCTGACATCAGGCATAATAAGAATGTATTTACTCTTATCATACATATGATCTAATTGTTCAGGTCCTCAACCTAAAGACATATGCCATTGAGTACCATCATTCTTTAGACATCTACTATGTCTATATAATCATCTCAAGATTGAGACAAACATTATATGAAATTACCTTTACAATCATCGAATCATGTATCTAATATCCCATTAACATCATCATATGATTGTGTCTCTGGGCATACATACCAACACACTAACTTGCGTATTACTCATCTATATAAATTTCTCTTCCTTTTTACCTCTCTAGTTAACTTTGTAGTTTTGTGTGAGATATGTCGACCTTGCTTTCTTTTCCTCTACTAACACAACATTTAGTTGAATCTAATGCCACTTTAGAGACATGGATTTGATGTGATTGTTAGGATAATTACATTTTATTAGTATAGGGTGGTTCTAGATTGTAGATCAAATGTTATTGACTTTAGGGAGGGAGATGTCTTTTGGGATTTCCAAGGAGAACATAAGATAATTCCTATGCATTTGGTATACTACTGCCACAACAAAGAAATTGTTGAGGTTATGTTGTGAGGCTTTTTTGGTCCACATAGTTGATACTAGGGTGGTAAATGCTAGTATTAATTATGTACCCATACTACAAGGGTTTAAATAGATTTTTCTCAACTAGTTTCTTGGTATTCTACTCTACAAAAAAGTGATGATTTAACTATAATTATTTTAATTACATGTGTCATACATGTAGTTAAAGTCACTTTTATTTACAAATTTTAATATTATAGCTAAATAAAATGTAGCAAGTTTGATAATTATGTTTTAACTAAAGAGACTCTTCCCGGTTCAAAACCAACAATAACCACCATTTTCATCTCTATCCCGCACACTGAAATTTCTGCCCAAGCTCCCGCTCACATCTTGTTGCTCCTCCCCGTTCAACCCCATCTTCCCCCATTTTCTCCCTCTCCCTCCCCATAGGGTGTGGCACACCGTTCGAACAAAATGTCATTAACTAAGCGGAAGCGATCATTAGCAACAGATTACTGAAAATCACTAAAAATTAAAACCTTTTTCATAGAGATCCAATTCCAGGAAACTCTTAACAACAAGAACCAAAGTATTACATGTACATTCTGGTCCACAAGTACATACCATGTACCATCTCTTCTCGAGTATTACATACATCAATTTCTCTCTTAAGTCTACACATGAGCAATACACAACCTCGAGGCATTCAAGACTAAATCTCAGATCGATTATGAAAACACTCAGTACTGACTCCAAGGACCTGAGAGTACAGAGACGACACATAGGACTCTTATCTACAAGACACGACAGTCAGTATCTCCACCTGATATGTTACTACTGTCCTTTCCCTGTAGTATGGTTCTTACCTCCTCGTCCTCGTCCACCTAAAAATGTTGGATCCCACAGGGGTGAGACAATTGAAATTGTCCCAGCAAGAGATATAACTCTCCTCCAGAAACATTATTATTTCATTTTAATAAATTAAATCTGATCAGAGGATAAGCAGTTTAAAACATTCTCATAGTTTAAAGCATTGCAACTATTTATGATAGAGAAGTAATTCATCTATTCACTTTATAAGGAATATGAAGAACACATATATCATTTATCCATCATACTATATCAACATCTCAAGCTTGTCCTGTGATACTGATTATCATGATATGCCATCCATGAATCATTCTCATTTCTTTCTGTTGACCTTAGCTAATCTTGTTAGCCAGAGATTGAATTGTACTGGTCATGTGAGTGTACATTGTCATATTCTGTCCAAGCATTGGACTATGCCAATTGTATGCAACCATTCTAGGCATTGGACTATTCCAATCATGTACAAACATTCCAGACATTGGACTATGCCAATCCTGTGCAAACATTCCAGGCATTAGACTATGTCAATCCTGTGCAAACATTCCAAGTATTGGACTAAGTCAATCCTGTGCAAACATTCCAGGTATTGGACTAAGACAATCCTGTGCAATTATTCCATGCATTGGGTTATGACCAATCCTATGACATTATTCCAGGTATTGGGTTATTACCAATCATGTGTAATTATTCCAGGTATTGGGTTATGGCCAGTCCTGTGACATTATTCTAGGTATTGGGTTATTACCAATCTTGTGCAATTATTCCAGGTATTGGGTTATGACCAATCATGTGACATTATTCTAGGTATTGGGTTATTACCAATCCTGTGCAATTATTCCAGGTATTGGGTTATGACCAATCCTGTGCAATTATTCTAGGTATTGGGTTATTACCAATCTGTGACATTATTCTAGGTATTGGGTTATTACCAATCCTATGCAATTATTCCAGGTATTGGGTTATTACCAATCTTGTGCAATCTATCACTGAATACCACATCACCTTTACTACGTATTAAACCTTGTCTAAGCTATCATACTTATTTACATCCTTTATGTAATTCAAGTATCCCTCTTACCTCCTTTAAGCTTATTCAAAACACTATATCCCTTATTTGGCAATAAGCATAAAGCATGCATGATTAAGATTTCATTATTATTATTGTATCCATTTATTATTATGATTATGTTACTAAGTTTCCATTTCCTAGTTTATTTTAACATTTCATTTCTTACATGACACTTTTATAAACATCTTGTCACCTCTCACTAGGCAACAACTAACCACATGGCTCAAAAGACTCAATTAAAATCTTGTCACCTCTCACTAAGCAACAACTACCCACATGGCTCACAAGGCCCATTAAACATCTTGTCATCTCTCACTAGGCAACAACCAACCACATGGCTCACAAGGCCCATTAAACATCTTGTCACCTTTCACTAGGCAACAACTATTTACATGGCTCACAAGGCCAATTAAACATCTTGTCACCTTTCACTAGGCAACAACTATTAAGGTTAGGGTTTCCCTCTATAGCCGAATAGGGTTTCAAGTTCATATTATTAATTCAAACCCTAATTCATTGCTCCACACATCTAGGAGCATACATTGATATCATAAGTATTCAATTATACTTATTCATTCTCATTTTTATCATTAAATGATAATCATAAAAAAATGTGAGTTTCTCTCTCATCTTCTATAGGATATTGATTACATCAAACTTTGTTATCTTGGCCTAACCCTTTCTCAAGGTATTTTAGCCTACACTTATCAAAGTGCATTACATCTTAATGTAATAATTGTCATGACACACTTCATGTGTTACTCGTCCAAGTATATTGGATTTAGGGTACATCAAGGTGTATCAACCTTGAGGTGTTGAATGTGATATCTATCACGTCCTGATGTTTCACCTCCCTCATCACCTTTATCTTACTTAAGTTCATTAACTTATCTTGTATTAGGGTAATTCCCATCCTAATACTTTATGCACCAGTTCATCACATATCATGTGATGTATTGGTCATAAGTCACTGATTTGATTTATTCAACCATTATTAATATAAGATTATCAATTATCGACCATTTTAAGTGTTTCTCCTACCAAAACATTATTAACTATTCCATTATTAGGAATAGGGTTTCCCTTCTTTATCAATTAGGGTTTTTCATAACATCACCCTATTTTGGGGTTTCACATGACATCACCCTATATTGGGGTTTCACATGACATCACCCTATATTAGGGTTTCACATAACATCACCCTATGTTGGGGTTTCACATGACATCGCCCTATATTAGGGTTTCACATAACATCACCCTATGTTGGGATTTCACGTGACATCACCCTATATTAGGGTTTCACACATCATTATCTTGAATTAAGGTTTCCCATAACATTTCCCCAAATTAGGGTTTCATGTAACTTTACCCGAAATTAGGGTTTCATGAAGCATCCTCTTAAATTAGGGTTTTTCATTATATTACCCTGAATTGGGATTTCTCATATCATCACCACAGATTAGGGTTACACCATTACCCTAGATTAGGGTTTCACCTAACATTTCCCTAAATTAGGGTTAGGGTTCATCAACCATCTTGATTAGGGTTTCATGATCTCTTTATAAAGGATCAGACCCTAAATACATATTTTATTCATGTTGAATGTGTTGAGGCTTAACCACTACATGATTATCATACATGTATGAATTCTTCTCTCTCTCATCCCCTCTAGGATGTTGATTACTTCAAGCTTGGTTAGATTAGGTCAACCCTTCATTCAAGTACATACATCTATGGTTATCATACTATATTGAGTTACTTCTTTCATAAGCATCAAAGGTTAACCACTCAAAAGGTACTAATTACTCAAGTACCTTAAAGGTACAACCATTGTAATTATCTTTGATATACATCATTAACAATCATGGGGTTAATTGTACTTACATGATTTGAATCAAATAGACCTTCAAACGGTCTTGAGGTATTAGACCCTTAAATGGTCTTGAAGTACTTTGACCTTCAAACGGTCTTGGTCCAAAACTCCAATCAGTCTGAGACCATTTAAACCTTCAAACAGTCTTGGACCAAACCTCTAAATGATCTAGAGACCGTTAGACCTTAAACGGTCTTGGTCCCAAAACCTTCAATCGGTCTTAAGACCGTTAGACCATCAAACGGTCTTGATCTCAAAATCCCTAAACGGTTTGAGACCGTTTGAATTAAATATTAATTAATCCCAAATGGTTTGAAACCGAATGGCCCTCAAATGGTCTGAGACCGAATGGTCCTGAAATGGTCTAAGATTGAATGGTCTCAATCAGCTTGAAACCGTTCATCCCTAAATTAGGGTTTCTTCAATCAATCGATTTAGGGTTTGCTTCATTGAATAGTTCATCAATTAGACCATTGAAAATACATCAAATTATAACCCTTGGATCTCCAACCATCCATCACAGCCCTTGACCTCCAAATGGTCTTGAGACCGTTTGGTCTCAAATGGTCTTCAGACTATTTGCCCTCAAACGGTCTTGAGACCATTTCAGCCATTCAGCTTAGAAATCGGCTCAACCAATTTAGGGTTTCAACCATTCAATCCAATTAGGGTTTGTAATTAATTGATCACCCATTCTTGAATCCATTATAATTAAACCAATTTGAGCCATTGGATATTCATCATTCACATCAGCAATAGACCCCAAATGGTCTTAAGACCATTTAACCTCAAACGGTCTTGAGACCGTTTGATCACCAAACGGTCTTGAGACCATTTGGTCACCAAACGGTCTTGAGACCGTTTGGTCATCAAAGTGCAAATAGTTTGCTCATGATATTTATTGAGGTGTGTTCTAAGATGATATCATCATATTAAAGCTTCAAACCTATGAAATTTTCTATGATCTTTGTGGTGATTTCAACAATTAATCACAAAGAAAATTCGAGAAAGAAAAAGGAATCAACATATGATGAAGAAATGAAATTAATAATGATGTTTAAGGGTTCAAGTTATATAACCCACCTTCAAAGTTGAATCCAAGCTTCAATCTTAACGTCTTTAATGGTGAATGAATCTTTCTCAAATTTCCAAGGTCTGTCCTCAAGTCTTTGAGTGAAAAGAATGGCTAGAGTTGAAGATTGAATGGAGAAAAGAAGAAAATAAGCATTGAATTTCGATTTCCACCATGAAATCAAGGTTGAAGATGATTAAGGAGCTTACCTACAGGTTGTGGTACGTCCTCCTGTTGCTCATAAGCTCCCTTGTATTCGGCCAAAGCAAGGAAATAAAGAAGAGTCGAAAAAGCCTCTCATGTGGGTGAAAAATGGAGTGTATATAAGGGAATTTCAAGAGAGAGAAAGTGTTATACAAATCTTTTATTCCCAAAATTGATGACACTTATCCCCATCACTTCATTGCATACTAATCCATCACCCTCCCCTTCAAAATCCTCTTCTTTATCCACGAATTCAAAGAAAACAAATTAAGCACCTTAATCAATATAATAATAATGTGCAAAAATTAGTGGATATTACTTTCTCTTTAACTAATGTGAGTGGGCTCTCCACTCACTTTAGATATTTCGGTGCCATTGCAAGGAACAAGGACGTCCACACTTATAAAAATTCAACCATCACATTTTGGTTGAAGGGAAATTCCATTAATATAATTATTTTTGCATTAAATTGAATTAGGGTTTCAATTATGATTAAATCTTGATTATTTTAAGATCAAGATTCTCTCTCCCCCAAAGAGATTCAAATGAGATGCCCCTCTAATTTTATTGTCTCTAATTGATACCAAGAAAAATTAGTGACTCTCTAGAAGTGGTATTTTGCATATTGAACCCTAGGTTTTGGGTAAATTGCACATTACACCAAAACTAGATGCATAAACATTGCTTAATAAGCTCTTTCTTGGTGCTCAGGATACCACAGCCATACCTCTGCATCATTTTCATTCTTATGATGCTTCAACACTTGAGGAACATTTTATCATATAATATTTGCAAGTTAACCCCTCAACTTGGGTAATTTGCACTTTAGTCCAAAACAAGTAAAACATTATTTCAACATTATTCAAATAGGACCAAAATTGAAACACAAGTTCTTCTTGAGTCTTAATTACTTTTAAAAAGATAAACACAAGAATATAAATGACTTACTAAAGCAAAACTTCTAGGGTTAAGTCTTAACCCAGGTCAGGAATGTTACAATTATAAACCCCTAACAAGGATTTCGTCCCCGAAATCCCAGGTAAAGGAAAACAGATATTATTTATTCATCATATCATCAAGCCTCCAACTAACATCTTAATGTCATGGAGAGGCCATAGGAATTTGATCATCACAAAGCACAAAGTCCTTCCATATAGGGTTATCATAGAATTTGTCACACATGACACATACTTCAGTGTTCTTTTCATTATTGACTGTAGAGTCAACTCTGTGTCAGGTAACACTACCTTATATAACTCAGGTGTCAAAACTCACTGATTTGTCACCCACTTGGAACTACAAATCTTATCATACATTTTAGCTTTAATAAGATTTTCCCATAAAGATTCTACAATTGTTCCTTCAATTAGTACATCCTTATTGATGTTATGTTTATGCAAAGCATAAACCCCTAACATATGATGTCCATAATATTTTATATAACTAGAATGATTTCACAGTCACCCATTCCAGGTAACCAACATAAATCATCTTTCTTTCATCTTGGCACATTACTCGTTACACATATCTTTATCTTGGAACCAAAGTCCAAGACAAACTGATACTTTTCTAAGTATCCAACAATTGAACATTTTTAACTTATGCACATCAAGTGTCATAAGACTCACTTGATTTCCATGTCCCCGAAGGGAAAGATCACAAAGGAACATATTCTTTTTATCACCCCATCGTTACTCAGGGTTGTTTATCAAAGAGAAGAGATTATCATCTCCTCAGATTATTGCATGATCTTTCAATTATTCATGTGTCATTCAATCTTATTTCCTCTTAAACTCGTTGCCTTCATCATAGAAATTATAGAGATGATTACATATCACCACCTCTCTGTATTATCATCATCATCATGATTACTAGATCTGGGTATTCCAACCCTTAGTTCATCACTGAACATTGTTACCTCTAGGTCTAAGGACCAGGGTATACATTATACTAAACATCTTCTTTTCTTTATAAGTTGATCTATGATTAATTCAGATCTCTCCATATCAATTAGGATATGGTAGAATTATCCATGCCACATCTCTGACTTCATTATGCTCTTTAGATTGTCTCAAAATGACTACTTGATCAGGGTAATCAGAAAGATAGCAATCTAAGAGTGTCATACTTACCATACCTTCAATAGATGAATACCTGGCCAGGGTATTCAAGAACTAAAATTACGTAGTATGCATTTGTTTCATATTATGTTTCATACTTTTAACATCTCTTTAAATTTACTATTTAATATCTTAGATTTTCTCTGGGTGTTTCTTTTACATCTCTTCTACATGAAAAGAGAAATTTCAAAACATATAAGAGAATATTATTATGAATAAAGGTTCTCATCCTTTTTATCTCTTCCTTATGTCCTCATAGGACTAATTAAAGGAAGCTCAACAATAACTACCTTTCTTATAATCAGTAGGTAGAGAGAGAAAAAAGAAAAGATAATTCAGAATGAAAAGTTTTATCTGACATGTTACCTTTACGAATTATCTATTGTCTTATCTGACCCAATACATGGAGTGAGTTGTCATCTGCTTTTGCCTTTGTCCTCTACTACCAGAGGTAGATGGACCAAACTGTGACACTTGTCTTTGTCCTCGACCTTCTGCTTCACTAACTTGGGGTCCTTGTTGGTTATGCAAATTATGCCTTGACTGTTGGGTCACCACATTATTTCTTCTTGGACACTACTGCCTAAAATGTCCTATCTGTCCACATTTATGGCAAGTTTGGCCCTCACTTGATGACCACTACATTGGTGTACTATAATGTGGTTGAACCAGTGTTACCGAAAACTTTGATTATTTAGTACCACCAATCCACTGTTCCTGTGACTGTGTAGATCTCCTTTTGAGGTTTGCCTCATGTTTCTTTGTCACATACCTTTCTATCCTCCGAACTGACTCCACAAATGTGGAAAATTTCTCTCTACTTTCTAACGCAGCTGCCGAGATAGACACCTCAGCATTCAGTCCTTTCTCAAAATGTCAAATCTTCTCCTGCTCAGTAGTAGCCATTTGAGGACAAAATCGTAAAAGTTCCATAAACCTAGCCCCATATTCATTTATTGACATGGTTCCCTGCCGAACCGTTTCAAACTATGAAATCTTTTTGTCTAAGTATGTTCTTGGAAAATATTTATTGATGAATTCTTGAAAAAAATCCTCCCAACTAACCTCTTCATCATTCCTTTTTACTTCTTCTATGGCCCACCAATGGCCAGCACTACCCTTTAAAAGGTATACAACATATTTAACTTTGTCAACATCTGGAATACTAAGGATCTTAAAAGCCTTTTCTAACTGAGTGAGCCATAGATCAACATCTACTGTGTTAGTTGTCCCAGCATATTCTATATCCCCTACATGACCTAGTCGTTCAAAAGTCTTACCAGACCCATGTCCCTCATTGGGATTTGGTGCCCTAGGTGTTGGTGCAGGCATCCAGTTTGCCATATGCCTCATTGTGGCCATGAATTCCCTAAATAGAGTATGAATGGTTGGGTTTTCTATCATAACTTCATCAAAATGGGGATTCTCAGGCACTAATTCCTCTCTTGCCTGATCCCTTGCACCTCCTACTGGTGCAGCAACATTTCTTTCAGCAACATGATCCTCGTGTTCTCCAGACACCTTTAAGCTATCTCCCTTCTTCTGCATAAGTATAAGTCATTATAAGATATACTGGAGGACACTAACACAGACTCAACACCTTAGTCCTATGTCTCTATAGACTCAGCGAACCTTAAGCTCTGATACCACTAATTGTGGCACACCATTTGAACAAAACATCATTAACTAAGCGGAAGCGATCATTAGCAACAAATTACTAAAAATCACTAAAAATTAAAACTTTTTTCATAGAGATCCAATTCCAGGAAACTCTTAACAACAAGAACCAAAGTATTACATGTACATTCTGGTCCACAAGTACATACCATGTACCATCTCTTCTCAAGGATTACATACATCAATTGCTCTCTTAAGTCTACACATGAGCAATACACACCCTCGAGGCATTCAAGCCAAAATCTCAGATCGATTATGAAAACACTAAGTACTGACTCCAAGGACCTGAGAGTACAGAGATGATACATAGGACTCTTATCGATAAGACACGATAGTTAGTATCTCCACTTGATATGTTACTGTTGTCCTAGATGCTGCTGTCCTTTCCATGTAGTATGGTTCTTACCTCCTCATCCTCGTCCACCTAAAAATTTAGGATCCCACGGGGGTGAGACAATTGAAATTGTCCCAGCGAGAGATATAACTCTCCGCTAGAAACATTATTATTGCAGTTTAATAAATTAAATATGATCAGAGGATAAGAGGTTTAGAACATTCTCATAGTTTAAAGCATTGCAACTATCTACGATAGAGAAGTAATTCATCTATTCACTTTATAAGGAATATGAAGAACGTGTATATCATTTATCCATCATACTATATCAACATCTCAAGCTTGTCCTATGATACTCATTATCATGATATGTCATCCATGAATCATTCTCATTTCCGTCTATTGACCTTAGCTAATCTTGTTAGCCATATATTGAATTGTACCGGTCATGTGAGTATATATTATCATATTCTGTCCAGGCATTGGACTATGCCAATTGTATGCAACCATTCTAGGAATTGGACTATGCCAATCCTGTACAAACATTCCAGGCATTAGACTATGACAATCATGTGCAAACATTCCAGGAATTGGACTATGCCAATCCTATGCAAACATTCCAGGTATTGGACTAAGTCAATCCTGTGCAAACATTCTAGGTATTAGACTAAGCCAATCATGTGCAATTATTCCAGGCATTGGGTTATGACCAATCCTGTGACATTATTCTAGGTATTGGGTTATTACCAATGTTGTGCACTTATTCCAGGTATTGGGTTATGACCAATCCTATGACATTATTCCAAGTATTGTGTGATTACCAATCTTATGCAATTATTCTAGGTATTGGGTTATGACCAATCCTGTGCAATTATTCCAGGTATTGGGTTATTACCAATCCTGTCACATTATTCCAGGTATTGAGTTATTACCAATCCTGTGCAATGATTCCAGGTATTGGGTTATTACCAATGTTGTGCACTTATTCTAGGTATTGGTTTATGACCAATCCTATGACATTATTCGAAGTATTGGGTTATTACCAATCATGTGCAATTATTCTAGGTATTGGGTTATGACCAATCCTGTGCAATTATTCCAGGTATTGGGTTATTACCAATCCTGTGACTTTATTCCAGGTATTGGGTTATTTCCAATCCTGTGTAATAATTTCAGGTATTGGGTTATTACCAATCCTATGCAATCTATCACTAAATAACACATCACCTTTACTAGGTATTAAACCTTAGCCAAGCCATCATACTTATTTACATACTTTATGTAATTCAAGTATCCCTCTTACCTTCTTTAATCTTGTTCAAAACACTATAGCCCTTATTTGTCTATAATCATAAAGCATGCATGATTAAGATTTCATTGTTATTATTGTATCCATTTATTATTATGATTATGTTACTAAGTTTCCATTTCCTAGTTTATTAGAACATTATCAATTCTTACATGACACTTTTATAAACATCTTGTCACCTCTCACTAGGCAACAACTAACCACATGGCTCACAAGACCCATTAAACATCTTGCCACCTCTCACTAGGCAACAACTAACCACATGGCTCACAAGGCCCATTAAACATCTTGTCACCTCTCACTAGGCAACAACCAACCACATGGCTCACAAGGCCCATTAAACATCTTGTCACCTTTCATTAGGCAACAACTATTTACATGGCTCACAAGGCCCATTAAACATCTTGTCACCTTGTACTAGGCAACAACTATTAGGGTTAGGGTTTCCCTCTATAGCCAAATCTGGTTTCAAGTTCATATTATTAATTCAAACACTAATTCATTGCTCCACACATCTATGAGCATACATTGATATCATAAGTATTCAATTATACTTATTTATTCTCATTTTTTATCATGAAATGATAATCATCACAAAGTGTGAGTTTCTCTCTCATCTTCTCTAGGATATTGATTACATCATACTTTGTTATCTTGGCTTAACCCTTTCTCAAAGTATGTTAGCCTACACTTATCAAAGTGCATTACATCTTAATGTAATAATTGTCATGATACACCTCATGTTTTACTCATCCAAGTATATTTGATTTAGGGTACATCAAGGTGTATCAACCTTTAGGTATTGAATGTGATATCTATCACGTCCTGATGTTTCACTTCCCTCATCACCTTTATCTTACTTAAGTTCATTAACTTATCTTGTATTAGGGTAATTCCCATCCTAATACTTTATGCACCAGTTCATCACATATCATGTGATGTATTGGTCATAAGTCACTCATTTGATTTATTCAACCAATATTGATATAATATTATCCATTATCAAACACTTTAAGTGTTTCTCCTTCCAAAATATTATTCACTATTAAATTATTAGGAATAGGGTTTCCCTTCTTTATCAATTAGGGTTTTGCATAACATCACCCTATGTTGGGGTTTCACATGACATCACCCTATATTAGGGTTTCACATAACATCACCCTATGTTGGGGTTTCACATGACAGCACCCTATATTAGGGTTTCACATAACATCACCCTATGTTGGGGTTTCACATGAAATCACCCTATATTAGGGTTTCACACATCATTATCTTGAATTAAGGTTTCTTATAACTTTTCCCCAAATTAGGGTTTCATGTAACTTTACCCAAAATTAGGGTTTCATGAAGCATCCTCTTAAATTAGGGTTTTTCATTATATTACCCTAAATCGGGATTTCTCACGTCATCACCACAGATTAGGGTTTCACCTAACAATTCCATAAATTAGGGTTAGGGCTCATCAACCATCTTGATTAGGGTTTCATGATCTCTTTATCAAGGATCATACCCTAAATACATATTTTATTCATGTTGAAAGTGTTGAGGCTTAACCACTACATGATTATCATACATGTATGAATTCTTCTCTCTCTCTCATCCTCTCTAGGATGTTGATTACTTCAAGTTTGGTTAGATTAGGTAAACCCTTCATTCAAGTACATACATCTATGGTTATCATAGTGTATTGAGTTTCTTCTTTCATAAGCATCAAAGGTTAACCGCTCAAAAGGTACTAATTTCTTAGGTACCTTAAAGGTACAATCATTGTAATTATCTTTGATATACATCGTTAACAATCATGGGGTTAGTTGTACTTACATGATTTGAATCAAATAGACCTTCAAACGGTCTTGAGGTATTAGACCCTTAAACGGTCTTGAAGTACTTTGACCTTCAAACAGTCTTGGTCCAAAACTCCAATTGGTCTGAGACCATTTAAACCTTCAAACGGCCTTGGACCAATTCTCCAAATGGTCTGGAGACCGTTAGACCTTAAACGGCCTTGGTCCCAAAACCATCAATTGGTCTTAAGACTGGTAGACCATCAAACGGTCTTGATCTCAAAATCCCTAAACGGTTTGAGACTATTTGAATAAAATATTAATTAATCCCAAACAGTTTGAAACTGAATGGCCCTCAAACGGTTTGAGACCAAATGGTCTTGAAACAGTCTAAGACTGAATGGTCTCAATCAGCTTGAAACTGTTCATCCCTAAATTAGGGTTTCTTCAATCAATCGATTTAGGGTTTGCTTCATTGAATCATTCATCAATTAGACCATTGAAAATACATCAAATTATAACCCTTGGATCTCCAACCATCCATCACATCCCTTGACCTCCAAATGTTCTTGAGACCATTTGAGCCATTCAACTTAGAAATTGGCTCAACCAATTTAGGGTTTCAACCATTCAATCCAATTAGGGTTTGTAATCAATGGATCACCCATTCTTGAATCCATTACAATTAAATCAATTTGAGCCATTTGATCTTCATCATTCACATCAGCAATAGATATCAAACGGTCTTGAGACCATTTAACCTCAAACGGTCTTGAGACCATTTAACCTCAAACGGTCTTGAGAGCGTTTGCTCTCAAACGGTCTTGAGAGTGTTTGCTCTCAAACAGTCTTCAGACCGTTTGATCACCAAATGGTCTTGAGACCGTTTGGTCATCAAAGTGCAAACCGTTTGCTCATGATATTTTTTGAGGTGTGTGCTAAGATGACATCATCATCTTCAAGCTTCAAATCTATGAAATTTTCTGTGATCTTTGTGGTGATTTCAACAATTAATCACAAAGAAAAATTGGGAAAGAAAAAGGAATCACCATATGATGCGGAAATGAAATCAATAATGATGTTTAAGGGTTCAAGTTATATAACCCACCTTCAAAGTTGAATACAAGCTTAAAGCTTCATGTATTTAATGGTGAATGAAGCTTTCTCAACCTTCCAAGGTCCGTCCTCCAGTCTTTGAGTGAAAAGAATGGCTAGAGTTGAAGATTGAATGGAGAAAAGAAGAAAATAAGCATTGAATTTCGATTTCCACCATGAAATCAAGGTTGAAGATGATTAAGGAGCTTACCTACAGGCTGGGGTACGTCCTCCTGTTGCTCCTAAGCTCCCTTGTGTTCGTCCAAAGAAAGGAAAGAAAGAAGAGTCGAAAAAACCTTTCATGTGGGTGAAAAATGGAGTGTATATAAGGGAATTTCAAGAGAGAGAAAGTGTTATACAAATCTTTTAATTCACAAAATTTATGCCACTTATCCCCCTAACTTCCTTGTATACGAAGCCATCATCCTCCCCTTCGAAATCCTCTTCTTTATCCACAAATTAAAAGAAAAAAAAATTAAGCACCTTAATCAATATAATAATAATATCAAAAAATTAATGGATATTACTTTTTCTTTAACTAATGTGAGTGGGCTCTCCACTCACTTTAGATATTTCGGTGCCATTGCAAGGCACAAGGACATACACACTTATACAAATTCAACCATCACATTTTTGGTTGAAGGGCACTTCCGTTAATATAATTATTTTTGCATTAAATTGAATTAGGGTTTCAATTATGCTTAAATCTTGATTATTTTAATATCAAGATTCTCTCTCCCCCAAAGTGATTCAAATGAGATGCCCCTCTGATTTTCTTGTCTCTAATTGATACTGAGAAACATTAGGGACTCTCTAGAAGTGGTATTTTGCATATTGAACCCTAGTTTTTGGGTAAATTACACATTACACCAAAACTAGGTTTTAATGCACAAACATTGCTTAATAAGCTCTTTCTTGGTGCTCAGGCTACCACAACCATACCTCTGCATCATTTTCATTCTTATTATGCTTCAACACTTGAGGAACATTTTATCATATAATATTTGCAAGGTAACCCCTCAACTTGGGCAATTTGCACTTTAGTCCAATACAAGTAAAACATTGTTTCAACATTATTCAAATAGGACCAAAATTGAAATGGAAGTTCTTCTTGAGTCTTAATTACTTTTCAAAAGATAAAGACAAGAATATAAATGACTTACTTAAGAAAAAATTCTAGGGTTAAGTCTTAACCCAAGTCAGGGATGTTACATAGGGGCCTCTTCCATCCCCAATAGATTTGTCCTATTTTGCTCCACCAGTTAACCTATTCCATCATCTTTTTCATTGGACCTGATCGTGCATTGCTTGGACCCATGCACAAGCCCTCATCTACTCTTCCCACCCCGATCGACACTTCATGGCTCTGCACAGCAACCCTTGGAGGGCCAAGTTGTCACTTCCTGCAGGCTCTATGCTTTTGCTTGCAGCCCATATAAGATTGCACTTTCTAATATTGCAAGCAACTGAGTTCTCCCCCTCACAGCCATGCTCAGAACGGATTCCCTCTAGAGGATTGTCAGGTTTTCCCTTACTAGAAACCATTTCATCGCGTCTGTGTGGACTAACCGCATAATCTTTAGCCAGGTGTCATCTTTTTTCCATTTCTCCTTTTATGCCTCACCTTAGAAGATATAGTTATTTGATTTATGTAGCAACTATAATGCCTAAAACAAAAAGAAAAATGTAGCATGTAGTTTAGATGGATGGAAATCCTAACTTCTGACACACTAGATGGGATCGAGACTCTTGTGCACAGAAATCCATTTCATCAATAGTGCCTTTAATGTCTCTAGCAAATCCTTGCTATATTGTTTCTCTATTCATCTTGATTCCTCACAGCTTTTTGTTTTATGCAAAAAAATCACTAAACTTGGTGGTTCTAGTAATTCTAAAACTTTTAATGTGACATATCATCAATCATGCATTCCATATTTTTGTTAAGAATTATATACATTCATGATCACTGAAGTTGTTTCATGCACAATTTAACTACTATAAAACTAGTTTCTACCAACTTACCAACACAATGCATTGCTATTGTCGTCCTGATTCTGCATAAATAAACACACCTTAAATGTATTGCCAACAATACTTAGAATTTTGAGACAATCCAAATTATTCGAAAGATTTGCAACCATCCCCCCTCCTATTCATTGCATACTTGTTAGATTCCATGTTCTTATACAAGCAATAAAAGGCTTCTCTGAATTGCATATTTTTAGGGCTTAAAATAGGGAGTAACCTAGAAAAGTTTAGGACACACAAATTAGATACTATGTAGACTTATTTTTTAGATCTTGACCCTGTTAACAATTGCTTGCAAATTTTTGTCAAACCATAGCATTTGTGATTGACCTATATGAGGCTATAGTAATAATGATTGTTCCTTTCAATGCTTGTTTCAAGTATGATCTGTTGTTGAGGCTCTTTCTCAGGCGATTGATCATTCTAGATGGTGTCTTCATTTTTTCTTTATAACTGGAGTAGACTAGCATGGTTACTAGATTTGTTCAGATTTCCCTTTTTGCTGCAAAGATTATGATGGTGATGTTATTTTGTCTTCAAATCAGAATTGTGTTGTGGTATTACTTATCTTTTGTTCTCTACATTGTCACTTCATATCCAACACAACACAAGTAGTGCAACTAAGTTAAAGACAGGTGTATATGAGACTCAAGGGTATTAATACCACTTATAAATAAACCAACGCTTTGGCACAATGTACCATATTAGAGTTATAGAGTAGTTTTTTTAAACTATAAGGACTGTATAATATTTATGCATTTCGTTGTATCTCTTAGATTGAGTTTTGAAACAACAATTGCATGCTTCTTTCTTACTATATGCATGTATTTTACATGTATCCTGGGTTAATGTAGGGTAGAAGGAGATACAGTTTCATGTGTACTCTTGTTCATTGACTTAGAATGACCAGTCACCTTTCATTGTTATGTGACCTACTTATGTTAACCAATCTACATTTGCATCACAAGAGGGGAGGTAAACATGTATAATAGCTGGATCTCAATCGAGTTTGGGTGCTTGCAGGGAAATCTATTTGGCAGACACCATCTCTGCTGACTTCTACTAATGAAGCTTCCGTGATAAAAATTCCAACACTACACATTATGCAGCTTGTAAATTTTTTGAACCAGTCTATGTTTACTAGAACTAAGATTTCTAAATTGTCCTTCTAAGAATCAACATAATTAGATCAGATCACCATACGAGGGGAGGAATTTTTATGATACAATATAACATGTGTAAATGAATAGAAAACACGTATCAAAAATTATTTTTTGCAAGTCACCTAGGCATGAATAACGATGCACCCTAATTGAAGCAAAATAACTTTTCTGTCATTGTGTCCTTTTTCAATAAACGTATTACACATATTGATATGTAATAATGCTAATGGATTTGTTCTTTAGATGTTTACTTAGTGCTCATAATTTTTATTGATCAATAATTTTTAGAAGCAGTCCATATTAAGAGATCATCTTGCATATGGATCGCGTGTTGCCCTTGATTAAACTAGAATTTTTTATTGAAAAACTTCTGAAGAGTCCTCCAGAAATCTTGGTCCTTATAGCATGCATGATGGAGACTTACAGACATCAACAACTATAGAAAGAGATCCTAGACTATCATGAGAAAGCTCACATTCTTTGCCTGAGTAAGATTATTTGGAACCATTCATAAAAGTTGCTCATGGGATTCCCTTTATAATAGAAAATTTGTTAACAAGTGTTCTTGCATCTAATACACATGGTTAAAGGGAAAATATTCATGTAGACTATTGGTTTTGTTATGAAACAGACACCATATTTTGCAAAGATGTCATCTCCTCTCAAAGGAATGAACATGAGGTGAGAGTTCATTTTCCCCAAACGTTATCCTATATTAGATATTTTTTAAATTACAAATGTAGATAGAAGAACAAGGATTACAATTATTTTGGTAATGAAAAACCCTCCAAACAGATTAAATACTTTATGTTTACACAGAAAGGTTATTTTTCTAGCTGGTGGTGCAAAAAGCCTATATGTTCTACCAATGAATGGAACATTCATCGAAGGGACTCAAGTATCCCGTACTATAAGGTGTCAATTAAGTCACTAAAAATGACATTGAGGGTTTGGAATGATGCTTCTTAAACTTGAAGTGATAATGTAGATACCTCTTCTGGAACAGTACTTTAGAAGGGGCTTTTTGTAGGATCTCAACATCCATGGCTACCTACCTGACTAGGTTATACAAAAGTAAGGTAATGTGCATGTAGACAATTGTTCAACAACTTCAACAAGAAAATGTGGAAGGAGCGTGAGAATTCATAAACTCCTTATCTTAACATGTGGCTTTGAATTCTAAGAGATTACTTAGCTGTGAGTATATACATCCAAAATTTCAGTTGAATGTTATGGATATTGTATGCATGTTCTTGATCTGGCATTGATTTGTTCTTGTTTTCGACCTTCCTAATTTTTTGTGGATCCTTTATTATTAAGATGAGCTGAAATATTATCTAATTAATGAGTTGAGTGCAATCCCCCTAACAAAGTCTTTATTGTTGTAACAATGATCATCCATTAGGTGGATACCCAATATTTGTTTTGTTTATGTGCTAACTACCTCCTACAAATGGATGACATGTGTGGAAAGTAAGTCAACCATGCTCATGAATTTTTGTGTGTAAAGGATATGAAGTTGTCTTTGGAGGATTATTACCAAATCCTTTGGAATGATATCAATTACCTTGGGGTAAGCATGCCCTCTTTCATTTACTGTAAGCCTCTCATGGACTATTTTAAGTGTATCATTGCATATCAATTTCCTTATCACTGCTAGCATGTTGCATTTCCATCATAGATATATGGTACCTAAAATTTACACCAGATGTTCGCAGGTTTTGAGACTTCCATGGGGGTTCTCACTCATTATCTATCTTACCCAACTTTGTTGCAGTTGATTTTATATGTATAAAACTATTTATGGGAACTACTGTGAGTTTTAATAAAAATATAAAAATGGTGCTATACTAGCTTTGGCACTTAGTTTTCTATTCATAGAACTAGTTTAAAAAAAATCTTGCATTGCTTGTGTGAAAACATGCAACATGGTACTTTAACATTCCACAGGTTGTCCAACAGGTTGTAATTGCTTCAATGGTGCTTTTAACATTCCATAGGTTTGTAGTCTCACATGTCTTTATTTTGAGGAAATGAAGGTACTTCAACTAATGATATTTGATAAATTGTATATGTTTGTTAGTTAGCTATGAAGGATACCATTTTGCAAGTCAATGGAGCTTTACTTTTGCAGGCTATGAAGGATTTATATTCATTGCTATCTGCTTCTCTAGAAGTATGCAATGCACCCAGACAACTCGTGTTGTGCAGAGATTCTATAGACGTTCTATCAGAGATGGCATCATCTAAGATGCCACACACTATTGACTAACTTCTACAACTCAAGTATACTCATGCATTCATTGACCCATGATACCCTCTATAGGGCACCCCTATATAATGACTATTCAATTGAAAGATTGGTTGATCATGTTCTATTTCTAACTACTCATCCTTGCACCACCTAAGCAGACGGTCTACTATAGTATCCACAAGCTAGCAAGATGCAACCACCCCCTAATGCCCCTCCTGCAAAATGAAATTCCATTTCCATTAACTCCTTGAGGAGTGGACCATGAAAATCATTGCTCATGACTCTCCCAGTTATATTAATTCATTCTAACATTTGATCATTGCATTGACCTTGCCTTTATTGTGATAGGATCATAAGGGGTTCAATTAAATTTCTAGGAGATGGTAGGAAGTGCAAATGATGACAATGTGGTGGGAAAAGTTCCTTGTAACATGAGATATTGATTCTTGCTAGCAAAGTCAATCTGTTAACATAGCTGAGTGGTGTTCATTCATACACATACAGTTTGAAGAGAATGAATTAATGAATTCAAATGTCCTGTTGAAGAGAACTGTTAAATAGTATCTATTACTTTTCTTTTGTTTTAGTCCAAAGCATTGATCTAGATTTTACCATCTACCAACTTACTGCTCCAACTTCCAACATGTTGAACCATCACTTTAGGTTGTGCTCAGTTTGATCCAGGAATTCTTACTGTCTTGTCCGAGAATTTAGGAAACCATCCTGTCTATTTATGTTTGTTATATAATACACCTTCCTATAGAAAATAAGCTTCCCCATCAGGGCTTACAATAGGTACTCTAGCATTCTCTTTGTCATAGTCATAGTACTATATAAAGTTAGTACCATATTAAGTCAGGGGTAATTCTCCCATGATTTTTGTTTTCCCATTTCAGTTGTGAAATAAGAAACATCTGGAAGTTTTCCATGTGGAGTTTTTTCTTATTTCTTTGATGGATGTTGTTGTTAGGTGTGAAGATAATCAATTCTTGTTCGTTCTTGTATAGTCATTTGGTTGATGTGATTAGGGTGGTTACATAGCTACCGAAGTTGTAGTTCTTTGATATCTTCTATTATGCTGTGTCGTGTTTCAAAACCTTTGGATTTAATGCAATTTGTAGAATGTTGGTTGACCCTTTGCAATCATATAAGGTCGACAACTGAAGATTTCCTTAGGGTCCTCTATTTACGTTTATTGGGCTCGTGTGTTTGAAGTCTTCTTGAAGACTGAGTTGTTTATTAGCTTGTAAAGTAATTTGAAAGTTGTCATAGATTAAGTGGAGACTTTCAACTCCAGAATTTATGTCAAACCATGGTTAAAATCTTCTTTCAGATAGAATTCCACATCAAATTTTTTATCAATGCTCTTCCATACTGCTTGAGCAACCGGCAGACTAGCAGTCCCTATGGAGGTCCATAATGCCTTCATTTTAAGATCACATGTTGTTCATGATTGTTGATAACAACCATGCTGATTGGAGTGGCTTGTTGGAACATGGGTCAACCGAACATCGTTCAAAGGAGAATCACACGTAGCAGAGGGAAAAAAGATGTTTTGAGGTATGTTAGGCAATGGTAGTTAGAAGTATCCCCCAACCGAACACTTTCTGAAGCAGGACGTGACATGCATTGAGACAAATTCAGAGCATATTACTGAATAGCCTATGTTTGAACATAATAAACTTGGTCATTCTATTCTCCATTAGGGATGCAGTCTATTGTCCAAGTATTAGTTAAAATAGGCATTGTAACGGTGAACTCAGTTACATAGTCCATAACAAGATACATATTTGTTTCTTTGTTTAAGACAATGCATACATCATTGTACATCTATATACTGTCTCAGCTTGAATCTTGAGAACCTACACTTTTTATTGTGCATGGTGCCTTCATAGATGAGTTTGGCTTATTAAACCCCTTCCTGCTCTGTTGGAATCCACCACATCCTACTCCTTTGAGCTTGATCTCTCTCCCTATTACCAATTTCATTATTGTCTTGTGATATGTTAGAATCATGTGTGCTAAAACCACATATAGTCTAAGAAACCAACACAATGTTCATTTCATTAGATACACTAGTATTTTTGCCATTTTGAAGTTACAAAATGTAGTCTCCTTTTGTAGACAACATGTTGCCCACATTGAAGTTCCAACGTGTTGCCCAATACAAATAGTTTTGTAGTCTAAATATTATGCCTGTAGAAAGATATTTGTGCTATCTAGCAATTGTAGTATGGATGCTAATCCTAAAAATTATCCTCTATTAATTTTTGTTTCTTGTTTCATTTAAGCCATCTTTGGGCTCTTTTTTGTGCCAATCGACCAATCTATAGATAAATCAGTGTGAAATCTGGTAGTGTAAATCATTGTTTTGTATAGAATATGATGTATCTTGTAAACCTTTTTTTTGTGGTTTGCTTTAATTAACAGTAGTTTCTTCATGATGTTCTCTTTTTTGTAAGGATGCTTATTTGTCTCTAACTCTATAGTGATTTTACGAATGAAATATTCTACATATTTGACATACTACCAACATGTAGTGAATCTATAGTATTTGAATTTGACTAGTGCATATAGAGTGGAGCACGTTATGCTCTGTTTGGATTTTTTGGATTGAAAAATATGAAGATAAAGTCATGGTGGGAGTTAAGAAATGGATAGGTTCACCTGTTAGGACAAGATCATTTTGCAAAAGGACTGCACCCCTAAAGGATTAAAGCATTCTTATTGAGTGTTAGTTCTCCTTTAAGTCACTTAACAAGCGACACTAGAGCTATAAGAAGTGGGAAGATATTTTTATCTATTTAATTTTAAATGCTATAATCGCATGAAGATTGGCAAGAAAAGCATTATAACATGTGTTCCTGAGTCATAATTTGCACAAAGGGAGGTTGGCATGTTGGTTACAAAATAACATTGATGTAAATGGACTAAAATTTCTGAAGTGAAGATCTTAACCTCTTCTAAGTTGAACAAACCAATTGAAAAAAAAATGTACGACCACCTCAGTCTGCTGCCCCATCTGGCTCAATACTCATTAATTCCATAATTTAACTCTACTGGAAGTTTGGATTAACCTCTTCATGTTGGCTTCCAGTATAAGACCAGTATACATGATAAATCAGCACAACT
The DNA here is from genome assembly GCA_963693085.1 of Alisma plantago-aquatica. NCBI lineage: Eukaryota > Viridiplantae > Streptophyta > Magnoliopsida > Alismatales > Alismataceae > Alisma > Alisma plantago-aquatica. The sequence goes on along the minus strand of OY856409.1, from coordinate 1,117,515,659 downwards.
AGCTAGTTCAATATTATGCAATTATTATATATATTGAATATTGGTGAATTGGTATTGTTAGATAATATTTTTATTTATGTCTTTGTTATATTGTCTTGATATTTACATATTCTGTAAGGACCTTTCTGTAAATGTTTATTCTATAAATATATGGGGTACACACATTGTGCATCCCAACACTTACCGCTCACTCAAGATGGTATCAGGGTAGACACACTAGCTGCCACCTTCCCCTCCTCTCTCCTTTCTCTACCCTAGCCCCCCACCCCATGGCTCGCGTGGCACCCCCACCGGCCGCCACTGGCCGACCGACTTCCCACCGCCACCGTGCTCCTCTCCGAGGGCCGGTAGTTCATCTCTGGTTGGTCATTGCGCGGTCATGTTGGTTCCTTCTTCTGTGCACGTAATGGCTGATTGAATATTCAGTGGATCCCTTGGTTGGCATTTGTCTAGGGAGTTGACGGGCTTACATGCTTCTCCCTCTCTATCTTCCTGTGTAGGCCCTTGAGCCGCCGGGTTCTCTGTTGCGCCTAGGCATAGCCCTTATGTAGGTTGGTCCTGTGTGGATCTCTACTTTGTCTGCTACCATCTAGTTGGTGGATCTAGATGGTCTTCCACTACAGCTGTTTTCTACTTTGTTTTTGGACCCGGCTGGTTGCTGCATCTATGGCTTCTTCACATGAGGACTACCGCCGTCAGGTGACAACCGTGAAACTCAAAAGCCACAACTATCAACAATGAGTGTGTTCCATGGAGATTTTTGCAAAATCTCAAGGGAGGCACTCGCATCTGACTGAGACTCTGCCACCTGCCCCGCCTGCCACTGCCGAGTCCAAGGAAAAAAACTCTATGAAGACTGGGTCAAGGATGGCTCTATTGTGATGACCTGGATTTTGAACAGCAACGAGACTCACACTAGTGTTACTCTCCTACGCCTTCTAACGATGAAAGAGATGTAGGATCAGCTTGGTAGGACCTACTCCCACAACAAGAATCCAAAGAAGGTGTTTGATCTGAACAAACAACTGGCTCGCCTACAGTTTACTGGGTCAGACATTGCAGACTACTTTTCTACATACAAAGGTGTTTGGGCTGAACTTGAGATGTTGCATCCTCTTTGTACATACTTGGCCACCATGCAGCGGTAGAGACAAGAACTTCAGGTGGTCTAGTTTCTTTGTGGTCTTCCTAACTCCTATGCTGGAGTGGTTGACCAGATCCTTGCTGGTGACCCACTGCCCATGTTGGAGAGTGCCTTCCAGTGCCTTCAACACTTGCCAACCTCTTCTACTGATCTGACTACTGATATAGCTGACCCCACTGCTCTTACTGCCATGGGTGGCCTACTGCTCCTGGTCGGGGTCGAGGATCTTCTAGTCACGGTACTTTTGGTTGTAGCTCTTCTACTAACTCATCTGCTGGAGCTTCTCCTCAGCGGTACTGTGATTTCTGTGGTCGTAACAATCACACTGAAGACTAGTGTTGGAAGAAACACAACACTCCTACATGGGAAAACACTGCTAGTGAGGGTACTACTCCAACTGCTCCTACTGCCACTTCGACTTAGGCCACTACTGAGTTTATTCACTCAGAGGTGGAACATTTTCTACAAGAGCAGACTGCTTCATCCTCATTGGCTGAGACTTCTGCTGCTCACATAGCCACCTACTCAAGTTCTGACTCTGCCTTTTTTAGTACCTCCTCTTCTTCTTCTACTGGTAATACAAAATGGGTGATCGACTCCAGCGCCTCGTCTCATATTTGTGGCAACCATTCTCTTTTTTCTAATCTATTTAAACCCCACTCTAAGTCTACTGTGATGCTTGCTGAGGGTCCAAGACTATGGTCTCTGGCATTGGGGATGTCTTTGCCCGCATCCTTCTACATTCTGCTTTATATGTGTAAAATTTTCCTTTAAATCTGTTATCTATCAGCAAACTTGTTTGCGACCTTAACTACAGTCTGACATTTGCTCTGGGTGAATGTGTTTTTCAGGACCTTCACATGAGGATGAAGATTGGTGGGGGTCATGAAGGACCAGATGGACTCTATTACCTGGATGATCTATGACTGCTCAACAATTTTGTTTCTGCTTTAGCTCTATCAACATATGTTTCTGCATTGCAGTGGCATTTTCGGCTTGGACACTTGTCAACAACAAAGTTAAAATATGTGTTTCCTGGTGGTCGTCTTCCTGTATTTAAATGTGAAGCTTGTCAATTGGGCAAGCAAACTAGATCTGTATTCCCTAAAAAATCTCAGATTACTAGCACTGTTGTGTTTGATTTAGTACATGCTGATGTGCCAGATGAAGCGTTCTTCCAATACAAGCGAAGCAGAGAAACTCCAAGACTGAAATGATTGTTGTTGTCTCTTGTCCTTAAATGCCTGATGGTCAGTGACTCTGTGTTCAGTGAACGGAGGAGTGCAAGGGTGATGAGCATGAAGCCTCCTCAGTTGTTCTCATTTGATCGATGTTTAATTGATGTTTTTGACATTGCCACGACGGTTGTCAATTTCTAAATATCCGGATTTTTTTAGTGTATTATGATGAATTGGTTTTTCCAATGCTAACTGTACTTGACATTATCTAGTTACTAAACAATTAATTCACTTGTGCACGTTCTCCTCCAGTGTTGGCATAGTGGGGCCTATAGGATACATATCAAATTGTCAATTGGTCATGCGTGCTCTAGGATTCGTATCAAACTCTCAATTGATAATGCATGGTCTAAAAACTTATAGGACTAAGCCTGTAGATGTGTGGATTTGAAAATTTAGAGATTCACCACAAGTGCCTCTCCGTTTTTCTCTGCTATGGCCAACAATTCCTCACAATTAGGAAGTAGCATCTTCTACATGAACTAACCAACTTGCCATAGAAAAGATTGGTAGTTCCATTCCTTTACTCGATGGAGTGTTGTAGCATGAAGAACTAAACCAGTGATACCACCAAGCATGGGCTCTCAATCTACTTCTTGTCAATGTGGGACACATGGAAATGGACAAGAGGCTCTGTATAGGCCAAGTATCTCAATCTAAAAAGGAAAGAAGTGATTGATATGTATTCTCTTGCACATGACCTAACTATAAAATTAATATTTTATATCTTTTTAGTAGGAATTATGTGTTTTTCTTACATTAGGTTTTATTTTGATGTAAAGATGAGGTCTTTCCTATTGACTGATATGCATGAATGTCGTTACGATTATTCATTATGCTTGTTTTTCTATTATGTTTGGCAATGGTGACCTAGAAAGTACATCTTCTAAGTTCCATTTGGACTACAACATGTGGTTTAGGATTTAGTTCATACCACCTACTAGTTTCTTTAGCTCATAACCAAATACATATTGTACATTTATAAAATGTTGCAAAAGGTTCATACTGACTTCCATACATAGTCATGAATTTTTGTTGTTAAATGAAGTGAAGATACTACAAAAGTTTAAATGCACCTATGCATATGTTTAAAAAATGTTAGGTTGAAAGATATTGAGGTTAAATTGTATTAGTTTGTAAATAATATGCACTTTTTAATTATTCTCATATTTTCATATACTGACTTCATTTTATTTTTGAACATGTTACCAAGGCACTACCTCAAGAAGTGATTATGAAAATGAGTGCTCCTCCGAAGAGTGAAGTGCTCGTCATAACCCCAAATGAGATTATTGAAGCAAATGGACTTGTCTTTCATTTTTCAACATATTTGATATTATGGAAGCACAATTCAAAGCATTTCTTGAGTCAAGTGGGGGTCTATGGAAAGAGTAGTGAATGTTCGGTAAGCCTACTGATCTTCATCAGCACAATTATATTTGCTTGTTACGTGGTAAGAAAACTACTTCATAGCTACCTTTTTCTAGTCATATATTATCTAGCGTTAAATGAATTTGATTGCTAATGAAGCATAGTTGTTGAATGATTATTGAATAGATTGTTGTCCTTGTAGTAATCATTAAAGCAATACGCTTTCTTTTCCTAATTATCTTTATAGAGTTTTTCTTATGACCAAAAATATCTTCGTGGTGAATTTTTAATATATTCTAAGATATGGGACTCCTTTGATCCACTATCACCTAGATACACCATATAATCTAAGAAAGTTACATGACCAACTGCAATTGACATCCATTTCACTGCCCACTTTCAAGTTTATGACATTATAAAGGAGTTAAGCCAAAAAACAACTAGTTCTTGATTAAGTTTTAGTTAAGGGGTATAAGCTCTTTTGTACAAGCTCTGTTACACTTTTGTAAAATCTTGAGACCTAGGAGTTGGTTTCTATGATAATAAGAAAATATTAGATCACATTAAATAGTCTTATACCAAACATTGCAATGAAGAGCTCCATTTTAGGTTTTGCATTTACTAATTATTCTACATAACGTAAAGTAAGAAATGGGAGTTTTTAATCATTCTCTGGTAATATCAGTTTAGTCAATGATTATTCATCAGGTTCTCACAAAATAATGGATGCTTCTACTTATTTTCTTGGACAATGCTAGAGTTCCAACCCATGTGGGCATGGAAGCAATAATCATGCTCTCCTAGATAAACCTCTCAACAATCATGAATATAACTCTAGCAGCTCTGACCGTCCACTACTCTACCTGATGAGAAATCACATCAGTACTTCAGATTTCTACAATAAAGGATTCCAGATCTATTAGCACTAAGTAAATAATTCATATATAGTTGTTCTCAGACAGTGATGTTGACTAAATCTATCCTAATCAAAAATCATAGAAAGAAGATAGAATGTTCAAAGAGGATGCCAGTGAACTATTGTTATTATGAGATCATCAAAATCTCATTCCTTGCTGATGATCTTAGAAAAGAATGCATTGGCTACTATTCTAGAGACAAACACCAACAATCATACTAATTATAGACATGAAGGCTTGGAAGTATCAACTAAAAACCTAGATAGAACTGTAGATGACTTAAAGTTCAAAAAATGGACTCATGAAAAAACTATTGATATTGTGCATTCTAATTGTATAGCTGTGGATATTTTCCTGTAAGTATAATGTATCCGGGAAAAAGGAGAAACAAACTAGATTAGGGAACGTTCGTAGTCTTAGTAAAAAACATTGTTGGCCTAGGGGACCAAACGCTAACACAGGAATCATCAACAATGACTCATTTTTTTATCACTTTACCAACTATCTTTCTGTACAAAGAATGGCCAATTCAGAAGTAGGGTAACCCTCTAGTTTGTTCTTCATTTACTTCCAACATATCCCTTCACAGTATCTCAACTTTTTCCAATATTGATTAACTAAATGGTAGACGTTAGAGACTAGTAAGTCAATAAAATTATTGTTGTTGTTGATGGTTCAGCTAACGATTGTTAGTTCCCTATTGTAGTTCTTACTGCTTGTTGTTCTCGAAGCTCTAAATATGACTTTATTTGTTTGTCAATCCTTGTTAGTCAGTTTAGAATATGGTTTGATGCTATCACATTTCTGAATATGGCTTGATTTGTGTTAAAGAGTCTATATTAGCCTATTTAGTTAATAGGTTAATTAGAAGGAGGTATGTTTTTACTCCAAAAGAATTTTTGATTCTGATCCAAATGATGATTTCAGCATTGCACCTGGAGGTTGTTGCTTGAATTGCCCATACATATCTATTTTCAAGAGTAAGTTAGGGCATCTACTAAATGATTGTAACTTACAATCTATTTCTCTGCAGACTACTTTAAGTTAACAAGCTTTGTTGTGGGAATCATTATAGAAAATCAACTTCCAAACAATATGAGATTGTGTCTAGTACTCTAGATATTGTTCACAGATTTGAGGAGCATTTTATTGGTAGTCAGATAGTCCGGGATGTTAAGCAATATTTCCAAGGAGATGTAGGTAAAAGTCATATGCCATTTGCCTTTTCTAAATCATGTTATAGTACTCATACTCTACAACTCATTCATGCACATTGACATAGAAACTCAAATTCAATATACGAACTATTTCATACATAGATCAATTGTGAAGATACTTCTTCTTGATAAGTTCTCCTTGTTTTCAATGACCTGCTATCATAATGAATGCTTTATGCACACTAGTTTACTGGTTTTTATCTTTTTAATTGCTTAAACACGGGCAATGCATGTGTGCTTTTCTTTTGATGGCTTCTTTATCACTTGAATTATTGCTGTCTTTCTTAATACTACTACAATTCTTGAGCCTATGCATAGACCTTGTGTAGTGCTTGTGTGATCTACTTACATTCTTAGTTCTTTGGGAAAAGGGTTCATGCATATACATAACACTGGGTCTTACAGAGTCATTCCTCCTTGGTAATGCTATGATGTATGGCCCACACTCTAAACCAGCTAACCTTAATGGATAGATCCATGTATAGTTATCTAGGCTTTTTGGTCATTTAAATTGAATGTCTAAATCTAGTGAAAAACCTCTATCAAATCATCACTCTAGATCCATTTTTACATACTCTAAGAAGACCCCACTGCATTCTGCTACTTCCACAAAACTACTGCATGCCATGAACACTACTTTTCATGGAACCCCTAGTGCCAAATGTGAAGCTAGGACAACAACACCAGATTTGGCATCTTTGCTCTTTAAAACAATGGAGTCTCTGTTAAAGTAAAGACTGTCTAGTTGGAACAACTTGAGGTTTGTTTACTATTTCTTGATTTTTTCTGTGGTGTACTTTTATCCATATAAGCCTTGCTCTGAGTTTTGTTGAAAATAGGAATCCTTGTTGGGGTGTCTGTGGACCTCCAACTCACAATATTGTCCTATACATCTTGATCATTTAGAAAAGGAAAAAACAACCTTTCTTTACCTACCACTACCACCGGTTTTATTGGTCTCCACCAATTGGCTCCCTTTTGATACTAAAAGTTTGGTGTTCATCATTATTGTTAATAGACACTCATGCTTTACAAATCTACATTTTTTGTGCCTCCATCAAAGGTTTTGCTGCAACATTTCCAGATTCATGCTATGAACTTAGATGAAGCATGCTCTAAATATTATCCAAGGACCCTCCATTACTTGCAACATCTTTCTCAAACATGTAGCTCTTTTCAAATAATTGTTGGTGGGATTGGATTCTTCAGTCACTGATGAAAATTTGAGGCAGGTATCTAGTTTAGATGTATGTTGATGGCTTACTTCTTGCTTTTTATTTAGTTTTTGGTGTATAAATACATTTAGGAATAATCTAATATCAAATCATGCAGATGATGGTAAACACAAACAAGATGTTTTCATACTTTTTCTTTGGCTACAAAGATCAATTCTTGTGTGTTGTTTCTAGGTATAGATAATGCATTCTAGAACCTAAGATATGCCATTTCAGTAAACCTTGGGAGTCATAGTTTCCCCACAGATTGGCCAAATCATCATCATGGTAGAGGTAAACATAGATCATTTTTTACTTCTCCATTCGTCATAATCAATCGTGATCCACTCACTCTGATTTCTAAGTTGGGGTTGTACATGTAGATGAGAGATCTGACTAGAGAGGAGTTTGTACATATATTACTCCATCAAATCATAGGGTTATCTACAGGGAGTTCCAAAATACTAGTTAGATGCTTGAATGGGCCAGTTCTTGGGCAAGAAGTATGGGGGTTTCTCGTCTTGATTAGTTCTTGTTCTTTCTGTCTTCCCTTTAAAACACCTTATTGAACTAAATGATTTTTAAATTTAAGTACATACATATTGGGTTGTTTGTCAGTGAAGAAGAAGCTGCAGGGTTTTGAACTCTAGATACCTTGGGTTTTAATATTCAGGTACATACACTATTGTATTCGATAAAATAGAACTAGATACCATTTGATTTGTTTATACTCCATTGAGAAAGGTTAGAGAGATCAACTTGAAAGGCTGGTTTCTATAATCATCACATACAGACACTAGTCCAGAAGTATTTACAACAAGGAATTTCCCTATAAGATATATCCATTAAGTAAAGACACATTCCTCTTTCATATGAGTTGGGTCTGGAAGCATGTTCTATCCAAGTCCACTCCTTCACTCCTTGCCTACTAATGTTCATCCTAATAGGATTGGAGTGAACTTGTAGTTACAAGACAACTTAAAAAAAGACCCAAATAAAGAAATAAGAGGGGTAGAAAGGTACCTCACTGTGATCATGTAGAAAAATAGGGGTGTTGGGAGAAAACCCAAATATAGGTAACTGAAACTCCCTAAAACACCGAGTATTAGTTGAAGATGGGAATACTTTTGGTTTACCTAGTTTGTACTGCCTACGGTGATAATAAAGTTAGAATGCAATTTCAAGAGTATAATCAATCATATAGTTCATATTTTAGTTGTTAAGAATATAAGTATATAGCTAATATTTTAGTTATTAAGAATATAAATATAATTGCATGAAGATCAACTTTCATACCATATAAATGAGAAAATTCACTTCTTACTAGTTAAGCTAGAGTCATATGCATGAGATTCCTAGTCAAATTCTCATTACTGATTCCCTCCCAGAACATGTGAATGCATATTTGAGACTGCAACATGTGCCTATGTCACCGACTTATTCTTCACTATCTATTAGCTTCTTATGGATGTAGGATATGAGTTCCACTCAGATTTTTTTCTTGAAATGTGTTCCCCATGAACATCCCCATTCAACCTTCACTATAGTATTGTGGTAGGAACAATTACTCAGACCAATTTGGTTTCAATATTCCTAGAATGTTGTGTCTTCTACTATTCCCGCTTCCTACAATAAATATTGTGTTATATGCCATATGTATTCCAAATACATGGTCTAAGAGGGGTGTGTTTTCTATGTTCTTGGTTTAGGGAGAAGGGGCTATGTATGTAATGCATGCATTTCTTGTGTAGGGCACTAAATCAAATTTTACCTAGGAGATTGAATTGTAGCAGAGGAAGAAACTATGGTAACATCACTACAACTTGTAATTTCAACTTTGTGATTTGACATACAAGAAAAATGACCATCAATTTGATGGTATTCTTCTTGAACAACTTGTAAACAAATTTCTTATCAAACAGATTTTTTATATAAGCTTTATGACTTCGCAAGATCTGGAAATACTGAAGAATTGACATTTTTGCGTTTGTCTCTTTGATAAAATAACAACTTTTTATTATTTATTTTATACTTACCATCTATCTTTAGGACCAATTCACCCCCACTTCTTGGACGGCCCCATGGAATGGATTTGTTCAATATCTGTCCCTTGATATGTTTTATGTTTCTCTTCAGATTTCTTTACTGATATAGATGTAATCTTTTCAGCTATACACGACTTTAGTTGTTGGCTGCTTGAACTAGTGGTTGACCTGGGATGGAATAACATTCTTAGGTGTATTCTTTCTAAAAATTTAAATTTAAGAATGTTACTACTGACATATCCTTAATAATTCTTAAGATTCTAGGTTCATTCTCTTGGGACTTCTTAGGGCATGCTCCAATGTTAGATCTCACTTGAATGTTTTTAGCTGCTCATCCATAATTTCTTCAGTGTCCCTTTTAGGGATGGACTCCTATTCTGAACTCACTAACCAAGATGAAAAAAGTTATTTACTAACTCTATTTGCATCTATAAAGGCAGCATCAGTATTGATTTTAGTCTCACCAGTAGGGGGAAGCCTCACCACTATGTTTGTTTGGTTTCAGGAACTGCTGTCCACCTTTTTAAGTTTTAGATCTTTAAAGAAATCAATAGATTAGTTGATCCAATGAGTTTTTAGATGTGAAGAGGGATTTCCTCTCTGAAGACACTTTAAATTCTGTACAAGTATTCCTACTAGATCATGCGGCTGCCAACACTTTTGCCTATACTTCATTAAATCTCAGATTATATCTTTACTGGTAGTATTTTTGTTATGGACAGATGGAATTATGAGTTGGGAAAGAAAGTACTAACAAGTGAGGTAAAGGGTGTTTTTTCTACTCATATATATTATTATTAGATTGATACTTTTAATAATGAAACACATCATCATGGTTTCTTCTCTTGGTTTGTATTATGTTGTTTGTTGGTCATGATTTTTTGCAAAAACAATTGTTTGGCTAAAGACTCAAAAATGCATACCCTAATTGGCTATCTATTTGCAATATCATTTGTGTTAGTACTTAGCAAATTTAGTCTATTATAATTAGAAATGCAACAGTTACGTTCAGAGAGTGATCCTAACAATGGCATCCTTAGCTTTCCTAGCATCTACTCTAGGGTGAACTAGATATATAATATTCAAATGTTACATTCAACTTCATATTTGAGAAGCTTTGACTAGTTATGTCTGTATGACTGGTTCAAGAAGCATTGTGGCTGTTGATGCAACCACCTTATGAACCCAACATCATATGAATCTAGGGGGATCTCTGATCATATCAACATAAAGTGGACAATTTTGGCCAAGTATGATGCAACTATGATAGGTACCACATACACCTTTTTATGTTATATCATTAATTTACAAATCGATGATACATGTATACTATGAATCCAACATTTTACTGATTATAAGCTATGCAAACTATCTTTCACAAGTCTATCATCTTATATAGGCTTTATTACTAGTGTCCTCTATTCAATGCTATAGGCATGGTACTGCATTGTTAAAATACATTGTATGTTGACATGTGTTGTTGCATGTGTTTCTGGGAGGAAATTCTGCTATATTTGGTGGCAGTGAAGGATGATTCTCTATATGCTGAATCTTTCTTTCCTTTTCTTCTCTTGGTTATGTACGAGCCTAATCTATAATATGACCAGTTAAGAAAAGAGGCATTGGATTGATTTATGAGCTTTTTGATGTCATACATCTTGGAGTTATTCCTTTTTCCTTAATGTTCTTCAGATCGTACAAAGTGAGGATATATTTTGTTTGTCTTGATTTGCATAGGCTTGAGAATGTTTTTACAAGATCACGAAGGAGGTGTCGAGGATAATAGCTAAGGAGTAGGGGATGTGGAGCAACAATGAGCAAGTGTGTTTCCACTCTTTGCAGCTAGTCCTTGATGCCTCTCAGCCTCTAGGAGGTAAAGTTGTGATTAAAATGAACCACAATGATTGACACTCACACCATATTTGACAATTTAATCAACCATAAAAGTGCTAATGCATGTTTTTAGAATATATATTTATGGCTCCCTAATTATTGCTCCTGATTTGATGGTTTATCATTTTTGTGTGAAGTTGGGCTGGAATTTTTCTGATTCCTCTTTTCTCTAGTACTCATGATATCAGTTTGACAAGAAGGCATAAGATTGCTAATGAGGTGTCTTACTTCATGATTGTGGATATCATTTGAATCTCACATCTAATATTTTAGGTATTTAACTATGTGGGTCTTCTTTCATTGCTTATGCTTAGTGGATTACCATCATTCTCTTTTGAATTTCCTTATTACATGGATTATCATCAACAATTGTTAATGATGTTGCTTTATTATAATTCCAGATGCTTGATCCAAGGATGTTATACCAGGAAATGTATGGCACAACACTGGAGACAGCTTATCTAGATATGTTTCACAGAACGCTTCAATACATGCAGGTGTCTAAGCAACCTTGTTGCAGTCATGCAATGCATGCAATGGGGGTTTTGGTTTGCTCACCAGAGAGGGACATGATGTGATCACCAGTGAAAACACACTACTCTCTATTGCTATTTGTCACGAGGCTTTCATGCATGGATAACCATACTTCACCAACTCATCGAACAAAGGAGAAGACAATAAGAACATCGACTGAGGGTGCATACTCTTCTGCCAAGATGCATGTAGACCTCATTGAATCATTAACATATGTATATCATTTTCTTTGTACACATTGTGTAATAGGGGCAAGGTATACGTCCTCCCCATGTACATTGCACATTTCATTATAAATGAAAGTGAGATTATTGGCAAAATGAGCATAACTTGGTCTAACTTCTACAATTTTGTTACTAAAAGATCAGGTATTGGCCGGCCTAAATCGCGCGTCCAAAATTGGAGGCGGATTTGAGGTAGTCGAGCTTTTACATTTATAAACCTAAATCCTTCTAGGCCCCCGCAACTTTGCTCACGGGGTCGAAGTAGTCATACGGGGTCAAACACAGGGACAAGGGGGTAGTGTTGAGAACCATAAATCGACACGCTACACTCCGGTAGGTATAAAGAGATATAAATTCCCAAAAGGGAACGGTAAGACGTCATGAAATAAACAAGAAAACTATCTCCAAATGGAGCTACAAGAGAGATTTAAGGTTTTAGTCATTTAGCAGTTTTTAGGGGTTTTCATGCAACAGAAACAGAAAGATAAAGATTAGAGCTCAAGCAAGGTTCGGAGGATAAGACTGTAGTAAAACAAGCGGTAGCGGTAACACCCTGCACCCCTTCTCTTAGAGCAGGTACCTCTAACCTCTACATCAACACCCCTCTCGAGGTTGCTGGGCTTCAGTTAGAGTGGAATGTTATAGAAAATAGCTCCATTCTAGGCACTCTCGTACTCCAGAATCAGACCAAACGCTAGAGCCGCAACACAACTCTCAAAGTTGTTGCGACGGGAAAACGGTTCGGTAGCTAATCGAAACGCGATCCAAATCATGCAAGCTAGGGTTCGGATATTAAACAGAGCAGTCATCCAACATTGTACACCAAGCATAGAGCAACAAGTAATTGAATCTTTCCATTTCCATAAACATTTAAAGGTCTTAATTCATTGCATAAACAAAGAATTAAATAACAGAATTAAAAGATAGGTGTCGCCTCCTTGATGTATAACGGCGACAGGGTGCTGTAGCTCTCCTGCCCGATATCGGTCAGAGGCCTATCCCGATATAGAGGTGTCAGGTGACACACCCTCTCGGGCGGCATGCACCGACTGGCGACTACATCGGTCAAGGGCTCTGGCCGATACGCTCATGTCGGATGACACATCCTCTCGGGCGGCACATTCGATAGAGTAAGCGTATCGAGTTGATATCGTGTCGGACTAAGAGCTAAGCATTATTGATGTCGGCCGATATCGGCCCGCAGTGTCGCCCGGGACGGTCCTAAGTGAACTGTCCCCCTCCCTCTCGGGATGAGGAGAAGCTCACCTAGTGTCGCTCGAGACGAACACTGGAGCACGATACTCGCTCAAGCTCTCAACTGTCTAACTATCAGTTGTCCGAATGCGAACTGTTCTGGCCGTGCGAGCCGTGCGAGCCGTCTGAGCCGTCTTTTCGGCTCCCTATAGCTGCTATTTATAGTCAGCTGGTTGGTGGGAAGAGATGGTGCTCGAAGCGCCACGTAGCGCCCTTGTACGCCGGTCGATGGAGATGGACGGCTGATACAAGCATTTCTCGGCACAAGGTGCTGGCTATTGGTCACGTGGCGGGCGGCACGCCTGCCGGTGGGTGGCTGTGTCGCCCGACGAGCTGGGTCGTCGAGGCGGCTTTGGCTCCCTGTCGGGTAGAAGGTGTGTCGGCCGGCACGTTCCTGTCGCACGACATCTCCTCGTCGAGCATCTTTGTGTCACCCAGCCCGTGTCGGGCAGAGGCTGTATCGGGCGTCAGGGAGGCCGAGACGGGTCTGGACTTATTCATGGGCTAGAATCGGGCTTATTGCACAAAAGCGAGGAAAATTCTGTAAAAGATAGGAAAATCATAGTAAGAGCATTACTTGGCCAATTATTGCAAAAATGCTAATAAAATAGAGGAAAATAGCAGAAAAAATGGCAGTTTTGATAAAAAAAAATAAAGAGCAAAAACGTCACAAAAACGGATGTTATCAACTCCCCCAAACTTAGCATTTTGATTGTCCTCAATCAATATTTAAACTATATTTTTGTGATGCTTCTTTTGCTCGGATAACTTTCAGGCCAAGAGGTAAAACAAGTGTAGTAATGCATTTAGAGATAATGCTGCTTCACTCAAACAAAAGATTACGCATTTCCTAGCCTTATTATTTCAATAAAATTTTTCTCTACAGCTTCAGTGAGACTTTGTTGTATGATTCCGAAGTTAGCTTACGCACCAAACAGCTTTGTTTTCGGGGAAGAAAGTTGTGTATAGGGTAGGATAAGGCTTTTTGGGTTTTTCATTCTTGTTTCCCATCAGTCCATCCAGGTAAGGGTCCGTTAACGGGAAAGTGGTCCCTGCAGTCCAAGCCAGTTGGCTTTAGAGCAGTGATTTCACATCCTATGTACCACTGCCCCAGATCTACCATGCCTAAAGATGGGTACTTTTGGAAAACAAGAGGTGTGTATATATATATATATATATATATATATATATATATTATTTTATTGGGCACAACTCTCATGCTTTTATTCACTCTCTCGAGGCTTCTCTCTTTTTTTTGGGATTTTGTGGGGTGAGGAAACAAAGAGATTTCTGCTGTTTGGGCAGCTTTTTCCTTCTCCATACTTATCTCTTAGCTATTCGCGAGATTATTATATTTTTGAAATTTTTGACATGGCAAAGTATACTCTTTTGTTCGTTTGGAGCAGCATTATCAAAAAGATATAACAGGACTTGCTTCACATTTAGCACAAAGAAAATAAACTTTGCAAAAAGTAACAACAGTTTTTTTTTCATTATTATTACATCAACTTTGTACATATGCATATGGGTGATATAGACAAAAGAATTTTTCAAAATTTTCAAAATTTTGGTATGAAAACGTATATGTACAAAACTGAAAGTGTATATGTACGTAAAAGAATAACGAATATGGGACAAAAATAATGAAAGAACAAAGTGGAAGAGGAAGGAAATTTGTACCTCCCTCACTGGAACATGGTACCCCCCCCCCCCCAAACTTACTCCACACTCTGTCCCCAGAGTTGTGAAGTAGATAAGGTGAGGAGATGTTTATTCTAGTGAGGTCGCGCCCGCGTTAGAGAGGAGCTCCCACACATATTCTCCTCATTTGCTGTGGTATCCTATGTGTTGGAGTTGGTCAGGCGTCGCTTCATTTGCCATCCACTCCAGGACAAAAATGTTGCAGTTGTTGGATAAGGCAACGTGCTGCGGACTGCGGTGGCAGAACTGGAGTCAGTGCCATGTGCCTCCCTGTATGTTCAGGAATGGATCGATCATCTTTGACACTTCGTCGTAATATTTTTGAACTATGCGTTCGACGGGTGTCAAAGGTTCCGATGTACACGACACCAGATGATTCTTGTTGTTGTCCGAGCTATTGTAGAAAATGCCAGCTTGTTGCCGAGTGTACATCGCCAGGAGTGTCCAGTGATTGTAATGCACGATAGGCAGAAAGATAGTGCCTGCAACGCCTTCCTTCAAATCTTGCAGGAAGATCTACTTTGCTCCCGTTTCGTCAGCGAGGCAGATATCGTTGAAGAGCAAAGGGTGGGCTATGTATGTATGTTTTAGCTTTGGCTGTATATATTGGATGTAAGCTGCTGCAACCGATACCGTCAAGCACCCCCCTTCCTTTACCATGTCCCTTAGCTCATCTGCTAGGACTAAGACGTCTCCTGCCTGAAAAGCAACGTCTGATGGGGTGGAATCAGCAAGCTTCTTCTGGATGATGTCGACCTGTTCCT
Source organism: Alisma plantago-aquatica (assembly GCA_963693085.1). NCBI lineage: Eukaryota > Viridiplantae > Streptophyta > Magnoliopsida > Alismatales > Alismataceae > Alisma > Alisma plantago-aquatica. The sequence goes on along the minus strand of OY856409.1, from coordinate 1,117,500,143 downwards.
GTGTGAGAGTCGCACACGAAAAACGGTCAAAAATTTTTATCAGCTCTTCAGAAACCTCGGGCAAAGCAGTGTCTTCCCTCCCATGCACTTTCTTCAGGATTTCTAGCTGCTTGCCCGCCCCATGAATCTCGGGAGCTATATCTTCTTCTTTTCCTTCTTGGCTGCTGGATCGTGAAAAAGAATCTTCTTCTGCATCACTATACAACAGCTCCTCCGGCACACCTGCATCCCGGAAATAGCGCTTGTCCTTGATCAGGAGCATGGCGTAGATGCCCCTGCGTTGATAGTAGCACCTGTTCCTGAGGATTCCTAAATTCCCGACACCATTGAGCACTTCAATGCCCCCCAAGATGGCGATGGCGCTGTTTCCGCTCCCCTTTTCTGCTGGTTGGGGAAGGTTTCTGATAACGTAGTGGTTCCAAGGCCCTTGAAGATGTTGGATTCCTTCCTTTAAAGCTCATAGCAGGCGTATTGGCAGACGTCTCAGCACTCTATCCTTCGGGCGGCTGAAATTACCCCCGAAGTGTGGTACTTCATCATCGCTGCAGCACAGCAGTTGAACGTCGCAGTTTCTGATGTACGCCATACAGAGAAACAACACGTCGTGATGCTTGTACGGGGCCAACACCAGATTTGGCTTATGTTCTTCAACGTATTGCAGCATGTCGACCACCGCACGGGAGTCTAAATCTCCCTTCATCAGCCTTCTCGCCAAGGTTGGGGTGGTTGTGTATATCTGTCTCCGAACTGTCCTGCTGTCGATGTTCTCGATCATTGCGTTCTCCAGGACCCTGAACACTCGCTTGCCGACCATAGCCAACGTGCAGAACATCTTCTGAAGATCTCCCCGTCGTAGGGAGAGGTAGCAGTCGCTCCAGACGACTTCTTCTTCATTACCCTACAACCTCAAGACCGAATTCAGCAGCTTCTGGTCTCTGGTCGTCAGGTTCCCAATGGCTCTTCTATCAAAATCAGCCATCTCGAGTGATGGTATCTCGGATGGCTCACGGAATCTGTCCGCAAATGAGCGCTTTCCTCGGGGTGGATGTCTGTTATTTACAGTGTAGACATCCCCCACTTCTCCTTCGGACTCGTCCGATGAGTCTCCCCCGATGTTGGTATCTGCATTATCATCTTCCACTTCATTTAGGGGGATGTAGAAGTTGGCATCTCCCAATCCCAAAGAGCTCTCCCGTTTGCTAGGAGACCCTTCGGCAGATCCTTGCTGCGTCCCCTCTCCGTGCGTTGATGATTGTCTTCTGGAGGAGGATTGGGAGGAGGACGATGTTCCCGAAGAGGAACCTGAAGAAGATGGACTATGGTTCCCACTGGGAGGGGGCGGCGACCATCTCAGCTGCCTTTGGCGCAGATGATCGTCGCTCCTGTTCATCCTTTCCTCGATCCTGTCGAGTCATTGGAGGACTTGCTGCATCGCTGCATTCAAGTCCTCCAGTCCACCGGGTATGACCGCAAGAGTCAGCAGCTCGCTCTCTTGCTTATTCAGCCTGACCTCGTGGTTGTCCTGCTTATCTTGAAAAGATGCAAGTTTGTGTGTTAGGGAAGCGCAAGTAGCAGAGTTGGTGGTTGTTACCTCTCGCAGATTGTCGATTTCATCTCCGAGCATCTTTCCAACCGACGGAGGGGGTCCGGTGGGTCTCCCTTCCGCCCATGCGATATCTAGTCCGCCTGAAGGTCCACCTGGAGAGGTGGAATCTATGAAGATCGTTCGCGATCCAGATGACTTCAGGCGGGGCGTCGGCGCTGTTTCAGGTGCCGCCGCCTTGCCTTCTCTTCTGACTGGGGACGGTCGTGGTGAGGGCGGACTTTGCTCCACCTCTGCACTATCGGCGGTCTCCTCGACCGTTGCAGGCGGGGACTTCGGCGGCATTGAGGGTGTCCTTTCGAGCTCCCTTCTGATCTCCTTGGACATTCCGATGTTGTTGCTCCGCTGAGGCTCCTCTCACACCTCTGTAGCCTTAGAAATAGGTCTAGGAACTGCGGCTGTCTCTTGCGCGGAAGATCCCGAAGTTTCTGTTCCGGTGACCTCGACGATCACCGGTACCTTCTCAACCGCCAACGTTGTGGCTGGTGCGGTGGCTGGTATAGTAGGGGCAACGACAACTCGATCAGCAGTTGTCGTCGGAAGTTCTGGAGTGGGCCTCTCTGTGGTCCTGGTCGTGGTGACTGTGGCCGTGCCATCTTCTATGGCTTTGATCTCGGCGTCGGTGAAGACCAACTTCTCGATGTCATAGTCGGCGCAGCGAGGAAGGGAAGGAGTATGTCTGTCCTTGAAAACTTGTAGAAATATCTCCCCCTCTCCTTCGTGATGATGTTGGTTCTCATCATATATTTGGTATCGAACACCTCTTCACCCGACGTTCTTGTATGGCAGTGAGGCTTGAATGGATACCCGAGCCCCACTACGATGAGGTTGATGATGCCGCCCATGCAGTATTCCTTGGTAGCGTCCTTCATCGGGTGGAACCTATTCATTAAGAACCTACCGAGGTTGATTGTTCGGCCCTCCATAATGTGCCACATGACGTGGAGCTCCTCCGTGTAGATGTTGCTGGATTCGTTCTTGCTGAATAGCAAGCAGACCACTAGTTTGTGCACGATCCTCCAGAAACAGGAGTGCACCGCCACGACCTTTGCTCCTGGCTTGAATGAAGATTCGCCGGTGAGCTTCCCCCAGAACTCCACGGGGTTGAACCCGTCACCCTCGGTGATCCTTTCACTGTTGTTCATCCTATTCATCTCCTCCTCGCTGGAAGAGAAGATTCTATTTAAGTCCTTCTCGGAGATGGTATGCTCCGAGTTGTACAGCCTGGCCTGAAATCTATCTGGCCCGCCAAACTTTTCTCTCTCTGCCGCTGAATTCTTCACTCAGCAGAGAGAGGACATGAATTACATGGTCAGTTTAGTGTACGAGGCCGTCCATTTGAAGCAGATCTTCTTCAGTCCTGCCGCCGCAAGGATGCTCTTCAGCCTCTTCTCGATCCCAAGCTCATCAAATGAGACCATGTGGAAGAACCTGCTCGGCTTGTACTGGTTGGGCACCAACTCAACATAGCGACGAGCATGCTCGTCGTCTCTTGGCTCGAAACTCTCCCGGAAGGTTTCCGGGATTTCTACTAATGGTGTTGGTGCGGCTGTGGGCTATGCCAGTGTTGGTGCAGGAGTTGTAGCTTGTCCAACCCTCGCCTTCTTCTTTGCCCCCGACGTCCCAGCCTGTCCTGGGTTCGGGCGCTTAGATCGGGCCACATGCCCTTCAGTAGCAGTTTCAGGATAGATCCTTCTGCCCTGCTCGTCAACTGGGACAGCGGTAATCTTAGTGCGGGCCATTTCTGTAAGTCAACAAAAGATAACACCCTGATTAATTAAGCTGGCTTTTGAAAATATAATAAAGAGTAAATGTTTGGCCTGGTATAGTCTATACAAAACTGCCCGACACTCCTGTATCGGACGATACACTGGTTTCAAAGGTGAAGCCCTGTGCCCGACACAGGAGATGGGTATCGCCCGATATGTTTTCATGAAAGAAGAGCAGCGTGTCGGCCGATAAGCAAAATCAGGCGATGCCATGCAACATCGGCCGACATTGCTATCGCCCGACATGGGGTATCGGTCAACATGAATCAAAGATACTTCGCACGATACCCATATCGGTCGATACACCTGCTCAGCGAGGAAAAATTGAGACTGATAAACTTTTAACAAGAAAGAAATCGCATCGGCCGACACGGTCTGTCGGGCGGCAAGCCTGTCGGGCTATACCTTGTTGTGATCGGAGCTTTTTGGGCGACACAAGAGGTTCAACAGTCTCGCGCAACATGGGAGCTAAAGCACATGATTCTCTCGCTCGACACAGGAAAGTAAAAGAAACAAAGCAAGGAACCCGACACAGTAAATCTCATTTTCCTTTTATAGTAAGTAAATAGTGAAACTCGGGATGCACGCCGACCGATTGCTTCAAAACATAAGTCGGTAGCCCAACCGTCGGCGAGACTATTGCGCTTCACAAACCCCACCGCCCGATAAGCGTGCACTCAAGGTGCCGGTTGAGTTGCCTCCTGCGATATCGTGAAGACAAAACTATTTAAGCTGCGACTGATGAGTAAAACATCATTGGCCTAGGACTAAGCTCCTGGCCTCAGATGGTATTACCCATCCCGGAAAGTAAAACTAAGGCGGTGGCCCATAAAACAAAAGAGTCAGTGCATGTGGCGCATACACTGTCTCGGGCCTTATTACATACCAAATGTGTGTAGTGTTTGTCTTGCAGGAAAGTAAAATGCAGTCCTATTCTAAGAAAGAAAAGAAAGCTCAGGTTGCCTCCCGAGAAGCGCTTCGTTTTTCGTCTTCAGCTGGACGTCTTTGGCCTTCTCTTCACCTTCTGCCTCTTCGGTCACTGCCCTGTTCTCTTTGCTGGTTCGGTATTTGATGGAATCTTTCCTGACGGGTTCTTCACAACTTCGGCAAGTTGAGCCAGCTGTTGGTCTATCTGGCATTGATGCGTCTGCATGTCTGCCAGCTGAGCCTGCAACGAGTTCAAAACACCAGAATTTGATAGAGCGCTCTGGGCTAGCTGATTGTTGATCGTATCTTGTTTCTTTACAAAATCGAACAGCTGCCCTACTACATTTGCTTGGCTAGCAGCCTGGTTCTGACCTTCTTCCTTGGAAGTTCCCTGGTTTTTACCCTATCCTTGGAAGTTACCTTTATTCTGCGAGAAAGGGGCATTCCTGGCATATTGACCTGCTCCTCCCCTCTTTTCAAATGCTTGGGTAGGCTTAGTCGAGTTATGCAACTTTTGAGAGTTCTCCACCGCATCCTTGTTTTCATAGTTGAAGCCTGGGTGGTCGGGTCTTCTAAAGTTTACAAAAGAAATATTTTCAGTCTCTTCTGTCTCGGACTCTGTATCGCTGATTGCCTCTGGTCGGGTGTAGACGCAATTATCCACCCCGTGACCGCCTTCTCCGCAGGTTACACATTTCATCGCTTTTTCTACATGTTTCTTTCCTTTACCTCCAGCCTCTCTCAACTGTTTCACATATGTGGCAATCCTTTGAATCTGTGAGGTGATTGCCTCCAGCTCCTTTGATTCAATCGAGGACCCTTCTCCAACCTTCTTTATCGACCCTCTATCGGACGGATCGAAATCAGCGTCGGCCATCAACTCCGCCATATTCTTGATGATCAGCTCCGACTTCTTGGCCTTCTTCCCCAAGAAATCACTGCCTGCTGCTGCGTTCAGTGATACCCTATTTTCGGGGGTCAAACCATTGTAGAAGGTGGTTATGAGGAAACCCCTCTTGTAGTTGTGATGGGGGCAATCCCGGAGGTATTCCTGGAATCGCTCTCAGGCATCATGCAGGCTTTCACTCGGCTTTTGCGTGAAAGAAGTTATCTTCTGCCGATTCCGGACTGTCCTTTCTGTGGGGTAGAACTTGTTCACAAAGGCATCGGCTAACGCCCTCCACCCGTTCAAGGATTGGTGGGGTACCCCAAGGTACCAGGACAACACCTTATCTTCTAGTGAAAAGATGAACCCCTTAAAGTATATCGCTTCTTGGGGGACCCCTCTCATCTTGATGGTATCACAGATATTCTTAAATGCATCAAGATGATGATACAGATTATCATACTTGGAGTTCCCTCTAAAACTTTTATTCTGAATCATGGATATCACGGATGGCTTGAGCTCGAAATTGGTTGCATTGAAACGTGGGACTACGACCGGGCATCTAGAGTGGTTGGCCTTCGAGGACGCCAACTCCCTGAGCGTCTTCTCCTCTTCCTCAGAGTCTTCGGTGTCACTATCCTCCTGGTGCCGTTCCTGCTCGTAGTTTCTTCTGTTTCACCGGTGGCGACGTCTGTTATGACGGTGATCTGTCTCAGATTGATCCCTTTCTGGATCTTCTGGCTGGTCGTTTTCGTCGTATCGGCCGTCGTCATCAGGAGGAGGTGAGTTTTCCCTAGCCCGCCCTGGGCGTTCGCCTTCAGACGGGGGTGGCTCAACTCGGGGAGGCATGACGGTTGGAGTAGATGCTAAGACGAATTGGGTATCCTCTCCTTGAGGTACCTACATAATTTTTCACAAAGAAAATCGAGTTCAGAAAATTAAATTTTTATTTTAAAGCAAAGTATAATGCTATGAAAAGAAAAAGGAAAAAGAGTGTTGTCAAGCTTATCTCTAAGCTTGAGGCATAGGAGTGTAGTTAGTGGTTTCAGGTTCATCTTACAGTACCGCTATTGCCTTGTCCCCGACAACGGCGCCAAAAAGTTGACCAGCCTAAATCGCGCGTCCAAAATTGGTGGCGGATTTGAGGTAGTCGAGCTTTTACATTTGTAAACCCGAATCCTTCTAGGCCCCCGCAACTCTGCTCACGGGGTCGAAGTAGTCATAGGGGGTCAAACACAGGGACAAGGGGGTAGTGTTGAGAACCATAAATCGACACGCTGCACTCCGGTAGGTATAAAGAGATATAAATTCCCGAAAGGGAACGGTAAGACATCACGAAATAAACAAGAAAACTATCTCCAAATGGAGCTACAAGAGAAATTTAAGGTTTTAGTCATTTAGCAGTTTTTAGGGGTTTTCATGCAACAGAAACAGAAAGATAAAGACTAGAGCTCAGGCAAGGTTCGGAGGATAAGATTGTAGTAAAACAAGCGGTAGCGGTAACACCCTGCACCCCTCCTCTCAGAGTGGGTACCTCTAACCTCTACATCAACACCCCTCTCGAGGTTGCTGGGCTTCAGTTAGAGTGGAATGTTACAGAAAACAGCTCCGTTCCAGGCACTCTCGTACTCCATAATCGGACCAAACGCTAGAGCCGCAACACAACTCTCGAAGTTGTTGCGACAGGAAAACGGTTCGGTAGCTAATCGAAACGCGATCCAAATCATGCAAGCTAGGGTTTGGATATTAAATAGAGTAGTCATCCAACATTGTACACAAAGCATAGAGCAACAAGTAATTGAATCTTTCCATTTCCATAAACATTTAAAAGTCTTAATTCATTGCATAAACAAAGAATTAAATAACATAATTAAAAGATAGGTGTCGCCTCCTTGATGTAGAACGGCGACAGGGTGTTGTAGCTCTCCTGCCCGATATCGGTCAGAGGCCTAGACCGATACAGAGGTGTCGGGTGACACACCCTCTCGGGCGGCACGCGCCGACTGACGACTGCATCGGTCAAGGGCTCTGGCCGATACGCTCATGTCGGACGACACATCCTCTCGGGCGGCACGTTCGATAGACTAAGCGTATCGGGTTGATATCGTGTCGGGCTAAGAGCTAAGCATTATTGATGTAGGCTGATATCGGCCCGCAGTGTCGCCCGGGACGGTCCTAAGTGAACTGTCCCCCTCCCTCTCGGGATGAGGAGAAGCTCACCTAGTGTCGCCTGAGACGAACACTGGAGCACGATACGGGTGCTCTCGGAGTTTCCTCGCTCAAGCTCTCAATTGTCTAACTATCAGTTGTCCGAATGCAAACTGTTCTGGCCGTGCGAGCCGTCCGAGCCGTCTTTTCGGCTCCCTGTAGCTGCTATTTATAGTCAGCTGGTTGGTGGGAAGACATGGTGCTCGAAGCGCCACGTAGCTCCCTTGTACGCCGGTCGATGGAGATGGGCGGCCGATACAAGCATTTCTCAGCGCAAGGCGCTGGCTATTGGTCACGTGGCGGGCGGCACGCCTGCCGGTGGGTGGCTGTGTCGCCCGACGAGCTGGGTCGTCGAGGCGGCTTTGGCTCCCTGTCGGGTAGAAGGTGTGTCGGCCGGCACGTTCCTGTCGCGCGGCATTTCCTCGTCGAGCATCTTTGTGTCGCCCAGCCCGTGTCGGGCAGAGGCTGTATCGGGCGTCAGGGAGGTCGAGACGGGTCTGGACTTATTCATGGGTCGGAATCAGCCTTATTGCACAAAAGCGAGGAAAATTCTGTAAAATATAGGAAAATCGGAGTAAGAGCATTGCTTGGCCAATTATTGCGAAAATGCTAATAAAATAGAGGAAAATAGCAGAAAAAAGGGCAGTTTTGATAACAAAATAAAGGGAAAAAACATCACAAAAACTGATGTTATCAGGTATGTACTAACAAATTACACAATATATGAATGAATGAACTGTGCATATATGTATGTGTAATAGATGGCACTACATATGAAGCTAGATGCATGATCCAACTACATACATACATACATACATACATACATACATACATACATACATACATACATACATACGTACGTACATACATACATACATATATATGTATGTATATATAGCTGTTGCCTTTCCCTACACATTAACTACATATTAAATGTATTAACTTCATCTTTTTGCTACATGCTGAATACATATGCAATTGTAGTCATACATTTAGCTATAATTACACTTACATCTAAATATGTAAGGACAATATCTAGCTATGCTTCTGGCTACATATGAATTTATAGCGAATGGATTATCTAACTACATATTTGAAAGATATAGTTAAAGGATTTAACTATACGAGCATATACTACAATTTGTATATGTAAAGAAATATGTAGTTAAAACCTTTAGATACAAAATATGGGGTTTTAACTACAATTTTTATTAATAGTTAAAGGCCATTTTTTTGTAGTACTACCTCCTTGAGAGATTCACTTTGCAATCAATCTTATCACTGACACACATCCAATATCACAAGTATCACACATATGATGTCACTAACAAAGATGATGTATTTGAAGAAACAATTTTACGAGTTGTTGCACAAGGTTTTTATACTACTAAGCACTTTCATGTAGGTTGTCCCCATTCTATTTGCCAGAAACAAGGATTGATGTGCATATATTGTTGATGGTAGAATAAGGTCATAGTGAAGAACAACTACCACTTAGAGAGAATCCATGATTTATTTGATCTACTAAAAGGGACCATGATGTTCTTATAGATAGATCTGAAGTTAGGTTTCCACCAGTTAAGGATAAGGGAAGAAGACATACCTAAGATAGATTTCAAAAGTAGTTATGGGAACTAAGAGTTTATGATTATGTGTTTAGAGTAACCAATGTGCTTGCAACTTTCATGGACGAGATGAACATGTTTTTCAATCAACATCTACACTAGTTCATGGGAATCTTCTTATATGATATCGTGATCTTCTCCAATGTCCCAGAACAACTTGAGAAACATCTTGAGAAGTTCTTTTTTGGTTGTCGTGTAATTCAATTGTGCATCATTTAAAGTTTTGGATGCATAGAAAATTATAGCGAGTTTATTGTCCACACGTTGTCCCAAAACTACCCCCACTGTGAAATCTGATGCATCACACATCAATTCGAACAACTTTGTCCAATCCGGTGTTTGCACAACCAGGGCTGAAATTAGTTTTTCTTTAAGCATGTTGAACGGATGTAAACACTTTTTGTTAAAATCAAACACATCATCCTGTTCCAACAACTCATATAATGGTTTGGCGATTTTAGAGAAATCCTTTATAAAGTGTCGATAAAAACCGACATGACCTAGAAAACGCCGTACCCCTTTAACCGAATTTGGTGGGGGCAATTTAGAAATAACTTCGATCTTTACCGGGTCTACCTCCAACCCTTTGCTAGAAATTTTATGTCCAAGCACGATCCCTTCGCTGACCATCATGTGGCATTTCTCCCAATTGAGGACCAAACGCGTGTCCTCACAACGTTGCAAAACTTTGTCCAAGTTGTATAAACATTTGTCAAAGGACGCACCATAGACGGAGAAATCATCCATAAAAACCTCGAAACAGCGTTCAACCATATCGGAAAAAATGGCTAGCATGCAACGCTGAAAGGTTGCCGGTGCGTTACACAACCCAAATGGCATACGGTGGTATGCAAATGTTCTGTAAGGACAAGTGAAGGTGGACTTCTCTTGGTCCTTAAGATCAATGGAAATCTGATTGTACCCCGAATAACCATCAAGAAAACAAAAATGCGATCATCCTGCTAATCACTCTAAAATCTGATCAATGAATGGGAGAGGGAAATGATCCTTAAGCATAGCAACATTCAATCTACGATAGTCTATACATACACGCCACCCGGTTACCAAGGGGGTCGTGACAGGTTCATTTAACAAATTATGTGTAACCGTAATTCCCCTCTTTTTAGGGACTACCTGTGTAGGACTCACCCAAGTCGAGTCGGATATGGCATAGATGATACCTGCAGAAATGAGCTTGATCACCTCCTTCTTGACGACCTCCATCATGCTAGGATTTAGTCGACATTATGGCTGAATTACCGGCTTGGCTCCCTCTTCAAGCCAAATCTTGTACTGGCATAATGTAGGGGAGATCCCCTTGATGTCTGTGACCGACCACCCAAATGCACCTCGGTGGTTCTTCAACACAATCATCAGCTGATCTTCCTCCTCGACACTCAGATATGCCGAAATAATCACAGGCAGTTTCTCATCCTCAGCTAGAAAAGCATACTTCAAATGTGGTGGCAATGGCTTCAATTCCAAATCTAGCGGACTGATTAAGGATGACTGAAGCAGTGGTGGGAGTACTCCAAGGTCTTCATAGTACCTAGCATAAAAGCATGGAAGTACCTGAAGCATCTTGGCACACTCTTGTAGTGACTTGCTTCTCATCCAATCATGTGTTATATTAACCAGGCAAGCTTCAAGCCACAATTCTGGGTATGCATCAAAAACAGAACTTGCTATGGCCTCATCTTCAGTAGAGGGAGGGATGTCCTCCTCTTCATCATTAGGAAAACCCACAACTTTGCTAAGGGACATGACCTTGGTCTTCTCCATGATGTCTACAGCCAGTGCCCCTTTTTCTACTCTAGTCATCACATGAGCCATATCTAGAAATGACTTCCCTAGACAGAGAGAGATATTTTGATCAAAATTCTTCACCATGTGGCATTGATCCTTAGCTTTAGATGGCGTGGTTCTAGAAGGCATGACCATCTCAAACCGATCATCAATGATACCCAAGGTCAAACGACCTCTCCCCATCTCAAGTATCATGTCAGCAGTGGCTTGAAAGGGTCGTCCAAGAAGTATCTCATTACCATGTTCATCTTGCATCTCCATTACAACAAAGTCTATTGGAAATACAAACTGATCTACTTTCACCAACACATCTTCACAAATACCATAGGGCTTCACCACTGAATTATCCGCCAACTGTATTGTCATATTGCTCGGCCTTGATTCTTTTAATCCCAATTTCTGAAATGTAGAGAGAGGCATCAAGTTTATGCTTGCCCCTGAATCACACAGTGCTTCATCAAATTTCACCTTACCAATAAAGCATGAAATATTAAAGCAGCCCGGATCCTGCCTCTTAGGTGGCAATGTGCCCATGATGAACGCACTCACCTGCTCCTTGAGAACTACAACCTCAGTATTAGGAATTTTCCTTTTCTTTTTAATGAGGTCTTTCAGAAACTTCTCATAGGAGGGAATTTTCTCTATTGCCTCTAATAATGGAATGTTGACAGAAAGATTTCTAAAGCTGTCCAGAAACTTCTTGAACTGGGCGTCCACTTTCTTTGCTTTCACACTATTTGGAAATGGGATCGTGACAGCATGTGCCCTTTGATGCGGCGGCACATATGGTGTCCTTTTCTCTGTCTCCTCCTCAACAACAACGAGGTCTGCTATGACATCCTCTGCTATATCTTCAGCCGACTCTGTGGCTGAAATTGGCACTTCCTATGTGGCCTCACCTTCGGTTTATGACTGGGGTTTGCTTGGTTCATCGGCCCTGGGGTTTAAAATCTTCTAACCAGTCCTTATCAAGATTGCCTTCGCCTGTTGGTTTCCTCCTGGAATGTTCGTGTTACCCAGAAAGCCTTGCTATGCTGGCTTTTTTAAATTTGCTATTTCTACTGCCATCTGTGTCATAGATGTCTCTATCGTCCTCATCTGAGCCCCATGACTTTGCAATGTCTGCCCAAACTGATTCATGAATTCCCCCTGTTGCTTGATCTGCTGGCCAAAAGTGTTCATTAGTTCTTGGTTCTGCTTAATCACTTGGTTGAGCAACTCCGTGCTCTTATCCTCTGCCACCGGCTGGGGTTTTGCATCAGGGTCCTGTAATAAGTTATTCGGATCTTTCCAGGAAAATTTCTTGTCCTTTCTCCATGAGTAATCATTATATATGTACCCTGGCTGCTGGCGCATGAATTTCATTTGAGCCTCATCATCTGATCCTGCATCTTCTTTTGCAAGCAGTTTCTTTGCTAGAAGGTCCATCTTCTCATTCAGCTGTTTGATGGCCTTTGACTCCCCCACAACTCGAACATGCTCTACGGCGTCTCTGTCGCCCCAGGATTGCTTCTTGGCCATGTTCTTCAAAATTTCCCAACACCTCATGCTTGTGTTGTTTAAGAAGAAACCTGAACCTGTGGAGTCTAAGTTACTTCTATCATGCTCAGAGAGAGCAAAATAGAAGATTTTAACCTACTTCTCCTTGTCAAGCCCATGATGCGGGCACCTCCTTAGCATGATCTGGAACCTTTCCCATGTCTCAGAGTAAGTCTCTCCTGCCTTCTGGGTGAAATTATGGATTTTCCTGATCATGTCATTTGTCTTCTCGAGTGGAAAGAACCTTTCAAAGAATACTTCCACCATGTGGTTCCATTATTCCACATATTCATTGTCAACATTGTGAAACCATTCTCATGCATTTCCCGCCAGAGAACTCGGGAACAGCTTCAGGTAGAGTGTCTCTTGTGGAAATCTGTCAATTTTAATCATGTCATAATTCTCCACGGATTGGCTTATATGAGTCACCGGGTCTTCGTTCTTTAGCCCATGGAATGCATTTGACTTGACAAAGTTGATTAATGCAAGATCAATCTTATAGGTCAGAATGTTGATCGCCTACTTCTTGATTGACCCCTTTGAAGCGGATGAGGAAGAAGCCTTTATCTTCTCCCATATCGTCTGCTCTTCTGCCATGGCTTCTTGTTTTGAGTCGGAATCTATTTCTTCTAGGTGGTCTTGATTGTAATCCTCCTCGTCGTCAGGTCCCGGCAGTGGAACCTCTGGTGCTTGTTGCGTGTAGTTGGTGCTACGTGTCTGCACCATGCACAGTACTTGCACAATAATAGTTTCGGTTCAGTACCGTGCTAGACGATTACAAAATTTGAAAGATAGATTACGAATTTTAGAAATGATTTCAAAATAATAAAACTAAAAGGTGGCCTGTAATGGCCGCTTGCAACACTCGTAGTGCCGACAATTGCCGTGTCCCCGGCAACGACGCCAAAAACTGGACACGGTTTTACCGTGCGTATAACGCAAGTGTACGCGTCAATGTAGTATAGGCCCTTGTGAGGCCCGAGTCGAACTCAGGGACACTGGATTATCGGTAGACTACTACTAACTAGTCACGATCAACTAAAATGATTAAAAGAGTTTGAGAGTTGTTGTAAAAATAAAAGAAAATGAAATAAAACAAAGCAATCGATTAAATGTTTAATTTAATTAATTCAAGTGGAGATCTTTAGGATTGTGGTTTCACCGCGGGTTATCATTGTATGAATTTCCATATAATAATTAAGGTTCATTTCTCGATCTGGGTAGTGGCTTGTAGTCAGAATTGCCCACTGTCGTGGTACAATTCACTACCTATGTCTAGGTCGGTTCCACCGTCGTAGTAACCTATACCCTAAACTAGGTGCATTAAAATCGACCTCTGGGTTTCCACCAATAATATTACATCACCTTGTTCAAGGGATTTGTTAATTAATGTGACTTTTGTCTCTTTTCAACCGTTGATTCTTCTTTCAAAGTAATTAAAGGCATTAGATTATTATTATGGTGATCAAGAATAACAATATAGTTGAGAAAATGAAATCATACCACAGATTTAAGAGATAAATTATGAATTACTATGATAAAAATGTCATACAATGCTTCCTCAGGCTACTCCCGGTCCTAAAGATAAAGGGGATTAGCCCCGCATGTTCATCTCAGAGCAAAACATGGTAGAGAAAAGGGGAAACATGGAGAAAAACATGATTAAGTAATGAAACCCCAGAAACGGAGAAGATCCAAGCGTTCCTTGGCGTAGAATGCACGATCTACAACCTTTCGGTGGTGGATAACGTCTTCTTCGGCTTCCAGAACGGCTGGGGCGTGCTTCTGGGCTCCGTTCTTCTCTCCACACCTTCTTAGGACGTGTGCAGCGGCTAATGACGTGATGCTTTGCTCTTGGCTTCCGTCATTAGGTATAATCACCGAGTTAGGTTTTAAAAATATCACAGCCGTCGAATTTAGATCGATCTAAAACAAACTTGTATCTGACGGTGTCGATACCATCAACACGGGTCGATGGTATCGACCTTGCACGATCTCAGCAAGTCTTCTTTCTCTTCGTTGTTGTGCCTGATGCTGACTCAATACCATCGACGAGGGTCGATGGTATCGACACCATGAGGCGTCAGTTTTATCCTTTTCCGTCGTTGAAACTCCATGTGTCGATAGTATCAACTATGATGTCGATAGTATCGACTGTCTTCTGGCCAGCAACCTGAAGGTATGTCGCGACCATCGACTTCCCTATCGATGGTATCGACTCTGTGCAGCTCCTTGCGGCTGGCAACCTATGGTTGTGTCGATGGTATCAACCACTGTCGATGGTATCGACAGCAGCAGATATGCGTTTTTCCTGAAATTGCAACACAAAACCACATAAGCCAAGATAAAACATATCATTGTAATCATTTATGCTCAAAATACTGAAATAAGGGAGATTTGACACTGAGAAGGATCATAGACCAAAGTAAATGAATTATGCAGTATAAACCAGTAAAATGACCAATAAATGCATAAAACACAAGTAAAACATGTATATAAATGCGACTCAAAATCATCACATCATTCTCCAACATTCTATTTCACTTGGGTAGCACTGATGTGTGACTAGGCACCGCTCTTTGCTTGTGAAGTCATAAGTGTTATGGACCTTCACTGCCAATGTGAAATGGACCTACAGGGTCACACACATAGGATTTAACCTGGAAGAGGAGTTTTGTCCACAAACAATGTTTAGATTGATTACTAAAGGAGTTTAGTAGTTCAATTAAACACTCAATTAATTGATAGCTCAATGTCATGATGTTCAAGGCATTGGACACATTGATCGGAGTATCAGATTGATTGAAACTGCAATTGATTGATTCTGCACAATCTGCACTCCCAACCGATCGGCTCATGTGATGAACCGATCGACTGAGCTTGGTGAACCGGTCGGTTCAGGAGGTGAGTCGATCAGCTCATGGACAAGATGAAATGATTGCTTCAAGTGTTGAAACGATCGGTTCAACTGATGCAACTGAGCAAGTTGGGAAAGTATGATTGGTGAGAAATTTCCTTTCGTTTCACTTTCCCAATTTGATTGGAACAAGGATTGGTATTTGATACCAATTAGAAACAAAAGATGAAAAGTCAATTGGGAACTGACCAAGACCACGAACCGACCAGTTCAGAAGTGAACCGACCGTTTCATGGGTCCCAACCGATCAGTTGAGGTGTCAACCGACTAGCTCAGGTCCCCAACCGACCGTTTCGATCGGTTCAGGTTGCGCAGTTGGTTGTTTTTTGTGGAAAATCTCGAACCCTTCTACTCATGCTTTAGTCCCATATTGCCTGGGATAAAGAAACCATGTCCCATGACCCTACTATATATATAGGAGTATTGGGGCTTCTCAAAGAACAACTCAGTGCAACCATTTGCTCTGTAAAGTTTTCGTTCTCTCTGGTTTTGGTAATTGAGAGAGCCCGAGCAAGTGCTACCTGATAAGGGAGGCACGGCAAGGGAAAGACAACTGCAGAAAGCGACTGGTGGCAGGAGTGTGTGTCAGTGACTAGTACGCTGACAGGAGGGTGTGACTCCTTCCAATTCCTTATGGGACAACGAGATTGGAGTTCCAGGTGGTTTGTGTGGACTGCTTCAGAGGCGGGAGATTTCTACTGCTCGGAGGACAACTGTTAATCTCGACAGTCCCGGTGAGACTAGGAGTCATCAGTCCCAGTGCGACCAGGAGCTGCACAGACACCGTCCAAGACCGGAGGTGAAGACCACGCAAGCTGCGAGGTATTTTCGCCGAGCAAGCCTCGGGACAAGGTATGATTCCACAAACCATCCTTGTTCTGGGTTTGGGGAGGAGAATTTTTTTAGACATTGACGCGTTTCCTTGTTCTGGGTTTGGGGAGGAGAATTTTTTTGTTTCCGCTGCCTTCTCTACCTCCCCTAAAACCCAACAAAAGGGTGGACCACAATTATGATGGAGTCAAATTGTTATTCTTTGGTTGAAGTTGTGAAGGGAAACAAGGAGAGAACTTAAACAAAGTTTTCTGCATGGAAGCCTCGTTTAGATAACCCCTTTCAAGGAATCAGGAGGTTGAAATTTCATGCATCAACAAAGTCCAAAACTCTCATTGTTAAATTCTAGATTTGTTCAACCTATTATCCCTAGATACTCATTCCATATGCTTTATTTTGGGCTCTGAGGATCAAAAGATTTGGTGGAATAAAATTTTCAAGAGAATCCTATGAGAAAGATCCACTGAATACAACAATATCAGTTTTGAATTTACAAGTTTATACCTAGTCATGGAGGAAACATCTACGGTCATTTGAGTCAAAATATGATATTGAGCTTATATGTATCTCAAATAGTCATCTATAGATAAAATAATAAAGATTGAACATTATTAATAGGATGACATTTCCATGCCTTGGATTCAATCTGGGTATCAAATACAAAGGGACTATATAATCACTATAACAATTGTCACAATACTAGTTTGAAGTTGTTCTCCAACTTATCCCACTACATGGGCGGAAATGAAGTCATTATGAATTCATAATATGATTGTAGACATCATTACCAAAATAATTTGGATCCAATAGGCTCACACACATAGGATGCACATGGAAAGTGAGTATAATCTTGGACACACGATTAATTAGTTACTAAAAGATTTAGGTAATCAATTAGATCATTGATGGACTAACTAGAAGCCTAATCAGTCAATTAGAAAGTGTAGTCACCTAGCTAGATGGACTAGTTCAGTCAATTGACTAGGCTGAGATCAGCTCAATCGACTGAATGACTAGTGTAGTCGTCTGACTAGACAAGGTCAACCAACCAATTGATTGGCTGGTCCTAACGCCCAATTGGACTACATCAATGAATCGATTGGTCAATTTTAGAACATTTTGACCCATCCTAATCACCTGACTGGATTATCTAGTCACCCTACTAGCTGTCCTAGGAAAGCCAGTGGAAATTGGCCTGACCCAACCTAATCGATTGATTGGTCTTTCCTTACATTGTAGGGTACAACTATAATCTCTATCTACCAAGAATTTGACCCACCAACCAATCGATTGGTTGGCCATTCTGTCAATTGGGAAGGAAGATTTTAATTGATAAGGTCAATCGACCAATTTTGAAAAAAGACAACTAGATGGTTTATCTATACCATTTTTCTTGAAGCTTGTTGGGCAGATTTCAGCTTTTGAGTTGACCAACTAACAAAGCCAATCGGTCAACCAATATGAAGCATTTTTTCTTAGAGTTTACTGGGCATATTTTGATATCTAAATTAGGTGGCCTACCTTTAAAACTGGTCAGTTATAGGAGAAATTTTTTTGAGCACATTGGACGTTTTGGGCATTTCAACCAACATGTTGGTTGAAAAACCAAACAATGAGGCTATTTAAAAAAATCATTAATAAAAGTTGAATGTGAAGGGACAAAGGGTCATAGCATCTGCCTATAACCCTAGTGAGAAAGAGCAAGAGCAACTACCACCTTCTTCCCCAAAGTAGTCATTGTTGCTTCGGAGTAGCTAGTCAACTAACTTGATTCTAAGAAACATCTCTCCACTTCCTCCACCCCACACTCTATGCCCTAGCTCAGCCACTAACTGACCGTTTGATGCCACGCCAACCTGATTCGCCATTGTCTGATGCCGATCTCCCAACTACCCATTTGGAAGCTCCATTACAATAGATCACCACTGTCAACAGGGACATTCTGGCATTTTCTTTGCATCCCTTTTGCTAATCAATATCCTGATGCACCACATCCACATGATCGACCACCTATATAATGACTTTTGAAGAAGGAGGTGTCGCTAAACCTCTCCACTGCCTAAAACTCCATCTTTACCAACTACGTTGTCTTATCTAGCTGAATCAATTGAAGCATTATGAATCAGAAGATTGGAAGGAGCCAGCAGTCATGATTTCATCCCTCCATTCAACCTCAAATTCATGATTTGATTTGAGCGGTTGGCCTCACCAAGTGATTGATCAGAGTATAGAACAAGCTGAGCACCTACATGTTAATCCATTAACCACCGTTCAACCACTCAATTGATTTCTCTGCACCAAGCAAGATGTCATAGGCCAAACCCAATAGGGGGTTCTTCAACCGCCTATAGAATAAGAAGGAGAAGGTGCAAAATCTCACTGTCTGTCACCCTCACTACTCTCGTGCTCGAGCCACATCGGGTGGCATCCTCATCAAGCAACCAAGTGATGTTGCAAATTCCCTTTCTCCTATCAACACATAACTGATGTGGGGATCCTCAATAAGATGATTGTCGAGGTTGATTTGTGTCATCCCACCATCCAGCCTCCTTCTACACCACTAAGAAAACCTACCTAAACCTACATTTCTCCCCTTCTGGGTAAATACAAGACGTTCTAGGAAACTGCCAACACAAGTGCTATGAGGCAATGGTGATGTTGGATGTAGTTTATGCCTTACTACTTTAGGGATCCTTGACTCTATTGATAGCATCCTATGCAAGAATAATCTATCTGAGGTTCCTAATGAGATATGGTTTATCTACTATGGGTGACGTTTGAGTTCATGTCTTTGTTCTAGAAGCACTACAACCTTCAGAAAGGGTACACCTACTCCTTTTGGATTTTCTCATAGAACCACAACTTCACTGTCATCTAGCTCACCGCCCACATCCTCAATGGCCAAAACTTGTTCTGGTACCAGGACTACATATAGCACATACACTAGGACCACCACCATAAGTTTTTTGTTGGCAAGGTATGGGAAGAGATCATTGGGCTTGCTCCTTCCCTCAAGGGGTGAAGGCCTCCCAGCTGTACAACATGGTGGTACATTGCTTTCATCATGTCATGTAATGCATGATCTTTAGCAAGGCTTCCACGTAGGGGACAATGAACACCACATGCATTGATGATATGTTGTATCCATTGAATGTGATACCCCTTGATTGGAGTAGCACCATATTGATGACCTCAATGTCTGGGCCACCCACAACATCAACTCTCCCTTCACCTAGGTTGGGATCATAACTGCCATCACTGTTTCTTTGGAATACACCCACATCCCCTACAAGGCCATCCAGTCTAAGATGAATCAACACCTCATCAACCTATCCTACCTCTAGGTGAGACACATTCTTCACCTTAGCATATGAGAAGACACTTACTTTCTGCA
The DNA here is from genome assembly GCA_963693085.1 of Alisma plantago-aquatica. Taxonomy (NCBI): domain Eukaryota; kingdom Viridiplantae; phylum Streptophyta; class Magnoliopsida; order Alismatales; family Alismataceae; genus Alisma; species Alisma plantago-aquatica. The sequence continues at coordinate 1,117,480,638 of OY856409.1, read as the reverse complement.
TTTTTGTGGAACCACCATGCAAATCATGCTCACTACTCATGCTAGGTTTTTATAGAGAAACTTTGCTACAACATCGACAATCTATTAACTCAGATTTAGTGTTTTAAGAATGAGCACCCATTAGCATGGGGAGACATTCCTGATCCTAACACTCATTGACTCATCATCTCCATGGAGGAGAACCACAAGGAGATAAAACCACCACCACTATTGTCATGTCGCACCAAGAGGCAAGGCCACATCTCAACCACATTTATCTAATGTAGAGATCACATGAGATGTGGCATGTCGACCACAATGACTACAAGCCACTAGGACCCACGACTGAGATTATGGGACAAACCAAACCAATCATGCCCTAGTTCTACTTACTAGGGGAGAGAGTACACCGAAATGTCCATTTGAAGACTGGACATCTTGGACATCCACCAATGATTCTCCACCTAAGTCTCATCCACCACACCCAAGAGACCATGGCAGGTGGTGGCCATTTTAGTAAGTTTTTTTCCTCCATCCTAGATTAAGGATTAGCCTGAGACCAACAAAAGTCTAAGTTCAAGGTGGAGGTGGGAGGTATGTATCCATTCAACCCACACTATCTTTTTTCCTTTCAATATTTTTATCATGTGTTGTGGCCTTTATCTAGTCGGCCAGTTGTTCTTGTATACATGTTTAATCAATGAATCCCTCAAATTAAGTGAATTCTCTTGTAACAAATTCATAAACTATCATTGCTAGAACTCAACCCTGTCACTTAGGGCCTTAAGTAGCACTACTCTTTGGAAGAGATGGAAAGCTAAAAAGGTTTGAAATCAATCAAATACAATAGGTCTTAACTTGATTTTTGCATTAACTTGTGAAATTTCTAGATTATTTCATGTTGTAGAAGGAATTGAACCAATCTAATGATGCTCTCAATGCGTTCAATTCACAACATGAGATGCCCAAGTCTAGTGTCTTCTAGACTTCTTTCAGCATATTCTTACATGTCAATTCTCCATGAATAACTCAAAAACCAAAAAATGCCAAACCTCAAGTTTGGAGCGGCACATTCTTGTTTATTCCATTCCCCTCCTATGTAATAGGGGTGTACCACCAATAGTATATGATGCCAATGTGCACACCCAACAATTAAAAAAATGCAATCAATGTAATTGTAGAAATAGAAGGATCTCGAGTCAAATGGAGGAGATATCACCTTCTTCCATACCTCCATTAATTCTAGTTTTTCTACCTAGAGGAAGCTACATACCCCCAATCCACTCAACCATTGTGCCTTGTTCTTGTGTAGAACTCATAAGAATATGCAGGAGTACCAGAAGCATTATGGATATGCCATTTGTTTCTTTGTAGGTCTTGATATTGAAATAAGATTTGAATCAACTTCATGTAGAGAATATGGAAAATTGTATTCTATAATTTTAGGGAATCAGGGTCGCTTGGCCATGAATTGTGGTAAGGGTGCAAGTGGTGTTAAGAAAGAGAGGAGGACAAGTTGTTAGTATTATTTGATGATTGTTCATGATTCTATGTTACTTGAGGATGAGAAAAGTTCAAGTGTATAATTTAATGAATGCATATTCAAATGTTTTATTGCATCGTTTAGATCATTTATTTGGGGCATTGTGTAGTTGTTTTCCAATTTATGGATCAGTTTGCTTTTGTTTTGATTTTCTACCCTAAAATAGAGTTATAATTTGATTTGCTCTTACATTGTAGTAAAACAACCCATTTTACCCATTCACTCCAGGGATTATGAACCCAAAAAGTTATAAGAGTTAGACGATCTAGGAGGCCTCAAAGTTTGTATATTTAGCCTACCAAAATGTCCAAACAGTCGATTGTCTTATCCAACCCACCAGCTCAAATGGTCTGGTCAAGCAGTGAAGTGAATCAGTCAACTGGCCAATCCAGTCGACTGAATCAAAGCACTTAAAAGAGGAAGTAAGACCCCAAGAATTGAGAAGATTTTTATTTACAAAAAAGCCAATCAACTCATGATGGATTGGTTGGTTGATTTGTAGACCGACCCAAGTGTTCACTTACCCACCGACCGATTGATTTCCCAATAGATCGATTGACACGTCTGATAGAGTTTCTACTTACCACTATTGGTCCATGAAACATAGGTTTTGTAGGCTTGGGGTGGCTATATAAAAGTGAAAGGTTGACCTAATGGCTGGAGAATGTATCCTATCATTTAGATCCTCATTTTTGGTGCATGATGTGTAGAAAAGGAAGAATGAGTCTCTTCTTCCTCACATATATCATCAAAGAGTTATTGGACCATACAACTGAGATAGAGACCATCATATCCCTCTTGTACACCCTTAGTGACATGACTTATTTGTTTCTCTTTGTACTTCCATGCTTCCTTAAAACATAAGCTAGTATATCCCATTACTAGCGCATGAGGCATAGCCTCATAATCCTACCTTTGTTCTAGTTGTTATTAATCTTGGGAATTTTGCTTTTTTGGATATGGTTCGTTCATTATTTGCACTTGCTTTATGAGTTGATCAATCACATTACTTGTTTGTTATAATCCTTAGTGTATATACCATGAAACCTAGGATTAGAACACTAAATGAATGCATATAAATTTATGAGATCCCAAAATGAGTTTTAATGGACGATTGGGTAATGGTACATGTTGTGTGTCGTTTAGCACACCAATCACTAGGAAAATTATCCTAGAGTTTATCCTTTTCTACTTTCCAATAAAGGCTAGTATAGAAGCGTCGATCCACATAGACGGCGATGAAGATGGTTGAGTTTCAAATCTGATTATGAGAATGAGAATGTGAAATCGGTTTCAAGAGTTTGTTAAAACTAAAACAAAAAGATAAAGTTACTGAATCAAAGATTTACAATCAAAAAAGGAAATATTGCAGCTAAGGGATTTTACCACCCTAGTCGATGCAAAACAAGATCAAAGAAATGATAAGAAAGATAAAAGAAGGTATGTGAAACATTTATAAATGATTCACAAAAGATGAACTCCCCATGAACCCATTGGTCCTGGCGTTCAAGGATCCTAGTTCAATCATCCTAATGGGGACTTTTCTGAGGTCTCATCCAAATTCCCATGAAATCAATTTGGTTCCACGATCACATCCGCCAAGATTAACAAGCGATGAAAATGAGAGATCACTTCATTAAAATCGTCGAGATCCAAATCAAGATCCATTTATCTAAAAAATCATATAAATCTTCAATCTAGTCATTACATGGCTAAATGTTGCTCCCCTCGCCTCGGTAAGAAAACTACTCACTAGTCATACTAAGGGATGGAGAAAACAAGGAAGGAAGGTAGAAAGCCATAGACCAGAAGTGATAAAATCTCCTAGGAGATCTTAGCTGGTGACAATGAAATAGCTTTCTCTCTTAGTTCCCTGCTCCAAAGAAAAGAATAAGAAGAAAAAATGAGATCTATAAACCAGAGAGAAAAGAATAAACTTTATCACAGAAATGAAAGATTACACTAATGAATGGAAATGACAAAGTTCAACTACAAGAAACGACTACAAAATCTAAGATGCCTTTCTTAGTGGAGTCCCCCCTCCTTTTATAGGGGAAGGAGGGGTAGAAACCCTACATACAAGAATTTCTATAAGACTCTTGGCAGGCCGCTGAAAACCTTTCTGGATCTGGTCAATAGAAGAAAAGAAACGGTTGATTGCTTTGCATTCTTTTTGCAGTAATTTTCTACAACAGATATTTCGAGCATATTTTTGGACCAGTCATAAATTTGGGAGCAGTCCGAAAATATGTTTTTCCTGTATATAATTGAATTTTCTTTCCAACGCATACTTGCACATTAAATTCTTCCTTGGAATGTGGGAGTTATATCAATTTTGGTGAAAGGTATATATTGAAGTCAGACACTGCGGGAATTTGTGCAAAATATCTTCTCCAGGAAAATTTGATCATTAAAGTGATTAGACCATTTTCCTACAAAAAATAACCAAACATAATTAAAACTCCAAATAATGGGAGAAAATATAAACTAATACAATTAATTATAAAACTAAGAAAATAAATAACAAAACAATACTAAAAAATATCTAAAAGATTAAATAAAAAAGATAAATATACATTTATCAAAATACCCCGGATTTGAATCTTTGTTTGTCCTCAAACAAATAAAATCACAAATTATTCCAATTTATACTTAACAACATGTCTATCATCACCCTTGTAACATCACTTTATTCCTTACCTCCAAATTTAGCCAAGCAACCCAATCTCCTAAAACCACAAAACACAAAATTTTATATTCCCTATTAAAAACAAATATCATATCTTGGTTCTAATTCAAGATTTTGTAGAAAAACATGCTTCATCTTGCTTTTGCTTTGAAACTCTCATTTTTATTAATGTATTTTTTTATGTGAGTTGTTGCACAAGAACAAGATGAAATTAGGGGGTGTGAAAACAAAGAAGGAAGTGATGGTTTTTTTTATCCCTCCACTATTCGACTTGGGATTTAGATTTGTGGAGTTATGGCTACATTGGTCACAATTTTTTTTCATGTGCACTTTTGGCATCTGTTGATGGAATGCCCCTTTGTGGGTATGCATTTTTTTTATGGGAAGCATGCCACCCCGGACTTGATTTTTGTCTGGTGGTGATTCTTTACTTCTTTTTTTTAGAAAGAAAATAAGGGGGAAACAAAATGTGTCCTTGTGCTTATAACTTCACACATTTATTTTCTCCTTTTTTTTGGAAAGTGTCATTACATCAGAAAGAACATTCATGTCAATCACATTATACAAGATTTATATCAAGTTAATAAACAGTTTAAAAATAGAGAAAATTTGTGTTTGGTTTTGATTGATTCCATACGGCTTGCCAACTTTTCCAAGGAGTGATGCTATTTTGGGATCCTTGGTGACATGGTGGTTTCAGACATGGCAATTTGTAATAATTTTTGCAAAAGATTTACTAAATTCAAAGGGGTACAATGATAACCATATATTCATATTGGTCGACTAGATAAAGGCCATTTTGCAACAAAAGAAATAAAAACATGGCGGACTAGGTAATGGCCATGAACAAAGCAACTATATGCAAAACAAAAAAAGGTAGAAATATTGCAAGAATAAAAAAGATAAGGGGTAGAATAGAAACATACCATCCACCTCCACCCCGGACTTAGATTTTTGCTCATCCCAAGCAAAATCAAAACCCTAGATGGAGGGAAGAGAAGAGCAAGGATTTCCAGGTGGCCCAGGTAGCTCAAAAAACATCCAACTGAAGGGGATGTGTATGAGGGTTGGGACCTTTATCTACAGAGCTTCATAGTGTACCCGATGATAGTTCGGTCGTGGAAGATCAGTGGGGTGTTCATATTTTCTTTCACCTCACATTCCCTCCAATAATATCCATAGATCTTCCTTCGATCGCAAGAGAAGTATTGAAGACGGATGTGGATTGGGGGAGGTTGGTGGGTACCTGAATAGTAATGCCAGTACAACATGATGAACTGAGTCGGGTGGAGGATCTAGTTTAGGTTTTCCACCATCATGATGACCTGCATATGGGAGAATTGATGCTAATACAAATGATTTAAAATCATTTACAAAAGTGTTTTTTTGCTCCTTAAAATTAATGCCATCAACATTGGGTTTGGTATGTTTCATTGTTGATATAACATATGTCTCTAATGCTTTTGTAAAGGGGTTTCCCAAGTATTTAGGAGGGATGATGATGTCTTCCTTGCAAACAACATAAGGGGGTGTGTGGGCTTCTTCCAATGGTGGTACCTCCCCTTCTAGATCAGCCATGTGTGGGATGGAAATTGGCTGTGACGGCTTGGGAAGAATCATAAAGGGGGTTAGATGCTCATTATCCAAAATAGACTCAAAAGAAGGGTATTGGTCTATGGTATCATTCAGCTTTATGTTGAGTATGGGAGAAGTTGTTGGATCTTCATAATGACTCTCCTTCTTTGACATTTCATATTCAAGTAAAAGAGTCTCTCAGGGAAGATAGGGATACCAACGTCCTCATCTTACACAAAATATGGCTCCATGGCTTGTGCTATTTCTTTAGGATCTGACAAATATGACACAAAATAAGGATCATCGTCATTGTTGTCATTAGGAAGAACCATCTTTCTTTGCTCAATCTCTATAGGAGGAGTTTGTGATTGATCCTCTAGTAAGGTGGCTAACATGGTTTGACTGGATTCGAGTTTTGCTTGTCCCTCTACTGCCATCTTTTCAAGGGCCTTAAGTCTCTCTTCCAGTTCAAGATTAATTTACATTTCACCATAGGACTTATACACCCCAAAATTTTGGTCATCCTCACCACACTCCCCATAGTGTCCTTGGCAATAGTACTCATCTTATTGTTTTGGGTGGCATTGCTCCTCATAATAATCTCCAGAAGATGGTGGATTGTAATTTCCATTGCGTCCATCTTGGTAGGAAGATTCAATATTATAAGGTGTCACCAAATCATGAGGAAACATATTTGAACAATCTATATTTTGGGTTTGGGCTTCTAGTAGGGTGGTTAAAAAGGCTTGACTAGCTTTTAGTTTTGTTTCTCCTTCTACTGCTATCTTCTCTAGGGCCCTAAGTCTCTCTTATTGTTGAAGATTACATTGGGTTTCATAAATATGCTCATAACCCCCAAGGTTTTGTTGGTTACACCCCACAAAATTTTGTTGATCATATCCCCGATTAGAATATGGATAGAAAGGTTCCCCATAATGGTTCTCAGAAAAATGTGGATTCACATTGTACCCATCAGGATGAAAGGGCTCGCAATTAAAAGGGGTGCTATTATAAGCATGGGGTAGAGTCGTACATGCAAAAGATAGATGCATGGTGGTAGAAACCATAATAATAACATTGTGGGGGATATTGGGATGCCCACTCTATTTGAAAAGAAAAGTTCCTGAAAGATATGTCAATCAACAAATGAGAGAAGAAAGATTACGAGATAAAAGGTTAGTCAAAATTACAAAGAGAACTAAAAATTATAAATCTAAGAAATTATGAAATAACTAAAATTACAAAAAAAAGTAACTAGAAAGCAGTATTGTTGGAATGGAAACTCAGCAGAAAGAGGAGATACAGTTCCAGAATTGTGCTCAGAAGGCAAAAAGGAATTACAAAAATCTAAAAGAAATTATAAAAAAGACTAAAGTTATGAAAGTTAGAGAATATGAAAAAGGATTATACAAGAAATACAGGAAACCAGATCTGAAAAATAACTGTGCCATCCCCGGCAACGGTGCCAAATTGTTCTGTGTCATTTAGCACACCAAACACTAGGAAATTATCCCTGAGTTTATCCTTTGCTACTTTCCGATAAAGGCTAGTATAGAAGGGTCGATCCACAGAGACGGCGGTGAAGATGGTTGAGTTGCAAATCCGATTATGAGAATGAGAATGTAAAATCCGTTTCAAGAGTTTGTTAAAACCAAAACAAAAAGATAAAGTTACTGAATCAAAGATTAACAATCAAAGAAGGAAATACCGAAGCTAAGAGATTTTACCACCCTATTCGATGCAAAAAAAGATTAAAGAAATGATAAGAAAGATAAAAGAAGGTATGTTAAACATTTATAAATGATTCACAAAAGATGAACTCCACGTGAACCCATTGGTCCTAGCGTTCAGGGATCCTAGTTCAATCATCCTAATGGGGACTTTTCTGAGGTCTCATCCAAATTCCCATGAAATCAATTTGGTTGTTCTAAATCTTGGGTTCCACGGTTGCATCCGCCAAGATTAACAAGCGATGAAAATGAGAGATCACTTTGTTAAAATCATCGAGATCCAAATCAAGATCCATTTATCTAAAAAATCATAGAAATCTTCAATCCAGTCATTACATGGCAAAATGTTGCTCCCCTCACCTCGGTAAAAAAACTACTCGCTAGTCATACTAAGGGATGGAGAAAATAAGGAAGGAAGGTAGAAAGCCATAGACCAGTAGTGACAAAATCTCCTAGGAGATCTTAGCTGGTGAGAATGAAATAGCTTGCTCTCTTAGTTCCCCACTCCAAAGAAAAGAATAAGAAGAAGAAATGAGATCTATAAACCAGAGAGAAAAGAATAAACTTTATTATAGAAATGAAAGATTACACTAATGAATGGAAACGACAAAGTTCAACTACAAGAAACGACTACAAAATCTGAGATGCCTTTCTTAGTGCAGTCCCCCCTCCTTTTATAGGGGAAGGAGGGGTAGAAACCTAGGGTACAAGAATTTTTAGAAGTCTCTTGGCCGGAGGCTGAAAACTTTTCTGGATATGGTCAATAGAAGAAAAGAAATGGTTGATTGCTTTGCATTCTTTTTGTAGTAATTTTCTGCAACAGAAATTTCGAGTGTATTTTTGGACCAGTCATAAATTTGGGAACAGTCCGAAAATATATTTTTCCTGTAGATAATTGAATTCTCTTTCCAACGCATACTTCCACATTAAATTCCGCCTTGGAATGTGGGAGTTATACCAATTTTGGTGAAAGGTATATACCGAAGTCAGACACTGCGGGAATTTGTGCAAAATATCTTCTCAAGGAAAATTTGATCATTAAAGTGATTAGACCATTTTCCTACAAAAAACAGCCAAACACAATTAAAACTCCAAATAAAGGGAGAAAATCTAAACTAATACAATTAATTACAAAACTAAGAAAATAAATAACAAAACAATCCTAAAAAATATCTAAAAGATTAAATAAAAAAGATAAATATACATTTATCAGCACATAGGCACCATGATCTCAGGTCCATGAAGATTTTGGTCCTTGTGATATTTGTGTTCATAATGTAAAAATTCACATGGTCAAAATCTAAAAGTGCTTGCTTTGAAGATTTGTATCACGATAATTATGTCGGCTGTGGTGGTGAAATCATAACACCCCAATTTTCCTTATTAATTTAATTAAACCCTTTGTATAATTGGTTTTGGCCTTGCAATCTTTATTTTAATCCATAGTTATAATGTCTCTCCAACAACTGGATTTCCACATTGTTCTTAACAATCAATTGAAAGTGTTTCTTAAGCATGTTGTCTCTGGAGTTTGACCATTAATGTACTACAATCGATCCATTTTCTTGTAGGTGAGTTTATTCTTGTTTGATAAGGTTAAACTCTGGGGATTCCCTTCCTTGGTGAATTTTTGTGTGCAATCTTTGTGCATCTATATAAACCTTGGCTAGTTTGTGCATCCCATGTTGACTTAACTGTGAGGAAATGGGAAAATTTAGTTAGTTTGTCCACATTCACCCAAATAGAGTCAAAACCATGTGATGTTCTCGGTATCCCCACCATAGATACCATGGCAATATGTTCACACCTCCACATAGGAATAGGGAGTGGTTGAAGGGTACTTCCAAACTTTTGATGCTCAGTCTTGACTTGTTAGCACACACTACATTTGGCGACATACTCAAACACCTATCTATTTATACTTGAAACTAATATAGTTCATTGAGGTGTTTGTACTTCTCGATTTGTATAGGTGCATTCCATACATAGAAATATGAACTTCCTCAACAATCTATTTCTTTAACTCAATGTCATATGTCATGCAAAATCTATCATGTTGATATAACAACCCATCATCTGAATGTATGAACTCATAATATTTCCTTTTGTCATATCATGCCTGATCTTCTTCAAATTAGTGTCACTCCATTAAAGCTATCTAATGTACTTATAGAATGTAGGTATAACTTGCATCTATGGAGTCAACCCACCTTGTTCTGACACACTCAAATCTAAATTCATCTCTCTCATATTAACCAATAAATCTCTTTAGAACATGCCATAGAACATATCTACAGGTGATCTAGACTTCCTACTTAGAGCAGGTGCCACAACATTAGCCTTCCCAGGGTGGTAATCAGTTATAATGTCATTATCCTTATTAATCACTAACCATCTATGCGATCTTCGGTTGATATTTTTGTATAAAAACATACTTTAAATGTGTATGGTAATTAAAGACCTAATAAGACTCACATAGAGATATTGATACCACATCTTTAAGTCATGTACTACTTATACTAACTTAAGATCATGTGTTCAATAATTCTCTTCATTCTTCTTGGGTTTTCTAGAAGAATAGGTCACCACCTTTCCTTATTACAAAAAAACAAATCTTGGCCTCTCTTGGATGTATCACAGAACACCACATAACCCTTATCTACCTCTAGTAAAATCAAAATTGGTGTTGTAAATAACTTTTCTTTAATGTTTCAAAATGTTTCTCACATATTTTAGACAAAACAAAAGCCATATCCTTTTTTCTTAAATGTGTAAAGGTGATGCTAATACATTGTAGTTCCTTATTGATCTCCTATAATATCCATGTAACCCTAGAAAACTCTTAAACTCACTACGGATTGTGGTTTTTCTCATTGAAGAATATATTACACTTTTTTAGGGCCTACAATGACTCCTTGTCCTGATATGACATGTCCAGGAAATTTAACTACAGCCAACCATAACTCACATTGTTGAATTTAGCATAAATTTCGATGTTCTCTCAACAACTGTAGGACTATCCTCAAATGATTATTTTGTTCAACATCAACAAAATATTTAAGAATATCATCTATTAACACTACTACAAACTAATGTATGTATGATTTGAAAACTCTACTCAACATTTCCATAAAATCTAGAGGGGAATTAGTCAATCCAAAAGACATGACTAAAAACTCATAATGCACATACCTTGTTCTAGATTCTAACCTTGGTACATCTAATGCTTTTATCCTTGATTGATAATAACGTGACTTGAGATCTATCTTTGAAATGATGGTTGCCCCATGTCACTGAGCAAATAGATCATTTGTTCTAGGTAGAGAATATTTGAGCTTAATGGATATCTTATTTGATTTCCAATAGTCTACCAGAAACTGCATAGTTCCATCCTTCATATTCACAAAAACTAATAGATCTTCCCAAGGTGATATACTAGGTTTAATTTTGTTGCCAAAAATATGGTCGACCTTTTCTAACTAATGGCAAGATTTTGATTTCTTTAAGATTGTTGATTATAAATTTTTGTCGTGACATGACAGAACAATAGTTGCAATTCGAGGAGAACACTGCGGAATGGACACTAAGGATGAAGACATTCTACACCTGTTCAGGGACTGCATATCAGCATAGAGCATTCGGAAGGCACTTCAAACAACCCTTGGCATCTCGATGGATCAAGGAGCATCCGTAGACTCGTGGATAGCAACGAATCTGAAAAAATCACAAACAAATGATGATTGCCCTATTTGGTTCGCTGTCACCCTGGAGAACCTATGGAAAAACCAGAATGATTTCATATTTTTAACCCTTCAAGTTAAAATTTATATCTCATAATCAACATCTCTCTCAAATGATAAACCCAGTAACTAATAAGCAAAAACATCTCAAAACTCACATAATATAGGAACATCATATATATTAACTATTTTTTTTGTTTACCATAGCATCCAGTAAATGTGCTAAAAAAGGCTCACACCCTTTTCTCATCAGCTTATCAGCTACAACACCTTATATTATGCATGTAGGTAAGACTTTTTTGTCTCTGGTGAAGACACATTAAAAGCCACTTTGTTGAAAGATAGCCTCTTTCTTCCTACAATACAATTGGACATGGTAGTTCAAGGCAATCCATACCCTAAATAATTTCAAAGGAGTTAATATCTAAGGGTATTAGATTAACCACTATGGTTGTAACATCCCAATTTTTAAGATAATTTAAAACCTTATAAATATGTTTTTCCTAAATAATAGTAGTTGAGGGGTTAAATGTAAAAAGACCAACAATGGTAATTCTTATATGAAAATGCAATAATAAAATAAAAAAAGAGACTCACATATATTTTCTCATTTAAAAGTACAATGAATTCAAAAAATAATCCTCTTTTCTTTTCCCTTCCCTCTGAGATGGACGTAAAGCATAGGAAGGGATTAAAGAGGTGACCATGTGACTCTTAAATGAGCAAATATCTAATTTGTGAGTAAAGGATTCAATAATAGGAGCCTTTTTCAAACTATCTTACCTTTGATGCATTATAATTAAGGTTAATGGTGAATATACAGATTATGGACCAAAATGTGTACAAAACTAAAAACTAATTATCTCTGAATGTCCTATACCATCAAATTAATCTATGGTTTAAATTTGAGGTCACTTAGACCATGTTTGGCCCTCCAAATAAATTAAGGAAGGTTTGAATATAGTTGGAGCAAGGTTTGAATTTGATCTCATTAATGTGATGTATTTAGCCTAAAGTTTGCGAATTATGTACTTGTCATGCGTTATTTTTCTTTAATCCTCTCTTAAGCATGCCATCATACGACCAGGGTTTAATCTACCCTCAATCCAAGGGCCACCTTGTCGTCCTCTACCTATGCATTTCTCCCGATTAAGTAGCCATTTCACACACTTACCATCCTTGATCCCTCTCTCCCTTATTACTCCATAATTTGAATATATTCCTTCTTCATTGGTTTCATCTTCCTATCCCGAACTAGTCAAGCCATCACTTGCCCTCCATCATGGTCATTTAGTGAAATGCCCAAACTAGGGCATCATCCCCTCTCCACTGTGATTTTGTATAGACTACCCTGGTTCTTCACACCCCTATATAAGATAGTTCACAACATCGTCTGTCCCAAGCCAATACTCCTCACTCAAATTTTCCCTCCATCGCCCTCAAGATCCCTGACCTACTCGAAGTACAACACCAGAAACCACTGTAGTGTCCAAGCCCCCTCCACCACCTCCGACCAAATTGACAGTTTGGTAAGCTCCCATAACCCTCCTAGTTCCTTTTTACATCCTGAGTTTTCCCTATTTTGCTTTGAGTTGCCATGTCTTATAGATCAGTTTTGATGTCTCACCAATGCGAGCCGCCACGGCAATCTAGTGGCCACCCAACCTTCAAAGAGCATCGAACAAGATTGCCTAACCTTTGAGACCATTTTTCTAGTTTTAGTTGATGCCTATCTATGTAGTTTCATGGTTTTGTCTTATGAGCCTTTTTTCTCTGTTCTCCAGTTCTTGCCATGGCCCTTGAACAATTTCTACACCGTGTTACCCATGTCTTGGCTTCATCTTGATTTCTGGAGTTCTATGAATGCAATGGGATTGTTCCCTAGATTTGATCACCAGCAGGGCTTGAGTTTTGTTCATGCCTTGAATCCCTGAAGCACTAATCCCAGGATGGAGAGGAAGAATCTAGTTTGAAAGATGACTCAGTTGCCCGTGTCTGATTAATTGAACAATCGATCATGTATGAGAAGTTTTGAGATTTCAAGGGTTCATTTAATTTCTTCTGACACATGACTTTAGTTTGGGTTGAATTACTAATGTGCCCTTATGGGTTTGATTGAATATAATGCACACATAAGTTCCTTCCATAGATTCGTCCATTATTTACATCAGAATAATGTTGATTCAAATCGATGTCACAATATAGTTCTCTAATCGTGGATTGGCCAGATTTCAAAAATTCACAATAAATCAATTATTTGTCAAAAAAACAAATACATAGTTATTAAATAGGATTTTTTGAGTAAAATCCAATTTTAAGATAAACACATGATTTGCCTTCCCATTTTGATGTTTCATTTGCAACCCTAATATGACTCATGAAACCCTGATTATGTATCGCATATGAATAATGTGATCTAATCTAAACAAGTTTTCCTAATTTAATGATACTGATCAGTGTGCCTAACCCTAATGCATTCAAACCCTAATTCATCCTATTTCAACCTAGGATCAATATAATGTATTGATTTATGATGCTTACTAATTATGAGAAGGTGTTTTGAGCCTAATCAAGACATGAGAAGGTTGACATATATTTGACTCAAGGATCAAAGAAACCATCTTAGGATCAACTTTTCTAAAAGGTAAATGGGTCATGTTGTTGAGCACAAGTATTGATCTCTGATTGCATGCTAAGTATAAAGTAGACATTATCATTTCAAGTATAATGTTTTAATCAAGATCACTCTATATCACTGCTTGATGATTACTACATGTTATGTCCTATGGTTATCATGTTCACTATGATTAGAGCTTACGATTATTAAATCATGAAATTCATGTTAATGTTCAAGTAGGGGGAATCCCATAATGTATAGAGTTCATGTTAATAGGGAGAAATCTCATCAAGTTATAAGTAATTACCAAACACTGTCCATGACCCTCCTATCATTTCTGTGAGGTAATCCTCTTGAGAAAATAGCTGGATGATGTAATAGCCCCAGTCCAGATCGATAACTCTAAACTGTTCCTTAGGTTGCCATAAAGTCTGAATATTTTGAATGAGGACTTGAAAGCCCACGTTAATCCCTATCGCCTTGACGATGATGACATGTTTCCACAGTTCTAACAGAGGTCAGATCGCATCGTTCTTGACTGTGATGGAGGGCATGGCGCTCCCTGCATCTACCGAAATATCAGAGCTTTGGAGCAGATCAGGAGAAATCGGGTTCAGATACGTAAGGCTGCCACAGAGCTTGTTCTTGTATGAAACTTTAGGGTTTCCCCCTTATCCCCTATGTCTACTTCCATAGCGGTAGTGCTTTCTTTGGATTGGTGCTCTATGTCATGGGCTTTATTATGACTACCAGTGTTTTTGAGGTCTGGCGGTCTTTCATGGTGCGGTGTTCCCCTCCCTCCACGACCGCCACCACGGCCGCCACCATGCCCGCCAAACCCTACTGAAGCCATCCATTGTTTGGTATCTCAATTTAAAGAGATATTAGAAATCCTCTTAAATTTTAGTAATTTTACTCCTATGTGATAGATATTAATTCATTAATTATCTCAAGTATCTAATGTTGTAAATTACATGTCTTCCTAGCTTAAACCTAAAGTATAATTGTATTTTTGCTTCCTCGTAGTTGAGTAAATAGAACTAGAAAGTTTGTTTAAACTAGATGCTCATAGATATACTGATTAATATTAGAAATAAAAGGGGATGGTAATATATATTTTTGAGATAGTTATCCTATATACAATTGATTAATCTGATGTTACCTAAATTACTAATTAGTCACATAGTTTTAACATTTTCAAGTGATGGAAAAAATCACAAAAGATTGTGGGTTCATTTTGAGCCATTGGATCAAGATCTTCAGGGAGAGGACTTCCATATCAACCGCCACACATTTTCCCCATGAAGGAGCAACATCTAACAACAACTTCTTATGACCCCCTCTCCCATAACCCTCCACTTTTTCCTTATATGTTGCCACCATTGGCTACAGGAGTGGTTCAAAGACTAGCAAGCCTCATTCCTCTCCTATCTCCCCTCATTGTGAAAACAATCAAACTCCCCTCTTCCAATTTATGCAACCACTACCCACATGACCATCACACTATATGATATTTATCTAAGATTCACCCTCGAACCCCAAGAAAATCTCCTACAACATCAATTGCATCTAGGAAATTTTGAGAAATTACGCTAGTGCTAGTCTTCTTCCCTATCAACAACAATATTGTTACACAAGATCGAGCCACCATAGTCTAATTGGTGACCCATTAAGCTTCTAAACCAATTATTATTACTTTTCCCTACATTTCCGCCTACCAGATTTGGTCTAGTTGGATCTCTTATCATGATTGGATTGTTGGAGATGTTGGCATTCGTTAGTATACCTCAACAATGATTTCATAGTGGAATAATGTCTTCTACCTTCTAATTGAAGTGCTCAAGATATATCCATGCTTACTTTTCCCTTTCTTCCACATGAACCATGTTTCCTAGTTATGGCTTTCTTTCATAGTTCTTGTGACCTACATATCATTTTTTATTGTGATGATTCTCCCCCAATGTTTTTTTTGTCACCATGGATATGACCAGACCCTTGTCTATTTGCTACATGCACTGATTTTAGTTTCCCCATTTTCAGTCCGTATATGCATGATGGTCTTGGGTAGGGAGCACTACTATATGGAACCTTAAAAGGGTTTTTTCTAGTTGAAGCAGCTTGGGGATGGATCTACGATGACTAGTTGTTGTAAGATTGATTGAGCTTTGTTAGGATTTTCCATGCTCCAATAGAGTAGGCCAAGCATGAATAAGGCTAAAGGAAAAGGAACTCACACTTAAATTTTAATCCTCTACCCCTATCCTTATGATCATAGTGTAACAATCGCTAGGGAATTTTGGGTTTTTGTATGTAGCTTAAGTAATACTTTAGTACGTTTGCATGTTACATATCATAGAGAAGAAGTACATGATTTATATGACCTATACTTTAATATTACAAGTAAAGTGCTACATTTAAGATTATTTAGCAATGATTAAGATTTGTGATTACATTATTCATGATAATATAAGAATTTATAACATGTCGTAAGACTATGCAGTTAGACATAGGTTGACTATTAGTGTAGGTCAACTCAAAAGATATGACTTAGGCCCTTAGCGCAAATCATGAGGCCCAAGGGCCAGAGTGTAGGTCGACTGAGAAAGTATGAACCATGCACCAGAGTGCAGGTCATGAAACCTCAGGTTCCAAAGTAATCGTCTCCAGCATAAGTCACATAAAATGATAAAAACTAAGTCTAAAGAAAAATCATATGTTTATGTTCAAGTTTCTATAGATATTTATGTTATCTTTCATTTATAATATTTAAGAATAATGTAGTCTTTTGTTTTTCAATTTCTTACATACTAGAACACTCATGCCACTTGTGATATATGTTTTACCCATGCATGCATGGAGATGAGATGTCTATAGATGAGGATTAGGAGAATAAATAGATCCAAAGATTTCAATAGAAGAATACAATGAAGAAATAGAGAGTGCCCTAATGGAGTGCCATTATCCATAATAAAAAAATTTCATGTATTCTACAAACTAGTTTATGTTGAGACTATAAGTTTATGGCATTACTTTGTTTTAACCTTTACTTTTATGTAAAGTATTGATAAATAGAATGGAATGTGATTTAGAATTGTTATTATTTTAATTATTCCTTATGTTTGATATTCAAAATGTGCGACACCCCATAAATATTATGAGTTAAGAGTTGACACTTCTTCTCATGTGAATGTGTATAAATTTGGGGTGTTACAAGTTGTTATTAGAGAAAACTAATAATTGAATACTAGATAGTCTTATGGTCCTCAGTTACTTTACTATCCCATAAGGTGTACTAGATTAAAATCAACTAATACTTCCTAGACTGAAGAAAATCAGTCGGTGAGAATTAACATCCTTTTTATATGAGGAATATTTATAAGTGCAGAACTCTAGAAAACAAAATAGGTCTTGCTATTTAGGTGTGCTCGTACATGTGTATCAAGGATTGACATCCATCCAATGAGAATCCTAGGTAATAACTCTATCGTAACAAATGACATGTCCTCTATAATCTCAATGTAAGGGTCAGGCAATATAGGGATGTACATGGGATTTCATGAACATCAAGTCTTATTGTGAGCCTCTTCCCTACTTTGTAATGCATGTGGCATGGGCCATGTGCACTATTTATATAGTGGGTAATTGCATAATGAGGACTTGCCCTATTGGGTTTGTGCTTGATCAACACATCTGGGGATGTCACAGAGACAAGTTTTATGTTACCTAAATTAGACAATCACCTAAACCTAATATAGTTGGTTAACAAAAAGCCATTATTTATGCCACAATTTTATGATAAATACATTTATGATTAAGTAATAAAAACAAAGAAAGTTGATACGAGTAATATGAAGCAGTTCATGTTAATTTAGTAATTTTCCTAGGTAAATGAGCAATATGGTGCAAATGATCTCTTATGGGAAATGAACACTTTGGTGAATGAGCACTTTGGTGCAATGAGCTCTTCATAACAATGAGTATTTCAGAACAAAGTTACTAATGGTAGTTGATGAAGGTATGATTGAGTTTTTGAGATTCATTAGTAATATTATACATGTGTTAGTTTCATTATTAATGTTAGATAATATATAGATATCCATGTTAATACCATATTATGAACATATTAGTCTAGATTTATGGCGATGTATGACAACATTAAGGTGTTAGTGCACATATTAGAAATCCTCATATATTTTAGTAGTGTCACTCCTCTTTGATAATTACTATTGGATTATTAAACCTAAGTACCCAATATTGTAAATAACTCCCAACTTAAAATTAAAATCTAGTTGTGTTTTTTTGATTCCTCATAGTTAATTTAGAGAAACTACAAAGATTATTTAAATCAATTGGCCCTTTCTATGCTAATTAATATTAGTAACAAAGGGGAATGTTAGTATGTATTGAGCTAGATATCAATATATGCAATCTTTGTCCAGACTTAGCTAAGTTACAATTAGTCATCTAGTTTCAATGCCATCCCATGAGTTTATTTTGAACCATTGGATCAAGATCATGAGGTGGGGACTTTGTCTTCAGCCCCAATGCTTTTTCTAATTGAGGAGCTAAAACAAAGATCAACTTATAGAAATCATGTCTCCCTCCACCCTCCATGTTTTTCTTATATCTAACCACCATTGGATTTGGTAGCTAATTCTGAGTCCAGCGGGCCGTTGTTCCTCCTATACCCCTCACCAAGAAAATGC
Source organism: Alisma plantago-aquatica (assembly GCA_963693085.1). Lineage (NCBI taxonomy): Eukaryota > Viridiplantae > Streptophyta > Magnoliopsida > Alismatales > Alismataceae > Alisma > Alisma plantago-aquatica. Next base: position 1,117,462,059 of record OY856409.1, on the reverse strand, counting down.
TCAAACTCCCCACTTCTTCCAATTTACACCACCACCACCATGTGACTAGACCTTGTTGCACTAGATTCTTTTGATCAATAAAGCACCCTACGACCTAGGAAAGCCTCATATAATATTAACTCATTTGAAACATTTTGAGGCATCACTGTGGCTCCATTGTTCTTCCCCAGTTGTGTTAAGCTTGATGCAATATATCAAGCCATAATAATCTAACTAACGAGCCAGTAAGGTTCTAAACCTAATCTTCTTCCTTTTCCCTACATTTTTGAGTGACGTGATTCGTCTTTGCTGAATCCCCAATCCTAGATGGCTTGTTGAAGATGGTGATTTTTCTAGTCTACCTCAGTATTTATTTGGGATAGTACCTTCTACCTTCTACATGTAGCGTGAAAGATAAATTTGTGCTTAGTTTCCCGTATTTTTTATTCGAATCATCTTTTATAGTTTGGGCTTTCTTACTCTAATATTGGGACCTATATATGTTTCTAGGAAGTTGTTGGTCTTTCGGTCGCAATGTTTCCTCCTCCAGATTTGTTTGGTCACCACAAAGACAACCAAACCCTTGTCTTCTACCTATAATAGTGATTTTTAATTTTCATTTTCTCCATCCCTCCGGTCATGACAAAGGCTTGGGGAGGGATCTCCACTACTCTAAGAAAGCATGGTAGGTCTTTTACTAGTTAGAGAATATTAAGGGTGGAGGGGGATGACTAGTTGTTGCAAGATCAATGGTTATTCTTTAGATTTGGTTAGGGCTTTTATGATCTAGTAGAGTAGGCCTACCCATGAATAAAGAAGAAAGTACATATGATTCAATGTTATGCTTCTACCCTTATCCTTCTTATCATAGTGTAACAATTCCTAAAGCATTTGTTCTGTATCTTCATTTGATACAATGAGTAGTTTAGAGTATACTTTTTGACAATGATTACATCTATCACAGACATATTTGCAAAACATAATGAAGGGGCAATATATTATTTTGAATTTGAGTTTAAAATGATTTCTAATTTTCTAGAGTTATAATGGTTGTATCTCACATCTAATTGGTTAGACTATATCCAATCTTAGATAATTCTTAGAAAATGTTACATGCCTTAATGATTACAACCAATATATGAATTTTTTAGATCTATCCAACTAGATAGGTCACAAAGCTCTTAATGACTTTTTTTCTTGAAGTCTTAGTTTGAGCATAATTAGGATTTAGGATTCTAATTAAGAACCTTGAATTTATTACTTGTCGATTAAGGGTTAAGATCAGGAGAAATGTAGGTGCTTTGTTGCTAGTAATACACGTATGTCGTCCATGCCCACGAATATTCAATATTAAGCATATTTAGTTCTTTTACAAGTTTCACATCATCAATAATATGTACATGATTTATATGCCATATCTTTTAATATTTCTAGTAAAGTGATGCATTTAAGATTAGTTAGCAATAATTGGTATTCATGATTATGTTTACAAGATAATACCCCCTTTATAATTCATGAAATTAATAACATGTCAAAAGATTATGAAGGTAGACCCATGCCCGTAGTGTAGTTAAACTCAAGAGACATGTATCATACTCTTAGTGCAAGTCATGAGGCCCATGCATTAAAGTGCAAGATGACTCAAAAAGTATTATCCAAACACCAGAGTGCATCTCATGAGACCCAGGTACCAATATATATCTCTAGCATATTTCAAATCAAAAGATACCAACTAAGCCTAAAGAAACATCATATGTTTATGTTCAAGTTTCTAAATATTAATATGTTATATTTCATTGATGTTATTTGAGAATAATGTTTAATCCTTTAATTTTCAGTTATGTCTATACTAGAATACTCATACCACTTATTGATGTATGTTTTTCCAATGCATGGCTGGGGATGAGATGTTTGTAGGTGAGGATCATGAATACAAATAGAGTTAGCAACCTTAATAGTACAACACAATGAAGAAATACAATGCCCTAATGGGGTGCCATTATCTATAAAGTTTTTTTTTCATGTATTAGACTAGTTTGTTTTTGTTGAGGCTATTAGTTTAGGTCAATAGTTTATTTTGAGATTTCCTTTTATGTAAACTTTTAAGAATGAGAATGGGATGTGATCCTAAATGGTTATTGTTTCAATTATTCCTTATGTTTGATGTTCAAAGTGCGTGATACCCCATTAATAATAGGAGTCAAGAATTGATGCTTCCTCTCCTATGTATGTGTACATACTTGGGTGTTACATAACTACTATACAATAGGTTAGGTCTTGGTTGGGAAATACCTTATCTACAAAGGAATTAAATGAAACATCATATTCTCATATTTATGATACATAGAGATAGATCTATAAGGCTTCTTGTACTTATCCAAAGTACATACATTGATGTAACTACCTCACTTTTTAACATCCGCCAATTAAGAAAGGACCTTAAAGTTGAGAGTCATTACCTAAAATTCTCAAGAATTCAATTTTATCAAATAAAAAATAATAGCAAATAATTTCCTTTATTTCACAAATATTATTTATAATATATATTATACACCCCTCTAAGGAGTTACATGAAATTTGAACTTGGAAACTATTGCATATGAGAAGAAGTGTTGCATCTAACTAATCTTCCTGACTTAGCTTTAGTATCTTGTTTTGATTTCATTTGGTTCACCAAGTCTTGTAATATCTTCATATATTGCATTTACCTAAAATGGCATGAAACAACATGTAGATCAATATATTTCTATATTGGGTACATGGTGTGTAATAAAAATATGTTCATGTCGTGTACCAACATGTAGATCAATATATTATAGCACCCCTCTAAGGAGTTACATGAAATTTTAACTTAGAAACTATTGCATATGAGAAGAAGTGTTGCATCTAACTAATCTTCCTGACTTAGCTTTAGTATCTTGTTTTGATCTCATTTGGTTCACCATTTCTTTTAGTATCTTCATATATTTCATTTACCTAAAATGGCATGAAACAACATGTAGATCAATATATTGCTATACTGGGTATATGGTGTGTAAGAAAAATATGTCCATGTCATGTACCAACATAAACAACCATAGTGACAATTATCATCATATAATTGAACATACATTTTCTTTTCTAACGTCTTGGCCCATATTTACTCTCTCTGTGTGGTATACCCTCTCTGTACAGGAGCCTATATGTTGGACCCTCTCTTTAGGGTTTGGTCCCTGTAGTGAACTCTCAAAACCTTCCTTTCCGGGCTTGGTTTTATATCGTACTTCCTTTCTGGGCTTGGCTTGTAGTGATCTTCCTATTAGGGCTGGATCAGCAGTCATTCCCATAATGACTTATTTCTCCCACATGCTTATTCAAATCATAAGAGATAAAAATTTGGGGTTTGAATAATTTATATTTGTATAAGATGATACTCATAGGAGCCTTATAGATTGTAGGAAGTAAATAATCCACCAAAAAAATTAATTGCAATCCATTCAAGAAACTTTAGAAAACCACGTAAGTCGATTAGGCGATTATTCATAGGTGTAACCACATACATTTTGTAGAGCCATGTATATATTATGCACTGTATACTTCTAGTATGTTCAAGCATTCCAATCAACATATCCAAGCATTCATCATTTAATATGCATTTATGTATATCCTAAAATGTCACCAATCATATTAGTCAGATTAAATCCTACTCGGGTCCTAATCTAGGGTTTAGGGTTATCTTGGGTTTGGATAATAAATAAGGTTACAAACCCTAATTCTATTGCCTATTAAGCATTCAGTGAAACCCTAATTATCAAATCTAATATATACTTACATTATGACCACTTAGATTCAATTATGTCCATTAACAACATAGAAAATTATGATCTTTAGATTCAAAACCTTAATTATACATATGTATGGCTATCTGCTTTGGAAATCTTACTTATTCATTATTATGACACCCTTGGATTATCATTATATTCAATAATACCAGACCACAAAAAGAACTAAGAACATTTAATGTATTCAACATGTTAATATCAAAATCTAGGGTTTCCATGTATTAATCACTTACTAAACATGTATCCAAAGTACTTTTGGAATTGGGATCAAAATTATGTCTCAATGATATTTTATTTGTGTTCCTCTCATTTCCCAATTTAAATGATATATAATTTCATTGTATTCTGAGTTACCAATTATTATCTACAAATATCACAAGATAAACCATTATTGACCAATCATACGTTGACACATCAACATAATAAATTTATCTAATTATCCACACATGCCACATTTAGCTAATGGGCTTATGCCACATCAACAGACGACTCCACGTAGGAGGGGCTTTGGATCATAAGGGATCAATGTCAATTGTCAAGGGGGATTCTTCTCCCTTTCATTCCTATGGCCATGGCTAACCATAGTAGCATAGAGGTCAACCGGAGGGTTAATTCTGGCTTTTCTGGCTAGGAAGCTGCTATTAAAAGCAAGATTGTGTTCACCATCCTCAACCGAACATAAAGAGTTCAGTTTGACCTTTAGAGGAACGGAACTAGCGAAGACAAGGTCAGGTTTGTCTAAATAGGGAAGATGACATGGAGGTAGTAGAGAAGATGGTTACTTTCATTCCAGGTGTGCTGGAGATGTGTAGAGCTTGTGAGAGGTATCCTGATCCTTCTTCATCATCCAGGGGCTTCTGCAGCAATCCAAAGTAGGTTTGATGGAAAAGTCACGGTGACTGGACTCACAAAAATGGAGGTTAGACTCAAGAAAGGACTTTAGTAGTCACCACACCTTTTTGAAGGTTGGAACACCTTCGGGGCCTGGAAGCAGATCTTCATACCAAGTTAATTGTTTGGAGGAGCCCTCACTGGCTAGGTCTAGGTCAAGGTCTTCAGTGATGGTGATGATGATGGAGTAGGTTGGTGACATCAGAGCAGCCTTGGGAGCAATGGAGGGCATGGGACTGCTCTAGGGGTTGTGGGTGAATCTCCAAAAGCCTTATATAAGTAGAGTGTAGTAGCCAAGAGGGATCCTTGTCAAGCCCTAGTTTTCCAAAGAGAATAAAATTGGGTATTCTAAGGATTCAAAAAGTAACATCCATGTAATGGTTTGCTAGATCTGTCTTTCTCTACTGGCTCAATAGGGACAAAAACAAAGAAAAAATGAAGCGGAGAGAGAGGACAAGTTTAGGGAAGGTTGCAGGTTCAATTACTCATGTTTCCCTTTTTTTCACAAGGTGAGAGTTAATGGGATTTTCATTGGATCAATAATCCAATGGTCGCTAGGGCGTGTGATGCATTAAAGGGGACCCATGTTGTCACACTAAAGTCTATCATATTCACTCATTTTCGAAAAATAAAAACCCCATGTATTTATTGCGACATATTCCCTCTTTCTTCTTGATTTTCTCAAGGCCACTAGGAATGTACTATGGATATGAAATTTGGAGATAAACCCAAAAACTCCTTTCCCAACCAATATCTAATTATTGGGTTTTATTGGTATAATATTCACAATTAAGACTTCTTCTTTAAGTAAATACTTGAATTAATTACCCACACCACATGGAAAGTCCTTTTCCTCTCAAATTTTGAATTCTCTTCATTTTGTTACTATGTTCAAGTATACCAAAAGTCAGACTGAGATATCCTTATTTTATGCCCACAACATGCATTGCAAGCCATGGTTTGATATATACACTATTAATTATCTAAATCACAACATATGTTAGAATACTTTTAGAAACTTGTATATTATCTCTTATTTTGACAATTTAACAAATTACAAAGCCATAGAATTCAATTATGCATGAATTCTCTTATTTCTTAAACTTGTGCCACAAGAAACTATTTGCAAAGAAAATAGTCTAACGTGCCTCACTTGGACCACAGGTTGAACCCATGCTACTAAGACAACTTAACTGTTCCATCAGTAATACAATTAGGGAATTCAATTATAAATTAAAATGTTATATTTATAGAATTCATATTTACAAAATTTGAGGATGTTACAATTGAAAAGTCATTAAAGAGGTTTAAAATGCATGATTGGGAGAGAGCAAACTTACCCATTTCTCATGTAATTAGTCTCTCTAAATCCCAATATCCCAGATCATTATAAGAATGGGTATGCACGAGTAAGGTTCTATATGCATATATGATGGTATCTACCATGAATAAAATATTATATACACACCCTAATGTCTTGTATTCTTTAAGCATGACCTACATGTACAAGTCAATATCCAACAAAGGTCACTAGATTTCTATGAAGAACATCTTGAAGTATTTGAGAAGAACAAAGGATTGATTCTTGATATACATAGGTTAATAACAACTAGTTGTAAAGGGTTACACCACTACAAGCTTCCAGACCAACAAGGATGATTAGCAAGCACAATCAGGATTTTTTTTTCTTAAATTGGGAATTGTACAATGTAAAGAGTTCCTTGTAAGAGAAAATGCCCAATTCTATCATAGAAATAAAATGCATTGACACATCCAATGATACAAAGGAAGCGATATAGATCAAGAAGTTCATTAATGAACTTGGGGTGGTTCCAAGCATTAAGGATGCATTGGATCTTTACTATGACAACAATTGAGCCAATCCAAATGATAAGCAACCAGTATCACAGTAGTGTTCCAAGCACATACTATGGTAATATCATCTCATATGAGAGGTCATACAGAGATAAGATGTAAAGTTTTATTGAGTACCAACTAAAAGCAATATTGTTGATCCTTTGTCATATTAGTTTCACAATAGAAACATGATGGTCATGTAAGATCACATGGAATTTGGTTCATGCATGATTGGCTCTAATTAAGTGGGAGGGTATTGGTTTTATGCATTGAGTGACATCATATGATTATTATAATGGGGATATATTTTATATTATTTGGTTATTAATAAAGGAAATTGCACTTATTATGTTTGTTTTGGATTGAGATAATGAATGAAAGTAATGAAGTCCTAGAAATTTTTAGACTCAATGACATATCCTTTGGGGTGAGGACCTGCCAAGAGATCATATGTATGCTAAAGAGTAACCATTCTTGTTATGTCCCTATTTAATTATTGTTATGGAGATTATAGGAAAATAATACATAAGAGTAGCATTTATGCTAAATGATGGGTATTTTTCTTTAGTCATGATATTGGGTATTAATTGAGTTACATGGGAACTTGTTCGACAACAAATTATATTGGACAAACACACTTTGAGAATAAGACATGGAAGCCATGCCATGGCAATTAGAGTCGTATCTCAACATGACAATAGTGACTGTGATCTTTAGATATAAAGTAAATACAAAAGTCATGTGTTGTTATATGTACTTCAGCATTGCCCCAATATAAATATGAATAAGGGTTGCCATATAGGAGGTCATTGGGTGCATCATGACACTTGTGCATTATTGTGAGTAATATAGATGGAAGTTGTCCCTTTATTGGACTGATATCGTGACCATTTTATAATTGACACTATGAAATGTGTGGACATGCTCATGTGAGTCAGTATATGATATCGAGATCACAAAATCTCAAAAGTTTCTCTAGATCAAAAGACATAGGTTTAATGTGAATAGGATGAAAAATTAATGCTTCAATTTTAATCTGGATTTCTATGACAAATGGAACATACAGTCATGGTAACATTGGTCACTTTAGAGTTAAGTTGTTTCCAACTTGTTCTTGTTACTTGGGTATTGATGATGTGTTGATGATACTAGTATTTTCTTGCAAGGTTTTGACTATTATTGCCAATGTAACAAGAAACCTACAATGTCACTCCCATAAGAATGCATAAAAAAATTGAAGTTCACAATCAAACATATTACTAGAATAGTTTTGAATGATATAGCGACTAATTTCCTATCCAATTGATCATCTGGAAATGCCAACAACTCAATCAGAAGATTTGGATCATTTGATTAGATTATTTTCAAACAATTAATAGACCACAAGTCTGGGAAACTGGCCAGTCAGTCGATTGGGTATCCCTATCAGTCGACTAGATTGAAATCATGTATCACCAAATAATTGTGATTTATTCAACTTGGAATCAAATTGGTCAATCAGAATTAGATTGGGACTGAAGAATTGGGTTATTGGATGAGCCAATCAGTCATCTAGATGACCAAACAAGTCCCAATCAGTTGATGAGTTAAGAAACTGATTGAATGAGAATTCTTGCAAAATTCTAAGTTTGATTCTATTCAAAGTTCCAAATAGGAATGTGATTTTATTTTTTGAAAAACATTAATCCCATGAATCTCCATATAAACGACGGGGAGGATGTCCTAAGGGAGACACACACATTGAGACACAAGTTGTGTAATAGTTTTCTTCTTAAAGAGAGTTAACTCACCCAAGGAAAATGGCTCACCATTGAAGAAGAAGGAGAGTGAGAAAGGCTTCCAAGTCAATGACTTTTAGTCCTGCTTCCTCCTACGGACCAAGGTGGTTCACGAAGAGTTCCCCCATATGCATAAGGATTGCAGAGTCTAATGACCTTGAGTAAAGTCTTGAGGACAATCAACTTCTCCTAGGATAATGGTGTTGCTATGACAACAAGGCAGTAACAACAACAACCTGTAACATACCCAATTTTGGCTACTAAATATATATTGAGCTAGGTTATCCAAACTTGAACTTATTTGCAATGTTGTCTTTCATTTCAAACACCAATCAATTATTTTTATTCAGTAGCATGGTCTTTGATAAATCTTAGTATCCAATTCATGTCCTTTTTGTCAAAATGTATCTATTGCTCTCATTTGAGAAAATATCTCCATGAAGTCCTTAAGTTCAATATCAATTATCATACTTTGATATCATATAGTCCAAATTGTTATTATTGTTCCTTAATTCCTTGATTATATCTTGAACTCATAAGTTCCTCTCGATTTGAACACTCTTGATTTGGAATTAATGGAAAATATTAATAAAAATAAAAGAAATAGATTTTATAATCAATTATGAGATAATTTGAGTTGGGTATGCTATATTCGTAAATTGACGGTTCACATATCTTTAAGACTTAGTCAAATAGAAAATAAATCCATAGTCAAAATCACGTTGCAATTAGCTTTACAGTTTAGGAGTTATACAATGAACAGTGATTAAGATATTACTAGTGTTATTAGTTTTCTTCTTAGTAAATGAGGTAACGCCCCATCTTCACCCGTTTCCCGCGAACCCTCGAGTTACTATACGTGTAACTTCCGATAGATTTCTCCTTTCTCTAAGAAACGGCCACTCCAAATGTGTCGTTCGTTCACTTGCTCTGCCTCGTCTCCTCTTTTCATCTCCTAGACACCCCGGAACCGTAGCAGCGCCCTCAACTATATAAGCCCTAGCCATGAGGACACGGCACACACCCACAATACAAAAGCTACTCCCAAACCTCAGACTCCTCATAACCAATCCACGACCGTCATTGTTGTTCAGGCTTCCACACACAGCCTTGCTTCCCTCACCTAGCCGCCGCATACAAGGCCTACATCAGACAATCTGCAGCTTTGACTAGCCGCCCATCACACACCCTTTCAATCAGATCTATAGATCCAGGCCACCGGCATGATGAAGATCTCGGTGTGGAACCTGCAAACAACCTGCCATTGTATCCTCAACACTCCCCAACATCCTCGCTGGAAATCTACGTAGTGTGTTTTCAGACCATGGCTGTGTGGTGCATCCTCAGTTGCTGGCGAGTTCTTCAGCCTGCCGTCTACCATCCGGACAACCACCGGCAATTTTCCCCTAAACTACTACCACGTGAAGAACCTGGAATTGGCCTCCCAAGGCGCCCCTCCTCCAGCTTCCCTTCACCTAAACCCCGACTACGCCGCCGGATGTACAGAAATGCGGATCACCTTTCCGCCACCGCCACTCCATCGTGGCCACCCTCTGCAACCTGGAAGTCACTAGAGCCGTCTCCTCCTTCACTGGAAGCACTGTCGCCACCTGCACACCCCAGGCCCGACGCCAGCAACAAATCTGAATGGTGACGCTGGTTCTCCACCGCCTCATCACCGTCTTCGGTGCCCACGGCACATCCTTCCAACTCTAGCACAGACCCGGGCGTCGTGTACAGGCAGGGACACCTGTCTATCCGCAACTCCGTGGCAACTAGCTGTCAGAGACTTGCCACCCTCCTCCCAGCGTTGCCTCCTCCATCGACAGCCCAGCAATGACCGCCGTCGTATCCGCTGGTGATCCGTACATCTGGTGATTCGTACATGGAAGAGAGGAAGTCTGTCTCCAGAAACCTTGGGACAGTAGTGGTGAGTCTATATCTCTCCACGATGCTCTCATGCTAGAAACATCTTCGTCGGCTAGGATTAAGAAGACGAGACGAGTCACGATCAGCCCTTGCATTCGAGAACGAGTGAGAACCGGCCAGAAAGTAGTTCTGCTTCAACTGGTAAGTCTATAATACAATATGCGTTAAACCTTTATCCTATTGATAAATTGGATAATACAAAGCGCCGTACTTTTGAATTAAATATACTAAAGATAATTAATATTTGTTGCGGTGATTCAATTGATGAATGGGTGAACACTAGAATATATATATATAGGTATTAATATGTCTATACTAATAGTTAACAATCACGTAATTATAACTGATATTTCCGAAAACTAGTGTAATGAATTAGATAGAGGACCCCTTTATAATATGGGCAGTTTTGTATACCAACTTGTGATTAGGATGCTATATTAATCACCCGATCCCATAAGATTAAGCATCTATGGTTAATACAAATCTGAAAAGTTCTTTTATACGGTTTACTAAACATTCTTATATCGGGATATTCATTTACAGATGAGAATAGATAATTGTAAGCTGAAACGTGATTACGACACACACTAACTAGCCAAATACATTAGTACTTAAGAGAAGGAATATATATATCAAAAGTATTTCTATAAATATTTTGACATTCACATTAGATTATATGGTAGTTTGGACTAAATAAGAATATACCTTATTTTCATAAAGATATTGGTGTTCACATAACTTAATTATAGGTATTAGTTCATGACTAATGTATATGGTGGACATTCCAATAAGACCATACTAGTAAATGGACACCTTTGATCCCAAGTGACTACATAGAAGTATATTATAAATAAAAGAGAACATCATTTAGGATCTGATCTAGAGATAATATGATCAAATAAACGATTATGTAACAATGACTATATGTAAAAAGGTGCAAACCTAGAAATGACATTGAGGGGAAAATATGTCATAGAAACCTAGAAGGAAAAACCTAATCATAAATAAGAAAAATTGAACAACATTGATTCCAAGTCAAATGGTGACAATATTATTATTCTTTGTAGCTACCTCTTCATAAACTCTTGGAGACACATTATGATTATGAAATCCTTGGAGCCCTGAATAATTGAGGTACTGGATCTTCTATTTAAATTGTTAAACTATTTTTCCCTTTTGATAGACACACGCATATATCTTGATTTGTGGTGAATTCCATATAGTTTTGAAACCTCTACTTGTTCTTGAAAGTTCACCACTCTCATTTTGCAATTGATGAAATATTGTTGAGAATATTTGGCACTGGACTTGATCTATTTGGAGTTTTGACTCCCTGTAGACTTTGGTCCCTTGGGCTTTGGCCCTATAGAGCTTTGGCTCACTTGAGTGGGCCAAGTACCCCACAACCCTGCGCAGAGGATAGGGATTAGTTGTCCCCCAGACACATCCAAGCACCTTAGGTGGGACATGGTACAATGGCTCTATAGGATGAAGAATCTGAACAGGTATGCGGTTTTGAATTACATATGATGGCATACGATTTTTGAGGTAAGCGGCGGTGAGAACTGCATCGCCCCAGAATTCTCTTGGGACATGTGACTTTTGGAGCTTAATTCCCACGATCATGGTGATGTACCACGGCCATTTTAGGGCTTCTTGGTGCTGATCTCCACTTCAATTTCTTCATCTAGCCCCTTTTGCTTTAAATTGCTCATGTGCATCCAAGGGAAGCTCGGAAAAGAGATAGGTCCACTCTTGGGTTGTAAGAACCAAAAGACGCTCTTCATCTCTCTCTCATGCATCAATGCATGCATACGTGCCCTAAAATACACACAAAAGGAGGCATAAGTGCATTTATCATAAAAGATCATATTGGAGGAAATAACTTGTAATCTATGATGTTTAAATGTAATTATCATGTAGAAAGACACATGATGAAGCCCTAAAATAGGTCTGCATCACCACCCCAAACTTAAAACATACTAGTCCTCAAGTATGCTCCAACTTAATCTCTCTCTTTAATTTCTTTCAATTAAACAAGAATGATAGAATGCATTGTAGCAGAATATTATTGACTAAATGGTCTTGGAAGTGAATAAGTGCATGTGTTCCACCTCTCTCCTTTCCACTTTCACAAACCAATCATGAAAAGAGCACTGAGTGTACAAACTTCAAATATAGAGCATAGAATATGCAAGCTTTCCATATGTCCTTTATGTAATTCTGGGTAAACTATTTCATGTTGGCATTAATCAATGATGACTAGGAGTGTTGTTTCACTTGTATGCATTCGATCTTATGACTCAAACCACACCAAATGACCCACATGGCTGTAGAAAAGGGTAAAGTGAGCTAGATTTGATGTTTTCTAGCTCAATGGGTATGACAAAGGAAGAAATGACTGTGGTAAGAGATTGGAGTGTTTTTGCACACTCATCTTTTCTTTATTTAGATGCTCTTCAACCGAAGCATGTTTTATTTTCTTTTTGCTTTTCTCTTTTCTTATTTTCTTTTCTTTTGCCCTTGGTGTAGATAGGGCATATGGTGGATAGAGTGAAGAGGGGAGATGTAGATATGGCCACCCCAAGTTTTTAGAGGTGGCCAAGGCTAAATATGTGCACTAAGGCATCCTTTCATGAGGAGGAGAGATATGAAGATGGTGAAAGAAGATTTGGGTCAAAGGGGGGTCAATAGAGGAGTCCTCAACATAAAATCTCCTGCATGAAAACTAATCCATCACTTCATCAAATGATATTACACCACATGATTGAACAACATGAGATTCACATTTATATCATGCAATTCCATAGGCTCAAAACATTCATAGCTTTCTCAAATCACAATTCAACCAAGACATTCACAAACTTGGGAGAGGTGATGCACATGTAAAAAGTCAACAATCTAGACAATATAGCAACAAACTCTAAAAATGTGCCATGCAATTGTCAAAGATCAACATTTTTAGTTCAACAATTGGAGATTAACTTAAAACATGCTTTTAGGCAAGAACATCCAAATTAGGGCAAAATTGGTCAAAATGGTGCCAATTTGCAATCAATCACATCTAAAGCTACATTTCGGGAAAATAAAGCATAAAACAACAAATCCTAATTAAAGCACACAAAAATTACCAAAATCTATATGAAAATGCAATGCATGACATGGAAGAGAAAAAAGAGATTTTTTTTTGAAAACATTAAGCAAAAATGCATGAATTAAACTACATGTTTGCATGCATGCTAACAAGAAGAAATATACACTAACAAGAGTAAAATCAAATGATTCCAAAATCAGGTGGAACATGTGTAAACAAAATGAGAGATAAAGATAAGGTGGTGCATACCGCCCTACCACCCCAAACTTTTGAATCATTTTGTCCTTAGCATGAAACTAAAGCTTAGGGCTAGTAGGGTGAAGATCATGGATGATGTTGCGAATCAAAGGGTAGGTTTCCCTGCTATGGCTTGTCAAGCTACTTTTACTGGTGTTGCTGAGGAGGTGGAGGTCCTGGATGAGCTGGAGGGAATTGGTAATAATGGCCCCAATATGTGTCCTGAGGGGGAGGGTAGGTCTCTAGATATCCCAAAATACCATTCCAGAAGTCTTCACCCCATTCAGGGTTTTTCTGTGCCTAAGGATGGTGGTATTGGTACAAGTGATTGACCTATTGATGCATCTAATGTTGGTCCTGCCACATGTACTGATGGACGAGTTGCATGTCCTGCTATGTCTTATGAATACCTTCAAGTTGTGCACAGATGGATGACATATCATATGCATTCAGTGAAGGATCATGCAACTGGGATGTTGCCTCATCCCTTCTTCTCACCCTTAGGGGATGTCTTATTTTCTCTCCTCTCTCTTCTTCTTGTTGATGTGCATTTCATTCTGCAACTTGTTCTTATGAAGCAATAGGGTTAAAGTTTTCCTGGGGGTTATCTATCTCCCATTGCGTAATGTGTTCGCTTTCTAAATCTAGGGGCCACAAGGAAGAGAGGAGTGGGTGGCATGGTAGGGTAGCTCAAACTTCTGTGTTGATAAGGATTTTACATTATACATTAGCCTCTTGTTCTTGATTGTGATCATTTGAGAGCACACAAGGTACTTTAAGTCAACAAATTGAGCTCCTTCAGCCTCCTTAAGTCTGGTGATACAAAGCCTAGGGATATAGCAATTGAGGTCACAATCCCTCCCATAACAAATGGAGTTTTTCTTTTGAAAGGAATTGTCGGTCTATCAAGAGCGACCCTAGGTTGATGTGTAACTTCATATTCAATCCATGTAAAACAAGGAGGTCTTTTTGTGAAATTCTTCCCTGATTATCATACATCCCCACAATAGTGTTGTCTAGGACTTTCTGCACGTATCTGGCTAAGGGATTACTAATCAATATAATCTTTGACTTGCCAATAGTGTATCCTATCATCCCTATCAATTCGAACTAGAAGTCACCATAGTCCAAGCCAACCTCCCTCTCAATTAAGCCATCATTCATTTTTTTGGCTTCTTCAGGGTCCTTTGCAAATATGCAGTTCAGTTTAGAAGCGGTCAATGTGTGCATTCTATTGAACATTACAAACTTGATGGATTCCTCCCATTTAACCTTGACTTTCTCTAGTGTGGCGAAGAACTGTTGTGTCATCTCTACATATGTGGTCTGTTCCATGAAAAGCACCTTCTACAAACCTAGTCTCTTTGGCTTGTTTTCCACCTCTACTTTAATGCCTAGATCTACAATTTCCTTCTCACACCCATATCTTGTGGAAATAACTCTCCTTGACATGCACCCATGGTAAATAGGTGTGATGTGCATCTTCCTCTGACCCTTATCATATGAAGTTCCCTCGGGAGCCTTACTTTCAGTCTATCTGCCTCCAAGTATGCCAAAGTGTCCTCTGGCTCAGAATCCATCTCCTCCTTAAAAGTGTTATCATCTTCTTATTCGGCCTAATAGGATCTTGACCCTGAGCTTGTGTCAAGATTTAGTGGTACCCATTGCTTGGGGTATTTCTATGGGTGATCATCTACCTCGATCATCAATTTCTTCCTTACTTGTGACTATTGTTGTGGTCTCTCCCCCAATGAGGAGGTAGAGTGGCATGTTGGCATTGTCTGTGGAGGTAGTCTTGATGAAGATGGGGTTGCAGCCCCCTTGCCCCACTTCTGGAAGGTTGTGATGTTTAGACCAACCTCATCAATCATGTCATCAGGGTTTTCCTTAAATGTCTCCTCCTCCTCCCTATACATCTCATCAGTGATATGGTGTCTATCCGATGACCGGGTGTGAGATGCACTCACAAACGCTGAGTGGTGGAGTTGTTGGGAAATGGAGTTTGATGGTGAGGGAGTGTGGGATGGGAAGGAGACTTGGTCATAGGCTTTTTTGGGTGCACACTTTGCCTCCAGTGACCACCTCAAGGCTCTTTTGAGCCCCCTTTTTCATGACCTTGGTAACTCCCTTCATTGTGTGAATATGGTGGTGGTGGTATGGTTGTGATTTTCAAATTTTTGTGGAGGAGGCGAAATGGAGGTTGAGTGATGGGTGGAATAGGCTAGGAGGGTTGCTTAGATGATGGAGGGTGGATTGGGTGAAGGTTTTAGGAAACAAATGGTGGATTTTCATAAGGTTTTGTGTGGGGTGGATGTAGGTGAGGTGGAGAACAAAAATGGAGATGGTGGCTAGATTGATGAAGGTTTTGGGGTGGAAATGGCAGAGGGAGAGGTGGTGGAGGAGTAGGAAGTGATTGGAGGCCGGTTTGTTGGAGGATTTGGGCTAGAGAAGTGAGATTGGAGGTGTTGGGGGTGGAGCACGTCACCATAGCCGTTGGGAGCTTGAGAAAATGAGTTAGAATGTGGAGAAGGTCATGATGTTTCTTAGAGTTTAAGTGAAAAATATGTGGGGTTGGGTCCCACCATGGTCGTGGTGGGGGTTTGGAAACATGGCCATGGAGAATGCCACGATCGTGGTGGGCAGTGAAAGTGGTTGTAGATTGACCCTTGCCATTGTCATGGTGGGCGTACAGTCATGGTGTGCTCCTTTCGCCTTGGCCATAGCGGTCACCACGACCATGGCCGTTCATGTACAAAATCACCTCCATCCATGTAATTTCTTCAAATTTTTGCAGTTAAATCACCATGGATGTGGTGGTCTCCACAAACCTATTCTCTTAATGTGGCCACACCCGTGGTGGCGGCAACGCCCATGTTGTCTTGCATGGGTTACAGTCGTATTGAGCACCACGTTAGCGGCCATCCCTTCACAAACTTGGACATGTTACTATAACCTTCTTGAGATTTTGTAATTAAATCACCACGGCCATTTTGGAGCACCACGGACATGGTGAGTCTTCATTCTGTACTTTGTCAATTAAATTTCAAAAATTTTGATATTTTTGTAAAATTTTGGTTATTTGCCACATTTCAACTTCAAAAACCACACCTTGACCTCTCTTTCTCTCTCTTAATGTGTCACCTGCATCTCATCAAAACTCAAATAAAAACTATCAAGAATAAGTGTGTGTGTATTTCATGGAAAAAGAAAGCAAAATTATCAAAAAGTGAAGATTGGGTGAAAAAGCTCCCAAATGTAGGTGGGTTGCCTCCCACTAGAGCTAAATTTTATGCCTTCAGTCGGGCTTATTGATTCTTGAACTCTTTCATCCTCACAGAATTCTCAAATCATATTTTTAGTAAATATCCCTCTCATATGCATTCATATCTCTTCATCAAGTTGGTGTTCCTCAACTAACATCACAATATTGAAACTTTGATTGGCTCTATCCGGTCCAACTTCAACAACTACCTTCATTCTTTTTTCATTTACAATAAACTCTCTTGCTCCATCCTTCTCACATATCACAATAGCTCTGGATGGGGACACATTCTTGACTAGGTAAGGTCCTTCCCATCTAGTCTAAAGCTTCCTGGGAAATAACTTCATCCTAGAGTTGTATAACCATACACATTACTTGGGCTCAAAATTCTTCTTCTTGATCAACTTGTCGTGAAGAAACTTTGTTCTTTACTTGTAGCTTTTGGACATTTCATAGGATTCATGCCTCATCTTCTCAAGATCATGTAGCTACAACTTTCATTTCAATCTGGCAGAGTCCCCATCCATATCCATGGCTTTCAAAGCCCACAATGCCTTATGTTGCATTTCCACTGGTAGATGGCAACCTTTTCATAAACAAGCTTAAATGGTGTGGTGCAAATCGGGGCTTTATATGCATTACTATATGCCCACAAAGCCTCATTGAGATGTAAAGACCAATCCTTGCGGTCCGGCCTCACCATCTTCTCAAGAATGAGCTTTATCTCTGGATTGGCTAACTCAACTTGAACACTCATTTGAGGGTGGTAAGGAGTAGCCACATGATGATTCACTCCATGTCTCTTTAGCAAACCTTCAAAAGTGTGATGGATGAAGTGACTTCCACCATCACTAATAATGGCTCTTGGCACACCAAATTGGCTAAAGATATTTGATTTCACAAAATCACACACCATCATATGATCATTGGTTCTAGTAGCAATAACTTCAATCCATTTTTGATACATAATTGACGGCCACCAAGATATACACATATCCAAAGGAGGGAGGAAATAGACCCATAAAATCAATTCCCCACACATCAAGCACCTCAACCACAAGAATGGGTGATAGAGGCATCATGTCCCTCTTTGAGATAGTGCCCACCTTTTGGCACTTCAAACAACATTTGCAAAACTCATGAGTATCTTTGAACAAAGTTGGCTAATAAAATCCACTTTGAAGAATCTTGGCAGCTGTATGTTTTCCACCAAAATGTCCTCCACATGCACTAGAGTGTCACATGTCTAGGATATATTATTTCTTTCTTTCTAGAACACATCTCCTATTGAGTTGATTGGGACAATATTCAAAAAGATGAGGATCATCCCATGCATAGATCTTCACCATAGCAAAAAGTCTCTTGCTCTCTTCCCTTGTCCACGTACTCAGTATCCTTCCACTAGCTAAGAAGTTAGCTGTGTGCTTATACCACAGTATTTGGGTGGATAAAAGCAAGAAGAGTTGCTCATGCGACATTATTTCTTTGATGTAGTTCCTATCATCATACGATGCTTCAATGCGGGAGAGATGATCAGCTGCAGAATTTTCTACTCCCATTTTATCAACAATTTCTAGATCAAACTCTTTGAGCAATAGAATCCATCAAATCAATCTTGTCTTAGAATCTTTCTTTTTCATAAGGTACTTCATGGATTCATGATCCATATAAACTACCACCTTGTGTTGCAAGAGATAAGAACAAAACTTGTCAAGAGCAAAAATCATAGCAAGCAACACTTTTTCGGTGGTAGTGTAGTTCCTTTGAGCTTCATCAAGAGTCTTGCTGGCATAGGAAATGACACATGGAATCCAGCCAATCCTTTGCCTAACACAGCCCCACGGTCATGTCCAATGCATCCGTCATGATCTCAAATGGCAAAGAGAAGTCTGGGGGCTGCATGATAGGAGTAGAGACGAGCTTGTCCTTCAATTGGTTGAAGGCTTCAACACCCTTGTTGTCAAAATGAAATTCCACATCCTCTTCCAATAAATGACAAAGTTGCCTCGAAATCTTACTAAAGTCTTTAATCAATAGATGGTAGAAACATGCATGCCCCAAGAAGGATCATACATGTATCACGGTGGAAGGAATGGTGACAGTGGAAATCAGGCCCACTTTGGCCTTATCAACTTCAATTTTGGCTTTAGAGACTCGGTGACCCAAATCAATGCCTTCTGGCATCAAGAAGTGGCTTTTCTCCCAAGATAGTACCAAATTAACATACCTTGACACACCTTTCAAGAATATCTTCTAGGTGAAGTAAACACTCATCAAATGTCTTAACAAACACATAAAAGTCATCCATGAAGACTTTAAGAGATGAATCAAGCATATCGGCAAAGATGGATGCTACACATCTTCAAAATGTCGAAGGTGCATTGCACAACCCAAATGGCATCCTCATGTAAGAAAAAGTGCCACTTGGACAAGTGAACATTGCCTTCTCTTGATCGACAGGATGAACAACTATTTGGAAGTAATCGGGGTACCCATCAAGAAAACAATAGAAACTCTGTCCAGCTAATCTCTCTAAAATCTGATTAAGGAATGGGAGAGGGTAATGATCTTTCTTGATCTTTTCATTCAATTTTCCGTAATCCATGCACATCCTCCACTTGGATTTCTCTCTTACGGGCATCAATTCCCCATCTTTATTCTTGGCGATTGTGATCCCACCCCTTTTTGGTACCACTTGGATGAGACTCCCCCATGGGCTATCAGAAATGGGATATATGATTCTGACATCAAGAAGCTTCACGACCTCTTTTACTACAACATCTTTCAACTTGGGATTCAACCTTCTTTGCATTTGATGGGCTGGTCTAGCATCATCCTCAAGGTAGACTCTATGGACACAACTAGAAGGGTCAATACCCCTCAAATTAGTTATGGACCATCCGATGGCTTGAATGTTCCTCTTCAAAACTGACATCAATGCATCTTCTTGCTCCGGGGAAAGAATAGAAGAAATGATCACCGGGAGAGTGTCATTGGAGCCTAAGAATGCATATTTCAACGCTTTAGGAAGAGACTTGAGCTAAAGAATGGGAGTCTCTTCAAGGGAATTCTTTAATGGTTCATAAATGGATGGGAGGTCTTTACTTGCAGCCACTAAGACCAACTCTTATTCTTCATCCTCATCGTCATCATATTTAGGAAATTCCACAATGGGCTCTAGACCTCTACCTTGTGTGGCAGTTTGAATCCATGCAGGTAGACACTCTTCTACTATCTCATCAAGACACTAATCAAATAACAATCCTCTTCATAGCACCTATCACCTCGGCTTTAGCAAAAGTTTTGAAGATGTTCAATCGGATCTTCATGTGCATGAAAGTCACATACATGGTGTCGGTTTTCACATGGATCACTACACCAGCTCTAGCCAAGAAGGGTCTCCCCAAGATGATAGGCACTTTCCTTGAGTCTTTTTCCATGTCCAAGATAATAAATTCAGTCGGAAAGAATGACGAGGTCTCATCATCAAGTTTGATCAACACATCATCAACACACCCTGTAGGCTTTTTCACAGATCTATCGGCCAACTACAAGGTACAGTGGGCGGGACCCATTTGTCCCAATTGTAGTTCCACGAACACATCATAAGGCATTAGATTTACACTAGAACCTAAGTCAAGAAGAGATTGTTCTATGCAATGTGCTCCAATGTAGCATGATATGATGGGGGCACCAGGATATTTTCTCTTCCTTAGAACGGTGAGCTGCAGAATTGAGCTCACTTGCTTAGTGATCTTGACCTTTCTTGATGTTCTTCTGGTGGTCTTCCTCTTGAACGTGCACAAGGGTTTCAAGAACTTAGTGTAACATGGAATGTTCTTGATCTCATCAACAAAGGAATGTTGATCTTGACCTGCTTAAAGGTCTCCATGATGTCCTTGGTATGTTTCTTCTTCCTTCTTTCGAATGATGGCTCTTCAAGTGCATCGGGGAATGGAGGGAGTTGTACTCCCAACTGACTCAAGTCAATAGTATCATCAAGTGGTATCACTAGAATCTTAGTATCAACTATCGATATCATGGTATCAATTCTCAGTATCATGATATCATCATCCTGAATCTCAGTATAAACACCCCTAATCATAGTGTCAATCCTATCATCACTAGATGTGCTATCAATAGAAGTACCATATGGTTGCTCCAAGGTCCTATCACTTCTCAAAATTATCACTGCCTTCACATACTCATGGGTAGTGGAAGAGGAAGCTTGTGGATTTGGTTATGGCTGTTGAGGTGGTGCTGGCCTTGAGTGTGGTGGATTCAGGTTTTGGAGGATATGTTGTGGCTGGGGTTGTGGTTGTTGTTGTGGTTGTTGTGGTGGATGGGGGTGATATTGTGGAGGGGGCTGTTGGTATGAGTGAGGTGGAGGATATTGATAGTTGTAAGTGGTTTGGTGAGGTGGAGGAGCATATGGGTGTGGTGGTCTTTGGTATTGGTGAAGTGGGGGTACTTGGCCTTGTGGTTGGACATAAGCACCTTGGGTAGTGCTCATATAACCACCATGATTGTTTGGGTTGTCCATGATTTGATATGGGAGCCTCCCCTCTTCACAAAGGGTAAGTAAAAGAGGGATTTGATCAAGCCTTTGTTCAAGGTGGTTAATGTTTTGTCCTTGCAATGACACCTCTTTCTTCACTTTATAGAGGCTCCTTAGCCTTCCTAGGACTTCTTCCTCAAACTAGAGTTGTACTTGGACCCTAGGTGTTACCTTGGCTGCCCTTGCCCCTCCTCATTTTGTTGTTTCCATGAGAAGTTTAGATAATTCCTCCACTCGGGAGTATAGGAGTTGGACATTGGTCCTTGGTTGTTTTAGTTGCAAAAGGCATGCAAAGCGTGCACTTCTTCTTCCTCAGCTTCAATTGCCATAGTGGATTGACATGAAGAACCACCAGCTTGGTTCTTCATCATATTCATCATATCCGCCATCATTTTCATCATGTCAGGATTGTTGCAGTCTGGGCTGGAACTACAGGAGGAGGTGGAGGGATGTAGTCTCAGACACAATGTTCCCCTTTAGTAGAAGCCTGATGGTGAGAATTCTTAGCAAGGTGCTCGAACAAGGGCCATGACTCCTTGGGTGGCTTTACCATGAAGGTGCCTCCACATGACAAATCAACATTGTTTTGGCTCAACTCCACTAGCCCAGTGTAGAAATCTTAGACCAGCTACCACAAAGGTACCTCATGATGGGGGCAATCACGCAAGAGCTTTTGGAACCTTTACCACGCCTCGTGGAAGGGTTCATTTTCTTTTTGTGAGAAGGTAGTGATACATCTTTGCATTTGGGTCAGATTGGCAATCGGGAAGAACTTCTTGAGAAACCCGTTCTTTATTGTGTCGCATGTCACCAATTCCATCTTGGAGATGTACCATTCCTTGGTCAACAAGAGTGTCAATGGGGGAGTTGTAGTTCCCCAGGGTGAAGTATTCATGGAGGGGGCAACTGGGTTGTGGTTGATAATCTCCATGAGGTATTTAAACTTGGTCATCCATCTTGATTTCTCGGCATTGTTTGTGGCAGCTTTGGCATCTCCTTCAACCTATCTCGGGGTCGTATAACACGAATTTGGTACAAGTTGAATGTGCATTATGCATGCACAATTGTTACCTATAAAAATACAAACAAGCAACAAAAGCCAAGTTAGAATGAAAATATGCAAACGTAAACAAAGAATAAAGAATAGCAATGGTGAGGGAAGTAGGAAAGGCTAAGCTACACTAACTAGCTAGGCCAAGTGCCTCTATCCTCAGCAATGGTACCAAAAATCTTTAGTGTGATCTTCTCAAGGCCACACACCAACCAACTAAAGGTGGATAGATGCAACCCTAAGGGAAAACACACGAATTTCTCAAAATTTGTATATGGACCTTGTCCAACACACATGCTCAACTAATTATACGTACCCGCAAGCGCACGTGGTCGTGCTGTAGTATAAGCTAGTGGTAAGATTAGGGTCAATCCTTAGTGATAGAGGGGGCACTAGATCTAGGTTTGTGTTAGCTACATTCCTAAAGAGGAGTCTAAAGTTTGAGGGTTTAAAGTTGGTTTTGGTTTGATTATGCTACGACTACAAGAAAGAAAGAGCAAGAAAAAAACTAACTTAACAAAAACCCTAGATTACTCAAAGTAAGTTAAGATTAGCAAACTAGGAAAGGCAACCAATCATGCTAGAGCAAGGAGTTGCACTACACTAGCAAGCCAAGTTATCAACTAAGAATCAAGCTAAACAATTAGACAAGCTAGAGTCTAAGCTATCACTACTTAGCCAAATTAAAACAAGTAGGCTCAAACAGTCCTAACTACTTGAGCATGAACTAACTATCTAGATCTAAGCAATTAGCTAAGAATTAACAAAGGCAATTGACTACACTATCATTAACAAGCAAAGAAGGCAAAGGTGGATTTTAAGCAATATGATGGGTAGGTGGGCCATTTGGGAATGCAACTTGATATTAGTTGGGGAAAGGTCAACGTAGCATGAAAATCTCATATTTCAATCTAGATTACCAAACCCAACAACAAGGCAACTGCTATTAGAATATACCCTATACTTCTAGTTGGAGAACTAGGGCTAGGTGTATCTCTAGTAGGACTTGGAAAGTCTAGGTTTCTAGGGTAAGTGGTATTAGGGAAATTGACAGAAAAGGGTAGGAATGGGAGTAGATATGAGGGTATTTCACCTCATGTTACTTGCCAACTAGCCTTTAGGAAACTCTAGGAAATTTCACTAGTAACACTTACACTAGCTACTTAGATCTCACACTTACTTGTAGAAGAAGGGAGATGTATTTAGGAACAAAGGGGGCTAGCTAGGGATCCACTAATTGGACCTAGGATCCATTCCTAAGATTGCCACATACATTCCAATTTCTGCTAGAAGCTAAGTGTCATCAAACGTCACAAAATAAGAAATTTATGTTTAAAAGAACAAACCACATGAAAGACAATGGGAAATGAGATAGAAATAATAAGCAATCATCATAGAATGAAATTATGTTCAATACAAGTTATTTCCCTCCCACATGGTATCGAAGTCACATTTTAACCCCAAACAATCCACCACTAGGGGGCTTAGCTAGACATGCTCAAAGAAAAGATAAAAGAAATTTGAAGAAGGGGAAAGGACTCCCTGGAGCTCAAAGTAGCTTCTTCTTCTTCTTCACCTCCTAGTTGTTTTAGAACGTGGATCCTCCTCCAACAAGGATGAAAAGCATGGGAATATGGGGGATTATGTAAGGGAACCTTGAAAACTAAGTTTGTATGATGGAAATGAAGTGGAAAATGGAGTGGGAGGTAGGTGAGTGGAGTAAATGCAAGGAAGGAGATGAAGGAGCTCTACAGTAGCTAGGAAGAGGCTAAGGGAAGCAAACATTTGTTTTGTGGCCACAACCTATGTATATATAGGTGGTGGGGAGGCACTAGGGTAAGTAGGGGCAAAGTGGGAAAATGAATGGAGAAAATGGGTAGGTTTAGGTGGTCACCACGGTCATCGTGAAGTTCCACGACCATGGTGGGGGTTGCATGGCATGGTCGTGGGTAGTGGAATGGCCGAGGTGGGAGTGGATTTGGAAGTGTAAGTGTGTGTGGTAGCCACGACCGTAGTGGGGTGCCACAGTCGTGTTGGGTAGAGGATACCACAGCCGTGTTGGAGGAGGAAGCCACATATGAGGTCTCTCTAAGATCGTTGTGTCTTCATCTCACCAAAGGCATAGTGAGCACCACGAGTGAGGTAACCTTCAAGGGCCACAATCATGCTGATGGCTGACCGTGGTCATTCACATGTAAATTGGACCAAGTCCCTATTGATTCTTGGGATCTTCATGCATAATTCAACACAGTCGTCTTGATGGCCATGGGTGAGTTGGGAGATGCTGGTCACGACCGTGCTAGGGTCCACGGCCATGGGGTCTTTAGTGACCATGACCGTTCTGATGACCACAACTATGGTCATTCATTTGTAAATTGAGAAACTTTCCTATGACTTTTGGAGCTTAATTCCCATGACCTTGGTGATGTATCACGACCGTTTTGGGGCTTCTGGGTGCTGATCTCCACTTCAACTTCTTCATCTAGCCTCCTTTTTCTTTGAATTGCTCTTTTGCATCCAAGGGAAGCTCGGGGAAGAGATAGGTCCACCCTTGGATTGTAAGAACCCAAAGACATTCTTAATCTTTGTCGCATGCATCAATCCATGCATAAGTGCCCTGAAATACACACAAAAGGAGGCATAAGTGCATTTTTCATAAAAGATCATATTGGAGGAAATAACTTGTAATCTATGATGTTAAAATGTGATTATCATGCGAAAAGACACATGATGAAGCCCTAAATAGGGTTGCATCAGTAGAGTCCAAGAGTGGATGATTTTTGTTTCTGAGTGCTTGGACAACCTTGGGTCGAGTTTGACACTAGTGATTTATGTATTCAACTATTTAGAGGAGACTTGGGTTGATTGTAAGATTGGTGATTTATATACTTGACTACTTGGAAGGCTTCCTAGATGGATTGTTGATGTCTTAGGAAAGGCTCTTTATATTCAGCTGAATGGACTTGGAGTAGTCCAATGATCTTTATAGACTTTGCATGTGGCTTTATTGAGTTACTCACGGTCATCTCGTACTAGCAACATAATGTATAATATTTGACTATCCAACTATGAAATAACTCTCTTAGTTAAATAACACAAAATGAGTAGCACATTCCCTTCAGTAGGGTTGGGATCTTTTCTATTGGTGTCATGAGCTTTTCACATATCAAAGTGAGCTTGAGAAATAGGTTTGTCTGAATAGTAGATGGGTGTTGTAATGCCTAGGCCCCCAACCAACTCTGTAGTAGAGTTTTAGGAATGATTTCTAGCCCCACATAGCACCACTAGCCAAAACTACAAGCTTTGTCCCCACTCACACACAAGTTGGAATCAAATTTTTGACTAGTCACCCTTCCTATTACTACTTCAATCCAAGAATGCTTAAATTTAGAGCTCTTAGTGATGGGCTATCTGAAAATGAGGTGCACCTTGGTGATAGGGGTAGTCCAATCATTTCCTTTAAGATCATTTTATCTAAGGCCTCAAGGCCTGGGACATTAAATCTCCCCCATTTAGACTCTTGACATCCTCATCAAGGCTCAACTATAAGGCCTCATAATCATTCCCCATTTTAGTGTAGACCTAGAATGACCCACCTAGAATGACCCATGTGCACCCAACTCTTGATTAACACTACCAATTCAAGGGTGACTACATCACCATGGAGAGCCCTTTCCAACATGTTGAGACCACACAGATCAAGACTATCCTGCCACATGCCCATGTGGGACCCACATACTAGAGAGGTTTTGGCTATAATACCATTTGTAATTCCTAGTCCCACTGAACAAGGCTCTATTAGAGTTTCAAGAATGACGACTAGCCCCACAAACCACCACTTCCCTTAACTGCATGATTTTTCCTCACTCACGCAAAAATTGAATCAATTCCCAATTGGTCACTCATCTTAGTACTACTCCAAATTGATCAAGCTTAACTTTGGAGTTCTTCATGATGGGCTCCCTAAAAAGGAGGTTTGTCTTGGTGATATGGGTATTCTAATAATTCATTTGAAGATCATTTTGTCTGAGGCCTCAAGACCTTGGACCTTACATGTCCTGTTCTTAGTTTGAATTCTAGACTAAAAGTGGCTTCAGGAATCAATCAATAAGAAAATACAAAGTATTAAGATTTGGGCTGAAGTCATGGATATTTCATTGTATTCCAAGTAGAAATGGAACTAATTACATCCATGAGAATGACAAAAAATGGGTGTGATCATTGTATGATTTGATAATAAAGATTCTTTTTCTCTTCTCTTCTTGCTACACCAACAACTAGTCAAAAGGAGGATGGAGTTTATTGAAGTTGGAATGACACACTTAACTGAGGGATTATTGTTGTCCATGTCTAAGAACTCTCTCCTCTCATATTCCAGTTTGCTAATAAGGAAAGGCAGATAAAATACTACTCTTCTCTCTTTTCTTATGAAGTCAGATGACTAGTAGATGCAAATGCATAAAAATAACATTCAATAATGATATAGGGATAGAGAACCCAAAGTAAAGGTTTATAGAAGCAACTAAAGCATCTCTTTTCTGGTTGTGATAGGGTTGGACCTCTCCTCCTCACAATTAAAACTAAACATTTATACATATATTGATCAAAGTTCATATACTGATATATGATTCAAAGCATTAGGAGACATTAGGGTGACTTGCAACTACCAAAGTTGTGATGTTTGTGACCAAAGGAGATGGTAATTATAGGATTGGGTTGTAGATTACCCTTAACTATCCAAATCCAATTAGATTTTGATGTTAGGAAGTGTATAGGGAACTCATTCAAAATGAGAAGTATCTCACTATAAACAACCTATAGATCAAACATAACTTGAATAAGAAAAACATGGATGAGAGGAGATTAGTTCCTCAGTCCACAAATGACTACAATAAACTCTAGAACCCCTCAATGTCAATATTTTAAAACATAATGTGGATGTTACATTTCAATGGACCATAATAGACTTAGTTGTGATGGTATGTGTAACGACCTCACTTTTCACCATCTCCCAGTTAAGGAAGGACAAAAAGATGAGAGCTATCATCTAAAATTTTCTCAAGGATCCAAGTTTATTTCAAATAGCAAGTATTTGAAAATAATTTCATTAACACACAATTATTGTTTACAAAATGCTTACATGAACTTCCCCCACGAGAATTACAACATTTGAGAAGAAGTGTCTAGTGAATACTCCTTACTTAGATTAATGCATTCATGTCAAGTAATCTAGTTTATCATGGCTCTAAACATCTTATCTAGCATGTACCGAAAGTGCCGAGAAACAAAATTTGGTCAGTATAAAAATTTATACTGGTATGTGGGGGAAACAAAATATTCACATCTAATTGTAACAACATATTCACAACAACTATCATTACATAAACAAATTTAACATTTTTACATAACTACTCAACCCTGATCTATCCAACCTCTATGAAACCCATTAGGGTTTTGTACCTACAGTGAACATAGGCCACCTTATCCCCTCAGATGCTAAGGTGTCATATCAGTTTTCCCCACCCAAGGTTGATTTTTTATTATCCTCTACCCCATGGGCTTAATTGTCAATTTCCTTATATTTTCATACATCCAGAGGTGGCATAGGATTCTGTCTAGTCATGTCCGTATAATGTGATATCCATAGTGATTATAGATTGTAGAAAATAAATAAAAAATTAAGCATTTATTTGCAATCCATTTTAGGAAACCTCAAAAAACTACTGACAAACTAATGCAAGTAGTCATAGGCATAACCACATACCTTAGGGGTGAGCCATGCAGATTATACAATTATACTTCAAGTAGATTCAGACAGTCAATCAACATATCCAAGCAAGCAAAGAAGAATCCAATCATTTAATCTACATGTATGTAAATCCTAAAGTGTCACCATCACATCAATTTCATTAAATAGATTAACCCTACTAGGGTCCTAATCTATGGTTTAGGTTTCCCTGATATCGAGTTAATCATTAGGGCTATGCCTTGAAACCCTAATTTCTAGGATTATGATTTTAATGCCTTAAGAACCCTAGTTCATATTAGGTGTTGTAATGATTATTAAATCAACCTTATCATTTTATCATGAACACAAAGATCAGATTAACTTCATTAATATCATGGCAAGTTAGGATCATTTAAACCCTACTTATTCCTATACATGATTATTCTCATTAGAAATCCTAAGTATCAACATGGTCACAATGATCTTGGATCATCATTATCTTCAACATTATTAGATTATAACATGATTTGAGAGCACTAATGTATTTAACAAGTTAATATACCAAATGTAGGGTTTTAATACACTAATCACCTTTTAAACCCAACGTTGCACTACTTTTAGAAATGGAAGTAGTATAAAGTTTCAAATATATTTTCTTTGATATCACCACATTAATATGGCACGTTATTCCCATATTAAGGCTTTTATTATTTGTATTTTCTCTTCCTTCTCCTATTATCTTTGCAACTCAGACTCCTTGCAACACAAGAAATCCTAAGGATTCAAAAACCACTCATTAAGGATAATTCTTAGCCTTCTAGATTCTTCTACATCTCTCATTTTTCTTTATCTTATTTATTCCTCTTATTAATCGATTTCCTTTTTCTTTTTATTCCCTTTTTCTTATTATTGGGCCCAATAACCAACAAGGCCCACAAAATCAAACAAGGTTGTTTATCAAAGGAAACCACTCAATTAACTTAAATCATACAAATTACAAAATCATACAATTATTGAAGAAATTGTATTTCAAATCATATAAGCCCAAAATTGGGGTTGTAACATCCTTCTCCTCTTATATGAATTTTGCCCTCAAAATTCCACCAAACATACAAAAAAAGTAGGATAAGACCCTTCCATGTCCATCATGGCTCCCACGTGACTTCATCCTTTTCCATGGTGCTTCCAAAGAACTGTATCATCTTATATTCTTGCATCCAAGTTATCTCACAGCTCGGTATCTCATACCCTCGTAAGTGACTCAAGATATATTAGCCTCCCTAGAAGCTCAATAGGTTCATGGATTAGCACATGGTTCGGGTACATCACATAGCACTCTAGATCAGACTCATGGAACACATCATACATCATGTTATCCTAAGGGGTAAGGCTAAACCTAAGCATCTCCATCAATCCATCTCAGATGGACCCATGTATCAGGGACTCATCTTTCTCAGCCATATCTTAGAGGGGTCGGGATACATATTCTCCCATAGTGAACTGCATGCCAGTCTACTTTGCCTCAGCTCACAACTCATGTCGTCCCTGGGCTCTCTCAGCCATCGCACGATCAAAGAGAATTCATCTGCACACACTGTGGTCTCTCTTACATTCATGAGATTCTTTTACCAACACCATCCTAATGAAGTGGTGACCGACATGGCCTCCCTTACAAAGCTTCCTACATCCCAACATTTTCTATGGTGGCTATCATCATGAGCAAACTCTTCTAGGGGAAAGAATTGCTCCCACACATCACCCTGAATGAGCACACATGCTCTCATCAGACCCTATAAAGTCTGGATCATATTCTCTTGACTATCCATCAGTCAGGGGTGATAATCTGTACTCAACTTCAATCTCACATTGAGTTCTTCATGTACCCATTCTCACCCCATGGAAGTGAACTTGAGGTCATGCTCTAGATATTGAACTCAGATTATAGTGTAGATGAACTATCTCTCTCCCATAAATAGTTCAACCAGATCTATCACACTGACAGTGCTCTCTCTCTCTTAGGCAAGGGATTAGGTCAACATGGTAAGGAGATTTACCATAACCCATATTGCATCATGACCTCTCTTGTTCTAGGGGAGACTCACCACAACGTCCATGGAGATCCACTCTCATTCCCTTTCTGGGACTCTTCATTCTCTGAAGCAACTCGTTGGGGTTACTGGTGTTTGGACTTCACCCACTAGCATGCATGGCGACAAGCCACATGAAACTCTATCTACTTCTTTATCTCAGGTGTTCAAAGAACTACTACAAATTTTAATCATCTTAGTAGTATCATGATACAGGGTGTACTTAACATCACGAGCTCCTGCATGTCCTGATTCCTCAGGGTTGACTCTTAATAAACCCTAAAACACTCTAGTAGCGGGTTTCACCACTTTCTTTTCTCGAGTGGTGTATCTGAGGTTCTTACAACCATCCTTTTATCTCTTCAAGCTCTAGGCTGGCTAACCAAGCACCAACTAATTCAACCAATGGGTCTGGTTGTATCTGAGTGTTAGCCTTGCATGTCTGACAAACTTAGGGTTCTGTCTCTTCTAGCCTCTATACCGACTAAATAGGATATCTATGTATCAACTAAAAGAATATGTTACCACATTAATTCCTTATGTTCTAGGTGATGGTGAAAACATAACCTTCATATACTCATCACCCTCATCTCGTGTTTAATTCTAGCTGAGTCCATAAAACTTTGAGCTCATCATATCGATTATCAAACTCAAACTTATATAACTCATAAATTCCATTCTGCTCTTGATAAGAACGTCCTCATGATGAGTACCTTAGTCCTCTTCATGTTGATAAACCATCCATTCCAGGTACTTTCCAAAAGGTATGATACTTTCTCTATTCTCAAACTTCATAGCAATGTTTCAACTCACATCATCTTTATCCTTATTACATGGCATGTGTTTTGTCTTGTCTCTCACTCCCATAACAAGTTGAAATAAGCATTTGTTTGTAGTCCAAATACAGAGTTCAACCTATTCCAAGAGTAGAGATGGTTTATTGATGAATGCATAATCATCTGAGTCTAATCGCCTCGTTTGGCCCTGTTTTGCCCTGATTATTCACTTTTACTAGCTCTATCTTCTTATATGCGAGATGACTTGGTTTAACTTCTTTTCTGAGCTTTCTTTGGCCATATCTTCTTATTTGCATATTCATATTGGTTCAACCATCTCATTTAGCCCAGTTTTGGTCGCATTCATGAATTTATTGGCTTTATCTTCTAATTTGTGCTTTGCCTTGGCTTAAATGCTTCATTGAGCTTTTGTTTGGCCTTATCTTTTCATATGCAACTTATATGGGCTGAATTGATTTTACTTCTATTTTTATTGAATTTTTGCACCCTTACACAGGTCATTTTGACCTCCGGGCCTTATCTCCTAAGCCCATATCATTTTTCTTTTGGGCTTTGCTTTTGTTCTGATCAGCAGCGAGCGCCCCCCTCCTTCTCCTTTATTCGCTCACCTCACACCATGTCGCTGGGCCCACCTTCATCTTCATTGATCGCATCCCAACCAACCCTAACCGTGATCCTGGTAATAGGCAACCTGATCGCGATCTGCCCTTGCCACCTGCCCGCGGTCCCTCCATCATCATCGCGACCTGACTCTGCTATGCCACGGTCACTGGTTCTCAACTCAAGTGCCACGACTTTCAGCAAAGTAGTGCCCACGATCTTCTATGATCGCGACCTCCATAGCAACCTAGCCTCCTCCCGCGACCTGCTACACTCACGGTCCCTTCACCCCTCATACTCGCGACCTGCAGCTAAGGCGACCGAGCCAGAAATGCCCCGCGACCGCGACAACATGAAGACCGCGACCTGCAACTGAGCCGCGACCGCAACTCCAGTTATCGATGCCTGACCCGCGCCCGCAGAAATACCCACGACCACGACATCCGACTCCCACGACCGCATCCAAGTGCCACGACCACGTTTGTAGCCATTTAACCGCAGCCCGACCCCTTCGCCACTCGCGATCAGCGTCCACCCATCGAGCAATGATGTTGTGACCTTGCAAGGATCGCGACCTAAAAAAGTCGCGACCTACCACAGTAGATCGCTATCACCTCCACACTCTGCCTCCCTTCGCGGCTTCTCCTCCCTTCACCCACGATCAATCTATAGCAGCAACCACGAACATCACCATCCCAGTTTCCTCTGACTTCATCGGCTTCCTTCCACCATCACACCCATTGCAACAAGAAATCGTGCCCACGGTCATAACTCTTACCTGCAGTGACCTCCCCATGACTTCCCTACCTCCATCCTATCCTTACTCTCTCTCCTCCCCATCACCTGCTAGCCGCAATCATCTCTGCACCAAGACAACGATCCCCACAGCATCGACGAGCTACTGATCCTTACTGCATCCAAGAAACCGCGGCCCTGGTGTTCCTCTTCACCACTTATGCTCGCGGCTGCCATCCTCTTCAGACGACCTGCATCACGATCATTTCTCCTCTTACTGCCAACAGAAATGGACCTTGCCTCGGGTTCCGCTTAGTGTTAACCATGACCGTGGCTCTTCCTCACACAGTGCAACACAAAGGCCACGACCTCGACAAGTGCCGCGACCTCGACAAAGGCCGCGACCTTGACAAGTGCCACGACTACGACAAAGGCCGCGACCTTAAGACGATGCCCAGTCTGCCTATAAATAGGACATGACCCCATTCAGTCAAATCATCATCTCCAGACACCGTTAGGCTATAGGTCTGTCCTGGGCCTAAGGAGATGACCTTCATAGCCAAGAACCTACCCCCGTGGTGGTTTTGTGGCCTGTCGACCCAGATCTGGAGTGAAGACCCAGATCTGCAAGCCACATCATTCAGATCTGGATCTAGATCTAGATATTAGTCTAGATCTGCTATGTCTACGCCACTTCTACGCCGCCATCTCATCTACGAGCTACTCCTCCTGCTGCGAGCGAGGACAACAAGAAGGAGAAGAAGGTGGAGAGAGAAGATCTGCCCCGTCCGTCATGGTGTACTTCTCTCTTCATCCAGATCTGCTCTGACGTTGTATAGAAGACCGTATCTCCACCGAGCTGTGATCATCTTCTTCACCATGCTCATTGTGGAAACTTCTCTCTCTCTTATTATTCTTGTTTCTCTCACCATGAGCGAGTAGTTTATTTTCGCTGGGGTGCGGGGACTAGCCTCGCTGCCCATGCTTTCATATCTCACTATTAAACATTCCATGGCATGCATATAATCCTTCATTTTGTTGTTAATCGTCGATGAGTGCTTGTGGATTGATCACCTGCCTGCATATATCCTGTTTGTTTCCTATGTTGCGAGAACTTCAATGCGTAGGTTTTGAATGTCGATTAACGTGTTGACTCCAAAACTAGAAATAGAATGGGATTCCTTGAGGTCGTAAGTGTATGATCTGTGTGGTGACGAGCCATCCAGCCCACGGTGATGTTTCTGTGTGCCTGACGCCTGTATAGGGGGCCCACAAATTCATGTGGATTTCTGTATCTTCAGAGCCATAAGTATGTGATCTGGATGGTGACGAGACATCTGATACCTAAGGTGATGCTTACGCGAACCTGACGCCCGTATGGGGGGGTTCTACATCAGCTCTATTTGAATGGTTATATCTTGCCTAGATGTTTGATGTTTGGATGTGATTGCATGAGTAGTGGTGGTGAAACCCAGGACCATCCCAACAATTTCCATCATTAATCTTTAATCAACCTTTAATCCTGCTCTTTTACTTTCCTCACATTTAGTTTAATTAAACTCAAATCAACCAACCTTGTTTTAAATATTAGTCTCGATTCAACTAGATTCGATTAGAGAAAGATTCTTAAAAACGTTGTCCCTTGGGATTCGATCCTGAACTATACTGTGATAAGACCCGTCCGCTTGCGGGTGGTATTATTGCACGTTTTTTTGGTTAAAAACTTAGGGATTTCAACCCTAAGTGAGTTTGTTAGTGCGATAATATAAGCCACGTCAAATTCTGGCGCCGTTGCCAGGAACAATGGAATCATCTAGTTAAATCTAGTTCTTTTGAGACTAATCTAGGTTTTTCATTTACTTTTGATACCATCGATCATAAAACTTGGATTCAGTTCTACTCCATCCATCTCACCAGCAAAAGATCTTTCCATCCCAGGTACCCACAAAGTCTAGTGTATGCGCCGTTCAGACAGTCCCAGACTCTCTGCTAGCTTTGACCCTGAGATAGACAGAACCTTTCGCCGTCAGTATAGAGAGAACCAAGCAAGAATGGCTCAAGAGGAGGAAATTGCTCGAAGGGTTGCTCAAGCCCTTAATGCACAAAGAGATAGGCTTATGCAAGAAGCCCGAGCCACAGTTCAAGAAGAAATCTAAGCAGCTCAAGCGGCAGCTCAACAAGCTGAGCTACAAAAAGACCTTAGGGAGTTCTCAATACCTAAAGCTGCTGACGTTCATCACCCAGTGCAACCTCCTCCCATCAATGCTCCGAATTTTGAGATAAGAGCACATTGGGTCACTTTGCTTCAAAACAGTCCTTTCTATGGTAAGTAGGGAGAAGATAGTCAAGAACATCTTCTGAGGTTTATAGATCTATGTGCCATGACAAAGCAAAATGGAGTCACAGATGATGCCATCAGACTCTGTCTCTTCAAATACTCTCTTGCTGATAGAGCCATGAGTTGGTATAACTTTTGCAATGCGAACCCATCACCACTTGGGAACAACATCAAAATGTTTTCCTGGAAAAATTTTATCCAACCTCTCTCACATATGAAATCAGGGGCCGAATAACGCAATTCACCCAGGTCCCTAGAGAATCCCTAGCCAAAGCATGGGAAATATACAAGGAGCTTCTACGCAAGTGTCCACATCATGGCATTCCAAAGAATCAACTTATTGAAATCTTTTATAGAGGCGTGGACGATGATATCAAGAAGTTTTTGGATTCCTCATCTGGAGGAAACTTCATGCATCAGAGTTATTATAGCACATGGAAGGTGGTCACCCTTGGAGCTGAAAACCAAGCCAACTGGGGTAGACCTATTGGCAAAGGAGTGCTGAAAGTAGCTATGGCTGAAGCAAAACCCGAGTATAAGTCTATCACTGAATCTCTCAAACTCCTAGTTGCCAAGCAAGACCATCTAGAATCATCTCTCGTAGCTTAAGAAAAGAGACGTTCACCCCCTCGACAACAAGAGCAAGTTAAGTCCGCCTCACTCTTCTGCGAAGCATGCAAAGGAACTGACCATTCTACTCTAGACTGTAACATTCTCTATGATGTTTTTTTGAGCAATACATGTTCCCAAGTAGATAATGGTCAAATGGAAAATCTGAATGCCGTCAACACTATCCCTGGTCAAGGGTACTATAATCCGAATCAGAATATGAACCATCCAGGTTTTCAATATGGAAATCCTTCTGGAGCGGAGAACTCGCGACAACTTGGTTCAAATACTCAACAATGAGGCCCGCCAGGATTCCATTATAACCAACAATAGAATTTTGGGAATCAAGGGAACTTCAAAGGTAACTTCCAGAATAGAAACTACAACAACTATCAGAACAATTCTCAGTTTCAAAACCCCAACCAAGTCCCCTATCAACAGCAACAACAAGGGAAACAAGCGGGTCCCATCTATCCTGATGACAATTGTCAGCTATTGAGAAGATGTTGCAGTCGCAGCAGACTATGATAGCTAACCAGCAAGCCCATCAGAAGGCTATTGAATCTCAACTAGCTCAACTTGCGGTTAGCATGAAGCCACCTGTTGGAGTCTTTGCTGGACAACCCGAAAACAATCCTAAACATCCTGAGCAATTGAAGGTTGTCACCACTAGGTCCGGGAAAAACTATTCTGACTCCCCTGCTAAGATACCAATAGTGGAAACAAACGATGATGACCTTGCAAATTACCAAGACTCTGCAACACCCGAGTCCCAAACGAAGGAACAACCAACCACTGATAATATAGATAAAGCAAGAGTGGAGGAACCATTGGCTACATAGGTAGAAGACACACCTGAGCCGGATGTGCCAGTATACAAGCCCCATCCTCCATTCCTAGCTCGTTTGAAGCAGACAAAACTCGATACTCGATTCAACAAGTTTAAAGAAGCTATGAAGAAGCTTCATGTAGATATACCCTTTCTAGATGCGCTGGCCGAGATACCAGCCTGGACTAAGTACTTAAAGTCTCTCCTCACAAGGAAGTACATAACGGAAGAATACGAGACAGTCAAGCTAGCATCAACCACTTCTGATATCATCCAGAGAAAGATGCCCAAGAAGCAGAAAGACCCGGGATCCTTTGGGATTTCGTGCCATATCGGTGACTCTTCATGTAAGAAGGGATTAGCCGATCTCGGTGTGAGCATTTCTATCATGCCACTTAGCCTTTGCAAGAGGCTAGGGTTTGCAGAATTATTCCCAACTGGAATGACCATTCAACTTGCAGATAACTCTATGACTCTTCCTTTGGGAATCATCGAAGATGTCCCCGTCAAGGTTGGAAAAGACTCTTATGTCCCTTGTGACTTTGTCATCATGGACATAAAAGAAGATGCCAGATACCCTCTTAGCTTTGGTCGTCCATTCCTCGCCACTGCAAGAGCTTTGATTGACGTTGAAGAAGATAAACTCCTGAAAGAATTAAAGGAAACAAAGAAAGCTATCGGCTACAAGATGAGCGATCTCACCAGGGTTAGTCAAGCACTTTTTATGCACAAAATCCCTATGGTGGAAAACCACAAGCCGATTGTTGAGCATCAACAGAAGTTGAATCCTAATATGAAGGAAGTAGTCCACCGCGAAGTTGTCAAGTTGCTCACTACCGGAATCATCTATCCAATATCTGACTCACCTTGGGTGAGTCATGTACATGTTGTCCCAAAGAAAGGTGGCACTACTGTGATACGAAATGAAGAAAATGAACTCATTCCCACTCGAATAGTAACCGGGTGGAGGATGTGTATCGATTACAGAAAATTGAACAAAGCCACACGCAAGGATCATTTTCCGATGCCTTTCCTAGATCAAGTCTTAGAGAGATTGGCTCATCAGGAATATTTTTGCTATCTCGATGGTTACTCTGGATTTTATCAAATCCCTATACATCAATATGACCAAGAGAAAACCACGTTTACCTGCCCCTTTGGAACATACGCCTTTGGAAGGATGCCATTTGGACTTTGTAATGCGCCTGCAACCTTCCAACGCTGCATGGCGGCCATATTTGCTGGTTTAACCGAAACCATTATGCAAATTTTTATGGATGATTTCTCTGTATATGGGGATTCGTATGATTCATGCCTAAGACACCTCTCCCTTATCCTTAAGTGATGTGAAGAGGCACATCTCGTGCTAAATTGGGAGAAATGTCACTTTATGGTAAAAGAAGGTATTGTCCTTGGCAATAGAGTCAGTAATCGAGGAATTGAAGTGGACAAGGCCAAGATCAAAGTGATCTCCAAACTATCTATCCCTACCACTGTAAGAGAAGTCCGTGCATTCCTGGGTCATGTGGGTTTCTACAGAAGATTTATCAAGGATTTCTCCGAGATAACCAAGCCCATGACAAACCTATTACTGAAGGACGCTGATTTCCATTTTGATGAAGAGTGTATCAAGAGTTTCAACAACCTAAAGCATGCCCTTACAACTACAGCCATCATTCGTGCCCCATATTGGGACAACCCATTCGAAATTATGTGTGATGCCAGTGATTACGCTGTGGGTGCCGTTCTGGGCCAATGTATAGAGAAGAAACATCACGTCATCTATTATGCATCAAAGACCCTCGACGAAGCTCAGAGGAACTATGCAACTACTGAGAAGGAACTCCTAGCGGTCGTATATGCCTTTGACAAGTTTAGATCCTACCTTATTGGTTCAAAGGTTATTGTCTACACCGATCACGTTGCTATTTGTTATCGTCTGAAAAAGAAAGATGCAAAACCAAGGCTAATAAGATGGATTCTCCTATTGCAAGAATTTGATCTTGAGATTAGAGATAAGAGAGGCACAGAAAATGTTATAGCGGACCACTAAAGTTGTATCCACACTCTGGAAACTGAGAAGATACCAATTAACGACTCTCTCCCAGATGACCAGCTTATGAAAGTCTCAGAAGCTACTCCTTGGTACTCGGACTATGTGAACTACCTTGCCGCCGGTGTCATCCACCCCGAGTGTACTAGCAATGCTTTAAAGAAATTCATGCATGATTTGAAGCAATATCACTGGGATGAACCGTACCTCTTCAAGCTCTGTGCTGATGGTCTCTACAGACGTTGTATCACTGAGGAAGAAGCCCAACTTATTTTAGAACAATGCCACTCAGGCCCAGTCGGAGGTCATATGAGTTCTAAGAAAACTTCTCTGAAGGTTCTGCAATGTGGATTATTTTGGCCAACCATATCCAGAGATGCTAACAATTTTGTTCTGTCGTGTGACAAGTGTCAGAGAACGGGAAACATTACGAAAAGAGATGAGATGACACTTAAGCTATGGCAAGAAGTTGAGATTTTTGATGTTTGGGGAGTGGACTACATGGGTCCATTCCCATCGTCACATGGATTTTCCTACATCCTAGTCGCGGTTGATTATGTCTCCAAATGGGTGGAGGCAATACCAATGGTTACTAGCGATTCAAAACCCGTCATTAAAATGTTCAAAGATATCATTTTTCCCCATTTCGGAGTGCCTCACACTATGATCTCCGATGGAGGTTCTCATTTTCTGGAAAGAAGCTTTGAAGCTTTGTTAAGAAAATATGGTGTAACACACAAGGTAGCTCCCCCTACCACCCACAAACAAGTGGGCAGGTGGAGGTTTCGAACCGTCAACTCAAAGCTATCCTGGAAAATACAGTAGGACGCAACCGAAAGGATTGGTCTGTGAAAATCAATGACGCCTTATGGGCCTATCGAACTGTGTTCAAAACTCCTCTTGGAACAACACCCTTCAGAATCATCTATGGAAAAGTCACCTGCCCGTGGAACTAGAACATAAAGCATGGTGGGCAATCAAACAGCTGAATTTTGACATAAAGAAAGCAGGCGAAGCCAGGATTCTACAACTTCAAGAATTGGATGAACTCTGAATGACAGCTTATGAGAATGCACGAATCTACAAGGAACACACGAAACTTTGGCATGATGGTCATCTGAAGAGGAAGGACATTCAAGTGGGAGACCAAGTTCTGCTATTCAACTCAAGACTGAGGTTATTCCCAGGGAAACTCCGCTCTCGATGGTTTGGACCATACATTGTCAAGCACATCTACCCACATGGTGCATTTACCTTATGGAGTGATAAGTCAGGTGATTTTGTGGCAAATGGACAACGCTTGAAGAGATACTTCACCACAGCCGATACCAGCACTGAGGAATTGATGAATCTGTCCAAACCGACATACCTACCCAAAAACTGAAGAAATCACGTTGAGCCATCGACGTAAAATAAAGGCGCTTGTCGGGAGGCAACCAGATCTTTAACGTAGCTTTTACATTTAGTTTTGTTTTTAGAAAATTTTGCACCTGGTAGACAATGCATCGCAAGATGCAGTCTTAAGTTCTGCTAGTTTCCATTTTTGAGATTTCAGATGGAGGATGCGTCGCCGAAAGGAATGCAACCACATCTGGTGGACCAACCGGCACGAGTTTTCCCCTCCATCTCGAATTTAGAGTTTTCTTGGGACGAGCAAAATTCAAAGTTCGGGGTGGAGGGTGGGTGGTATGTACCTTACTTTCCACCCTCTCCTATCCACTTCAGACTAAAGATTTCATCGTTAAAATTTTGTCGCAATTTTTCAAAAAATTTTCAAAATTTCCAAAAGTTTTCATAGCTGTTTGTATATAAACTTGATGAAGTTTTGATGCTTTTGTTTCAATCAAAGCCTTTACCTAGCCGGCTATCCTATTTTTCCATGCAGTTTTAAATCTTTATACCCTCCTTATTCGGAGCAAAGCCTCAAGGAGAACAATTTCTAAAACTAGCCTATGATTAGAAATCATCGTGTGAAGCTTATGAATCCTGACATCATGATCAATAGATATGACAAGTATCTGTCGAACTGAGAGGGATCAAACACATTGTGCTTCCTATCTGACTTGTGGAACAATAGCATGAAATCTCCACCGGATCCTCATCAAGTCATTATTTGAGCAGAGTATGACAAGGAGAACGACCCGGTGCACTGAATTGTAAATCAAGTTGCACTCTGATCTGAATGCTTTTCTACACTTCTTCCATCATCTTCTTACCCCTTCGCTCATCAAAAACAAACAAAAATAGCCAATATAGTGCCAAACCCTAAGTTCGAGGTGGCACACTCTCTCTCCTTACATTTCTTCCATACCCCTCGCTACGAAATAGGGGTGTATCACCAAGAAAAGATGCCTAAGCGCACACAAAAAGAAATGCAATCTCGAGTTGAATAGAGGAGAGATTCGCAAAAAAAATGCAATCAATGAAATTGCAAATCATATAATAAAAATCTCGAGTCGAATAGAGGAGAGATTTATGTCTTCTGTCCATACCACCCTTCACTCCCTTTTCCACCTAAAGGCAAAATGAATGCCTCCCTGATCCTAAAAACACCAGTGTCAGATCAGGTGCACACTTGTTGTTCTGCGGGTATCTCTGGAATCTTACGAAACTCCCTGACATGCTTGATTTTGGAAAAAGTAGAGAGGAAGTGATATTGGGAAGCGAACTCAGGTACGAAGATATGGAAAGATGTGTTCTGTGATCTCAGGATGTTAAGACACCAAGTCATACCGAGCAGAAAAGAAACTATCGTGATGTGAAGATGAGGCAATCGCGTGAGTTGAAAGTATTCATCAGGCGACCGTTTTAGATTTTGTGTTACTCGAGGACGAGCAACGTTTAAGTTCGGGGTATTTTGATGAATGCATAATCATCTGAGTCTAATCGCCTCGTTTGGCCCTATTTTGCCCTGATTATTCACTTTTAGTAGCTCTATCTTCTTATATGCGACATGACTTGGTTTAACAGCTTTTCTGAGCTTTCTTTGTCCATATCTTCTTATTTTCATATTCATCTTGGTTCAACCATCTCGTTTAGCCCAGTTTTGGTCGCATTCATGCATTTATTGGCTTTATCTTCTAATTTGTGCTTTGCCTTGGCTTATATGCTTCATTGAGCTTTTGTTTGGCCTTATATTTTCATATGCAACTTATATAGGATGAATTGATTTTACTTCAATTTTTATTGAATTTTTGCACCCTTGTGCAGGTCATTTTGAGCTTCGGGCCTTATCTCCTAAGCCCATATCATTTTTCTTTTGGGCTTTGCTTTTGTTCTGATCAGCAGCGAGCACCCCCTCCTTCTCCTTTATTCACTCACCTCACACCATGCCGCTGGGCCCACCTTCATCTTCATTGATCGCATCCCAACCAACCCTAACCGCGATCCTGGTAATAGGCAACTTGATCGCGATCTTCACTTGCCACCTGCCCGCGGATCCTCCATCATCATCGCGACCTGACTCTGCTATGTCGCGGTCACTGGTACTCAACTCAAGTACCGCGAATTGCAGCAAAGGAGCGCCCGCGATCTTCTATGATCGCGACCTCCACAGCAGCCTAGCCTCCTCCTGTGACCTGCAGCTAAGGCGACCAAGCCAGGAACGCCCCGCGACCGAGCCAGGAATGCCCCGCGACCGAGCCAAGAACGCCCCGCGACCGCGGAAACATGAAGACCGTGACCTGCAACTGAGCCGCGACCGCGACTCCAGTTATCGATGCCTGACTCGCGCCCACGACAATACCCGTGACCACGGCGTCTGACTCCCACGACTGCATCCAAGTGCCGCGACCGCGTTTGCAGCCATGTAACCGCAGCCCGACCCCTTCGCCACTCACGATCATCGTCCACCCATCGGGCAACGACATTGCGACCTTGCAAGGATCGCGACCTGCAAAAGTCGCGACCTACCACAGCAGATCGCTGTCACCTCCACACTCTGCCTCCCTCTGTGGCTTCTCCTCCCTTCACCCTCGATCAATCTATAGAAGTAACCACGAACATCACCATCCCAGTTTCCTCCGACTTCATCGGCCTCCTTCCACCATCGCGCCCATTGCAACAAGCAATCGTGCCCGCGGTCGTAACTCTTACCTACATTGACCTCCCCGTGACTTCCCTACCTCCATCTTATCCTTACTCTCTCTCCTCCCCATCACCTCCTAGCCGCAATCATCTCTGCACCAAGACAATGATCCCCACAACATCGACGAGCTGCTGATCCTTACTGCATCCAAGCAACCGTGGCCCCGATGTTCCTCTTCACCACTTATGCTCGCGGCTGCCATCCTCTTCAGACGACCTACATCGCGATCGTTTCTCCTCTTGCTGCCAATAGAAATGGACCATGCCTCAGTTTCCGCTTAGTGTTAACCGCGATCGTGGCTCTTCCTCACACAGTACAGCACAAAGGCCACAACCTCGACAAGTGCCGCGACCTTGACAAAGGCCGCGACCTTAAGATGATACCCAGCCTGCCTATAAATAGGACACGACCCCAGTCAGTCAAATCATCATCTCCAGTTGCCGTTAGACTGCAGGTTTGTCATGGGCCTAAGGAGACGACCTTCATTGCCAAGAACCTGCCCCCGTGGTGGTTTTGCAGCCTGTCCACCCAGATCTAGAGTGAAGACCCAGATCTGCAAGCCACCTCATTTAGATCTAGATCTAGATCTAGATCTTAGTCTAGATCTGTTGCATCTACACCATTTCTACACCGCCATCTCATCCACGAGCTGCTCCTCCTGCTGCGAGCGAGGACAACAAGAAGGAGAAGAAGGTGGAGAGAGAAGATATGCCCCGTCCATCGTGGTGTACTTCTCTCTTCGTCCAGATCTGCTCCGATGTTGTGTAGAAGACCGTATCTCCACCGAGTTGCGATCATCTTCTTCACCATGCTCATTGCAGAAACTTCTCTCTCTCTTGTTATTCTTGTTTCTCTCACCATGAGCGAGTAGTTTATTTTCACTGGGGTGCAGGGACTAGCCCCACTGCCCATGCTTTCATATCTCACTGTTAAACATTCCATGGCATGTATATAAT
Organism: Alisma plantago-aquatica; assembly: GCA_963693085.1. Classification (NCBI taxonomy): domain Eukaryota; kingdom Viridiplantae; phylum Streptophyta; class Magnoliopsida; order Alismatales; family Alismataceae; genus Alisma; species Alisma plantago-aquatica. The sequence continues at coordinate 1,117,418,783 of OY856409.1, read as the reverse complement.
CCTTCATTTCGTTGTTAATCGTCGATGAGTGCTTGTGGATTGATCACCTACCTGCATATATCCTGTTCGTTTCCTATGTTGCGAGAACTTCAATGTGTAGGTTTTGAATGTCGATTAACGCGGTTGACTCCCAAACTAGAAATGGAATGGGATTCCTTGAGGTCGTAAGTGTATGATCCGTGTGGTGACGAGCCATCCAGCCCACGGTGACGCTTATGTGTGCCTGACGCCTGTATAGGGGGCCCACAAGTTCATGTGGAATTCTGTATCTTCGGAGCTGTAAGTATGTGATCTGGATGTTGATGAGACATCTGATACCTAAGGTGACGCTTATGCGAACCTGACACCCGTATGGGGGGGGTTTGCAGCAGCTCTATTTGAATGGTTATATCTTGCCTGGATGTTTGATGTTTGTATGTGATTGCATGAGTAGTGGTGGTGAAACCCGAGACCATCCCAGCGATTTCCATCATTAATCTTTAATCAACCTTTAATCCTACTCTTTTACTTTCCTCGCATTTAGTTTAATTAAACTCAAATCAACCAACCTAGTTTTAAATATTAGTCTCGATTCAACTAGATTCGACTAGGGAAAGATTCTTAAAAATGTTGTCCCTTGGGATTCTATCCTCAACTATACTGCGATAAGACCCGTCCGCTTGCGGGTGGTATTATTGCACATTGTTTTGGTTAAAAACTTAGGGATTTCAACCCTAAGTGAGTTTGTTAGTGCGATAATATAAGCCATGTCATGCATCACACATCGCTATCACACTTTCCAATCTAAGTTGAAATGTACATCACATGTATCCACACCATGAACATCTCCATTATGGGTCTACACCCATGGGAAGACTATTCTCATCACCTCTGAATCTTAACATATCTATTATGTACAATCCTTAGTCATCACCTCAAGGTCTCTACGGTGTCGGTACTTTAGGGGTGATCTAACCCTTACACATCTAGGGAGTGCCTCTCACATTTACCCCTTAGGCCCCATGAACTCATGAAGGTAGCCAACCTCATAACCCATGGTCCTTGGGCAAAGGTAGCTATTACATCCCGACCCTATGGTCTTGTGCACTCAGGGAACAGACAACTCCTACTCCCATCGGCCTTATCTCTACTTGACCTTGGTATTGACTTAGCATTCTATCCTGGTACATCTCAAACTTGAATCCTTACCCAAAACTCCATCATCTCTCTAGGCATACGTGGTAAAACTTATATCCTTTCATAAAGATCAGGGCAACCTACCTACCTCGGTCTGGCCCCATACAGGTTCCCACCATGGCAACCTATCCTCTTGCCCTTTAGAGATGGTCAAACTTGGGTCTATAGATTCATGCTCATACTTCTCCACTTAGCTCATCAAGCTCCTATGAAAGGCCTCTAGGTTACTTCAAACCTAAATAAAAGTTGATAGGGTCCCTCCCTAGGATAAGAGAAAACTACTCTTGATAGCAACAAAGGTCACAAATGTCCCTACGTCTAGGGTTTACATCATCATGTGCAAGCTTAGCCCTATCATGCTACTTAGGCATGCAGATAGCAAGAAGAAAACCCACTAAGACACTCTGGCTTCCTTAGTATGTCATACTTTCTCGTATTCCTCAACATCAGACCAATATCATACATGCATATGTCACCAACCTATGTGTGAGGGGTTCATCAAACATATACCTTAGTTTAAGGGGTTTCCTTTTCCTCTAAACATGAGGGGATGTCAAAATCAAATCTGTAGGAACTCAAACATCATCATGAGCATCAGGTGCACCAAGTACTACTACTTCCCCTCTTAGGTCAAGGAACCCTAGGTTCACTTTTTATGCATCAACGTTCCAACCATGAACCAAACATGCATAAGGTAGGGCATACACTTCCTACCATTCTTTCAAGTGAACAACACCCTAGAGTCCAACACAAGGACAACCAACTCAATGCGAGACCTCATAACTTGTTACCGTACCTCATCAGGGTCTAAGGAACTCTCCTTCCGATACCTAGAAGGTAGGTACTTACAACCTCTGTACATCGGTTCAAAAAGCCTCTTTGCATTCTAGGGCTCGGTTCCTCTAAAGGCAACCAAGATACCACAAGCCTCCCAGGATCATGTATGAGGCAACACAACCATCCACTTAGGTCATCCATTCTAGGTCATAACATACCCAACTTCTCGTGATTCCTCATGTCTTGAAGTCTAAGCTTACAACCTTCTTTCTTAGGTCTTGCTCTCTCTCTAGAGATAACCCTACAACCGAACTTACCAGTGGAGGTCCTCTCTCTAATAAGGTGGACCAAGATCTTAAGGATACATGCATACACCTATATGGGTGAAACGTATGCTCCAAACCTATGTTGGATCAAGATTATCCAAATCTCTGTATGTTCATCTCCTAACTTGTCAGGCATAACCCTTCTGACCTAAGTCTCATCCTACTACCAGTGCTACAGAAGTTCTCTCCTACATAGGTGCATGCTATTCTATGCTCATATATACCCATAAGGGTTTCTATATGGTCACCACTATCCTCTTCAATGAAGGAGCTATCCTTCACCTTAACAGGCACAACTCTTCCAAGGTTGGGTCGCCAAAAGGTACTAGGTCAACCAACCTCACATCGCTCATGCTTCTCACGGGTACTCAAAACCAATATGCATGTCAACCCATGTTCATACATGCATGGTCAACTATGATGTCCAACTCATCTTGTCATCCCTCTTTCTAATAACCACTTAGGGTTAGGGTGAGCATCGTCCTCAGAGGATGTGTCATGTCTCTACCTCTTCCTGGAGGTCTCTTCCCCAAGGATGACTCTCTCCTCAACCTCCTGATAAGAAGGTCAATCCTCATATCTCTCCCGAGGGCATGACAACACTCGCCATGCAACCTTAAGCATGTAGATAATCCTTAGTTTGTGCTTAAACTATTAAAGTTATGTCCATGACATCTTATTTACATGCTTTTCATTGATTTAGTGGAGGATTCCTTAATCCTTATCATACTTACCTATACCTCAAGAGGGTGGGAAGAGAGAGAAAACCCTAAACCTTAGAACCTTACTTGAATTAGGGTTGAGAAGGGATAAAATAGATGAGAGAGTCCTAAAGGTATCTTATTTTGAGTCAAGACCTCAGACTTTGGCCAGGAAGTCACACCGCATCCGGGAATCCTCATGAATGACTAGCGGGGCAGAGGAAAATATTGTCAGCCCCCAGGCTGTGATCCTTTTCTAGACACCTCTGTCATCAGAAAATCCTCTAATAACTCCCTCGGGTTCTACATAGTTTGTAAAATTTAATAATTATTAAGGATTAAATGAGAAACCATTGGCTCTGATACCAAAATGTAACGACCCCACTTCCAGGTAACCCCCAATCAAGGGAGAACAACAGGTTGGAGACATTATCATAAAATTTAGGATCAATGGTTTAACAATTTAATAAAAAATAATTATAAAATTCTACTAACTAAACTGGAAAGCTGGTATAAAATAAAACTTTTGCATACATTTTCAAAAGAGGATCTAAGACTTCTATCCATAGTAGAAATCTAACTATCTCATCCTCCATTGGATTACTTCAATTCATCTTCACTGATTGTGCTTTACTATTTGTCCTTTACAGATAATACCTAAAATGCTGACAAACAAAATGTTGGTCAGTATATTGCTATACTAGTATGTGGGAAACAATCAAAAATTTCCACAAATAGTTTCTGACAACCTAATTTTCACAAATAAGTTATTAACAATCCAAATTACATTTTCAATGTGACATTCTCAACCGCTTTTTCCCTAAACCCTGGATTACCTTCTCTTAGGGTTTTTTCCTTGCAAGGGACATAAGGCCACCTTTTCCATCTTGAGCTTGGTTCCTGGGGTCACCTCTCGGGTGCCCAAAGGTCTTCCCTCCAGGGCTTGACCAACTTAGACCTTCCCTCTGGGGCTTGGTCTTACAATGTACATCAAGGTGGAATGTAGGTTTGAGAATACACATACATAATTAATTGTGATACTCATAGGGACTTTATAGGATTGCAGAATTAAACCTCCAAAAGTTTAGGTTGCATCCAATCGATAAAATGTTCGTGAAACACCGTGAAACTAAATCGATTATTCATAAATAACCACATACTTGTTCGGTAGATTTCATAAGCTAATAGCAATCACAACCAAAAAAGCAATCCTAGCAAGTAGTTCAACCACATAATCAAGATTCCTAAAAACACATGCACTATATTTACTACGCACTTTATCGAGATTTTTTCGTAGGGTTTCCTAATCCATTTTAGGGTTTCATTAGGGTTTTTCTACACTTTTCATCATTATAACTACCAAAACCCTAAAAGCAGCATATCTAGAGGCAAAACCCTAATTATTCAACTTAAAAATATTAAATCCCTTTTATCCTCTATTAAGCTTGGGATTAACCTAACATCAATTTTATACAAAGGATCTTGATTTATATCTTATTAAAACCCACTAACACTTACATTAGGGTTTCTAAGTCCATTAATGTTTATTAACATATAAAAATCCTAAATTAAGATATTAAGCATAAGAATCATCTCTTTAGACATCAAAATGTCTTTCTTATTAACATTAGGTTAATATAATACATCCATATTAATCCCCTTAATTCATCAATCATCAATTTAGGGTTGATCTTAATCATGAAAGAATCAAAGATCGTAACTTTAATCACTTTTTGAACTAGAAAGAGATTTAGTCTCTAAATATATTTTTATTGAATTCCTTGCATGTTTTTGATCAATTTTCATATATTGGTCGTCCTAATTGGAGTTACCATTAATTAATTATGAATTTGCAAAGAAATTACCTTTTGGGCCAATCACTGGCTGCCACGTCAGCTTTTCGTTTTCTTTTCCTTTTCTTTCTAGCCAACCCGAGATTTGGTGTAAAAGGACGTGTTTGCCCTTGATACTTAAGTGTGCATGAAGGGGCACATTTGTCTTTACAGCGTGTGTCCTTCTTCCTCACGCATAGGCGCTCCGCGAGATGTAGGTTGTTGGTGTCGCATCCAGAGCATGTGTTGCACCCTTCTCATCCCCTCGACACGCCACCGACTTCATTCGTCCACCATTTTCCTTTCTTCCTCGGCCCGGATTGGCCTCCTTGAGGGAGATATGTCGGGGTGTGGCCTCCGTCCTTGCTGTGCGTGAACCCCTGTCGGTATTGCGGTACCTATTTCACTCATTCACCACCCACCGACGCCCTGATCTTCTTCCATACACACACAACTACATCTAGAAAGATTGCAGGACCACCCAGGTTCATGCAACGAACCAGTACATCCACCACTGTGTTTTCATCAAGGCTGACGGATCAGTAGGTCTCTTGCTACCGAAGGAAGCTGACCTTCCATGGCCAGTGAGGAGGGCGATGGTGATAATCTGCCCAAACACCAGGCTCGGCTGGACGAGGTGTCCATGGTGCAGGTAACCCCTTGCTCTACTTATGTTCTTGTCTGACTCTTCATGCACATGAGGCAAAGATTGTATGGGCGACAATGTCGAGGGTTTGCGTTCCCCTTTCCAATACGGGCACACCAGGCCTCATACTTGTAGGCTCTACAACGAAAGAACAAGAAGGAAGGACAGGGTTAGCACCACATCAAGGGAAAGCCTAGGTTTTGTTATATATATACATGATGTGGGGAAGAGAAACTAGTACCACGATACACAAGTATGGAAAGGTTATTTGATAACTGATGATTCTCATCCTACCAGGTTCTCGTAATTAGTTTGCAAAAGAAAAGCACTTGCACCATATATTACTGCCTTTCCTGAAATGATATTCCTTTATTTCCTCCATACTTCAAAAACTCTTGGCTTTTAATCCCATTATCACGAGGATACACTATCATATACAACATAATATTTCTATTTGGAAGCACCAAAAAGCCATTACTTAATTCCATTAGTATATGGCACATTATTCCCATATTAAGGCTTTTATTATTTGTATTTTCTCTTCCTTCTCCTATTATCTTTGAACCTCAGACTCCTTAGAACACAAGAAATCATAAGGATTTGAAAACCACTCATGAAGGATAATTCTTAGCCTTCTAGATTCTTCTACATCTTTCATTTTTTTAATATTATTTATTCCTCTTATTAATCGATTTCCTTTTTCTTTTTATTCCCTTTTTCTTGTTATTGGGCCCAATAACCCACAAAACCAAACAAGGTTGTTTATCAAAGGAAACCACTCAATTAACTTCAATCATACAAATTACAAAATCATACATTTATTGAAAAAAATTGTATTTCAAATCATATAAGCCCAAAATTGGGGTTGTAACAATTAATCTATTTAACAAGTTAATATACCAAATCAAGGATTTTAATACACTAATCACCATTTAAATCCATCTTTTCACTATTTTAGAAAAGGAAGAATTATCAAGTTGCAAATATATTTTCTTTGTGTTCCTCTCATTTTGCTGATCAACTTTCATATAAAACTTGTTTTCCTCGGATCATTCTAGCAATTTTTGTGATTTTTACAAGTTAAAGATTTATTGGCCAATCAATGATTGCCAAATCAATGTTTAATCATATTATCCATATTATTTGGTATTGCCCACATGGACATGCCAGTCAATATCCTGCGGCCACATTAGCAACACACTTCAGTGCAACCAAGCTAAGGAAAAGAGTAAAAGACCAATTCACCCTCTTACCTATATGTATAGCACCTGGGGTAGGAATGTCTTTTCTCAGAGTCTTGTCTCCTACCTTGGCCCATATCCTACTCACAATGTAGGTTCTTGAGCAAGGTCAACTCAATTGTTGACTCCATAAATTTGGGTGCCAAAGGACCGACCGTCGACGCCACACCCTTCGTGAGACCTCAACGAACTCGATAGCGACCTCAGATGTGTTGGATAAGTAGTAGGAACCAAGTAGGCGAAGAATGATCCATGGTAGTGTACAAGGAACTAGAGAAGAATAGAGGTGACTACGGGTGCACCCTCTCGTGTCCTAGGTCTTGAAGATCATTCTCCTGAGTTCATGAGATCATCTTGACCCCTTTTATAGGTGTAGGATATACAAACCATCGATTTGGTAGGCATTCTAGAGAAACTACCCATCCATGGTTTGGGCATTACCAGATCATTCTACGTATTGCCAATTCTGGGACTCATTGGGTGTAGATTCACCTCCCAAAATTGATGGGAGTAACATCTTTCCAAATCACGCACTATGAAGAGAGAGAGAGAGAGAGAGAGAGAGAGAGAGAGAGTAATGTGACAAGATCACAAGTCATGTGGCCCTTATTTCCTTTTCAAACTGAGGTAGAAGATAAAGGAGCATCCATCAGTTTTCAAATCAATTACCCAGATCAATGCGACACATCAAGGGAGCATCGCCAACCAGAGCTAAGACCAGGCTATTAAATTGATTTCCAATTATGGAAACATATGCATTAATTGCAATGAAACCCCTCTTTCTTCTCAGATCTCCCTAGTCCACTAGGAATGTCTTTTTGATCCCAAATTTTGGGGATAACTGTTATTAATTTATCAACATAAATCTAATTTTTGGGATTAATTGGAATAAATTAAGTAGCCAAATCTTGGCCTTTTAGAAAATTAGTATATTAATTACCTACTCCACATCGAGAGTGCTTTTTCTTTCAAATTCTAGAAGTCACTTCTTTTCACTATTACTTTCAGGTATCCCAAAAGTCAGGCCAAATTATTCATGTTTGATGGCCCAAACATTGTGTTGCCAATAATGGCTAAATAATCATCCTTTTAATTATCTAACACAACATATATTTTATTATCTTTTGGAAACTTGTATATTATCTTTTATTTCAATTGTCTAATAATTAACAAAGTCACCATTCTTTATTTACTCAGAAAAACTCTCCTTTCTAGAATATTCTGCATAATTCTATATTTCAAACTTCCATTATAAATTACCTTTAGTAATTTCTTTATTATTGGATTTTCCTCTCTTTCTTTGTCCAAAAACGATTAATGGTTTATTGAAAATAGTGAATACATAAAATCCATCCCATATGGAGTATTTGCACTTTCAAACCACAGTTTCCAATCAAGACACATAGGGAATCATCTTTCTAATGTGTCTTTCATATTAAGTTATTTGTAAAATATATTGAAATATGGAAAAAACTAGGTTATAATAGTGTGAGACCATGAAGGTAGCTTAATATTGGGTTGTGGAAGGGCTACATATGTCTCATCCATCATAAAGGCTTAACTTGCTACAATATACACAAATTTGAAGTTTCCCTATAAGAAAGGTGTTGGTATGTATGTCTTGAGAGCCAATCATGGGATGATTGGTGAGATACATTAATATTTATTTGATAAACATCAAAGGCAAGCTTCCAATTCTTTCTGATCTAGTCATATGAGATAGTGACAGAACAGATTGAATGTCTAGACAATGACAATACTCAATGACGTATGCCTTCAGGTTCAAGACCTGAACGATGAGATCATACAGATGCTAAGAGATTGTACATTCTCATTATGTCCCTAGTCGGATGTCATTATGGAAGGTAGATAGACAGCAATGACACACAAGACTAGATTGTGGTGTTGGTTGATGACAGAATCTCATTAAAGTCATGATATAGAGATATCAAACCAAACACATAGGTACTTGTTAGAGAACAAGTGTACCGGATAGACCCACTGTGAGTTTGACACATGGAACCATGACATGGTAGTCACAGTCAGTACTCACAGTGATGGTGGTGAGTGGGATTCTTTGACCGGAAATCACTACACTCAACACATGTCGTTGGGCACACTTTGACATCATTAAACGCAGTCCTGGAACATGGGTTGTTCTAAAGGTGATGATGGGTGGCTTTGACACATGGGACTTTTGAGGGGTGAGTGATAGATATGGGATTTTTCCCTCCTGAGGGAGTTTGATATCCATGGCCACTTGATGAGTAGGATTGAGAAATGTGTGCACGCATGTGTGAATCAGTATGTGATATTGATGTCATACATATCTCTTCCAATCTACTCTGAGATCAAGAAAGTGAATGAACGTTGACAGGATGACTATTCCATGCCTCGAGTTCATTCAGGATATCAGTGACAAAGGAATTATACATTCATTGTAACACCATTCATAGATTGTAGGATTGAAAGTTTATCTCCAACTTTCTATTTCACTTGGGTAGCACTGATGTGTGACTAGGCACCACTCTTTGCTTGTGAAGTCATAAGTGTTATGGACTTTCACTGCCAATGTGAAATGGACCTGCAGGGTCACACACATAGGATTTAACTTGGAAGAGGAGTTTTGTCCACAAACAATGTTTAGATTGATTACTAAAGAAGTTTAGTAGTTCAATTAAACACTCAATTAATTGATAGCTCAATGTCATAATGTTCAAGGTGTTGGACACATTGATTGGAGTATCAGATTGATTGAAACTGCAATTGACTGATTCTACACAATCTGCACTCCCAACTGATCGGCTCATGTGATGAACTGATCGGCTGAGCTTGGTGAACTGATCGGCTCAGGAGGTGATTCCATGGATAGGATGAAACAATTGCTTCAAGTGTTGAAACGATCGGTTCAACTGATGCAACCGAGCAAGTTGGGAAAGTAGGATTGGTGAGAAATTTCCTTTCATTTCACTTGCCTAATTTGATTGGAACAAGGATTGGTATTTGATACCAATTAGAAACAAAAGATGAAAAGTCAATCGGGAACTGACCAGGACCACAAACCGACCGGTTCAAAAGTGAACCGACCGTTTCATGGGTCCCAACCGATCAGTTGAGGTGTCAACCGATCGGCTCAGGTCCCCAACCGACCATTTCAAAAATGAAACGATCGGTTCAGGTTGCGCAGTTGGTTGTTTTTTTTAGAAAATCTCGAACCCTTCTACTCCTGCTTTAGTCCCATATTGCCTGGGATAGAGAACCCTGTCCCATGACCCTCCTATATATATAGGGGTATTGGAGGCTTCTCAAAGAACAGCTTAGTGCAACCAGTTGCTCTGTAAAGTTGTCGTTCTCTCTGGTTTGGGTAACCGAGAGAGCCCGAGCAAGTGCTACCTGATAAGGGAGACACAACAAGGGAAGGACAACTGCAGAAAGCGAATGGTGGCAAGAGAGTGTGTTAGTGACTAGTACGCTGACAGGAGGGTACGACTCCTTCCAATTCCTTGTGGGACAAGGAGATTGGAGTTCCAGGTGGTCCGTGTGGACTATTTCAGAGGTGGGAGATTTCTGTCGCTTGAAGCACAGTTGTCAATCCTGACAGTCCTGGTGAGACCAGGAGTCGTCAGTCCTGGTGTGACCAGGAGCTGCACAAACACCGTCCAAGACTGGAGGTGAAGACCGCACAAGCCGTGAGGTATTGTCGCCGAGCAAGCCTCGGGACAAGGTATGATTCCACAAACCATCCTTTCCTATTGTATAGACGTTGACGCGTTTCCTTGTTTTGGGTTTGGGGAGGAGAATTTTTTTTGTTTCCGCTGCCTTCTCTGCCTCCCCTAAAACCCAACAGTGGTATTAGAGCCACATCAACTTCTCTATACTTTAGGATTATTGATATGATTGATTTTGGTTTGTCGCCTTTATTTATTGCATACGATGCGAATAAAATTGGCTTTATGCATGTCCAATCCTAAATCCACAAATCCCAATTTACATATATGATATGTAATATTAATGCACTCGATACGTGTCGCCCTTAAGCGAGTTTTGTGGTGGATGTATAGCGTGGTTATGGCCAATAAACCCTATCTGTGTATGGTTGTATGTGGTTGCTTGCATCTCGGTCTGCGCACCAATCTTCCTTCTCCTATTCCTAATGTAACTCAAAATAATTCAAGATTTTTTTCCTAGCTTTGCTCCCTTCGAATGTAACTTGATGTTTCTCTTTTTACAATGTAAAATAGGCTAGAATTTTATTTCTTGTTATGTCAAAGAACGGAGGACATCCTGACGACAGCTGAGACAATAGGTTCAAGGCGTGAACCGATCAATTGACGTTCGAGACGATCGGTTCAAGGAGTGAGTAGATCGGTTGATGATCAGTTCGAGGAGAGAGATGAGCGGGTGGCAGCCATGATGAGATGCATGACGACCAGGCGAACCGATCGGTTGGAGGAGCCAACCGATCGGCTGGTGGAACCCAACCGACTGACCTGATGGCGAGTCGATTAGTCATGTGACGAGTTGATCAAACCCAGAAAGGCAAAGCACAGAGTTCATCTTGTACAGGTTGCATGTGATGTAGACCTAGATGACTTTGATTCCTCTTGGCTCGAGGAATCACATTAGGATGGCCATAATCATCACTTTTATCGTTTTGCATGTTTTCTGTGGGATATAGCATGTATATGATACGTACTATGTATTGTGGTGATTAGATATGTATATGTATATAAAAACCAAATCCCTCATTAAATATTAATGTTATAGATGCCTTCCAAATGCAACACACATGAAAAGATTGATCGACCAAGTGTGGGCACGCCCAAGCGTGGTGCACCATCTATCTCGTGGAAGTGTGAAGGATGGATATGTGGGTCTTCCCAAGCAGGGTGCATATTCATCGTGTTGGCTTTGGGTCAGACTTAACAAGGTGACCTAGATAGGATCTAGCACCTTGAGGCATGGAGATGATCATGGCAAGGAGTTGCATATGACATCTTATCAAGAGTTGCAAATGATGCAATTGGCAAGAGTTGCCTACTTGAGAGATCTAAGTTGTGAGTGACAGCCCTAGCTGGTCCATGACTTAGAGGATTTCAGGATCTTGCCCACTAGAAGGTTGTACACTGCAATCTTCCGAATTGATGGTGAGGGATATCAATTTGAACTAAAATAGTGGGAGCGATAATTAATTAAAGGCCTAATTATATCGCCAACTTTTCAAATCAATCAAATAAGTCAAAAATGCATTTTTGGACTAAAATTGCATATTTCCTTTTGTAGTACAAATGACAACAAACAACAATCACTTTTCTTTGCTATCGGTCCTTGAAAAGGACAGGCTAAATGGGACAAACTTCCACGACTGGTATAAGACATTGAGAATTGTTCTCACTCAAGAGCGAAAGCTCTATGTCCTGGATACTCCAATTCCAGAGGAGCCTGCTCCTAATGTACCAAAGATAGAAAGGGATGCTTACAAGAAGCATTTTGATGATGCCATTGATGCAAAGTGCTTGATGTTGTTCTCTACAAACCACGAGTTGTAGAGACAACATGAGAACATGGGTGTCATTGAGATGATTCAGCATCTCAGGAACATGTATGAAGATCAAGCACGGCAAGAGAGATACGATGTCTCAAGGGTACTGTTCAAGTATGTCATGACAGAAGGAGATCCAGTTGGTCCTCACACACTCAAGATGATTGGGTATGTGGAGAACCTGACAAGACTGGGATTTCTACTGAGCCAAGAGTTGGCTACTGACATGATACTGCAATCGTTGCCAAAATCCTACAGTCAGTTTGTGATGAACTACAACATGAAAAACTTTGATAGGCCACTGTCAGAGTTGTTGGGCATGTTGAGGATAGCCGAGACACAGATGAAGAAGGACAAGCCTAAGTCTGTGATGGTGATCACGAGCAAGAAAGGCAAGTCCAAGCACAAGGGCAAGGGAAAAGCTAAGAAAGGTTCTGATGCTAGTGAGGAGCCCAAGTCGTATTCAGCTCTCAAGGCCAAGGGAGGTGTGACCAAGAAAGGCAATTTCCACCATTGTCAAAAGCCAGGACATAGGAAAAGGAATTGTCCTCTCTATCTGGAAGAACAAAAGAAGAAGGAGGCGACTGACGTCTCTACTTAAAGGTGTCATGAAAGTAAACTTGTAACACTTTTGAGGTATATGATACCAAGATGTAAAGTGTAAATCACTCAATAAATGGGGCAAGTGTTACCGCCAAAGATAGGAGTACTTTAGTTTATTTTCAGCCTAAAAGGCATGTAATACAGTTATGACTTGCTATTTCATATTTTCCAATAGATAGAAACACTTTATTTTTGCATATTGTATGACAATGAAGGCAATTAATAAAGAGATGTTTCAATATGTTCTTTGTGGCAATGGCTTGTTTATCTTGTGGTATTTGATATGCATAAGATAAAACTATACCTAAAAGTTATAGATAACTCAAACAATCAAATTAGCATCAATCATGAGAAATTCATTTCTAGTTTCCATGTGATGGATAAATCTAGACTCTTTTGGTTAGAGAACTAGTAAGAGACATGAATATCTTGGACATGATTAATCAATCTTCACTAAAGGTAGTGGGAGAATATTTATCCTATTAGGTATAATACATGTGATGTATTTACATACCTATTGGAACAAATGCTAATACTTCAAATGGTGTTTGGAGAAATACCAATATGAATATCTTGAAGTGTTCTAGATTATCATATATGAAGTGCAAAGTGTTAATTCTTGATGAGATCAATGAATGAAATGTTTGAGATCCTTATGAGTGATTATGATAGTGTATCATAGTGAACTCATGATTAAGGCATGTTGATGTCTAAATCAAGAAGGAATCATACTCTAAGGAGTTAGAGAATGATTATCAAATAACTGAATTCTTCTTAATAAGAGAATACCTCACACTAATAAAGGACATTAAGAATCACAAGGAGTTGTAAGTTCTTATATCCTTGACGGATGCACTTCGTTTATCTATGTGATGAGTTGTTCATGTGATGAGTCAACTATCTAGATGAATATGAGGAACCAAATTTTGAGTTATGGTTTATGACCATTACATCCTAAATGACATCCATGTGAACCATAAAGCATGACCTTGATGGTAGCACCCATTGGATGAAATCCATAAGTGCAAATGAATCTTAAGTGTTAAGACACATGGATAACATTTTGAGAAGGATGATGCTTGTTGATTGCAACTTAATGACTAAGACATTTGGCATATGGATACTAAAACCGCATTCCTATGAGGAATGAAACAAGGATGTGTACGTGACACAACCTATAGGGTTTATGAATCCACTAATGCAAATGAAGTCTATGAGTTACAATAGACTAATCAATGTGATTGATTGAGTACAAGCAACTCAGAATTGGATCTTTACTTTGATGATATAGTCAAAGGGTTTGACTGATATGTCAAAGATAAAGAAGGGATCTGTGATTTAGTGGGAGCGTGTTCACATTCCACATGTTGATGTGAAATGGAAATGTTCTAGAATGGAAATCCAAAAGTGGAAATTATCTTTAAGGAAGATAGAGATGTTTCCTATGTGATAAGAATAGAGATCTATAGAGATAGTTCTCGAAAACCTCTTGACCTGAAAACAGAAAGCATACATTGGCAATCTGTACTGAAGGGTTTAGTATGCACAGATTCAGTGGGACAAAACTTGTCCATGTTACATGGAGTTAGTATCCCAAGGCCAAGTGTCCAATTCTTATGAAGAATGGGAACACTAAGAATAGATATGGATCTATCATGTATGTAATCATCCCATTATCTAGCATGTATCGACATGGCAAGAACAAAATGCATTCATCATCTTGTATGTAGGACATGGAAATATGATGTGCTCATCCTGATAACTCATATGTGGGACATGACGAGTGGATGTCTGTCTACTTCCAGTAAGGGTTACTGGAATACCATGAGAACTTGATAAGTACTTGGGAAGTACTAGTTCTATGGATATAAGGAAGAGTTCAATGTAAAGAGTTACATTGATGTGAAGTTCCGAAAGGACAGAAAATTAATCGCAAAATATATATAGGCTATATATAAAAGTGAAAGTTTGTTGATAATTGGAAGTGTTCCAATAAAACCATTTAAAGGAAATGCCGAGTATCTATGTGTTGGAGAACAACAGTGGATATTATATGGATCTGGAAGTTCATGAGATGAACTTATAGTTATTCTGCTCATTGATGACAAGTATGGAATCCTTGATCATGCAATGTGGCTAAAGGTTAGAAAAGGAATACTAGATCACATATTACAGAAACTCCATCTCATACATGTGACGTACAGTGAAGAGATGAGAGACATGCAGTTAAAAACTGACTTTGGCAAGGTGTTGCCATTACTCACTATGATCACACTAGAGCACAGTAACATGTGGGACATGTTTGAAGATCACTATGAATATGATTCAAGGGTGATTGGCTCGCAGTACAAGTGGGAGTCTGTTGGTATGTATGCCCTGAGAGCCATTCATGGGATGATTGGTGGGATACATTAAGATTGATTTGATAAACATCAAAGGCAAGCTTCCAATTCTTTCTGGTTCAGTCATATGAGATAGTGATAGAACAGATTGAATGCCTAGAGAATGACAGTACTCAATGACGTATGCCTTCAGGTTCATGACCTGAACGATGAGATCATACGGATGCTAAGAGTTTGTACATTCTCATTATGTCCCTAGTTGGATGTCATTGTGGAAGGTAGATAGACAACAATGACACACAAGACTAGATTGTGGTGTTGGTTGATGACAAAATCTCATTAGTCATGATATAGAGATATCAAACCAAACACATAGGTACTTGTTAGAGAACAAGTGTACCAGACATACACACCATGAGTTTGACACATGGAACCATGACATGGTAGTCACAGTCAGTACTCACAGTGATGGTGGTGACTGTGATTCTTTGACCTGAAATCACTACACTCAACACATGTCATTGGGCACACTTTCACATCATCAAACGCAGTCCTGAAACGTGGGTTGTTATAAAGGTGATGATTGGGTGGCTTTGACACATGAGGCTTTTGAGGGGTGAGTGATAGATATGGGATTTGTCCCTCCTGAGGGAGTTTGATATCCATGAGTAGGATTGAGAAAGGCGTGCACGCATCTGTGAATCAATATGTGATATTTATGTCATACATATCTCTTCCAATCTACTCTGAGATCATGAAAGTGAATGAACGTTGACAGGATGACTGTTCCATGCCTCGAGTTCATTGGGGATATCAGTGACAAAAGGAATTATACATTCACTGTAACACCATTCACAGATTGTAGGATTGAAAGTTGTTCTCTTACACAATTTTACCGTACGTATAACACAAGTGTACGCGTCAATGTAGTATAGGCCCTTGTGAGGCCCAAGTCGAACTCAAGGACACTGGATTATCGATACACTACTACTAACTGGTCACGATCAGCTAAACTGATTAAAAGAGTTTGAGAGTTGTTGTAAAAATAAAAGAAAATGAAATAAAACAAAGCAATCGATTAAAGGTTTAATTTAATCAATTCAAGTGGAGATCTTTAGGATTGCGGTTTCACCACGGGTTATCATTGTATGCATTTCCATATAATAATTCAGGTTCATTTCTCGATCTGGGTAGTGGCCCGTAGTCACAATTTCCCACTGTCATGGTACAATTCACTACCTATGTCTAGGTCAGATCCACCATCGTAGTAAGTTATACCCTAAACTAGGTGCATTAAAATCGACCTCTGGGTTTCCACCATTAATCTTACATCACCTTGTTCAAGGGATTTGTTAATTAATGTGAATTTTGTCTCTTTTCAACCGTGAATTCTTCTTTCAAAGTAATTAAAGGCATTAGATTATTATTATGGTGATCAAGCATAACAATATAGTTGAGAAAATGAAATCATACCACAGAGTTAAGAGATAAATTATGAATTACTATGATAAAAATGTCATACAATGCTTCCCTGGGCTACTCCCGGTCCTAAAGATAAAGGGGATTAGCCCCGCATGTTCATCTCAGAGCTAAACATGATAGAGAAAAGGGGAAACATGGAGAAAAACGTGATTAAGTAATGAAACCCCTGAAAAGGAGAAGATCCAAGCGTTCCTTGGCATAGAATGTGCGATCTACAGTCTTTCGGCGGTGGAAAACGTCTTCTTCGGCTTCCGGAATGGCTGGGGCGTGCTTCTGGGCTCCGTTCTTCTCTCCACACCTTCTCGGGACATGTGCATCGGCTAATGACGTGATGCTTTGCTCTTGGCCACCGTCATTAGGTATAATCACCGAGTTAGGTTGCAAAAATATCACAGTCGTCAGATTTAGATCGATCTAAAACAAACTTGTATCTGACGGTGTCGATACCATCGATGCGGGTCAATGGTATCGACCTTTTGCAATCTCGGAAAGTCTTCTTTCTCTTTGTTGTTGCGCCTGATGCTGACGCGATACCATCGACGAGGGTCGATGGTATCGACACCCTGAGGCATCAGTTTTATCCTTTTCTGTCGTTGAAACTCCATGTGTCGATAGTATCGAATGTCTTCTCACCAGCAACCTGAAGGTATGTCGCTACCATCGACTTCCCTGTCGATGGTATTGACTCTGTGCTGCTCCTTGCGGATGGCAACCTGTGGTTGTGTCGATGGTATCGACCACTCTCGATGGTATCGACAACAACAGATATGCATTTTTCCTGAAATTGCAACACAAAACCACATAATCCAAGATAAAACATATCATTGTAATCATTTATGCTCAAAATACTAAAATAAGGGAGATTTGACACTGAGAAGGATCGTAGACCAAAGTAAATGAACTATGCAGTATTAACCACCAAAATGACCAATAAATGCATAAAACACAAGTAAAACACGTCTATAAATGCGACTCAAAATCATCGCATCAAACTCCCCTAAGCTTGAACATTGCTTGCCCTCGAGCAACAAATCCTTAGAAAAGAATTGCGAGGGTCAACTAAAGAACAGATTATCACAACAAACATTACCATATGATACCCACCAGACATTCACATTCTGGCCCTCACTAACCACGAAATGATAATTACCCTAAAGGCGACATTAATTATCCATAAAAGATATCTACCTCAAAATTGATGACCACTATCATATAAGGCAGTTAACATAATAGAATTCTCCGGTCCAGACTTGGTGCATCTTATGATCTCCTATTCTACGTTTCTCACCCTAACTACCATCTACATGGAAGCAGCTCTCCTGATATTAACAAGTGAGGAGAAAATCACGATGGCCTACCAATTCGAGCAACGTGTGGATGGAATGGGTGGCTCATGGAAGAAATGGAAGCATTATATGGTTTTAACATGCATAAGACATTAATGACCTAAATGATGCCTATGCAAATGAAAATTCCCTAATGCCTACATTTGGGTGGAATGATGCATGCACTAACATCCTGTCTCTAAGAGAGATGGAATATCTAGGAGAACTACATCATGTACTTATTCTTCTTAAGATGCAGGTGAGACTATGTTCCTTTCTCCCTCTCAATCCTACTTACTTCTCACTACTCTTTTTTTTTCTTCTCTTTCCTTTTTTATTCAATTTTTTTTTCAATTTTTTTTAAGAGCTGACAACGAATTGTTTGTTGGGCTCACTTATTGCTGTAAAACCTACACTTGAAGCATTTAGAAGGTATGGAACAAGTTAATCACGCTTAATGTTCAGAAAATATAAGACGCATGATGTACTCTATGCACAAAAATATGAATGCAGCTACAACATGATATTATGCAACTAAATGACATGCACTTTAAGGATGATGTGCATGTATAACTAATCCATTTTTTTTATTTCATGCAAAATATATGAAAGTGGTTTCAATGCAAGACCTATTTACATGAAATGCAATCAAAGAGATTAAAAACTGTAATGTACTTCCAATTCTTATGGTGGAGTATGAAAACAATGGGGTGGATAGATCACAAGACTAATTGACTAAACCCTTGAAAATTATTATGTGTCCCTCCTTATTGACCTGTGTGGTAATTAAGAGGTTTCTCTCTCTTATTTCAAATTAAGGTCTCATTATCATTTGGTCAGTTTAGGCTCAATAAACCAATTCCGTCCACATTTCATGAATCTTAGGCATGTACAATTGTGATTTTCTATTTTAGAGTTGACAAACCCAATCATTTCCTTAAGTTATGCGCTCAAAGTTGAACAACACAAACTTAATATTTTTTTAAATTTGCCCCTAATTCCCATGTACAAGCAAACAAGATGACACATGACTTAATACATCCACAATTACACTAGATAGAGTGTGGATCCTACAAACAAACTAAAAACTGCAAGAAATAAATGACAAGAAACAAAACAATAAAAACTAAAACTAGGAAAATAAAAGATAGAGTTGTTCCAACTCCCCCCCTAAGCTTGAATTCGACTATGGCCTCATAGTAAAAAACAACCTTAAAAGATGGAATAGTGATACCGATCATTCTTCCGGAGGAGGCGGGTACTGCGGAGCCGTGGAGTCCCAAGACGGGTACTTCCCCTGAAAGCTTGGATCATACTGAGGCATTGGTGGAGGTTGTGGATACCCCTCAAAGTAATTCTGGCTCCAGTAATGATCGTAGAAGGGATGTTGCTGCATCTCCATCCTATGCAACCTGTCGTGGATGTGCTGTTGGTTGTCGAGGAGGAGGTGCTCATTTTTAAAAATAGCCCTCTGATTGTCAAGCAACCAGTTCGTTGTATCCTGAATACTGACATAGGAAGCGGTATGTTGTTGCTGCGTCTGATGAATATCCTGCAGCATTGCATACATCCCTTGCATGGAGTAGACATCCTTGCCTTGCTGTGAGGGCTGTGGTGGCAGAGGCTGGGAAGAAGAAGATGCACCCATATGCATGCGGGGACGCTTCCTGGGTGCCACTCGTGCCCAAAGAGGAGTGAAAGACTCCTCTTCCTCTTCATGCTCGTCGTCTTCGTTTTCGTCGTTGCCGCCGTCTTCATCCGAGCTCTCGATGGCGATGACATGCCATCGAAAATGCTGAGTGCCCTCGATGTTGAATATGGGGTTAGGAAGTGAGCACTCTTGATAAGCGTGATTAACATGGCAGTGTGCATACGCCAGGCCATCACAAAGCAGGATGAGGTTGGAGCGGTGCAGATGCTGGAGGTTGACCTTGCTCCTAGTAGAGAGGGGAGTAAGATGGGAAATATCCAGCCCAAGATAGATGGCCAATGGTGTGATCAGCCCTCCAAAATGGATTGGAGCTTTCCGCGTACTCCGCTTCACAACCAACATGCGCGTCAAGAAAAATGCACCCCAATTACACTCCTCACGCTTCAGCAATTTATACAGGAAAAACAAGTCTGTCTCTTGAAACTTGCTGAGAGATAGCTCACCACGTGCGAACAAGGTGGTGCAAAGCATCCGGTGAAGAACCCGCACAAACGGATGCTCGAAATCCACCACCGCCGCATTGTGGTAGCTCACAGATTTGCTGGGTGATGCAGTCACCAATTCGGCAAAGATGGCATCATAATCCATCATGTTATCTGGTCACCGGTGCTGGTAGTTGTGATGGGCCTAGTTATATATAGAATTGAACTGGTCGAAGGTGATGGTGTAGTTGTTGTTGAAAAGTCGGAACGACACCCTTCCTTTCCTCCATTCGCGGTCGGTGGCGACCAGGTCATTGGGCAGCACGTTGATGTCAAGTGATGCCATGAACTCCGCCATGAGTTCCTTATAGGTCGGCCACTCATCAAAAAATGGATGGCCCTCAGCATAGTATTGAACTTCATCAAGTGTCTGGTCGGTTTGGTGCACTTGGCCTTGGAGAACATATTGGAGATTAGCCTCGAACCCTAAGTAACACACCATATCCTGGTCGATGTAGCGGGTCGGCTCAATCTTGCACTTCATCAACTCCTCATACACCTTCCGGACCTTCGGAGTAGGGTGGACGATCTGCAGATGCGGAATAGAGGCAGGACATGGAGGAATGAACTCCAGGATCTCCATGGGATCTGCCCGTGAAGAGGATGCACCGGCTGTAAGCACCATCGTCAAGAAAGAAAGAGTAGAAGATGGAGCTTGGTGAAGGTCGGAGAAGACAATCTCCGCTCAGTGAAGGCTCGGGGAAGAACGCGCTCCTTGGATGCTCGTAGCCGGGCTCTGATTGCTCAACAAGACGCAGGACATGAGTAGAGGAGGAAATATATGAAGGTGTGACGTCATATGACGACAAACCATCCCTTTTATAACTGTGGTCGGTGCTGCTATATGCCCGTCGATACCATCGACGCGAGTCGATGGTATCGACTCATGTAGCACAATCCATCTTCCGCTAGTATCGACAGTTGTCGATAGCCTGATGTGGGGGCCTGAATCGATGACGTGTCGATACTATCAACGGGTGTCGATGGTATCGACCCATCCCATGGATCGACTCTCTCGATGCATCGATCTCCATTGATTTCCTCTCACGGATCGGTGACGTGTCGCATCGATACTATTGACACAAGTCCAATATATGAACTTCTGCTTAGGGTAACACCCTCGCGAGGCCCATCCACCGCTTTCTGCCTGTAACTGGGTCGATACCATCGACAGGCCCGTCGATGGTATCGACTTCACTGAGACAATTTCATCTGAATATCTCCAGGGATCTCACTAGTATCGACGCCCGTGTCGATACTATCGACCCCATTTTTGCGATCAACCTGTTGGTGTGTCGATACCATCGACGAGGCCGTCGATAGTATCGACACAGAGCGATTTTTGTAGCTGCCAACCTATACCCATCTCGATACCATCGATACAAGGGTCGATGGTATCGACTCTGCCTTTGTCCTACACATTGAACAAATGATCAAGGTATCTTTTTTTTACACTAAAAACAAAATCAAATCAGACCAAAGTACAAATGTGAAAGAAACTAAACTAAGCTATCGATGGCTGGGTTGCCTCCCAACAAGCGCCCTTATTTAACGTCTTAGGCTAGACGACATGAAGCTCCTCATGCATCTGGAAGCGCAATGAGTTTGACCTCATTCACTTTCCTTGTGTAATCTTCACCGAAATACAATTTCAATTGTTGTCCATTAACCAAGAATGTTGTCTCGCCATCACGCACCATGATTGCACCATGTGGCCTGACCCCCTGTACGGGGAACGGTCCACTCCATCAGGATTTCAATTTCCCAGGATGCATCTTCAACCTGGAGTTGAACAAGAGTACATGATCTCCTTTCTTGAAGACATGCATCTGAATATGGCGATCATGAATCAGCTTTGTTTGCTCCTTGTATAACCACGAGCTTTCATATGCATTCATCCTCAGGTCGTCAAGTTCGTTCAACTCAAGCAACCTTTTCTTTCCCGCTCCATCATAGTTCAAATTCAGCTTCCTCAGCGCCCAATGCGCTTTATGCTCCAATTCCACCGGCAAATGGCAGGCCCGACCGTAAGCCAACCTAAAAGGTGTAGTGCCTATAGGTGTCTTAAACGCTGTCCTGTACACCCACAAAGTGTCCGGTAGCAGGGTGCTCCAGTTCTTTCTCGTGGAAGCCATAGTGCACTCCAAGATCTTCTTGATTTCCCGATTGGAGACCTCCACTTGCCCCTGTGTCTGTGGGTGGTACGAGGTACCAATGTTGTGCTTCACCCCGTACTTCCGCAATAATGCCGCAAACTTTTGATTTCGGAAATGTGTACCTCCATCACTAATGATCATTCTTGGTACACCAAACCTGCAGAAAATGTGTTTTTTGACAAACCTGCACACTATGGAAGCATCATTAGTCCTAGTGGGTATTGCCTCTACCCACTTCGATACATAGTCAACAGCTAATAGAATGTACAAGTTAGAATAGGAGGACACAAAGGGTCCCATAAAATCAATACCCCACAGATCAAACACCTCAACTTCTTGAAATACATTAAGGGGCATTTCCTGTTTTTTTGAAATGTTACCTGCCCGTTGGCAGGAATCGCATTTCCGCACATAGTCATAGGCGTTCCTGAACAAAGTAGGCCAGTAAAGACCACTCTCCAGTACCTTGACCGCATGTTGATAACTTGCATGGTGGCCACCCGTCGGTAGAGTATAGCAATGACGGAGGACGCTTTCGTACTCCACCTCCGGTACACACCTGTGCAACACACCATCCCTGCATTGCTTCATCAGAATAGGGTCATCCCAAAAATAATACCTCAAAGAATGGAAAAAATTCTTTTCTCTTGGTATGTCCAATCATCCGAGATAATTTTGCAAGCAAGATAATTAACTATATAAGAAAACCAAGGATTCTTAGATTTCACAGATAAAAGTTGCTCATCAGGAAACGTCTCGGTAATGGGTATATGCACGTCCTTCTCATCTACCCTTTCCAACCTAGACAAATGGTCCACAACCACATTTTCTATTCCCGCCTTATCTTTGATTTCAATATCAAATTCTTGCAATAGTAAGATCCACCTAATCAATCTAGGTTTGGCATCCTTTACTCCATCAAGTACTTAATGGCGGCGTGGTCCATCCATACCACGACTTCAGATCCTACAAGATATTGCCAAAATTTTTCTACTAAGAAAGCACCTTCTATATGCAAAGTTAGAAAATTTGAGTTCTACTTGATAGAAGATTGTTTTATTGACAGCATTATATCTAGCACAGGGATTTGAATAGACCCCAAGAAGGTGAAATTCATGCTGATGTTGGAACAAACTAAGATGAGAAGTGCAAGTTGGACATATAGGTTATTATAGGCGATTCATTGAAGATTTCAATGCTATATACTTGCCATTGATGAGAATGATAAAGAAAGATGAAACTTTAGTTTATATAGGATAATGAAAATATAGTTTTTAGCTATTAAAGGAGTAGATGAAGTCGACACCTATGTTAGTGATACTAGATCTTGGAAATGAATACATAGTCTTCTATGACATTTCAAAAGAGGGTTTCAGATGTGTTTTGATGCAAGATAAGAAGATGTTTGCTTCCAAGAAGTTAAAGGAGAAAAAAGAGAACTATCAAACACATGATCTATACTTAACCAAAGTAGTTTTCAATTTAAAGATCTAGATGCATTACCTATATGGGGATAAGTGCCAAATCTTGACATACCACAAGAATCTTCAACATCTCTTATCAAAGTAGGAGTGGAACATGAGGAAGCGAAGATGCATCAAGTTGATAAAAAACTATGGCTACACAATAGAGCATTATCCAAGAAAGGAGAAGGTAGTAGTAGATGCATCAAGTATGAGATTTTTGTCATCATATTTGTTATAGGAGGTGTGTGTGTACTCCTTTTCGTGTGCAAGGAGAAACATTGTTACAACCCATATCATGTCTTATTAGTAATCTTAGGATTGAAGTTAACCTTAGTATTGATTATGCCTTTATTATCAAACTAATTGTTGTGTGGTTTAGTTCGGACTTATTATATATCCAATTTTCATTTTGATAAGTCAAAATCATGATTATCATATTATGATATATGAGATTTAGTTGATACTAAATAGCTCACACATGTATGTGAGAAGAGAACTAATGATATTTTTGGAATTAATAAATAAATTGCATTTTGAAAATTTTGTCATACAAATACTACATGATTGTATATAATTTAATTATGAATCTAATTCAAAAAAAATGGATAAAATTTGAGTTGAAATGAGAGACTTATCGTAGTTTTAGTATCATGTGTAGAATCGTCTTAAGGTTGCACTTTCATTGATGCCCAGGCATGCCGATGACCGAATCCAAGACCACATAGACCAATGATCGGACCTCTATGGCCAATGAAAATTGATGGCTAGAATATGATGGCCATGTAGACCGATGATCGAACCTCAATGTCCATGCATGTAGATGATTGGACCTCATTGTCCATATAGACTGATGGCCGGACTCCAATCTCAATGTAGACCGACAACTGGACTCAGATGGTCATTAAGACTGATGACCAAACTCCGATGGCCACAGTTTGATGACCATAACATGATAGCCAAGCAGGTCAATGAATAGACCCCAATGTCCATGATGACCAATGAATGAAACCCGATTTCTATGCATGTCGATGACCAAACTCAAATGGCCAAGCAGGATGATGTCCAGATCTCGATGATAAACAAACTGATGGAAATGATCTGTGTTGCCGCCCATAATAGCCATCAATAAAAATAAACATCAAATTTTTTTATACAAATTAGAATTTTATGAAATTTCCTTAATTGTCTTTGTATTTTAATTTTCCACACAAACAGAGCCTTAAACCGCACAAGAGGTGAATGGAAGGTGATTTTTGGGAAGAACACAAAGAGCAAAGAAATAAGGACCTAGTCACTGATGGATCATGGTAATTTGGTTTTAAAAGTATACAACTTCTCCATTATAATTTCCTTTGCTTGAAATCTTCTATAAGTCTCATAGGACATCCTATATACCTCCCTTCTTCATCCTCTTCCTCTAGTAGGCTCTATTCAGAGTAGGTTGTTAGAAGGTGGATGTCAAAGTCTTTACCTTGAATCCAAGCTCAGTAGACCAAAACCCAGATATATCAAGCCTACATCTGAGACTATTAAGCTACAATCATATTTAGGTGAGTGAAAAATAATCCCTTCACCTTGATTTTATAGAAATTGGATCTATCATAAAGAGATTGTACTACCTTTTACCTTGGATATTGTTTTTCTTTTATTGAGTTCAAAATATGAGATTATAGTCAAGAAATTGGTTGAGCATATATGTGATGTCTTTAATATGCATTTATCAAGTGAATAATTATCTACAATATCTGGTGAACAGTAATGGCATAATTAGAGGCATGAAAGTCCCACATTGCCCTAATTTCTATGATAATGATTTGTATTATGAATATGTGATTTGATCAATGGTAGTTTCTACCTAGATACATATGAAGTCTAGATCCGAGACTATTAAGCCTAGATCCTAGGGATGATTTTTCTAGAACAAAACCCAGATATATCAAGCCTAGATCTGAGACTATTAAGCTACGATCAGATTTAGGAAAGTGAAAAATCATCCCTTAACCGTGATTTTATAGAAATTGGACCTATCATAAAGAGATTGTACTACCTTGTACCTTGGATATTATTTTTGTTTTATTGAGTCCCAAATATGATATTATAATTGAGAAATTGGTTGAAAATATATGTGAAGTTTTTAATATGCATTTATCTTGTAAATAATTATCTACAATATTTTGGTGAATAGTAATGGTATAATTAGAGGCATCAGAGTCCCACATTGGCCTAATTTCTATGATAATGAATTGTATTATGAATATGAGATATAATCAATGGTAGTTTCTATCCATATACATATGAAGTTCAAATAATAGTTCACTCGAGTATTATTTAGCATGAACATTTAATTAGTTCAATTAGAACATTTATTGATGCCATCAATTCATATTAAGTAAATCCTTAAGAAAAAGAAAGTAGAAGCCCAAAGTACATGGTTAAGCTAAGAAAAATATACTAGTATATGTATCAATGAACTAAAGAATCAACTAAATGTTAGATTCTCTAAACAATGTAGAATCTATCATGAAGGTATACACCATGATGTAGGAAATGTTCTTACTAACTGGAAGAGTCTAAGATGAGATAGAGAGAGTTTACCATAGAGGTACAAGGGACTAAGCCTAGTGAGGTAGCTCTCCTTAATATTGTAAGGTACCCAATATAAATTGGATATTTTGGTGGTACCTAGTTCATTTCAGTTAGTTTTGATACTACTCAATGAGTTAAACCTTGTGGACTAACCCTGGTGAGGAAGATCTCTTTAATATTGTAAGGTATGCAATATAAATCAGAGATTTTTGTGGTACCCAGTTCATTTCAGTTAGTTCTAATACTACTCAATGAGTTAGCCCTTATGAAACCACTAATGGAGGTAGTCAAGACTAGTGTTCAAAAAAGTGCTATTCAGTGTACAGGTGGATGGGGCACTGAATAGAGTATATACGGTATGCGGGAGTATATGCGGGAGTATATTCGGTTTTGGATTTTTTTAATATATTAATATATCTATGTATATTTATATATCAGTCATATAGAATTATATATCACATTGAACAATTACATACAAGGACAACATAGAATGATTAATTAGAAGAAAGGGAGCAGCAATATCATATAAATATTTAATTAGAAACAACAAAAATATCATATAAATTTCATTTCTTCAATTCCATGTATGTGTGTTTGGAAAAGTAGTGATTAAGCGTCCGCATAAGCGGGTAATCGGTCGCATAATCGGGCCTGGACTGATTATTGGTCCGCTTTGACATATGCGGTGTGGTCCCCTATCCGAACCGCTTAAGCGGCCTCATATGCGGCCGCACGGACCGATTTCCTAAACACTTGTTAAGACAAGTGCATTGACTCTCCACTTGAGTGAATAGGTTTAGTGGGGTAGTCCAATTTATTGGGTCTATTGTTTAGACATGGAGGCTAGATGTGGCAAGGCCCGTTGCAGACCTATGAGATAGTCTAGTATACTTAGAGTGTCTGGTTAACTCTAAGTATTATATGGTGAGATTATAGCTTGTTGCAACACTTTCACGTATTGTGGTACAATTCATCTATGTCTAGGGCATAATAAAAGGAAATAAAAGACTAATGAATATATTTAGTTGACTTACGTATTACAGTTATTATGAAATCTCCTACCATGTTGAATGACTTCTACATTTTAATTTCCATACCTATATTATTTGTATTTAATTTAATTAACACTACATATCTAAATTATTGTGGTTACTCAACACACTAAGTCAGTGCATCACCCACTCTAATGAAATATTTTTTAGGTATGGGTCCAAATCAACATGAGGAGTCAGAAGCTAGTTTCCATTAAAAGTAGATTAGTTGAGGTCTTGTTAGGAATATCTAGTTCAATTAGATGGTCATTTATCATTCTTATATCCTAGGAATGTGAGAGCGCAGATTGAGAGAAGTTTGTAATAGGTGTACTTGATGTATGTTTAAGATGGAATTCATTTTCTTTAGTTGATTATGTTGTAAAAGTTAAACTTAGATTGTGAACTCGTGATTCTTATGCTTAAATCAGATGCCATGTGCTATGTTAATATAATGAATCATTAGTCCTACATGTTTATAGAAAAGAAAAAAAAATCAATTTTAGATATTGGTTAAAAGAGGATGGTTAGTGTAATCCCACTTTGATGGGTCTAGACCCTAGTTAGTGGGTTTCAGTCATGTCAACTATGGGTATCAGAGCATAGGTTTGGGACATAGGTGTTAAGAGACCATAAATATTAGGATGTTTTCCTCTCCAAACTACAATTTTCTAATAGATATGTTTCCATTATGGATATGCAGATGGGAGGTAGAGGACACGATCATGGTGAAGAACAAATCAAGAGCCATTTTTCCATGACCCTCATATAATGTCTCAAGATGGACATGATTGCCATGATGTATCATTTAATTTTGGTGACAAAGGAGAAATATAAGATGGATAGGAGGTCTTCATCTTCTAGAAAGGACCTATGAGATTGTATGAGCTGGTAAAGAATCTTGGTGGGACTGAGCTTTCTGGGAAAGTAGACCCAACTGTAGAAGATATGCAGATCCAACAACTGGAAAAGGTTTTCCTCCTAGTGAAGTTATCACATGATAATCTGATTAACCATGCTATCTATCTACTTACAAGATATGAAAAATTGTGGTGGCATGGAGTAGAAGATCAGAGGAGAAATATAGTGAAGAACTAGAAGGATGTTGTGGATGAGTTTCACCTAAAGTACTTCCTTCCCAGTTTCTCATGTGACAAGATCAAACAATTAGTGAGCATTAGATGGTGCAACATTATAGTTGGTGAGTTGAAGGCATATTTTATAAGGTTGGTTACCTTCTATTCAGAGCTTATACTTGATGACATAGAGGAATACATGAGGTTTCAATCATGTTTAATGCCAGAATACAGACATGAGAAATCAGTAGTTGGTCGGAGGGATAGAGAGAAATTTGGAGGATTAGTTGTGGCAGCAAGATATATTGAAGAGTAATGCTACTAAACATTCTGAGGGTAGAAAAACATTTAGATATTTTGGTAGAGGAGGATAGAGATACAAAGCATGTGATGGATTCTTTCCAAAAGGATGAGATCAGATATGGTTTAAGTGATGTTGTTTCTTGCCATAGTAGAGGGAGATCTATCTCTATTAGATGGAACACACCACCTAGGTACACACCTTCATCAAGGCCTTCAATGTCATCAACATCTGTGAGATGACCATAGATACATGATACAACTATGTGAGATACTTGTTGTATGGAACACTCTGGTCAATATTAGTGAAATGGTTTTAAAGATGCCACTACTTAGGATCGATACAACATTTTAGGAGAGACTATCCTAAGCTTAAGGATGACTACAACATTTTATGAGAGACTATCCTAAGCTTCATATTGCAACAACACAAAGTTCACAATCATACTTTCAGACTTCATAGAGAAAAGGTCCATGTATTGGAGAAATTTCTTCAGAGACTTCATGCTCTAAAGGGGGAGTACCTAGTACCAATAGTGGACAACAAGTACATTGTAGAAGAGTGAGAGCTACATGACATCTATGTTCTATGGCTCAATAAAAGGAGTAATCTCAGCCAGAGTTTTCTTAGGCGAGATTCTTCTTTTAGCTAAATTTATGTTATAGTTTTGATAGATCCTAATCTTTTAGAAAAACATCATTAGTTAGTGAATTGAATTTTTAAATAATTATTTATGTTATGAATTGATACTAAGTGTACCATTATGTGAGCTAATATTTTTGACAGAAGTAAGTCTTGCATATCTCTTGGGTTAGGGGTATACCATTATAACACCCCACCTTTTTTATATGAGTGGAAGCATCTATCTTGAAGGAGATGTCACATAATATGATCAAATACATAAATCACAATTGAGATTTATACATTGTTCTTTAAATAGGAAAGTATAATTTATTTCTATAACATGTCTAAAATTTGGATCATTTCCAAACATGTAAAACTACACATGAAAGTAAACATTTCTATGTGATTGGATCACCTATATGGATGGCACCCCAGTAGGTAGCTCTTGAAGGTCTTCTAGTCCTTACTTTCTCCTCTTGAGTCCTTACTTGCTCCAGCTCCTGCGAACATTGCGTCCCCAACTATACAAAGGGGGAAATCAACACATTAGTAAACAATATTGGCACTTTATAATATGAACAAAATAAAGTATACTTGGCATGTAAGAAAAGTTGACATGAATTAACTATAATAGTGTTGAATCATTATTAATATGAATAAATGAATAACAAATGTATGCATCCCTCTATGACGCCCCCTTAGAAGCAAATGATTGGTAGGGAAGTCCTTGATTCTAGGAAAGTCCTTGACAACCTATTGAGGTCCATGATTCAGGAGCATATAAAGACTAGTTCAATTCCAATTGACTTGATCATTAACATGTCAATCTTGGTCTCCATCATTCAGACCTTCGGATCCTATTCCACGGAAACTAGTGGCATGGCTACGTATTCCAGAACTCCCAATTTTTCTATACCAGAATCTTCTCCTCGCCAGCATCGGGGACCTGGTAGGGAAGATGATCAGGATCGATACCCACACCTCTCAGGGCTACAAAGGTAAGTTCTCTAGGGTAGCGGTGGAGGTTGAAACACAAAAACCACTACTTCCAACAGTACTCATCAAAGACGAACTGTATCATCTCCAATATGAGAATCTCCCGAACATCTTCAAGAAGTGCGGACGGCTAGGTCATAGTGACTCCGAATGCAGGTTTGTTAACCCCCCCCAACCGGATATGGCATCCTCTTCCGGCACACTTCCTGCCCCTAGTTTCCCCTACACTATGGCGATCCACACCCAAAAACAAGAGCGGCGCAAACCGGTTAAGAAAGATAACCCCCGTACAACCAAAACCAGGGGCTCGTCTAAGAATCCAGAAGAAGGTGCTACTGTAACCATCACGGACGATGAATCTCCTGCATCTGAGGAGGAGGCGGATGAATGGGAAATAGTGGTCAGTAGGAAAAAGAAACGTGAAGCAAAGAACAAAAAGACCATCACCGGAAAAGAAAAGCAAGATAATACCAAGAAACCAATCCAGTCCCCATCTGCCAACACTGCAGTCTTACTGTGTGATGATCAAGTCACTGACGGGAGGATCCAACAACCCCCTCCTGAAGCCAACTTCCAGTTCTAAGCAAACCAAAGTGGTAATCCAGATCAGTCTCATCCTCCCTTGAGATGCCACAGCCAAGGCGGTCCAAATAGCAAGGGATACGTGATGCTACGCAACAGGAAGATAGTATATCAAACTGTTGTCCATAGTCCAGAAAGGGTAAGAAAGAAAGGTCTCTCTGGGATTCCACCTGATAGTGAGGATATCCCTCCAGACCCCAGTATTGTTGCTCAATCCCTATCGTTTCAGGAGGAGGCACCGCCTGACCTGAGCGACGCCAATATGATAGTCAATGAAGAAGAAGGTGACGAGCAGTCGGTTGGTCTGCGAGCCACTTTCCATTAAATTCCTTCCAACCCCCTTAATCCTTGTCTTAATGAAGTTGTGCTGCTGGAATATTAATGGTGCCTGCTAAAAAGACAAGATTAATCTCATGAGAGACCTCAAATCTACACATAATCTTCAAATTCTCGCCATCGTGGAGCCGCGATGTAGTGGGAAAGTTGCTGATAAGGTTATCCGCAGAATTGGCTTTAATAATTCTCACATAGTAGAAGCTATTGGCTTTTCTGGGGGGGTTTGGATAATGTGGGACAATCACAAGTGTCACATTGACATCATCACAAATCATAGACAATTCATCCATTGCAAGGTGAATGACTCGTGGTTCTTGACGGTTGTTTATGCTAGCCCGAACCCAATGAAACGTCGTCTTCTCTGGAGCCGACTAAGAGAGTTCTTTGCAACTATTTCTATAGCATGGGCTGTCATCGGTGACTTCAACACGTTGCTGAGTGTTTCTGAGAAATCTGGGAGCAATTACTTCGATAAAGACGCAAGCCATCGTTTAAGTAGATGTCTTATGCATTGTGGCCTCCTTGACATGCAAAGCAAGGGCCATCCCTTTACCTTCCGTTGTGGTAATCTACAAGAGAAGCTCGATCGCCTGGTAGCTAATGAAGACTAGCTGGACATTCATCCTGAAGCCACCATCTTCACCCTCCCAAGGATAGATTCAGACCATCACCCGATCCTCCTCAATACTGATTGCAAAAAGAAGAAGACTCAACGTCAATTCAGAACCAAAGCCAGTTGGAAGATGGTGCCCAACTTTCATACCGATCTTCTTCCAAGATGGAATAAAAATGATGACTTTATTACTGCCATCTCGGTGTTCAGTCCTCTCGCACAAAAATGGGACTCTAAACGAATGCAACAGCAGAATAAAGAGAAACGGAACATCCTCAAGAAAATTGAGTACTGTCAGGTATCAACCTTAAACTCATATGGCGAGGTTTACACTGATCCTTCTTCTGTCCTCTAGGAAAAGTACTCACATATTCTTCAACATGAGGAAGCCGATTGGCAACAGAAGGATCACATAGACTGGATAAAATATGGGGATAATAACACCCAATTCTTCCAATCCTATGAGAAAGCCAGGTGCTTCTTCAACAAAATCACCAAGCTGAAAAATTCTTCTGGTGAATGGTTGAGCACCCCATCTGAAATCATGATTTTTGTCCATCAGTTTTGTGAAAACTTGCTTACTGCATCTACTGCTAGCTGTGAGCGGTCCATAAACAATTTTGTAGGCTCTTTTCCTCCTCTTTCACAGGACTATTACCAGCTTCTACAAAGCATACCCTCCACTGATGAAGTATACAGGACTCTCTTCAAGATGGCCCCCTACAAGGCCCCTGGTCCAGACGGGGTTTACACTGATTTTCTGCAATAAAACTGGTCTACTATGAATACATCGGTGATGAAGACAGTCAGAGAGGTATTCCAATCTGAACATATCCCTTCCAAGCTTGCTAACACACACATGGTGCTTATACCAAAAGTGAAGACGCCCCAGAACTGCGGCGACCTCCGGCCGATCTCCTTATCAAACAAATGTCTCAAGTTGATTTCTAAGGTCTTAGCTGAACGCATCAAGCCACTCCTCAATGAATGGATTCCCCGACACAATCAAGCTTCATTCCGGGAAGGCAAATATGTGACAACATTCTTCTAGTACAGGAGGTCATCCATTCCATGCGTATGAAATCTTCTAGAAAGCAATTTTTCTGTATTAAATTGGACTTGTCCAAAGCTTTCGACCGTATGAGCTGGAACTTCATCAGCAATACCCTAAGGTGAACTGGTATGCCGCCAAAGACTTGTAACATTATAATGCAGATCATCACGCAGGGATCTACTTCGATTCTCTGGGAAGGAGCTCCTCTTAAACCTTTCAAAGCCACACAAGGGGTTAGACAAGGGGACCCCATCAGCCTGTATGTGTTTGTGCTCTGTATGGAATGTCTCAGTCAAGAAATCATCAATGAAGTAGACAGTGGTTCTTGGAAACCTATTATCCTTTCTAGAGGTGGGACCCCTCTCAACCACGTCTTCTTCGCCGATGATATCCTTCTTATGGAGGAAGCTACTCTACCCCAGGCTAACGTCATGAAGAAGGTGCTCAAAAGATTCACCAATGCATCAGGACAAATCATCTCTAAAGAAAAATCCAGATGTTACTTCAGTATCAATACTCAGAGACAAGTAATCTGGGCCATCAGTAGGTAGCTTGGAATCACTTGGACTACTGATTTGGGTAAATATCTCAGAGTGTCGATCCTGTATCATCGAATCAATAAGGACACTCATGCCAGTATTGTGAATAACATCAAGGATCATATGAACACCTGGACTATGAGACATTTGTCCCTCACTGGATGTATCACCCTTGCTCAATCAACCCTACAAGCCCTGCCTGCATATACAATGCAATCAGTTCATCTCTTTCCCTCCCTCTTTGATGATCTTAATAGACATATCCGTTGCTTCATCTGGTCAGGGAACTGGGAACATAGGAAGCTATCCCTTGTTTCGTGGAATAAAGTTACTGCGAGCAAATCCTCAGGAGGCCTTGGCATAAAGGATGTCTGAGATTAGAATCATGCCCTTATGCTGAAGAATGCATGGAAGTTCATCAACAACCCCAACATCTTGTGGGTCAAGATCACGTCGGAAAAGTATGTTCGAGGAGATACCATCTCCAGGAAACTGTGCTCCTCAGCATGGAGCTTCATCAAAAAGCAAATACCGGTTCTCAAAAATATGGGTCATCGTGTAATCAACAATGGTGATTCGACCAACGTATGGACTGACAAATGGATACTCGGACGTTCTGTTCAGGATTTTGTCCCGTCCTTCCAAATCCCCGAGGGCCTCGAAACCTTGAAGGTTAGCTCTATGCTTTCATCCCCATTTACATGGGATTGGGATTTTATCCATCACTTCCTCCCTGCCCAGACATGGTCTGTTATCCAGGTGTGTCCGCCTCCCGATAGTGAAGCAGGTCCTGATCAATGGAGTTGGCCGCTTGATGCATCTGGTGAGTTTACATTGAAGTCTGCCTACAACTGGATTTGTAATAGCAATGCGTATCATATTGATGGAGCCTGGTCTCAGATTTGGAAATCATATCATCCAGCCCACATCAAAACCTTTCTGTGGCTTCTCTCACATCACGCCCTTCTCACAAATGTTGAGAAGTGTCGTCATCATATCGATATTGAGGAGATCTGCTCCTTATGTCAAAATGATAGTAAATACTCTTCTACATGCTCTAAGAGACTTCCCATCAAGCAGGAAAGTCTGGGCAGCCCTCGACATGTCCTCTGTCCATTTCCAGATGCCAGAAGACATGTGGATCTCTTTTATCATATCTGGGGCAACTACAACCTCTGCTAATTCCTTAATCTAGCTCGTAGCCTTTTGCCACATTTGGACCTATCGAAATGAAAGTATACATCAAGGCAACTCGAAAGACAATGGGGCAGTCATTTCCTTCATCAGAGGGCGAGCGTCTACCATTGCTAACCTTCCCAGGGAACATGTTAATGGTAGGGAGATTCAAGCTGGTAGTCAGACCTCTATCCTGCTTCATTATGAGCAGTTCATCTTCACAGATGCTTCTTATCTCAACCCCACGACACCCTCTGGAGTAG
The DNA here is from genome assembly GCA_963693085.1 of Alisma plantago-aquatica. Lineage (NCBI taxonomy): Eukaryota > Viridiplantae > Streptophyta > Magnoliopsida > Alismatales > Alismataceae > Alisma > Alisma plantago-aquatica. Next base: position 1,117,383,798 of record OY856409.1, on the reverse strand, counting down.
GCATCCATGTCGTTGACCCCAGTGGGATGTGTTGCAGTGTCCTTAGCTAGAAGAGAGAACTGGAACAGCTGTCACCTTCTCTCAGACTCACAACAAGTTGTACAGCTACTGGAGTTAGGAATAACTCCACCCATCAAACTGAGACCTCACATTGCCAGACTGAAACGGCTTCTAAGCAATGGACCAAGGCTAAAAGTGAGCTTCATCCCTAGAAACCTGAATAATGTTGTAGATGTCTTGGCTAAGCATGCTGCGTAATCTAATTCACCCTTTTTCTTTTTTAGAAATAAGCCTGTTTGGCTCAATATCGATATTGATGTACCCATGAACTCAATTTTAACCTGCATCAGAGAGCAGGATAAATAATAACCTATCTATTTTTCCCAAAAAAAAAGTTACCAAACAATGGATTATATTATGAACATATATGAGGTAACTTTCTAGTTAACCATGCCTATCCTTTATTGCATAACCATGGATAAGTTGTATGCATAATGATGTTCATATTTTATTAAAGCTTCAATTATCATGTTTCAAACTTATTTTAATGTTGTACATCATTAGAAGAAATTACATTTGAAACTTAGCATTTTCGTTCACATTTATTATATACTCTAAGTTTACGGTTGCACAAGGTGTGTCAAATCCCATCAATAATATGTCATTCACATATAACATGATAAATGGATTTTTTCTACCACTAACCTTCTTGTAAACACACATTTCATCTTAGTAGACACAATTTTTGCATGTTTCATTGATAACTATGACGTCAGTTTCATCTAAAACTGACACCATAGACCTACATATTGGTTTACCAAAATAATGCATCGCAATAAATAGAGAAGGACCGCTTATGGTAATGTGCTAGTTGGGTAAGGGAAGACCAACATAACATAGCATGTGAAATGAATTTTCCTATAAAATATTGGGATAATAAGATGTGATGTCAGTTTCTGAAAAACTCACACCGTAATGTTCCCACAGTACTGCTAGTGGAATATTTGTTCCCTTGAAATTAGCCTATGTTGTCAGTTCTATAGGATAAACCTATGTGTAATCCTTTTTAAAAAATAATTACTTTGACCAATATAATTTCACCCTCAAATAACCTTCGACATCAGTTTCTGAAGGAGAAATGTAATCGAAGGTTTGTGTTGATGTATTAAAATAAATCCTTGGGATAATCTCTAATGTCAGTTTTGGAAGGTAATACGTCACTAATGACTTGTGTTCTTCCAAAATATAAAGACTCCCTCTGTATTAGGTTTCAGGACCAAAACTAACATGATATACCTTCACTCTTATGTCAATTTTGATAAAAACTGGCAACATACAAAAAAATCACGTGGCATATTTGCTATTTCATCTATTTTGATGGTGAAAATGAAGTTAAACATATATTTATAGCACCCAAGAAAAATCTTGTGACGTCCCTAGATTTTCTAAAACTTAATCTGATGTGTGACGTCCAAATTGAAACCCTCACCTCAGCGAGAATCCCAATTTAAACATCCCACACTAGGCTAAGAAGAAGAAACTCATGGGAGTCAGAAGGAACATACATCAGTAGCACATGTACATGAACAATAATAAAACCACAACACCTGTTCACCATTCAACATATAATTACAACATGAATTGTTACAACATTTGATATTACATATTGAACAACAAACTTAAACATATACATGTACTACATCTAAACAACAGGATCTTAAGACAACAGGTCCACCTGTACATCAGCTCGCTACACAACTCTCAACTATCCTGGATCTTCAAGAGCATAACCACAACCTATACAAAAGATTACATGTGGTACACGTCAGCACAATATTTCATGAATATTGTACTGGGTACGCCTACGTGTCTTTTATTTACCTCTCATCATATCTTGGCAAAGATAAAACTAATAATTGGCAGTAATAGAAGAATATAAGAAAAGTGTATACTTGCATAAAGATATCCATCAACAAAAGAGAACACACATTTTAAGCACATTTTCCATTATATCATCCATGCATTTACTACCTAAGAGTTGAATGCATTAAGGCCTTTATGATCTACTACCAAAGAGTTGGATCATTTCACAATGTGATCTACTACCAAGGAGTTGGATCACTTCCAAGTACTTTACTACCAAAGAGTTGAAGTACTTATTTCCAGCACTTTACTACCAAAGAGTTGAAGTGCTTTGATACAATGGAACATATATTTTATGTTTCATGTGTTCATAGCAATAAGTACAGAAAAATCATGCAACATATTGTACAAGAACAATCATTTCAATCAATACCATATGCCAAGTATTTTACTACTCATATAACACAAGCATATTGTATAATAAGCCAAGTAAGAGGTAATGGCGTACCTTCCAAAGATATATCCTAATCACATATTCCTCATGTCATCTATAACCTTTGTCAACCCTGATTAAGACAAGATCATATACTATCATCAGGTTCTCATCATCTTACATCTCATCTTAACCCTAATCGTATCCATATCAGGGTTTAGCTTAGTTCATTAGGATGTTTACATCATTACTTGCATTCTTATCTTAGGATTATCTTACTGATGTCATATTCCAGATTCTTTACTCATCAATTGGATATACTCATGTGTCACACTCTTATGTGAACATATTTAACATTATGTCACTTTCATTAACCACATTAGAGTTACATCTCATGTATTAAGGGTGCTCTTCATATAACATGAATTTCATGTATAAAACTGATCTCAGATTTATAGATTATCTTCCAGTTATAGATATGAGGGTTTTCTGTAAATCTCATCATTTATTGATCATATATGTACTTATTACATTTTGTTTAGGGTTTTTAGCCCTAATTATCCATATGGAGAAAATTATATGATTTCGTACATTAACATGGCCATATCTGGCATCACATGCATTATAAACATGATTTATGATTTACTGGTATCTTACCATAATTTTAGGCCATCGTTTGATTTTTATTATTCATGAAACAAGTATAGAGCATCTCACATAAAATCATAGTGTTTTAAGTATCAAAAGCCTGATATTATCATTCTACTATATTTTACGCATTTTTCTGAGAAGTTAGGTACCTTGTTTGTATTTTTCTGATGAATAGACTATTTACTATGATTTATTGAAGATCTGTAAGTTTCTGAGATATTTCTTACCTTCAGGCCAATCGGTGGCTGACACCTTGCCACTAAGGCTCGCACCTCTTTGCCTTGGTTTGCTTGAGCCGGACGGTCTGTGATCTGGGCCGGTCCACAGTCCTCTCTTTCTTTCTCCGTCTCCTTCATTCTCTCGTTCGACACCCGTTCCATCTGTCATCAGCGCACGTGAGAGCTGCCGCCTCGGAGACCAGATCCGGCGGGGTTCAGTTCACTCGACTAGACTGTGTCCCTCTCGTGCCCTCACGGCCTCATCCCCTATGCAGGATCTGATGTTGCCCGATCTCTTTCACAGGGAAATGGTTTTGATGTCACTGTAGCTTGCCGCCGGGGTCTTCCTCTCTAGCATCAACCTGCTGGTGCGCCGCGTGTACGGGCTCCTGAAAATGGCCGCCGCCGCACAGCCTCAACCCCAGCGACCAAAGGCGTCGATCTCCTCCTCTATGAGTATGTCTCTGTGGCTGCTTCTTGCCTCTTTGAGTAGCCGCCAGATCCCCTTACTGAACTTTTGGCCACTCAAGCTCGTTGCCGGTGGCTCCTCCTGGTTCGTGAGAGTGTCTCCACACTGCTCTCCTCTGGTGAGAGAAAATCACAAGCGTCGAACCTCCATCAACTGCCACTTTGTGGTGCCCTTGTTTGTGCGCGTCACAGATCTAAGCTCCGTTGTCGTGTGGCCCAGCTGCTCCAGCGTCGACTTGGTCTCTGCCTCGCCAGGACTGCAGCCGCCAGTAGCTCCTCTGGTGTTTGCCATCACTGCCAACCTGGTGGACTGCCGTTGGAGCCTCCCTCTTCAGCCTTCTCATCTTTTTCTCCAAAGCTCCTCGTACAGAAGCCGCCAGGGATGACTACCGCAACTGGGTTCTGCTCTAACTGCCCCACTTGAGAGGTTGGCCTATAAGTTTTAGCGATACAAGAAACTTCCCACTTCCTTTACTCCACCGAGCCATGATCGTAACGTGGGGATCAACCAAAGTTGAATCATGTTCACCGTAACTGCTACGAGGAAAGCAACCTCCTCATCCATTCGATAATTCCAAGGGACAAAGCCAACTCTCGTAAAATATAATTTGTGGCTGCCACTTACACACCAACACATGATGCCTAGCTAATTAGAAACTTAGATAAAGAATATACCAACCTTGTTCCACCATCTATGGATGTGTACATTTATCTAGCATATTCGACCAATGAAATCTCCTTCTAGGAACTTCAAAACTTTATGAAATTGAGCCATAGTTTTATCCGTATCATAGATGCATTCCATTAAGATTTGGTGCCAATACTCAACTATTAGACCATTCAAATAAATTCCTCAAAAGGCATAAAGTTAAGGACCTTAATCATGATATTAACATCAATCAACAAACCTTCTTTGTCATGAGCTTGGAACCCTCAATCTATCTAAACTTTATGCTTTCACTTAAATCATTGGACATTTTAGGATTCCAAAAGTCCACTCCATCACAAATCTTTCTTTCTCCATTTCTCTTCTCTTCTTCTAGACATCGAGAAACTCTTGATCATCACTATCATCTCCCTGTGTTGTTGTACCTATGTTGCCATCGCCCCTGTTATCGATGTTGCAAACCTAGATTTTCACTGCCATAAATTGAAGATTTTTTACTCGCCCTTGCTTCCCCTGTTGTCGCCATACAAAGAGTTTCTTCCCCTTCATCATTAATGCTATTGTCATTGCTACTATTTGTATTTCCACTACAGAACCCACCACTGTCACCCCATTGCTTGTAGCTACTATTAGCAGTGTTGTTAGCCACTGCTACCACCACTACTACTTTACTGTGGGGTCTTTTTTTTCTTTTTTCTTTTCTTAGATTTAAAATTTAGGGTTCGTATTTATGCATAACTATTTTAATAGTTTCTTATATAATTATAATTCATTTATAATTATTTGTATAATTTGAATTATATATATTTAATTGTATAGTTGAAATTTATAGATAATTGTGTGTATCATTGGGTGCATTATTCAATTTGAATATTTCATGTGTAAATAAGCATGCCTAAGAATACATTAACAAAATTGATATGAATTTGCTTGATTTAACTTTATCTAGACTAAATGTATTATGCATTTGCCTAACTTTTAAAAGTAAATCCTACTTTAGACATGTATGTTGTTATCCTCACAACTCGTTTAATATTTACTTAGTAGGAGTAAATCTTGGATAATACACTATTTTGGACTATTCTTGAAAACTTAATCTCAGATAGAATGTAAGTGTATAATGTGTGTTTGGTTTTCAAGAATACTTTAATAGTCCTTTCCCTGTTGTTCCTTGTACATATGTAGGTGGGTATTTGCCCATCTACGTTGGTGTACTATATTATTGAGATACAAATACATATTATACATTTACAAGTGAGATTAAGTGTTCAAGAATAGGATAGGTGGTACACATTCATCAACATGAATATTAAATACATATATCTTGTCCTAAAAACTCGTCTAAGTTATACTCACTAGGAGTAAATCTAGGATAGTGTCTAGTTTGATATTGTTCTTGAACACCTAATCTTACTTAGGTTCTAAGTGTATAATGTGTGTTTGATTTTCAAGAATAGTTTGATAGTCATTTCATCATTTGTTATCTGGATTCATTCATAGGTGGGTATTTTCTCATCTACATTGGTGTACTTGGAGACCTGCAAGGAAATATTAAAGAAATATTCTTGAAATCCAAACATGCATTATGAACTTACTACTGAGAGTAAGTATTAAACAATGTAATATGTGGTACACATTCATCAATATGAATGCCAATATTGTTGTAAAAACTAATTCAAATACATCTTATTTAAAAGACTCAGTGCAATATAAATTTAGTGCCAGAATGGATTGGTGTTGCATGTCCATTATCAGTCATTGCATGAAGAGATTTGAAGCAATCTTATGATTTGATAATATATGTGGGGGAACATAGGAGAGTACCTGGAGATCAGTTCTAATGCCCCTATATGAATTGTAACAGAAACTTGAAGTTCATCATTGTTGATGAAATTGAAAATAATGTAATGTGAAATGGGATTATAGATGGATACAAAGAATGGTAGTGGAAAAGTGGTATTTTCTACTATGAGATCAATATATATGACGATAGTGGAATTTGTGTGGAAGATAAAATTTTGCCAATGATGTTGATGTGGACAAGCATATTCCAAATGACATCGTTGATATGATGCTAGATAGTTGTGAGGTAAATCTTAATGATCCACTTCCTTTATTTAGAAACATTATACAAGGTTTAATTCTAGTTCGTTAAGTTCAAATTGTAATGTTACCTTTGATTTAGCTTGCATGAGAGGGGCAGGATGAATATATGCCCTCTGACTTCCCTTAAAAACATTATGCATGATGTTAAGAGACCATTATACCTAGGTTCTACTAAGTTATGAGGATGAATCTCTTGTTCAGGTTGTATTTTTCATGTTTATGGTGTCTTTGCTGAAAGAAATTCTTCTTGAAATGAATGACCTTCCAATATTGACATTTGAAATAAAGAAAATGTTGTTCCCAATGGGAATTGTCTAAGAAGATACATGCATGCCCAAATGATTGTGTGCTATTTCAAAATGACTATATTGGTCTGAAAAATCATCAAAAATTTGAAGTGTCAATGTACAAAATGTAGACTATAGTTATGATCAAGATTGGCTCTCCTTTCATGGTGATGTTTTATCTACCTATAACATCACTATTTCAGCACTTATTTTCTTATTTAGTGGATGCACTAAATTTATCTTGGTATGAACAGACAAAGACAAATAATAACAACTTCCTACAATATGCTTTTGCTTCCCCACAATGGGAGAAATTTGATTTATTAAACCCTGAGTTTGGTGAAGAGGTCAGGAAATTAAGACTTGGACTTTGTACTAAAGAGATGAATGTATACGATATATTAAGCAGCCAACATAGCACTTGGCATGTTATGGTTTTTATATAAAATCTTCCTCCTTGGTTGTTGATGAAAAAAGAAGTATGTCATGTTATAAACGTTAATATCAAGGTTGAAACAACCTAAAATTGATATTGATGATTACCTTGAACCTCTAGTTGATGACTTAAAGAAACTATAAGAATTAGGCATTATGTCTTTTTATGCTTCACGTGGAGATACCTTTAATTTGTATGCTATGTTGTTTTTCATGATTAGTGACCTTCCAACATATGAGAATTTTTCTAGTTACGGTATAAAAGGAAACAAAACATGCCATATATGTGAGGAAAATAGTGATTCAATATGAAAAAAAATATGGTGGAAAGACTGTATATCTTAGTCAGTGAAGGTTTCTCATAAAAGATCATCCTTATTGAAGGTTGCAAAAAGCATTTAATAGATCAAATAAGGAACAAGAATGTCCCTAAACCTATGTTAAGGGAGGATGTTTATGAAAGAGTAAGAAGCATTGTCAATGAATTTGGTAAGAAATTATGTACATCCACATATGATAAATCTTTATTCAAAAAAGATGAAGATATTCTGGGATCTTCCTTGTCAGAGTTATTTGACGATTAGAGAGTGTCAATATCATGCATATTGAAAAAGATGTATGTGGCAACATCATTGGTACTCTATTGAATATACCACATATAACTAGAGATGCATCAAATCCAAAATGGACCTACATTAAATGGGTACAAGGAGAAAATTAATAGTAGAGGTTATCAGCAATTGCCACACATATTTACCTCTTACTTGTTACACTTTGTCTATAAAGTACAAAATATCTTTCTGTGAGTGCTTGTTTAATATTAGATTACCACACAAATACTCTCCTAATATTCATATATTGGCATCATTGAAGGATACGAAGTTGATAGATATAAAATCTCATGATTGTCACACCTTGATTCAACAAATACTAATCGTAGCTATTTGATCTATACTACCAAAGCATGTAAACTTTGCAATCACCAAGCTTTGTTTTTTACAACACTCTATACATCCAAGTTATAGATTTTGAGCATATTGATAAGTTAGAAAGAGAAGAGATTGTTACCTTGTGCTAGCTTGAGATGTATTTTCATCCTTCATTATTTGATATCAAGGTATACGAGTTCATTTCACTAGAGATGGGAAGATGTTGGGTCCAATTTTCTTACATTAGATGTATCATTTTGAACAATAAATGAGTTTATTTAAAGGTGATGTTTGAAACAATACAGAAGCATGCTACTTCCGCCTAGGGTGTGCTACTTCCACGCATTTAACTTAGTCCAATGACTCAGTGGTGTCATGGCCCTACTATAGTTATTTTAATCAAATATATCAGCACACAAATATTTATGTGATTGGATAGTTGATAATGGCCAGAGTGGATAATGCAAATATCAAGAGAGTTTAGATCTAGATCTGAAATATGAAACTTACCCTATTAAACTATGATTGCTTTCAAAAGCAGATCACCCAATCGCATAAGTCTAGTAGAAAACTCGGCCGGTCAATTGACCATCAATTGATCTATAGATAAAATCATATGTCCAGAAGATATGATATTCTAAATGTTTGATCTGAGAGTTAATTAGCATGTTCATCATTCAGAATCATTACAATTATATGTTTGATTGTGACCTTCATAATTCCCTTATGCATCCTTATGCGTGTGACCCCATAGTTTCCTAATTATGTTGGTAGTGATGTTTAAAACAACACAACTAAATATTCGTGTCTAGCCAGGCATCATTGCCATCCAAGTAAAAGGAATGAGTTGGAGAACAACTACAACCTAACAAGTGATCAGTGTTGCAATGAAATTATAATACCTTTGTCACAAACACCCAGATTGAACTCGGGGTATGTAGTGTCGTCCTCTTATTATTTAGTCTATTTTCCTTGAAATAGATTAGATATTTGAGATAATGTAAGGTTAATATCTTATGTTGACTTGCATGGGCATGACTATACATTTCATAGTCTTTCTTACCAAGTGTCTAGGGATATCGTTTCATAAAAGGGACAAATTACATATAGATCACTCACAATATGCCCCAAGTGTCATACTATACCCAATCACCACTTTTTTGGCAACTCCTATTTGAGAGCGTGTTGGGCTAGTGTGAATGTACATAGAACAACATGTGTTAGTACAATGATTTTGGGGCTAACCATCACAGTACAACTTGTTATCTAACAAGTACCCATGCATCTTAGTGGATATCCAATATCATGACAACAAGACACAGTCATCACTCACCATACATGTTACTCCTATCTATTATTTTTGTTGTCTATTATGCACCATAACAAATGAGTTAGGACATAATAAGAATGAAAAATCTTATTATACATATGATCTCATGTTCAGGTCCTCAAACCAAACTATATGTCGTTGAGTTAAACATTCATAGCACATTATTAGGTTTATTCATTATCTCAATATTGACACAAACATAATAAGAGAAATTTTCTTTTATTATTAATCAAATCAAGTACAAAATAACTCTTTTCAAATCATAACTTGATGTCTCTTTGGGCATATAACTAACAATCTCCCACTTTTAGCAAAGCCAATCACTCATGAACCTAAGTCCAATAAAACTAACTTGACCATCATGCTTCTAATATGAAAGTGCTTTATTTAGATGATCAATAATGTTGCTTTCAGTTGGTACTCTGCAAATCTATGTATATCATCATTGTACCATCTCATGTATGAGATGGTAACACCTGAGTATGTTCTTGTGATAAAGTGAATTTTCCCCTATTTTTGTTCAATTATAATTTTCCCTCATTATGTTCACTCAAAACCTCAATTTACTTTTTTTTCCTACTTAATCAATGTTGATACTCAAATTTGAAATATAGTGATCAATGTGAATTTTATACACCTTGTGACACTACAAATTAGGTTAATTCACCAGTTTATCCAAACAAATACATTCATCCATATAACTTCATCATTTGGATTCCAAACTTTTTCTAAATATTCTACACATTATTTTGAACCTATGATCTAAATCTCATCTCATTTGGACATTCGTACAATTTCCAATAATTTCTTGAATCTATATGCTAAAAAATCCCTTTTATTTGACCTTTTTTCCAAGTCAGTAGGACGAATTGAGGATTAGGGATGAGCCTTGACCCTCATATCAGGATCCAATGGATCAGAGGCCTGATTGACCAGCTTGGGGATCATCTCCTACTTCCCGCAAATAGAGGGGAGGAGTTATTGAGGATAGAAATGTGCAATCTATCATTTATGACCAAGATTCAAAATTCTAATCGCATAGGAATGTTGGCCTCACAATTTTGTGTGTATATATACATACTTTGACTACCATTAAGGCTCTATTTTTCCATCCAAACATTTCTCTTTTTCCCCCTTCCCACTCTTGTGACCTCGATCAGAAACCCATATCCGATCTCGCCTAAACATAACCCTCACTACTACAAAAGGACCCCGCCCCCAAGGATAGCCGCAACCACACCTTGCTAGATAACTCACCCTTACTCTCCCTCCCAACCTCAAGTGCCCTAATTCCTCCTCAAATTCTTTACTAATCAGACGGTACCGCCACCTGGTGCAAATTGAGCATCTTTCCCTTGCACCTTCTACACACAAAGTGCAGCTCTCATCCTTTTTGCGAGGTCACAGTGGACCCAAGCATCACCTTTGCTGCCTCCATCGGTCCCTCCTTCTCCTGAACCACTTTACTCCAGAGAGCCTTGTTTCCTTTTTTGGCTCGAATGGAGGCCTGATCAAGGACATAAAACCCTCAAACTGGCAAGTCCAGAAGGGAAATCAACCGGTCCAATAGAACCAAGTGAACCTCTTTTGAACAGGCCAAATCAAGGAATTAGACTGGATATTTTCTCAGTAAACCACCCCACTCGTTAGCACCTATGTGGCATGATCCTGATCATCCACTCATCATCGAAAGATCATGGATTTTCCTATTTAAGGATTTTTTTCCAACCTCTCTGTCAAATAATCAAATAAAATGATCAAATCTTGCAAAAATGGTATCTTTTGATTCCTAGATCCAAAACTTATTAGAAAATAGTCCATTTTGATTAGAAAAACCCAAGGAATTGGTCAAAAATATTTGTGAAGCCTAATTCTACATGATTCTCACTAATATTCCAAGACTTTGATCTCTTGCTTATATAACTTGTTAAATGACTCAATAATCATGATTAAACTTTAGAAACCCTAATATATGACTCTGATGAGTATCTTGAGACTCTAAAATCATGACTTGACTAGTAAGGAATCCAGATCTATATGTGTTGACTTGTTTACTCTTGAATATGACTTCAATGCCACAAAGTGATGATTAAGCTTGATGATGGGTTCTAACCCTAAAATTATGATATTATGATTATAAGTATTCTAAATCTTGTGAAATACCTGATTTAGACCCCTAGACCTCACCCTAGAGAGTGATTTAAGAATTAAGTGCTCATTATATATTAGGTGTGGATATCCATGATATGATGTTAGAACATGATGATTAAACGTTAAAAGCTTGATAGATTGAAATATTGGTCGACAATAAGATACCAAATCCAAGAACAATAATGGGGCTTAAGGAACCCTAATCTATCATCCTTGTGACCTCTCCATATCTTGACCAGAATACTAATGCATGAATACTCACTTTTGTTCTAGGGTTTGACTTTGACCCTACTTTTACTCACATAATCTTACTCTAATATTTGGTGAAAGGTAAACTTTTATATTAATTGCTCCTTGAACAGACTAGTGGTATTGAGTGATACTTGTATGAAACTCTTAAAAATCTTGGCTATGTATTTGTTTGAGCTACAATGTTCCCTACTGAGCAGTCTTCTAATTTTCTATATTATAGTTTACAACAAACTTGAAAACATAAATGGTATTGCACATTATGACTTCCAGTAATACTTGTTGATATTGAGTACAAGCGAGCTCCTTATTCGAAGGGTGGAACTTGTACATGTCAATTGATATCGAAATTGTACATGTCAATTGACCTCCTACCTCATATGGAGAGATGGTTCCAGGTGACCTCCCCCATCTCATTGGGGCGATGGTGCCACATACATATATAAGCATGCTTCTCGATATCAACATAATAGGAAACTTGTAATAAAAATCTTTTCAGATAAATGTTGTTTTGAAAATTGCTTGTTGATTAGTTTGCTTATAAGTCATCCCAAGTACTATATTTTGATATAAATGTTTTTTATTGTTCAATATATGTTCTTTTCAAAGCGTACTAATGCATTTGCATTGATTGCATCTCGATTTACCTAATTTTAGGCAAATCATATGGATCAATATGAAGAATTAACTAGATCGCTTCCACTCTTGACAAACTCTGATGACAAGGTCAAAATTTGCAAAAATCATAATTTGGATTGGTTGGTTCTTTAAATACATTTTTCCATATAACTTTATCATTTGGTTTCTAAAAATTTTCTAAATATTCTATACATTGTTTGGAACCTATTTTCCAAATTGCATCTCATTTGGACATTCCTACAATTTCCTATGATTTATTGAAGTTATATGCTAAAAATATCTTTCTTTCCCTTTTATTTGACCTTTTTCCAAGTCAGCAGGCTGAACTGAGGATTAGGGACAAACCCTGACTCTCGGATCAGGCTCCCAAGGATCGAAGGCATGATCGAGCAGCCAAGGCATCATCTCCTACCTCCAGCAATTAGTGGGGAGGAGTTATTGAGGACTGAAATGTGTAGTCTATCGTTTATGATCATGATTCAAATTTCTAATTGCATAGGAATGTTGGTCTCATAATTTAGCGCCTATCTATACCTACTTTGACTACTATTAAGGCTCTGTTTTTCCAGAAAAACTTTGGCAACCTCAATCAACAGCCTGTATCCCATCTCGCCTAAACCTAACTCTCAGTACTATAAAAGGACCCCCTAAGGACAACCGCAACCACACCTTGATAGATAACTCGCCCTTACTCTCCCTCCCGGCATCAAGAACCCTGATTCCTCCTCACTTCTTTACTGCTTGTATAGAACCATTGTATGGTGCAAATTGGGCATTTGGCCCTTGCACCTTCTGCATGCCAAGTGAGGCTCTCATACTCTACGCGAGGTCATGATGGACCCAAGTAGCACCTTTGCTCCCTCCATCAGTCCCTCCTTCTTCTAAACCCCCATTACTCCAGCAATCCCCTTGACCTTGTTGTCTCGCTCACGTGGAGGCCTGATCGAGGAGGGAAAGTCCTCAAACCAAGTGAACCGCATTCAAACCGTCCAAATCAAGGAATCAGACAGAATCTTTGCTCAGTAAACCACCCCACTTGCTAGCGACTATGTGGCATGATCTTGATCATCCACTCATCATTGAACGATTGTGGATTTTCCTATTAAATATATTTTTTCAACCTCTTAGCCGAATAATTAGATTAAATGATCAAATCTTGTGAAAAAGGTATATTTTGACTCCTAGGTACAAAAATTATTAACAAATAGACCATTTTTATCAAAAAAACAAAGGAATCGACTAAAATACTTTTAAAGCTTAATTCTAAATGATTCTCAGTAATATTCCTAGACTTTGATGCGTAGGATAATCGCACTTAGGGTCAAAGGTGAGAAGTTGGACATTGATTTTAAGACTATCAAAAATATGATGGGGGAGAGCCATAATGATTTTAGACACTATATTGGGGCAATTTCTCATAGAAAAGTGACAATAGTCATAGAATCTTGGCATAAAGCTGATGCTACCAAGAAAGAACTCATCTAGAAAGACATATTTGTGAGTTATATGCATTTATAAAGTTTCTTAGTTTCTTCTTAAGCTTCCACTTCTCATTTCTAAACATAGTACAATTACTTATGTAGGGTGTTTTCAATGTGATGAAAAAGGCATTGTAAACATATCTTATAGAAATGTAAGAGGATGTAGTGGAATTTTAGGAGTAATCTTACAAGAGAATACATAAATAGGGACAATATGAAGAAGAATGCACTAAGTAATACATCTATCTTGATGTTGATGTGTGAAATTGTAAAGAGCTGATATCAACTCTCTACAAAAATAATCATGGTAAACAAAAACACCAATTGTGTAGAAGTGGAAGTTAAAACTTTCACTATATTCAAATGTATAAAGAGTATATTACAAAATTTCCCAAAAGGGTGTGCAACTTTATACACAACAATAGGATCTAGGTAGAGGAAGACTAATCAACTTGTCTCCAAACAAAAACAACTTAACATATAGGCAGCTATAGCTAAGTCCAAGCTAGTAAGTTGAACTCATTATTCCTATCCTTAGGAAGGTTCACCAAGCTTCAACTACGTGCTCTGACCCTATATCTGGATGGTTGGGATCATCCAACAAGCGAGAGATAAAAGTATGTGTTAATTAAAAGGAATAAGGACAATGATAAAGCACACAATTACATAATAAAATGATTCACTATACTAAGGGAGTCAAAAGTATGAGGCAAGTAAAATAATTAAGATTTAAGAACTTATGCCAAGATGCATATACAACAATAATAATCAATAAGCGTGATTGATATTTTGACAAAAAATATTCTAACGTAGGGTGAGGCACCTACTGGACCTCAACCAAGAGGAGAGGGGAAAATACACATCCCAAACCTCAAAAGTATATATAATATGGGGAGAAAAGGCACATTCCCTATGGCAAAATTACACATTCCCTCTATGGGTGGTTTGTACTCATGTACACTACATTAGTTATTTGGTCAACAATTCCTCATGTTGAGTAATCCACTTGGCAGTAGTGGAAATATAAATAATATTGCATCATAGCAAATGGGGATAAAACCCAATAAATAATCTCAATAAATGGGTCAACATAGGGAAAAACAAAATCCAAATAAACCAATCATATGAGCCATAATGTCAATAGAGGAATCAACTAAATAAAGATCCAATAAAGGCAAAAGAGAGATGTTCCAAGGCTAGCAATTGCCTCATTAGGAAGTTAGGGTTTGGGTAAAAGCCCAACTAAAGGAATATGATACACATTGCACATTCATTCATTCATAATAGAATAGGGATCGCATACATAAATAGGGTCCACATACTTAAATAGGCCTCACATACCTTATTGGAGATTCATACCCATCATTATCACTAATTAGATTGTATCCAAGATCATTTTCCCTAATTACAAATACTTCACATGAATTAGCATTTATTAAGCATAAAGTATAAAGGAAATACCCATTTTAGGCCTTATTCAAAAACCACTGATTTAGGACTCAAAACTAGGATGAAAAGCTCACTTAGGTTTCACTGATTAAGAAAACATATCTTATTTCTCAATTTGGAGTTAAAATACATTAATTATGATTTTTAGAACATTTAACATACTCAAAATACATTCAAAGTAAACTTTGAAAAGGAATTAGAACTAGGACTCAAAAACCTCAAAATCAGATTCTACTCGAAATTAGCATTCCAACGAGTATTTATTTTCATTTTTCCAACAAAGCATTGATTTTATCGAATTAAATGATTTGGACCAATCAGAAAAATGGAAACCGTAAAAAGCCACAAGTCTTCTTCTACCTCTCATGCGAGCCATGGCCACGGAGGAGAAGCTTGTCTGATTGGTCATTTCCTCATTTATTGACCAAATTGGATGTATAGGTACTCGAAACGAAGCTCAAGGTGAGAGGAACTCACTGGTGTGATTTATTGGGACGCTTCTATCACCAAGAATCCAGGAAAAAGGCTACAAGATCTGGGAGAAGGTGGCTGTGTCGGGGCTAAATGAGGGAGATGTGGTATAAATTAGCACTTGAGGAAGCTCGCACAGAGGGCAGTGGAGTTGTGGATGGTGATATATATAGGTGTGGAGGTGCAAAGAGCCGAAATGTTGTGGGAGAGGAGAAGCCATGGCCGGCACTGTTCGGCGTTTCGGCCATGGTGCACGGGAGCTGACGTTCCAAGGCTTGAATGGTGTGGCTCAAGGAGACGAAGCTAAAGAAACTTAAATCTCACAAAATGGTGGAGAGGAGAGGGAAAATGAGGTGGAGGAGCCTAGGCATCATCTTGGTTGGTAGGCTGGAGGTTGAAGATGACACCAGATCTGTTGGATCGAGATCCAATAGGGGTCGGGTGCGTGACACATGAAATAAATGGAATAAATACAAGTCAATTGATATCTTATAGTTACACTATATGGGAACTTGTAAAATCCATTTAAAGGGTCAAACTAAGTCCAAATGACCTTAAATTTTAACCATAGGTTTATGACAACACCTAGAATGATTCTATATATTTAATTTTCGTTTTACCCAATATAAGGCCCCTAATAAATTTATTTCCCAATAACATAGATATGAGTGTATAAATTGAGTAAATTAATGTGAAGATGCATTATGATAATTTTTATTGTTGTATTTTCGAGATAGGCCAACCAACAGGCTTTTCCCACTCTATTAATTACATTTCATAATTTTATTCACTCATAAGGAGAGAGAAAAATAGAGGCGTTAATTACACTCATAACTAATTCAAATACACATAATTACTCATATCTTATCAAAGAGATATAAAAAGCTCCAAGTTAACATTATCTACTAATTATCTATTGTTAATGGCCATATTGCATAATTAGTCCACAAATATCACATTAGGTGGGTTATTTATGCAAAAAAACCCAACATTATCATGAAATGTGGTAAAATATTGATTCCATCATCAAACTTTTCTCAATTTCAACATTGAGGCCAAAGAAGGCTCAAAAGGATGGGAAATTTATGAATAAGGTCCAAAAGGATTAGAAAGCAAATAAAAGCTCAAAAGCGGGTAAATTGTAAAAAGAACCCTGAGATTCAGTCTGTTACAACACTCCACCCCTTAAAGAGGATTTGTCCAAGAAACCACAACAAGAGGGAAGAGAGAGGGTGAGTATGTAACATCCCAACATTAGGTAACTAGGTGTTACTTCAAATATATGATACTTCACAAGCTATATACATACGCCAAGTCTCACTAAGGTTTCCATTACCTTTTGTTAAACCTAATATAATTAACATGTTTGGCGTATAAGCATAATCTCCATCATGAAAAAGCATCATCTTTAGTATTCCATTACTTGTGCCATATAATTCTCACATTGTTGTAACAAGGATTACACCTCAACATTAGGTACCAAAAAATAGGTATTTCCCTTATAAGGGTTTTAAACACAATTAGGGTTGACAAGGAAATTTCAACATTATTAATGTATTAGGTCACAAACTTAAATAACATGAATTCACTCCCCATTATCCTTAGAAAACCATCATGTATAATTACCACAAATTATTTTTTAAGAAAAGATAATATTATCAACAAATTATTAATTTTACAATAACTCCCAAAAATGTCACATTAGTTTCTTAAAACTATATCACACTTTCCATATAACCTTTCATTCTCATATTAATCATTTTCTCTCCATTATATGAATTATCCATATTTAACATCACATTAGGCAATTGTGCATATACATGTAAATCCAATTACTCATAATCATATTGGAGTCATTATATGTATTTTAGTGAATAAGATGGGATACATTAAATATAAATGAATTGATTCATCAACCAAGTTATGATAAGGTGATTAATGAGATGTATACTAGGGAACAAGGTGATATGCCTTAACTATATTGATAACTTGATCACAACTATAACTAGATGATCAAAATCCACCTACATGAATCAAGGTATATTATGTTATGATGACACCTAAGTCACTAATGTATCACGAAGGAATCAAAGATATGTATGTATTTATATGTTGTCAAAGCTTAGATGATTGTATATTAAGGTTTAGGTCATCATGACCGTTACATGTTATGCATTCCTAGCATGCACTAGTCCCTTAATCTTACTCACCATACTATTAGGGTGACATGGTCAACATTATGTGTATCCACAATTAATGATGAGTAACTCACTATTATGTGCATTAAGAGTATGTTAAGGTTCAAGCATATGAACAATCCGTTAGATGACTTATTGTACATATATTCATTTGTGTATAGACAAACAAGATGAATTCTAATTATAATTTGTTTGCCCAACACTAACCATATGAACATTCTAACCTCTTATCTAAGGAGTTAGGGTTTCCAATACATAGTAACTTGATTTTGAATGAATTAAGGGACTCCACCCCCTTAAAGAGGATTTCTTCCTCGAAATCAGAATCCAAAATCAATCAAGGTATAAAAAGCACTACTACTAAAGCCCACTATACAAAAGGGTTGAGGAAAATCTATGTATGAGATCCATCACTTAGTTGTTGTACTAATCACTATTTCCAAACTTAAAAATATAATATAGGGTAGACTATTCCCAAACATGGAAATCTAAGGCTCACATAAGAAACTCATGGAAACATAAGGTGATTTTGCATGATTAACCAAAACATCATATACTAGGTTCAAAAGGTTACTCAACATTAATATGATTTGTCCAAAGGTATGATATTTTGGGACAATTAGTATTCGCTCAGGCCAGACCAATGTAATATGGATATGGGAGTCCTCGTAAGCTAAGCTACTGGTGCGGAAGAAAATATTGCCATCCCCCAGACCCTGACCATTTCTATACACCTTTACTTTCAACTTATGCCCTAGTAGCAACCTAATAGGCTAATCACCAAAAAGTTGATCTAATTATATTTCTAGTATGAAACTATTATGATCCTAAATCAATCATTCATCATAGGTCCACTCTAAGGTGAAAAACTTACTAAAGGGAACTATATAAGGTTAGGGTTTCTATCTAGGAGACAAATTGAATTAGTCAAGAATCCAACTACCTTGATGCTCTGATACCATGTTGTAAAGAGTTGAGATCAACTCTCTAATAAAAAAATCATGGTCAACAAAAACACCAATTGTGTAGCAGCGGAAGTTAAAACTTTGATTATATTCAAATGTATAAAGAGTACATTACAAAATTTCCCAAAAGGGTGTGCAACTTTATACACAACAATATCATCTAGGTAGAGGAAGACTAAAACCAAATAAACTTGTCGCCAAACAAAAACAACTTAACATATAGGAAGCTATAGCTAAGTCCAAGCTAGTAAGTTGAACTCATTATTCCTATCCTTAGGCAGGTTCACCAAGCTTCAACTGTGCACTCTGACCCTATATCTGGATGGTTGGGATCATCCAGCAAGGGAGAGATAAAAGTATGTGTTAATTAAAAGGAATAAGGACAATGATAAAGCACAAAATTGCAAAATAAAATGATTCACTATACTAAGGGAGTCAAACATATGAGGCAAGTATAATAATTAAGATTTAACAACTTATGCCAAGATGCATATACCACAATAATAATCAACAAGGATAAATGATATTTTGACAAAAAACCAAGAGGATAGGGGAAAATGCACATCCCAAACCTCAAAACTATATATAATATGGGGAGAAAATGCACATTCCCCAGGGCAAAATTGCACATTCCCTCTATGGGTGGTTTGTACTCATGTGCACTACATTAGTTATTTGGTCAACAATTCCTCATGCTGAGTAATCCACTTGGTAGTAGTGGAAATATAAATAATATTGCATCATAGAAAATGGGGATAAAACCCAATAAATAATATCAATAAATGGGCCAACATAGGCAACAACAAGATCCAAAAAAACCAATCAGATGAGCCATAATGTCAATAGAGGAATCAACTAAATAAAGAGCCAATAAAGGCAAAATAGAGAGATTTCAAGGCTAGCAATTGCCTCATTACGAAGTCATGGTTTGGGTAAAATCCCAACTAATGGAATAGGGTACACATTGCACATTCATTCATTCATAAAAGAATAGGGATCACATACATAAATAGAGTCCACATACTTAAATAGGGCTCACATACCTTATTGGAGATTCATACCCATCATTATCACTAATTTGATTGTATCCAAGATCATTTTCCCTAATTAAAAATATTTCACATGAATTAGAATTTATTAAGCATAAAGTTCAAAGGAAGTAGCCATTTTAGACCTTATTCGAAAACCATTGATTTAGGACTCAAAACTAGGACCAAAAGCTCACTTAGGTTTCACTGATTAAGAAAACATATCTTATTTCTCAATTTGGAGTTAAAATGCATTAATTATGATTTTTAGAATATTTAACATACTCAAAATACCATTCAAAGTAAACTTCGAAAAAGGAATTATAATTAGGACTCAAAAACCTCAAAATTAGATTCTACTCGAAATTAGCTTTCCAACGAGTATTTATTTGCATTTTTCTGGCAAAACATTGCTTTTCTATGAATTAAACGATTTGGAACAATCAGAAAAATAGAAAATACTACGTAAGCCTCATAGATAGTGAGGGAGTAGATGACCGAAATACCCCTCATGTTAAAGAAGAAAATTAGTGATTTCATCACAAGATTAACCAGCAATTTCACATAGCATCACTATTCACATATATATAGTTAACCATATATGCATTATCATCTATTAAACCATCTCTAGGTTTTCGTCATATCATGTCCCTATATCACATCTCGAGGTTAAATCACATCCTTACATATTATATATCATGGTTGTGCTAAACAAACTTATGCAAGTGGCTCATCAAACATATATCAAAACTTCATCTAGTCCAACCCAGGTTCTCCTAACCCATATCATGAGGGTAGTTTCACGCTCAGTCTCTCTAAGCTAACTCAACTTTATGAGTATCTCATATGCACATACTTCATCTTTCCTCTCTCATAGTCTTGGCTCCTCAGATTACCTCATTGGCACTAGTGATAGCCTTACAAGCTCTAGCCACATAAGCATCAACCAAAACATGCTATGACATTCTCTTTATAGATCATCTACCCATGATACAATCTTACCCAAAACTCTCTATATACACTACTAGATTCCTATGTGGGAAACCACCAACCCGAGCACGAGGCTTCATAGAAACTGACATAGCTACCTCCTCCAGGGTCTTGGGCTCTCTCCCTAACCCAGATGGCAGACACTCATATTCATATCCACATGCACATATATATCGAACCTCTCTCTATCTCTAGGGTTTGGTCCTCCCAAGGACATCTAGGGTTCCACAAAACTATGGGAATCATGCATAAAGCAACTCAACTCAATCACTCGGGAGTAGTCTAGTTTAGGACATATCATATCATGTATTTCTCATCATCTCATATCTTGGAGTTTAGGTTCACTGACCTTCTCCCGATGGGTCTCATTGTCTCTGGAGTTAACACCCAAAATTGGTCCTAACACTAGAGGTCCTCCTTCGTAAAAGAGATTGAGGCTCGTGCTGACTCACAACTTTGTCTTAATTTAGCACATCTTATCTCATAAAAGCCTAGTTACTTGCATCATTAAACTTATCTCAAATCCTCAAAACCAAACTTGAGTCCTCAAAGACAACCATATATCATCATAAACCATCTTATATCATCTATATGAGACTTACATCATATCATCAAAACTTATTTCATCTATTCCATCTATCACATATTCTAACAAGGATCTAGACATCTAATCTAGAACTACTCTCTCTTCTAGACTGATTTCATTCACTTTCGCTTAGGTTACATGACCACCTCCTACTCGTACATGTGTGGGGACACATTTTTATAATACATATACATAATAAAATATTATATAGTTTTTCTCTAATAAAACAAGCGTCAGAGAAAACTATCAATGTTCGATCTGATTGGAATCCAAAACCAAATCCAGAAAACGAGTGCCCCACACATAGTAGAGAGTCCAATGTCATGAAAACTAGTGAAAAGGGTGAGAACAAGGGGTAGACTAGTGTAGCTACTCTAGACAACGTGCACAATATGTCCAACGTTTCTCTTCCCTTGATGCACGTCATTCCCAAATAGTGCAACGTCCCATACCGTTGCACTACAAGGAAAGAACGACATCTAAGGACTTGCTACTCAACAAGCACCAATCTAGACCTAGTTCTCAGAAATCTAGGTGCTAACCTAGAGGCTAGGTCAGATCTAGTATCTAAAAGATGACTAATCTAACCCTAAAGATTATTAAGGTTCAAGGTTCTTTAGTTTTGAGTTGCATGATGAGTAAATGTCAGGCTTTGCTATTGTTCATGCTCTGATACCACCTGTGACGTCCCCGAATTTTCGAAAACTTAATCTGATGTGTGAAATCCAAATTGAAACCCTCACCTCAGTGAGCATCCCAATTTAAACACCACACACTAGGCTAAGAAGAAGAAAATCAAGGGAGTCAGAAGGAAAACAATCAGTAGCACATGTACATGAACAATAATAAAACCATACACACATGTTCACCATTCAACATATAATTACAACATGAATTGTAGAACATTTGATATTAAATATTGAACAACAAACTTATACATATACATGTACCACCACTAAACTACAAGATCTTAAGACAACATGTCCACCTATACATCAACTCGCCATACAACTCTCAACTATCTTGGATCTTCAAGAGCATAACCACAACCTAAACAAAAGATTACATGCGGTACATGTCAACACAATATTCAAGAATATTGTATTGAGTATGTCTACGTCTCTTTTATATACCTCTCATCATATCTTGGCAATTAGATAAAACTAATACTTTGCAGTAACAGAAGAATATAAGAAAAGTGTATACTTGCACAAAGATGTTCATTATCAGAAGAGAACACATATTTTAAGCATAATTTCCATTATATCATCCATGCATTTACTACCTAAGAGTTGAATGCATTAAGGCCTTTATGATCTATTACCAAAGAGTTGGATCATTTCACAATGTGATCTACTACCAAAGAGTTGGATCACTTCCAAGTACTTTACTACCAAAGAGTTGAAGTACTTGTTTTCCAGCAATTTACTACCAAAGAGTTGAAGTGCTTAGATATAATGGAACAAATATATTATGTTTCATGTGTTCATAGCAATAAGCATGGAAAATCATGTAACATATCATACAAGAACAATCATTTCATCCAATATCATATGCCAAGTATTTTAATACACATATAACACAAGCATATTGTATAATAAGCCAAGTAAGAGGTAATGGCGTACCTTGATCAAGAGATATACTAATCACATATTCCTCGTGTCATCTATATCTTTGTTAAACCTGATCCAGACAAGATCTGTGGCAACACATCCCATTATCACACAGATAACGAGGTGTTACGCAAAAGCGAGCGGAAATCACCATAACCACAGATTATCAAAAACACGGGTTAATTAAAACCGATTGCGGAAAACTGATAAACTATGAAACTATTGCTTTTTAGTCCTCATCCTGCATAGAAACATGTCATATATATACATCCATGAGATATGATACGTGTCCACAGCTCAGAAACACCTTTTCATTCATCACATGAGTTCACCACCTGTTCGCATACATAAAGGCCCACATCCGGCCAACATCAGGATATACAACCATCATCGATCGTTCATCGTGAAACAACATCAAAACATTGCCAAGGACCTGAGAGTACAAGGATGACTCTAGACTCTACTACAAAACATCCAAAACAACAACACATCCATCACTTGCCTTCTACTGCTCGTCAAGCTGCTCGGCCGCAACACCACGACCACGACTACGTCTACCTCAACCACCTAAAAAGGGTGTAAACCAGCGAAGTGAGACAATTGAACAATTGTCCCAGCGGGAAACATAACTCCCCATCGCAACTACAGAACCTCAGCAAGATAGACTATAACAGTAGATATCTAATAACAGGTATAACAAGAGCAGTCTATATAAAACAAATCATTCTTACCGACAAGCTTACCCGCTATACAAAAGCATATAACCAGATATATCTCAAGGAATATGATTAGTAAGATAAGATGTATCCCTATGTAACATGATTATCAGAATAAGATATAATGTCACATCGCCTGCTTATCAAGATCAGACATATTATCACATAACCTGCAAGATATAACAAAGATATTACGCCAACAAGGCCTCAACCAATGTTTTGTGTTTATCCTAAGCAATAAGTACTAAACAACTGTATTACGTATTATTATGCCCTGAGGATTTGAACCGTACCGTTCAAATCCAACCTTCAGTTATGAAACCCAAGCGGGTGCCATACAAGGTCAATGGAAGAGCCAGACTCCACGACCTCCCACCTCGTGGTCAGTACACGAGTACAACACAAGCAGGACCGTAGTCACATGCTGAAGTGGTCTAAGCCACAGGGACATCTCCACAGGCTACCCTCACTCTAGCCCACCTTGGTACAGGTCTCGACGCTAGTAAAACTGAGCCACGAGCTTGTTCACCGTGCTCTGAGCCATGAACACATTCATGCTCCTCACATCACATATCCTGAGCCATGGGCATGTTCACCATGATCTAAATACATATCTGAGTCTGTAAACAAAGTTACACTCTTACCTCCTCATTTTCAGGCTAGGAGCAACCTACACATATTCAACAATATGTACTTCCAGGTTAACCCGTAGGAGAACCTATTTCACCATCACCAAGTCCTGACGATGATGGATCTATGGCCAGGGCAAACTACATGATATATTTCACTGTGATTAATTAGTATCTTTTAGATGGATTGCAAGATTCAACCAAGTTGTATAACATGCAAGATATAATAGAAAGTAAACAACATTATATTATTATTGGAACCACATCAACCTGATCCATTTCAAGGATCCAACATCACATGCTACCACTTGGCCTCTTGCCAACCATCCAGTTCCATCTCAAGGATCATCACATACCACGGGATCTCAATCCCTCATCATGTACTGTCATGCCTCTCAAGGCTCACATCATCATCATGGGACAAACACATCATACATACAACCTCATAGAATAATAATCAAATGGTGTTACTCATCACATGTGTCTCATAGCCCTTTCGAGGCTAATCATCACCTGCATGGTTAGAGTACACAATAATCATAGTTTCAATACAAGGAATATGTCATTACCATGAAATGCCATTCAAGATACTCTACTTATCATTCTTACACTATTTGGTGATAAAGTCACATCATTAACAAGCCATAGACATGCTTACTCTTATCTCAAGATTATACAAGTAATCAAGGTGTTCACACACATAGAACAAGTACTATTGTTACCATGACCATTATGTCACCATCCACTATCATCATTATCATCATTATTATCATTATGCAAGCTACTAGGGAAACTATCACCATTCTCATTTAACAATTAAGTACAAGGATTACTTCATGCATATCATTACTACCATTATTGTCATCATCATTATGATCATTATTACTATCATCTTCTTTATTATCAACAAATAAGCATAAGGGTCACATCATGCATCTTATTACCATTACCTTCCTCATTATCATCACTACTACCATTATTATCACTAATATTATCAGCATTATCATCCACTATTATCTTTATTGCTATGTCATTAAGCCAACTATTAATGTAACTGTCACTTAGCAACACTATTACCATCGTTAACAACATTATTACTTTCACTACTAGCAAGGCATTACCATCATCACACGACTGTTAATATCATTGCTATCAACAACATTATCATTAGCATTATTATTGTTTGCAAGGCATCATATTCATTGTTGTTATCACTAACAAGACACCACCATCATTAAGCATAAACATCCACTTTCATAACACATGGAACCTTTACTCTAGGATCACAAGACTCTCACCATAACTCATCACCACCCTCACTAAAACCTATCAAGGCATGTCGGTCGACACAAACTCAACCCTATCGACCGTCACCACCCAAGGCTGTCGCCCAACATGGCTATCGACCATTAGGGCTATCGGCCATCATGGGTGTCGGCCATCATAGATATCGACTAGCATACCATGCATGGCTATCGGCCAGCACCAACAAACCACCAAGAGACTAGTTCTATCTCCCACCATGAGGAAGAGGATGTCTCTCAACACAAGAAGGAACATCTCCCCCATCATGCTCAATATGTCGGCCAACACAAAAGATGTATCGCCCATCAACATCCATCGGCCAACTCAACCACTAACTTGACCTATTGCCCAACAAACGACACTCATCATGTCGCCCATAACAAGGTACCCATCTCACCCAACACCAAGACAAGAGAGGATCTCGCCCAACACAAGAACAAAGGTGTTGCTCACCACAAGGACCATATCGCCCAACATGGTCACCATGTCGACCAACTCATCATACTAGCTTATCTTATCACCCAACACACGACACTCATGTCGCCCAACACCATCACAAGAGAGGATGTTTCCCAACACACTCAAACAAGGTAGGGTATCGCCCAACAAGGGGTCACCATATCGATCAACACAAAAAAACACCACTATGTCACCCATCACAAGAACAAGGGTCATCTTCAACCTCCAGCTTAAGGATACTCAAACCCTAGAAAGCAAGGTGCACAAAGGAAACCTAAACCCTAAAAGGGGGATCGGCCACCAAAGGTACACAAACAAGGTACAAAAGCAAGGAACTAAGCTAAGCTACTAACATGCAACAAGAACATAGCTAGAGGTAAAGGAGTTAGGGTTAGAAGCTATGCAACCCGCCTTAAGCTCCAAGCTCCAAGGAAGAAGAAGCACTTCAAGCTCCAAGGGATGTCGTCCACCAAAGATTCTCCTAGGGGGGTATCGGCCACCACTACAACTCTAGGAGAGTGTCTCGGCTGACACAAGCAAGAGAGGGAGGAGTGTCGTGCACTCAAGGTGGAGGAGGGACCAAAGGATCAAAGGAAGCTAAGGCAAGGGAAAGAACCACATATATAGAAGGAAAGGGAGGAGAAAACAAGGTAGATCCATGCTATGTGTCATCCACCCAAGGGACACTTGTCCTAGGGTTCAAGCCAACACACTAGCAAAGCATGGGACACTTGTCCAAGATATACACCAAGTGTCCACCAAACATGGTCAAGGCTAGACCAAGCAACATGGGTGACACAACTAGTAGCTCTGCTGGGTGACACACACTACTCCAGGTCGACACACCACCTCTAGGTCGACACACACTCTTCCTTGGGGACACCAGTTGGTCTTGCCCGACACAAGGCTCAAGCAAGCCCAAACAAAGCACCTCAAAGCCCAAACAAGCTCAAGCAAGGCCCAAGAAACTCAAACAACAAGCCCAAGCCTTCCTCTCAACCCTAGAGGAAGCAAAGAGGGGAAAACACCTCACAAGATGGCAAACTTGCACACAAAACCCTAAACTTGGGTTATTTGCAAGTAGCCCCTCAAGCTCTCAACAAAGCACAACTAAACCCTAATCACCACTTAGAGGTGTTTAGCAAGCATCAAACCACCAAGGTTAAGCAAAACAAACAGGGTAAACCCTAAACGTAGGTCAGGGTCCTTACAAGCTAACCCCCTTTAAGGGATTTCGTCCTTGAAATCTGAAGAGAAAAGTGAGGGATACTTCCTCCTCATCTCTTCCTCAAGCTCCCACGTGGCTTCCTCAACGCCACGACGCTGCCAAAGAACCTTCACAAGAACCAGGTCATTCCTCTTCAGCTTCTTGATCCTTCTGTCAAGGATCACCACAGTACCTTCCTCGTAGGTCACATTTGCATCAAGCTCGACCTCAACTGGCTGTATCACCGTACCTGAATCCGGATGACTTTTCTTCAGCATACTGACATGAAACACTGGATGCAACCTATGCAACTCTGGAGGCAAGTCCAACTCGTAAGCTACCTTTCCAACACGTGCTCTGACTGGGTAAGGCCCCATATACCTGGGAGCTAACTTACCCTTTCATCCAAACCATAGCACACCTTTCCAAGGCAAGACTTTGAGATACACTTTGTCTCCTACCCGGAACTCCAAAGGTCATCGACGATTGTCTGCATAAGACTTCTGCCTATCCTGTGCCACTTTCAACTGTTGTTGTATCACCTTGATCTTATCTGTCATCTGCTGAACTAACTCAGGACCCAAAAGCTGATACTCACCTGATTCATACCAACACAAAGGAGATCTGCACTTCCTTCCATACAAAGCCTCATAAGGATCCATGTCGATGCTTCATTGATAACTGTTGTTGTAGGCAAACTCTATCAAACTCAGATGTACATCCCATTTGCCTAGAAACTGCAAAACACAAGCTCGAAGAAGATCCTCCAAAATCTGAATAGTCCTTTCAGACTGTCCATCTTTCTGCGGGTGAAAAGCTGTACTGAACCTTAACTGTGTTCCCAACGCCATGTGCAACTGTTCCCAAAAATGACTCGTAAACTGAGGGCCTCTGTCAGAAACTATCGTTGCTGGCACACCGTGAAAACGTACTATCTCATCCACATATACTCGAGCTAGTTTCTCAGCTATATACGTCGTCTTCACTAGTAGAAAATGGGCAGACTTAGTCAATCTGTCCACTACCACCCAAATGGAATCATGATTCCTAGTTGTCCGGGGTAGACCAACTACGAAATCCATGGTTATATGATCCCATTTCCACTGCGGTATCGGCAAGGGTTGCAGCGTACCTGCCGGCTTCTGATGTTCAACCTTCACTTGCTGACACACCACACATCTTGCCACGAACTCAGCTACATCTCTCTTCAAACTGGGCCACCAATACAAGTCCTTCAGACTATGATACATCTTGGTGACACCTAGATGCATCGCATACATCGACGTATGTGCTTCTTCAAGCACCAACTATCTCAGATCACCAGCATCTGGAACCACCATCCTATCGCGATAGCAAACTAGTCCATCCTCAAACTCATGGAACCCATCACGCTTGTCACTGCCGAACTCTGATCTAATCAACTGTACTGCATCATCTGTCTACTGTGCATCCTTGATCTGTTGTCTCAACGTAGGCTTAACTTGCATCTGTGTGAAAAGACCAGACAACAAAGCGAATTCCATCTACACATTCATCTTCCGCAAAGAAACAAATATATCTTGCCTATGGCATACCAGAGAACTCAACTGTGCCTTCTTTGAAGAAAGAGAAGAAGACTTTCTGCTAAGCGCATCAGCTACCATGTTCGCCTTACCAGGATGATACTCGATAGTGCAGTCGTAATCATTGATCAACTCCATCCATCATCGCTGTGGCATGTTCAACTCTTGGTACGTAAAGATGTACTTCAGATTCTTATGGTCCGTAAAGATCTGACACACTTCCCCATATAGATAGTGTCTCCAAATCTTTAACGCATGAACCACATCCGCTAACTCCAGGTCATGAGTCGGATAGTTCTCCTCATGCTTCTTGAGCTGTCGTGAGGCAAAAGAAACTACATGATCTTCCTGCATCAACACACAACCTAAACCTTTCTTGGAAGCATCACAGAAAACAACATAGCCTTTCTCAGGCTCTGGCAAGATCAACACTGGAGCACTGGTCAGCTTCTCCTTCAGACTCTGGAAAGCTCACTCACATCGATCATCCCAAACAAAAGGTACATCTTTCCTGGTCAACTTCGCCATCGGCAACGTGATCGCACTGAAGTCCTTGATAAACATCCGGTAGTATCCAGCCAAACCAAGGAAACTAGGAAATTATGTCGGCGTCTTCGGTTGTCCCCAATCCGCAATGGATTCCACCTTCTTCGGATCTACTTTGATGCCTTCAGCAGATATCACATGACCCAAGAAAGTCACTTCATCCAACCCGAACTCACACATACTTAACTTGGCATACAACTGATGTTGACGAAGAAGAGTCAACGCTCGACAAAGATGTTGCTCATGCTCTAGCCTGTCCCGACTATAGATCAATATGTCATCTATAAAGACTACAACAAACTGATCTAAGAACGGACGGAACACTGTGTTCATCAAATTCATGAAAGCAGCTGGTGCATTGGTTAACCCAAACGGCATAACCACGAACTCGAAATGACCATACCTCATCCTGAAAGCTGACTTTGGTATGTCATCCGCCTTTATCCTCAACTGATGATATCTAGACCGTAGATCGATCTTTGAAAACATTGTAGCACCACGCAACTGATCAAACAGATCATCTATCCTCAGCAACATGTACTTATTCTTGATCGTGACCTTGTTCAACTGTCGGTAATCTATACACAACCACATCGAACCATCCTTCTTCTTAACGAACAACACGGGAGCACCCCACGGTGACGTACTCGGTCAGATAAAACCCTTCTCCAACAACTCTTGCAATTGTTTATTCAACTCTGCCATCTCTGCTGGAGCCATCTCTCGGGGTGGAGGAACACGAGGAAACTCCTCAGGAAACACGTCTACAAACTCTCAAACTACTGACACCTCCTCAAGACTAAGACCTTTCGCCTTGGTAACCACAATGGTATCCACCACGTGAGCTAGGAACGCCTCACATCCTTGTCATAACAACTTATCTACCACCACAGCTGATACCAAACATGTCGGAAGAATCTTCCTATCTCCCTGGAAGATCCACTTCTCTCCAGCAACATCAAACACTACCTTCTTGGAACCACAGTCCAAAACAACCTTATACCTCTCTAAGGTATCCATCCCAAGGATAACATCGAAACCATGCATATCAAGTGGTATAAGATCCACTTGTATACGGTGTCCCGAGAAATACAAGACACAAGATGGACACTCTTCTCGAAGCAAAGAGGAACCATCAAGAGGGGTTTCTAACAACAAGCTATCCTTCTTACAGCTAATAGATAAACGACAGTTTTCAAGCATACTATAGGCGATAAAAGAGTGTGTAGCACCCGGGTCAACCAGAATAGATATAAAGCAAGAAGAAGACATATCAGAATGAAATAACTCCATCTGACCTGTCACCACTCGTGGGTTGACTATCACCTCCGGCTGATTCATGGCATAGAATCGAGCCGTTGCTTGCTGTACACGACCTCTACTTCCTTAAGCAGATGATCCAGCTTAAGACGCTTGACCGCGTCCTTGTCCTCTGCTACCACTAGCCTGTGTTCTCTCTGAATTCTAAAAACTCTGTCTCGACTGCTGCGTCCTTGTCTTCAAACTGTGGCCTAGCTGGCCCTGTCACTGCCACAGAAGCTGAACTGTGCACCTTAGATGGCGAAGAAATATAACCTTTCCCCTTACTCGGAGACCACTGAGATGGTACACCAGAACTTCTCATCGCTGACGGTGCTGAAAACCTGGGCTTCTTAAAGCCACCAAACCTACGTCCTTGAAACTGAGCAGGTCTTTTAAGAGACATAGACTCCTTTTTCTCCCTTACTGTCCTTTTGATCCATCGAACAGATTCCACGAACGTAGCAAACCGTTCTCGATTCTCCAACACAGACACCGGGGTTGTCAACTCAGCACTTAAACCCTTCTCGAAACGTATGATCCGTTCCTCGTCTGTTGCCGCCATGTGAGGACAAAACCTCAACAGATCCATAAACTTGGCTTCATACTCGGTGATGTTCATCGTTCCTTGCCGCAACTTCTCAAACTGACTAATCTTCTCATCCAGATACGTCTTCAGAAAGTATCTGGTGACGAACTCACATCGGAACACCTCCCAACAGATCACCTCACCAGGCTGCTTCTCTTCCTCGATGGTCCACCGGTGACCAACACTACCTTTCAGAAGGTAGACATCATGTTTTACCTTATCTGCTTCGGGGATGTCAAGGATCCGAAAAGCCTTCTCGAGACTTGTCAGCCACAAATCTGCATCCGCTGGATCAGCCGTCCCAGCATAATCCGAAGCTCCAACTCAGCGAAGCCGCTCAAAGGTCTTCCCAATACCCGATGCTTCTCCATGGGGAACCTTTGCTCGCAGAGGAGGCACTGGTAATCGCTCAACCATGAGATTCATCGTAGCCATCATCTGCCCCATAAGCTGTTGGTAAGAAGGATGTTCAAATATGGCTGGGTTAAATTGGGGAACCTCAGGCACCCGATCTTCATGTGCCTGTCTATCTGCTCCATCAACCGATGCAACATCACTATGCTCAGGAGCATGTTCTTCATGGTTTCCAGACATCTTGGCTTTTCTTCTGCTGAGGGCAAAAGATATTGTAAGAAAACCTGGAAAACTCATAAGAACAGACTCAACCTAGTCCTAAATCCCTATAGACTCAGCGAACCTAAAGCTCTGATACCAAAAACTTGTGGCAACACATCCCATTATCATGCAAATAACGAGGTGTTACACGAAAACGAGTGGAAATCACCATAACCACAGATTATCAAAAACACAGGTTAATTAAAACCGATTGCGGAAAACTGATAAACTGTGAAACTATTGCTTTTTAGTCCTCATCCTGCACAGAAACATGTCATATATATACATCCACGAGATCTGATACGTGTCCACAGCTCAGAAACAACTGTTCATCCATCACATGAGTTCACCACCTGTTCGTATACATAAAGACCCACATCCGGCCAATAGTAGGATATACAACCATCATCGATCATTCATCGTGAAACAACGTCAAAACATTGCCAAGGACATGAGAGTACAAGGATGACTCCAGACTCTACTACAAAACATCCAAAACAGTAGCACATCCATCGCTTGCCTTCTACTGCTCGTCAAGCTGCTCGGCCGCAACACCACGACCACGACCACGTCTACCGCGGCCACCTAAAAAGGGTGTAAACCAGCGGAGTGAGACAATTGAACAATTTTCCCAGTGGGAAACATAACTCCCCACCGCAACTACAGAAACTCAGCAAGATAGACTATAACAGCAGATATCTAATAACAGGTATAACAAGAGGAGTCTATATAAAACAAATCATTCTTACCGACAAGCTTACCAGCTATACAAAAGCATATAACCAGATATATCTCAAGGAATATGATTAGTAAGATAAGATGTATCCCTATGTAACATGATTATCAGAACAAGATATAATGTCACATTGCCTGCTTATCAAGATCAGACATATTATCACATAACCTGCAAGATATAACAAAGATATTACACCAATAAGGCCTCAACCAATGTTTCGTGTTTATCCTACGCAATAAGTACTAAACGGCTGTATTACATATTATTATGCCCTGAGGATTTGAACCGTACCGTTCAAATCCAACCTTCAGTTATGAAACCCAAGCCGGTGCCATACAACGTCAATGGAAGAGCCAGACTCCACGACCTCCCACCTCGTGGTCAGTACACGAGTACAATACAAGCAGGACCGTAGTCACATGTTGAAGTGGTCTAAGCCACAGGGTCATCTCCATAGGCTACCCTCACTCTAGCCCAGCTTCGTACAGGTCTCGGTGCTAGTAAAATTGAGCCACGGGCCTGTTCACCGTGCTCTGAGCCATGAACACATTCATGCTCCTCACATCACATATCCTGAGCCATGGGCCTGTTCACCATTCTCTAAATACATATCTGAGTCTGTAACCGAAGTTACACTCTTACCTCCTCATTTTCAGGCTAGGAGCAACCTACACATATTCAACAATATGTGCTTCCAGGTTAACCCGTAGGAGAACCTATTTCACCATCACCAAGTCCTGACGATGATGGATCTATGGCCAGGGCAAACTACATGATATACTTCACTGTGATTAATTAGTATCTTTTAGATGAATTGCAAGATTCAACCAAGTTGTATAACATGCAAGATATAACAGAAAGTAAACAACATTATATTATTATTGGAACCACATCAACCTGATCCATTTCAAGGATCCAACATCACATGCTACCACTTGGCCTCTTGCCAACCATCCAGTTCCATCTCAAGGATCATCACATACCACGGGATCTCAATCCCTCATCATGTACTGTCATGCCTCTCAAGGCTCACATCATCATCATGGGACAAACACATCATACATACAACCTCATAGAATAATAATCAAATGGTGTTACTCATCACATGTGTCTCATATCCCTTTCGAGGCTAATCATCACCTGCATGGTTAGAGTACACAATAATCATAGTTTCAATACAAGGAATATGTCATTACCATGAAATGCCATTCAAGATACTCTACTTATCATTCTTACACTATTTGGTGATCAAGTCACATCATTAACAAGCCATAGACATGCTTACTCTTATCTCAAGATTATACAAGTAATCAAGGTGTTCACACACACAGAACAAGTACTATTGTTACCATGACCATTATGTCACCATCCACTATCATCAGTATCATCATTATTATCATTATGCAAGCTACTAGGGAAACTATCACCATTATCATTTAACAATTAAGTACAAGGATTACTCCATGCATATCATTACTACCATTATTGTCATCATCATTATGATCATTATTACTATCATCTTCTTTATTATCAACAAATAAGCATAAGGGTCACATCATGCATCTTATTACCATTACCTTCCTCATTATCATCACTACTACCGTTATCATCACTAATATTATCAGCATTATCATCCACTATTATCTTTATAGCTATGTCATTAAGCCAACTATTAATGTAACTGTCACTTAGCAACACTATTACCATCGTTAACAACATTATTACTTTCACTACTAGCAAGGCATTACCATCATCACACGATTGTTAATATCATTGCTATCAACAACATTATCATTAGCATTATTATTGTTTGCAAGGCATCATATTCATTGTTGTTATCACTAACAAGACACCACCATCATTAAGCATAAACATCCACTTTCATAACACATGGAACCGTTACTCTAGGATCACAAGACTCTCACCATAACTCATCACCACCCTCACTAAAACCTATCAAGGCCTGTCGGTCGACACACACTCAACCCTATCGGCCGTCACCACCCAAGGCTGTCGCCCAACATGGCTATCGGCCATTAGGGCTATCGGCCATCATGGGTGTCGGCCAGCATAGATATCGACCAGCATACCATGCATGGCTATCGGCCAGCACCAAAAAACCACCAAGAGACTAGTTCTATCATCCACCATGAGGAAGAGGATGTCTCTCAACACAAGAAGGACCATCTCGCCCATCATGCTCACCATGTCGGTCAACACAACAATATATATCACCCATCAACATCCATCGGCCAACTCAACCACTAACTTGACCTATCGCCCAACACACGACACTCATCATGTCGCCCATCACAAGGTACCCATCTCGCCCAAAACCAAGACAAGAGAGGATCTCGCCCAACACAAGAACAAAGGATTTGTTCACCACAAGGACCATATCACCCAACATGGTCACCATGTCGACCAAATCATCATACTAGCTTATCTTCTCACCCAACACACGACACTCATGTCGCCTAACACCATCACAAGAGAGGATGTTGCCCAACACACTCAAACAAGGTAGGGTATCGCCCAACAGGGGGTCACCATATCGGTCAACACAAAAAAACACCACTATGTCACCCATCACAAGAACAAGGGTCATCTTCAACCTCCAACTTAAGGATACTCAAACCCTAGAAAGCAAGGTGCACAAAGGAACCCTAAACCCTAAAAGGGGGATCGGCCACCAAAGATACACATACAAGGTACAAAAGCAAGGAACTAAGCTAAGCTACTAACATGCAACAAGAACATAGCTAGAGGTAAAGGAGTTAGGGTTAGAAGCTATGTAACCCGCCTTAAGCTCCAAGCTCCAAGGAAGAAGAAGAACTTCAAGCTACAAGGGATGTCGTCCACCAAAGCTTCTCCAAGGGGGGGTATCATCCACCACTGCAACTCCAGGAGAGTGTCTCGGCCGACACAAGCAAGAGAGGGAGGAGTGTTGTGCACTCAAGTTGGAGGAGGGACCAAAGGATCAAAGGAAGCTAAGGCAAGGGAAAGAACCACATATATAGAAGGAAAGGAAGGAGAAAACAAGGTAGATCCATGCTATGTGTCATCCACCCAAGGGACACTTGTCCTAGGGTTCAAGCCAACACACTAGCAAAGCATGGGACACTTGTCCAAGATATACACCAAGTGTCCACCAAACATGGTCAAGGCTGGACCAAGCAACATGGGAGACACAACTAGCACCTCTGCTAGGCGACACACACTATTCCAAGTCGACACACCACCTCTAGGTCGACACACACTCTTCCTTGGGCGACACAAGTTGGTCTTGGCCGACACAAGGCTCAAGCAAGCCCAAACAAAGCACCTCAAGGCCCAAACAAGCTCAAGCAAGGCCCAAGAAACTCAAACAACAAGCCCAAGCCTTCCTTTCAACCCTAGAGGAAGCAAAAAGGGGAAAACACCTCACAAGATGGCAAACTTGCACACAAAACCCTAAACTTGGGTTATTTGCAAGTAGCCCCTCAAGCTCTCAACAAAGAACAACTAAACCCTAATCACCATTTAGAGATGTTTAGCAAGCATCAAACCACCAAGGTTAAGAAAAACAAATAGGGTAAACCCTAAACGCAGGTCAGGGTCCTTAGAAGATCATATACTATCATCAGGTTCTCATCATCTTACATCTTGTCTTAACCCTAATTATATTAATTTTAAGGTTTACCTTTTCTCATTATGATATTCTCATCATTACTTGTCTTATCTTCATCCTTATGTGGGATTTATGTTACTGATGATATATTCCAGATTATGATACATAATCTGATTACTTGGTTACAAATAATTATGTGCACATGTTAACCCTATGTTACATGTATTAATCATATTAGGGTTTATATCACATAAAGAGCAAACACCATCATATAACATGGATTATGTGTATCATCCTAATCTCATACTTACATACCATCTTCTAGTTGCTGATATGAGGGTGCTATGTGAATTTCATCATTTATTGAGCAGCGTGCATTTATTGCATTGTATTTAGGGTTAAAACCCCTAATTAGCCATATTAATCAAATTATATGGTTTCGCGCATCAACATGACTATATCTGACATCATAAGTACTATACACATGATTAAAGACTTACTAACATTTTTCCATAATTTAATATCATCATTTGATATTTATTACTCATGAACTAAGTATTTTACAACTAACAAGATATCGTTGATATTAGTGGATCAAAAGCCTGATATTATGATTTCATATTGTTCTACACATTTTTATGATAATTCCAGTACCTTATTTGTATTATTCTGATCGTCGAAATAATTATTGTGAATTAAAGAAGATCTGAGCAATTTGTGACATAAATACCTAATGGGCCAATCGGAATCCGCCATGTGGCTCCAGGGCTTGCAACTTCTCATTTGCTGGTGCTGGATAGGGAGCGTGAGCTGGGTCGTCTCACTTGAATGAACCATCTGGTTTAGTTGGGATTTGGGCTGATTCTTCTCTGATTTGTCACTGAACCAAGATGAGTCGCCCGCTCCCTCATCTTTCTCATGTTTGACGCAATCACAGAGCCCACGGGGCTCTATTTCACGAGGCGCTGCCGCCCAACTCCTCTCTGGCGAGGTTATGGTCATGATTTGCTGCTTCTCTTCTTCTCTGAAGTCTTTTATCATCTTCTTTGACTTGTAAAGGGCCTTCATGGCTACAAATCCTATTGTTTGCAGCCACGGGACTCCTCCTCGAAGAGGTAGCCGTCTCCAAGTTCAGATCTGCTTCTCTAAAAACATGGTGCCGCCAGGGTGTGGGCTTTCTTCTGCACGAAGCCTCCACTGCCGTGGCTGGGTCTGCTCCAGTAGATAGCTTGAAGCTCTTCCCTCTCTTTCTCAATGCATTGCGCCCAGTGCAATCTCCCTGGTTGTCCACAACAAGGCCACCGCCACGAATTCTCTCTCAAGCGCCATCATTGCTACTCTAGGCGTTGCCACCCAACCCTACTTGCAGCTTCTTCTCTCTCTCTCTCTCTCCGTGACTGCTGCCATGGGGGGGCTTGTCTCTGACGTGGGATCTGCTTGGATCTATGGATGTTGTTG
Source organism: Alisma plantago-aquatica (assembly GCA_963693085.1). Classification (NCBI taxonomy): domain Eukaryota; kingdom Viridiplantae; phylum Streptophyta; class Magnoliopsida; order Alismatales; family Alismataceae; genus Alisma; species Alisma plantago-aquatica. The sequence goes on along the minus strand of OY856409.1, from coordinate 1,117,345,860 downwards.
GGTCATACTCGACATCTTTAGGCACTGCCTGGGCTCCTCCTCCACTCGTGTTTCACGCAATGTGAGTCTGTTAGGCCTTTGGTGTGTGGCCACCACCACGGAACTCCAGGGATCTCTCCCTTCACGCGAGGGTCTACCCGTTGCCGCCATGAAAGCATCTTTAGCGAGTAGGACGGAGCCCCATACTAGCACCTCCATCGTGGTTGCTTCCTTCCTCCAGGCCGTTGCTGGTATTGCGTCTCCTCCTCGACGCCGGCCTATGTGAGGTTGTCGCGGGTACAAGAGTGCCTCCGTTGATCTGTTATGCTCCCTAAGAAGTGGCATCTGGTCTCCTTTCTGCTCCACCTCTTCCTCCATTCTCTCTTCTTGCTTCGCAAAGGTGCATTATGAGCGGTCATTGAATTGTTCTGGAGGAAGCGAGGCTAACTGCCCGCTCGGGGTCTGTCCTCAACACATGATCACTACGTGTGGTAGTGGAGAAGTTCTAGCCTCATTCTCTCCCACATTCTCCATTCAATTCAAACGGAAGGCCCTATCAGATCTGACCATCCTAATTTCGTTTTGATGCTGCATAGCCAATTCATGACTTTGCATCCGAAGGAAGAGTTGTGCCTCCACGACATGTCCACTGATTGACAACCTAGGCTACAAACATTATATACCTTGATTCAAAACATAGTTATATACCAATTATTTTCCAAAGGTTCAAACATAAATAGCTTCCTCTAGAGTCATCCAATCATTATGATATTTTTTCCATAGACTAATCACCGTCCATGTTACATCCCTTTAAATTTTGATGCCAAAAAATTACTTATTCGACCAATCAATAAAATTGCTCTAAAGGCATAAACTTTGGGATCTCAATCATGATGTCAACATAAAACAACCCTCAACCTTTACCTAGAAACTTCAAACTCTCAAGGTAACTCAACATATGAAATCACTTATGTCCTTGGGTATTCAAAATACTTCAAACGTTCACTCCATCACATCCTACACACCTTAAAAAGAAATTTCATCCTCGAAATTAAGCCAAAAACCACTTTGTCACAGGTTCTTAGATATATAAGAGGGGAAGTAGTGTTGGTATGTATGCTCTGAGAGCCAATCATGGGATGATTGGTGGGATACATTAAGATTGATTTGATAAACATCAAAGGCAAGCTTCCAATTCATTCTGGTTCAGTCATAAGAGATAGTGATAGAACAGATTGAATGTCTAGAGAATGACAGTACTCAATGATGTATGCTTTCAGGTTGAGGACCTGAACGATGAGATCATACGGATGCTAAGAGTTTGTACATTCTCATTATGTCCCTAGTCAGATGTCATTGTGGAAGTTAGATAGACAACAATGACACACAAGACTAGATTGTGGTGTTGGTTGATGACAGAATCTCATTAGTCATGATATAGAGATATTAAACCAAACACATAGGTACTTGTTAGAGAACAAGTGTACCAGACAGACCCACCGTGAGTTTGACACATGGAACCATGACATGGTAGTCACAGTCAGTACTCACAGTGATGGTGGTGAGTGTGATTCTTTGACCTGAAATCACTACACTCAACACATGTCGTTGGGCACACTTTGACATCATCAAACGCAGTCTTGAAACATGGGTTGTTATAAAGGTTATAATTGGGTGGCTTTGACACATGGGGCTTTTGAGGGGTGAGTGATATATATGGGATTTGTCCCTCCTGAGGGAGCTTGATATCCAAGGCCACTTGATGAGTAGGATTGAGAAAGGTGTGCATGCATGTGTGAATCAGTATGTGATATTGATGTCATACATATCTCTTCCAATCTACTCTGAGATCAAGAAAGTGAATGAACATTGATAGGATGACTGTTCCATGCCTCGAGTTCATTCGGGATATCAGTGACAAAGGAATTATACATTCACTATAACACCATTCACGGATTGTAGGATTGAAAGTTGTTCTCTAACTTTCTATTTCACTTGGGTAGCACTAATGTGTGACTAGGCACCGCTCTTTTCTTGTGAAGTCATAAGTGTTATGGATTTTCCCTGCCAACGTGAAAAGGACCTACAGGGTCACACACATAGGATTTAACCTGGAAGAGGAGTTTTGTCCACAAACAATGTTTAGATTGATTACTAAAGGAGTTTAGTAGTTCAATTAAACACTCAATTAATTGATAGCTGAATATCATAATGTTCAAGGTGTTGGACTGATTGATAAGAGTATATTATTGATTGAAACTGTAATTGATTGATTCTGCACAATTTGCACTCCCAACCGATCCGCTCATGTGATGAACCGATCGGCTGAGCTTGGTGAACCGATCGGCTCAGGTGGTGAGTCGATCGACTCATGGACAGAGTGAAATGATTGCTTCAAGTGTTGAAACGATCGGTTCAACTAATGCAACCGAGCAAGTTGGGAAAGTAGGATTGGTGATAAATTTCTTTTTGTTTCACTTGCCCAATTTGATTGGAACAAGGATTGGTATTTGATACCAATTAGAAATAAAAGAAGAAAAGTCAACTGGGAACTGATCAGGACCACGAACCGACCGGTTCAGAAGTGAACCAACCATTTCTTGGGTCCCAACTGATCAGTTGAGGTGTCAGCCGACCGGCTCAGGTCCCCAACCGACTGTTTCAGAAATGAAACGATCAGTTTAGGTTGCGCAGTTTGTTGTTTTTGTGGAAAATCTCGAACCCTTATACTCCTGCTTTAGTCCTGCATTGCCTAGGATAGAGAACCCTGTCCCATGACCCACCTATATATATAGGGGTATTGGGGGCTTCTCAAAGAATAACTAAGTGCAACCAGTTGCTCTATAAAGTTGTCGTTCTCTCTGGTTTTGGTAAGCGAGAGAGCCCGAGCAAGTGCTACCCGATAAGGGAGGCACACAAGGCAAAGACAACTGTAGAAAGCGACTGGTGGCAGGAGAGTGTGTGAGTGACTAGTACGCTGACAGGAGGATGCGACTCCTTCCAATTCCTTGTGGGACAAGGAGATTGGAGTTCCAGGTGGTCTGTATGGACTACTTCAGAGGTGGGAGATTTATTCTGCTCGGAGGACAGTTGTCAATCCTGACAGTCCCGATGAGACCAGGAGTCGTCAGTCTCGGTGCGTCCAGGAGCTGCACAGACACTATCCAAGACCGAAGGTGAAGACCGCGCAATCCGCGAGGTATTGTCGCCGAGCAAGCCTCGGGACAATGTATGATTCCACAAACCATCCTTTCCTATTGTATAGACATTGACACGTTTTCTTGTTCTGGGTTTGGGGAGGAGAAAAATTTTTGTTTCCACTGCCATCAACCGATCGACTGGTGGCACCCAGCCGACCGGCCTGATGGCGAGCCGATCAGTCATGTGATGAGTTGATCAAACCCAGAAAGGCAAAGCACAGAGTTCATCTTGTACATGTTGCATGTGATGTAGACCTAGATAATCGTGATTCCTCTTGGCTCGAGGAATCACATTAGGATGGCCATAATCATCACTTTTATCGTTTTGCATGTTTTCTATGGGATATAGCATGTATATGATACATACTATGTATTGTGGTGATTGCATATGTATATGTATATAAAAACCAAATCCCTCATTAAATATTAAGTTTTAGATGCCTTCCAAATGCAACACTTGTGAAAAACTTGATCGACCAAGTGTGGGCACACCCTAGCGTGGTGCACCTTCTATCTCATGGAAGTGTGAAGGATGAATGTGTGGGTCTGCCCTAGCAGGGTGCATATTCATCGTGTTTTCTTTGGGTCAGACTTAACAAGGTGACCTAGATAGGATCTAGCACCTTAAGGCATGGATATGATCATGGCAAGGAGTTGCATATGACATCTTATCAAGAGTTGCATATGATGCAATTGGCAAGAGTTGCCTACCTGAGAGATCTAAGTTGTGGGTGACAACCCTAGCTGGTCCATAACTTAGAGGATTTCAGGATCTTGCCCATTAGAAGGTAGTACGCTGCAATCTTCCAAATTGATGGTGAGGGCTATCAATTTTAACTAAAATAGTGTGAGCGATAATTAATTAAAGGCCTAATTATATCGTCAACTTTTCAAATCAATCAAATATGTCAAAAATGAGTTTTTGGACTAAAACTGCATATTTCCTTTTGTAGTACAAATGACAACAAACAACAATCACTTTTCTTTGCGATCGGTCCTTGAAAAGGACAGGCTAAATGGGACAAACTTCTACGACTGGTACAGGACATTGAGAATTGTTCTCACTCAAGAACGAAAGCTCTATGTCCTGGATACTCCAATTCTAGAGGAACCTGCTCCTAATGCACCAAAGACATAAAGGGATGCTTACAAGAAGCATTCTGATGATGCCATTGATGAAAAGTGCTTGATGTTGTGCTCTATGAACCACGAGATTAAGAGACAACATGAGAACATGGGTATCATTGAGATGATTCAGCATCTCAGGAACATGTATGAAGATCAAGCACGACAAGAGAGATACGATGTCTCAAGGGCACTGTTCAAGTGGTTCATGACAGAAGGAGATCCAGTTGGTCCTCACACACTCAAGATGATTGGGTATGTGGAGAACCTGACAAGACTGGGATTTCCACTGAGCCAAGAGTTGGCTACTGATGTGATACTGCAATCGTTGCCAGAATCCTAGAGTCAGTTTGTGATGAACTACAACATGAACAACTTTGATAGGCCACTATCATAGTTGTTGGGCATGTTGAGGACAGCTGAGACACAGATGAAGAAGGACAAGCCTAAGTCTGTGATGGTGATCACGAGCAAGAAAGGCAAGTCCAAGAGCAAGGGCAAGGGCAAAGCTAAGAAATGTTATGATGCTAGCCAGGAGCCCAAGTCGTCTTCAGCTCTCAAGACAAAGGTAGGCGTGACCAAGAAAGGCAATTGCCACCATTGTTAAAAGCCAGGACATTAGAAAAGGAATTGTCCTCTCTATCTAGAAGAACAAAAGAAGAAGGAGGCGACAAACGTCTCTACTTAAAGGTGTCATGAAAGCAAACTTGCAACAATTTTAAGGTATATGATACCAAGATGTAAAGTGTAAAACACTCAATAAATGGGGCAAATGTTGCCACCATAGATAGGAGTACTTTAGTTTATTTTTAGCCTAAAAGGCATGTAATACAGTTATGAACTGCTATTTCATATTTGCCAATAGATAGAAACACTTTATTTTGCATATTGTATGACAATGATGACAATCAATAAAGAGATGTTTCAATTTATAAAGATATGATCTTTGTGGCAATGCCTTATTTATCTTGTGGTATTTGATATGCATAAGATAAAATGATACCTAAAAGTTATAGATAACTCAAACAATCAAATTAGCATCAATCATGAGAAATTCATTTCTAGTTTCCATGTGATGGATAAATCTAGACTCTTTTAGTTGGAGAACCAGTAAGAGACATGAATATCTTGGACATGATTAATCAATCTTCACTAAAGGTAGTGGGAGAATGATTATCCTATTAGGTATGATACATGTGATGTATTTACATACCTATTGGAACAAATGCTAATACTTCAAATGGTGTTTAGAGAAATACCAATATGAATATCTTAAAGTGTTCAAGATTATCATAGATGAAGTGCAAATTTGGTAAAGTGTTAATTCTTGATGAGATCAATGAATGAAATACTTGGACCAAATGTTTGAGATCCTTATGAGTGATTATGATAGTGTATCATAGTGAACTCATAATTAAGGCATGGTGATGTCTAAATCAAGAAGGAATCATACTCTAAGGAGTTAGAGAATGATTATCAAATAATTGAATTCTTCTTATTAAAAGAATACCCCTCACTAATAAAAGAAATTAAGAATCACAAAGGTTGTGAATTCTTATATCCTTACACCTCAATTATCTATGTGATGAGTTGTTCATGTGATGAGTCAACTATCTAGATGAATATGAGGAACCAAATTTTGAGTTATGGTTTACGACCATTACATCCTAAATGACATCCATGTGAACGATAAGGTATGACCTTGATGGTAGCACCCATTGGATGAAATCCATAAGTGAAAATGAATCTTAAGTGTTAAGACACATGGATAACATTTTGAGAAGGATGATGCTTGTTGATTGCAACTTAATGACTAAGACATTTGGCATATGGATACTAAAACCACATTCCTATGAGGAATAAAACAAGGATGTGTACGTGACACAACTGATAAGGTTTATGAATCCACTAATGCAAATGAGGTCTATAAGTTACAATGGACTAATAAATTGGATTGATTGAGCACAAGCAACTCAGAATTGGCTCTTTACTTTGATGATATAGTCAAAGGTTTTGACTGATATGTCAAAGATAAAGAAGGGATCTGTGATTTAGTGGGAGTGTGTTCACATTCCACATGTTGATGTGAAATGGAAATGTTCTAAAATGGAAATCCAAAAGTGGAAATTATCTTTAAGGAAGATAGAGATGTTTCCTATGTGATAGGAATAGAGATCTATAGAGATAGTTCTCGAAAACCTCTTGACCTAAAAAGAGAAAACATACATTGGCAATCTGTACTGAAGTGTTAAGTATCAACAGATTAAGTGGGAGAAAACTTGTCCATGTTACATGGAGTTAGTATCCCAAGGCCAAGTGTCCAATTCTTATGAAGAATGGGAACACTAAGAATAGATATGGATCTATCATATATGTAATCATCCCATTATCTTGCATGTATCGACATGGCAAGAACAAAATGCATTCATCATCTTGTATGTAGGACATGGCAACATGATGTGCTCATCCTGATAACTCGTATGTGAGACATGACGAGTGGATGTTTGTCTACTTACAGTAAGGGTTACTGGAATACCATGAGAACTTGATAAGTACTTGGGAAGTACTAGTTCTATGGAGATAAGGAAGAGTTCAATGTAAAGAGTTACATTGATGCGAACTTCTGAAAGGATATAAAATTAATTGCAAAATATATATAGGATATGTAAAAGTGAAAGTTTGTTGATAATTGGAAGTGTTCCAATAAAACCATTTAAAAGGAAATGCCGAGTATCTATGTGTTAGAGAACTGCAGTGGATACTATATGGATCTGGAAGTTCATGAAATGAACTTAGAGATATTCCGCTCATTGATGACAAGTATGGAATCCTTCATCATGCAATGTGGCTAAAGGTTAGCAAAGGAATACTAGATCGCATAATATGACAACTCCATCTCATATCTGTGACGTACATCGAAGAGATGAGAGACATGCAGTTAAAAACTGACTTTGGCAAGGTGTTGCCATAACTCACTATGTTTGCACTAGAGCACAGTAACATGTGGGACATGTTTGAAGATGACTATGAATATGATTCAAGGGTGATTGACTCACAGTGCAAGTGGGATTCTGTTGGTATGTATGCCCTGAGAGCCAATCATGGGATGATTGGTGGGATACATTAAGATTGATTTGATAAACATCAAAGGCAAGCTTCCAATTCTTTCAGGTTCAGTCATATGAGATAGTGATAGAATAGATTGAATGTCTAGAGAATGATAGTACTCAATGACGTATGCTTTTAGGTTGAGGACCTGAATGATGAGATCATATGGATGCTAAGAGTTTGTACATTCTCATTATGTCCCTAGTCGGATGTCATTGTGGAAGGTAGATAGACAGCAATGACACACATGACTAGATTGTGGTTTTGGTTGATGATAGAATATCATTAGTCATGATATAGAGATATCAAACCAAACACATAGGTACTTGTTAGAGAACAAGTGTATCAGACAGACCCACCATGAGTTTGACACATGGAACCATGACATGGTAGTCACAGTTAGTACTCACAGTGATGGTGGTGAGTGTGATTCTTTGACTTGAAATCACTACACTCAACACATGTCGTTGGGCACACTTTGACATCATCAAACACAGTCCTAAAACATGGGTTGTTATAAAGGTGATGATTGGGTGGCTTTTACACATGGGGCTTTTGAGGGGTGAGTGATAAATATGGGATTTTTCCCTCCAGAGTGAGCTTGATATCCAAGGCCACTTGATGAGTAGGATTGAGAAAGGTGTGCATGCATGTGTGAATCAGTATGTGATATTAATGTCATACATATCTCTTCTAATATACTCTGAGATCAAGAAAGTGAATGAACGTTGACAGGATGACTGTTCCATGCCTCGAGTTCATTCGGGATATCAGTGACAAAGGAATTATACATTCACTATAACACCATTCACGGATTGTAGGATTGAAAGTTGTTCTCCAACTTTCTATTTCACTTGGGTAGCACTGATGTGTGACTAGGCATCACTCTTTGCTTGTGAAGTCATAAGTGTTATGGACTTTCACTGCCAATGTGTAAAGGACCTGCAGGGTCACACACATAGGATTATCCTGGAAGAGGAGTTTTGTCCACAAACAATGTTTAGATTGATTACTAAAGGAGTTTAGTAGTTCAATTAAACACTCAATTAATTGATAGCTCAATATCATAATGTTCAATGTGTTGGACTGATTTATTAGAGTATCGGATTGATTGAAACTGCAATTGACTGATTCTGCACAATCTGCACTCCCAACCGATCGGCTCATGTGATGAACCGATCGGCTGAGCTTGGTGAACCGATCGGCTCAGGTGTTAGTCGATCGGCTCATAGACAAGGTGAAATGATTGCTTCAAGTGTTGAAACGATTAGTTCAACTGATGCAACCGAGCAAGTTGGGAAAGTAGGATTGGTGAGAAATTTCTTTTTGTTTCACTTGCCCAATTTGATTGGAACAAGGATCGGTATTTGATACCAATTAGAAATAAAAGAAGAAAAGTCAATCAGGAACTGATCAGGACCACGAACCGACCGTTTAGAAGTGAACCGACCGTTTCATGGGTCCCAACCGATCGGTTGAGGTGTCAACCGATCGGCTCAGGTCCCCAACCGACCATTTCAGAAATGAAACGATCAGTTCAGGTTGTGTAGTTGGTTGTTTTTGTGGAAAATCTCGAACCCTTCTACTCCTGCTTGAGTCTCGCATTGCCCAGGATAGAGAACCCTGTCCCATGACCCACCTATATATAGGGGTATTGGGGGCTTCTCAAAGAACAACTTAGTGCAACCAGTTGCTCTATAAAGTTGTTGTTCTCTCTGGTTTTGGTAACCAAGAGAGCCCGAGCAAGTGCTACCCGATAAGGGAGGCACAGTAAGGGAAAGACAAATGTAGAAAATGACTGGTGGCAAGAGAGTGTGTCAGTGACTAGTATGCTTATAGGAGGGTGTGACTCCTTCCAAATCCTTGTGGGACAAGGAGATTGGAGTTCCAGGTGGTCCGTGTGGACTACTTCAGAGGCAGGAGATTTCTGCCGCTCGGAGGATAGCTGTCAATCCCGACAGTCCCGGTGAGACCAGGAGTCGTCAGTCCCGGTACGACCAGGAGCTGCACAGACACCATCTAAAACCGGAGGTGAAGACCAAGGTATTGTCTCCGAGCAAGCCTAGGGACAAGGCATGATTCCACAAACCATCCTTTCCTATTGTATAAACGTTGACGCGTTTCCTTGTTCTGGGTTTGGGGAGGAGAAAATTTTTGTTTCCACTGCCTTCTTGATTCCCCTAAAACCCAACAAGTAGTAGTTCCTGGTGCACCTGATGCTCACACGAATGTTTGAGTTCCTATGCATGGGAGCATGGCACCCCTCATGTTTATAGGAAAGGGAAACCCCTTGGATTAAGGTGTATGTTTGATGAACCCCTACTTATAGGTTGGTGACATATGTATGTATGATGATGGTTCAATGTGAAGGAATAGAAACAAGTATGACCTACCGTGAAGACTTAGCATGGTTTAGTAGTAGGTCTATTGGTTAGCTACATGCGTTAGTAGCATGACTTGGTTAAGCATGCTCATGTTGATGTAAACCCTAGATAGAAGGACGTTTGTGACCTTTATTTCTATCAAGAGATAGTTTCCTCCCATCATGGTAGAGGACCCTTTTGTAGGGTATGAATCAACTTTTGTTGGGTTTGAGGTAACCTCAAGAGGTCCCATACAATATTGAGAAGCTAAGTGGGGAGAGTACATAGTATGAAAATGAACCTGTAGACCCATAGATAACCATCTCTAAGTGCTTGTGGATGTGTTACCATGGGGGTAACTGGTATGGGTCCTGACCAAGGTAGGTAGGTCGCCATGACCCCTATGAAAGGATGTAAGTCAGACCATGATTGCAGAGAGAGATGATGCAGACTTGGGTAAGGTTCTAAGTTGGACATGTACTATGTTAGAATCCTAAGTCTATCCTAGGGTTAGGTAGGGATAAGACTGATGAGAGTAGGAGTTGCCTAATTCCCTAGTTGCACATTACCATAGGGTCGGGAGGTAACAATTATCATTGAACGAGGGCCATGGGTTAGGAGACTGATCACCTTCATGAACTCATGGGATCCAAAGGGCAGATGAGGAGGACACTCTCTGGATGCATAAGGGAAGAGGGACGACCCCAAAAGTGTCGGCACCCTACAAACCTAGAGGAGATGACCAAGGATGGTATGATGACCCAAGTGGGTTTGAGACCAGTTTTCATGGAAGTAACCCTGATGTCGAGATGTTCAGACATGTGATGCACGTTTCAAGTTAGATTTGAAGATGTACTGGCAATGTGGGATGTACCATCTCTACTCTTGGAACAGGAAGAACTTTGTGTTTGGACGGCCGCCAAATGCTTATTTCCTCGTATTATGGGGGTGAGAGATAGGACAGTACGCATGCCATACACCAAGGATAAAGATGATGAGAGTGGAAACTTTTCTATGAGGTATGAGGATAGATGTAATAATGTACCCTTGTAGAGTGAACGATATGTGGATGGTTTACAAACATCAAGAGAACTAAGGTATCTTATGTTGATGTTTTTATCATGAGCTATGTGGAATTTATGAGCTATACAAGGTTGAGTTCGATAACCAAGAGGATGAGCTCTGAGTTTTCTTGATGAAGATAGATTTGGAGTTCGAAATGAGATAATAAGTGGAATACATGGAGGTGTATGTCTTCAACATTACCTAACAAATAAAGATGTGAGGTGGTAATGGATGCTCTTGTTGAGAGGCAGCTATCTAGCTTATCTAGTGGACATGCTAGAAGAGGGGGTTAGGTGAACCCTAAGTTTGTGAGATAAGTTTGGCTAACACTCAGATGTAACGAGATCCGTTGATCGAGTTAGTGGTTGCTTAATTAGCCAGCCTAGGGCTTGTCATGATGGAAGGATGGTTGTAGAACCTCAGATGCACTTCTATGGAAAAGAAGGTGAAGAAACCCCAACGAAAGTGTTTTAGGGTTTCTAAGGAATCAACCTTGAGGAATTATGACGTACCAGAGATCACAATTTTAAGTTCACTATACACCATGGTACTATGAAGATAGTAAGTGACAGTAGTACTTTGGATGCCTAAGATGAAGTTGCACGTGGCATGTCGCCATACATGACAGGATGTGAAGATTGAACACCAATAACTCAGTGAGTAGATATGGAGGATAAAGAGTCCCTAAGAGGGAATGGGAGTTCACCAATATAGATGTTGTGGTGAGTCTCCCTGGACCAAGGAAGGTCAGGTTGCAATATGGATTATGGTAGATCGCCTTAACTCGATGACATAATCTAAGAAAAGAGAGAATACTATCGGGAGACAGATTTGGTTGAACTACATGTAAAAGAGATGGTTCAACTACATCATGTTGTGAGTTCAAAGGTTCTTGAGTGGGACCTAAAGATTCACTTCCATGCGGTGGAAGTAGGTACATGAAGAAATTGATGTTAGTACAATTTATCACCCCTAACTAATGGTTAGTATGATCCGGACTAGAGGGTCTGAGGAGAGCATGTGTGCTCATTCAGGGTGATACATGGGGAAAGTTCTTGTCCTATGTAAGATGTGATGATAACCACCATAGCCAGTATTGGAATGTAAGGAAGCTCTTTAAGAGAGGTTGTGTTGGTCACCACTTCATTAAGATGATGTTGGTGAAGGGATCTCGTGAACGTTAGAGAGACAACAGTGTGTGTAGATGAAGTCGCTTTGATCGCGTGATGGTTGAAAGAGAGCCTAGGGTTGACATGAGTCATAAGCTAATGCAAAGTAGACTGACATGCAGTTCACTGTGGGAGAATATGTGATGTGAAAATATGACCCCTCTGAGCTAAGGATGAGAAAGCTAAGTCCCCGATACATGGGCCCATTTGAGATGGATTGGTGGAGATGGTTATATTTAGCCTTACCCCTCAGGATAATGTGATGTGTGGTGAGTTCCATGTGTTTAATTTAGAGCACTATGTGAGGTACCCAAGTCATGTGCTAAGAAATGAACCTAGTGATCCCCAAGGGAGGCTGAAATGACCTAAGTCACCTGTAAGGATTATAAATGCCAAGGTGAAAGAACTCAGAGAAAAGAATATGTGATAATAAAGGTTCTTTGGAAGCACCATGGATAGGGAAAAGCCACATAGGGGCCAATGATGGACATGGAAAAGTCTATCATGAATGGTTTGTATGCTTGATGGAATTTTGAGGACAAAATTCTAATAAGAGGGGAAGGATGTTACAACCTCAATTTTGTATAATTGAAATGTAATGATATTATGAATATGTACTTAATTGAAAAGGTTGTATGCTTTGCTTCAAAGGATGGATTTCTTTGCAAATATCCCTTTGGATAGGAATTTTGTGATTCCTATTATTATGTTAATCCAATAATGGATATAAAAGAAAAGAAAAGAAGAAAAGTTCAAATAATAGAGAAAGATAAAAGATAATGGATTTTTAAGTAATGCATTTATAAGAAATGTATAGAAATCTCTAGAAAATGGCATTTTTGACCACAATTGAATAAATTTCGTGTATATGTGAGTCCTAATGGAAAAAATAGGAAAAGAGGAAAAAGGGAATAAAGGATAAAGAGAAATCCTTGAAAAGAAATCTTTTAATAAAGAAATAAGTAAGATAATGAGAAATAATGGGTGTAGATGCATCTAGAAGGATAACAAGCATCCTTAAAAAGGAATTTCGAAATCTTAGGATTTCTTGGGGTCCAAGGAGTCCCAATGGAGAAGAAGAAAGAGAAAATACAAATAATACAAAAGAAGGGGATAATGTGATTAATGACTTTTTGATATTATCAAAAAGAGAGATTATTTGCTTTAAGAAAGTAGAATTTTGTGGCCAATGGATTAAAAGCCAAGGACAAGGAACATAAAAGAGGTAAAATTCAGATTCCTTAATAACCAAGGATCATGAATAGAAAAGGACATATTTTCATAAATAAAAGAGAGGAGTTATATCTTAAACAAGGAAAGTGTGGTTGCCATGGTTGATGAGGGACTTGTTTTCCTCATGGATAGGCGATCTAGGGCATTGCTACCCTCCTCTATATAAGGGTAGACCCCTTGGTCCGAGTCCAAAAGGATCCCATGCAACCCACTCTCTCCTTCTTCCTTGTTTTCACCCAAAAACCCTAACAAAGAGGAGAAACGTGACCCTAGAGCAACGAGGAGCCAAGGAGGGGTTGTGATGGAAGTTTGATGTGCCATGATGCTAGAGAGAAGTCTAGCCAGTGTCTCCATGCCCTAAATGACCTGTCACAGCAGCATTGTTGCATCTTCGACCGCATGTTGCAAGCCGTTGTGCTTGAAACCGACCATCGGGGTCGTGAGTTGGGTGGTGCCGCAGGTGCGGCGGAGGGCGGCAGTTGGCGGCAAGCTTTGAGCCCTAGGGAGGAAGGGGCAGACCCACAAAGTGCTACAGGTCGGTGGCAACTAGGGTGTTTGTGGGTTAAAGACTATTGGGCATCATTTGACGACTCTGCCCCTCCGTGTGCTGAAGGGCTGGCCACTTAAGTAAGGGCAAAAATGTCATTACGTTATAATCTCGACCAGCTACGTGTTGCATGAGAAAGGCTGACGTGGTAGCCTACCATTGGTCCAAGTAAGTAATTTTTGTAAAATCGTATCTAAATAGTGGTAGCTCGGATGGATGCATATAATATATGTATTTTGCTTAGAAAAATGCAAGGAATCCATTAAAAATAGTTTTAGATCCTAATTATTCTTTCAATTTAAAAAGTACGTAAAGATGCTAGATTTAATAATTTAATTCATGAGAAACCCTAATAAGTGATGATTAATGAATTAGGAAGGGTTATGTGAATGTTTAAAGTTGATATTAACATGTTGATTACAAAAGGACACATTAGATCTAAAAGGATGATCTTTATGTGTATTTTGATTAATTTAAGGATTTATATACATAAATAAGCTTTAATGGGCCTTGAAGCCCTAATGTTAGAAATTATGATTCTTAAATGGGTTTAATTTTTCAAACCCATGAATAGAACTAAGATTTGATTATTCTAAGCTATTTTGAGTATAAAAGTTCCTAATTGTGGATAAATACCCTTAATTTGGTAATTAGGGTTTCCTAGTGGATTAATGTGATATTAGCAATAAATAGAGTTCATATGTGAATTAGACCACAATGAAATGAGAGTTGTCAATTCGAAAGAAAACGAAGATGATGATTGGGCCTAATTATCTTGACATGACATAAAAGGATAAAGATGGTAGTTTTGGTGTAAAAGAGATATATTAGACTTAATTGACATTCAACTATGCTTATGATGTTGAAATTAGGGTTTGTAATCTAAAAGAGCATTAAACGTGATAAAAGAATTATGGTGGCTAAAACCCTAATGAAACCCTAAAGTTGGCCTAGAATTCCTAGGATGGCATCCAAGTCAATCTTGAGAATGTTGTGAACAAAACAATAACACTTGGATGTTATGCATTATTTTCAGGATATTATTGATTGCGTGTTTGATTGTTCTTGAATATTATTGCTTGGACACAAGTTGCTCTTGATCAGGTATGTGGTTACGTTTATGGTTACTCGCCTTAGTTTCACGGTGATTCCCAGATGTTTTATCAATTTCTTGAAAATAACTACTTGGATGACTTTTATTTCATGCAACTATAAAGTGACTATGATTATCACCTTAAATGTGTATACATGACTAGCTCAAATCCTTGTCCTCCTTTGTGGCTTTTCTAATGATGAATAGGGTAACCTAGTATAGGGTCTACCTATTAGGTAGGCCCATTAGGTTATCATGAGTTAGGAATTGGGTTACCTATGTGTAGTGCCATGTGACTCTTTAGCATATTATGAGTTAGGAATTGGGCTACCCGTGGGTAGTACCATGTGACTCATAAACCCTAGGTATTAATCTACCTACTAGGTAGAATCATGGGGGTTAGTCGGGATCTACCATATGAGAGGTAGTATCCAGGTCCACTGCAAGGACATCATAGATGTTAGGATATGTATGGATTGAGTAATTATGTTTAAAGTGTAAAGTTTTCTTGCTAAACCATAATTGCTTGCAATATGTTGTTACAGTTAGTTGCACGATTATTGTTTCCCCCACATACCGGCATATTCATTTATGTTGATCGACATTTTGTTTGTCGACGTTTAGGTACAAATTGAAAAGGACAAATAGTAAAGTGGCATATTGTGCAAGTAAGAAATAAAGTGCAAGGAGGATTAGTTAGAATAGAGTCCAGACGTGGATAGATGTTAGATATCCAAGTTTTGAAAAAGGTATGCAAATTTTTATTTTATTCCAGCTTTCAGTATAGTCATGGTAGAATGTAATAATTATTATTGATTATTTGTCGAACCTTTGATCTGGGAAATTGGGATAACGGCTCTGACCCCTTGGTCTCCCTTAATTGGGGGTTACCGGGAGGCGGGGTCGTTACACTACAAGTGGGAGATTGTTGGTTATATTTCGAAAGAGACATCAAGTTATGATTTGAAAAGAGACATTTTGTTAGTTGATTTGATTAATAATAAATAGAAATTCCACTTATTATGTTTGTGTAAATATTGAGATAATGAATAAACCTAATAATGTCCTATGAATGTTTAACTCAATGACATATAGTTTGGGTTGAGGACCTAAACATGAGATCATATGTATAATAAGACTTTTCATTCTTATTATGTCCCTACTCAGTTGTTATGGTGCATAATATATGACAAAAATGATAGACATGAGTATCATGTATGGTTAGTGATGACTGTGTCTTTTTGGTCATGATATTGGATATCAGCTAAGATGCATGGGTCCTTTTTAGAGAACAAGTTGTACTATGATGGTTAGACCTAAAATGATTGTAGTAACACATATTGTTCTAGTGTACATTCACACTAACTCAATATGCTCTCAAACATGAGTTGCCAAAAAGGTGGCGATAGTCAAAGGCAAGGCAGTCTTTGAGAAATCCGAAATGAAACGTCGGTGGTATCCTGCTAACCCCAAGAAGCTTCAGATCTCGGAGGGGTTCTTCGGTGTAGGCCAGTCTCGAACTGCTGACACCTTAGCGAGATCCACTGCGATTGTTCCTCCTGAGATGATATGTCCAAGGAACATGACTCAGTCTATCCAAAACTCGCATTTTGAGAATTTCCCATAGAACTTTTGCTTTCTCAGGATATCAAGGACTTTACTTAGGTGGTCTCGTTGTTTCTATAAGTCATTGGAATAAACTAATGTGTCATCTATGAATACTATAACAAACGAGTCAAGGAAGGGTTGGAACACACTATTCATAAGGTTCATGAACACACTGGGTGCATAACTCACTAAATTACTTTCTATAATAGACTGAATCTCAGGGTCCTTTTTGCAATTTACCTACTTTTGAACTTTTATTTGCTTTCTAATCCTTTTGGACTTATTCATAAATTTCCCATCCTTTTGAGCCTTCTATGGCCTCAATGTTGAAATTGAGCAAAGTTTGATGATGTAATCAATATTTTACCACATTTTATGATAATGTAGGGGGTTTTGCACAAATAACCCACCTAATGTGATATTTGAGGACTAATTATGCAATATGTCCATTAAAAAAAATAATTAGTAGATAATGTTAATTTGGAGTTTTAAATCTCCTTGATAAGATATGAGTAATTATGTGTATTTGAACTAGTTATGAGTGTAATTAACCTCTTTATTTTTCTCTCTCCTTATGAGTTAAATAAATTTATGAAATATAATTAATAGAGTAGGAAAAGCACTTGGTTGGCCTATCATGAAAATACAACAAGAAAAGTTATCATAATGCCTCTTCAAATTAATTTACTCAATTTCTACACTAATATATATGTTATTGGGAAATAAATTTATTAGGGGCCTTATACTGGGTAAAACGAAAAATTAAATGAATAGCATCATTGTAGGTGTTGTCAGAAACTTATGGTTAAAATTTGAGATCATTTCGACTTTGTTTGACCCTTCAAATGTATTTTACAAGTTCCCATATAGTATAACTATAGGATGTCAATCGACTTGTATTTATTCCATTTATTTCATGTGTCACGCACCTGGCCCCCATTGGATCTCGATCCAATGAATCTGGTGTCATCTTCAGCCTATAGCCCACCAACCAAGATGACACCTAGGCTCCTCTGCCTTGTTCTCCCTCTCCTCTCCACCATTAGGTGAGCTTTAAGTTGCTTTGGCTTCGTCTCCTCGAGCCACACCGTTTAAGCCCTGGAAAGTCTGCCCCCGTGCACAATGGCCGAAACGCCGAATAGAACCGGCCATGGATTCTCCTCTCTCACAACATTTCGGCAATTTATCATGAGCAATAAAACAAGATCATATGAATGAAAAATGTTACATGGGGTGTTAATCTTAGTGCTTAAAAAAGATGAAAGTTATAGTTTGACATTTAACACAACATAATGCTTACAACACCTTGACATGATCTATATGGATAAGATGGGTTAACGTTAGTTAACTCCTGTAGAACATGATGTGGGAACCCTAATGCATGGGTGAATATAAGAATGCAATCCTAGAATATGAGATATGTCATGACTTAATCTGAGTTTTTAGACCTTTGCAGCAATCTTTTATGGAGGGGTGTTTCACCTTAGATGTTTTAAAACCTCCTAATAGTTGTTTAGATATGGTTCAGGAGCATTTCTTTGGGATATGTTGCACCTATGTTAGTATCCTACAAGTGAACGTAGACCTTTTGGTTTCTCCTTGAAGTAAGAGGATGGTTAATTTCAAGGATAAAATTTCTTTTAAGATATATATGATGTGACAAAGTGGTTTTTGGCTTAATTTCGAGGGTGAAATTTCTTTTAAGGTGTGTAGGATGTGATGGAGTGAACGTTTGAAGTATTTTGAATACCTAAGGACATAAGTAATTTCATATGTTGAGTTACCTTGAGAGTTTGAAGTTTCTAGGTAAAGGTTGAGGGTTGTTTTATGTTGACATCATGATTGAGATCCCAAAGTTTATGCCTTTCGAGCAATTTTATTGATTGGTCGAATAAGTAACTTTTTGGTGTCAAAATTTAATGGGATGTAACATGGATAGTGATAAGTCTACGAACAAAATATCATGATGATTGGATGACTCTAGAGGAAGCTATTTTATGTTTGAACCTTTGGAAAATAATAGGTATAAAAATATGTTTTGAATTAAGGTATATAATGTACGTAGCCAAAGTTGTCAATCAGTGGACATGTCGTGGAGGCACAACTCTTCCTTCAGATGCAAAGTAATGAATTGGCTATGCAGCATCAGAATGACATTAGGATGGTCAGATCTGACAGGGACTTCCATTTGAATTGAATGGAGAACGTGGGAGAGAATGAGGCTAGAACTTCCCCACTACCACACATAGTGATCATGTGTTGAGGACAGACCCCGAGCGGGCAGTTAGCCTCGCCTCATCCAGAACAATTCAATGACCACTCATAATTCACCTTTGCGAAGTAAGAAGAGAGAATGGAGGAAGAGGTGGAGCAGAAAGGAGACCAGACGCCACTTCTTAGGGAGCATAACAAATCAACGGAGGCACTCTTGTGCCCGCGACAACCTCACACAGGTCGGCATCGAGGAGAAGACGCAATAGCAGCAACGGCCTGGAGGAAGGAAGCAACCACGATGGAGGTGCTAGTATGGAGATCTGTCCTGCTCTCCAAAGATGCTTTCACGGCGGCAACGGGCAGACCCTCCCATGAAGGGAGAGATCTCTGGAGTTCCGCGGTGGAGGCCACACACCAAAGGCCTAACAGACTCACATTGTATGAAACACGAGTGGAGGAGGATCCTAGGAAGTGCCTAAAGATGCCGAGGATGACCCAGCAACATCCATAGATCCAAGAAGATCCCACGTCAGAGACAAGCCCCCCCCCATGGAAGCAATCATGGAGAGAGAGAGAGAAGAGGCCGCAAGTAGGGTTGTGTGGAAATGCCTGGAGCAGCAACGATGGCACTTGAGAGAGAAGTCGTGTCGGTGGCCTTGCTGTGGACAACCAGGGAGATCGCACTGGGCGTAATGCATTGAGAAAGAGAGGGAAGAGCTTCAAGCTGTCTGTCGGAGCAGACCCAACCACGGCAATGGCGACTTTGTGCAGAAGAAAGCCCACGCACTGGCGGCACCATGTTTTTGGAGAAGCAGGTCTAAACTTGGCAATGGCTACCTCTTCGAGGAGGAGTCTCGCGGCTGCAAACAACAATATTTGTAGCCGTGAAGGCCCTTTACAAGTCAAAGAAGGTGATAAAAGACTTCGGAGAAGAAGAGGAGCAGAAAATTGTGACCATAACCTCTCCAGAGAGGAGTTGGGTGGTGGCACCTCGTGAAACAGAGCCCTGTGGGCTCTGTGATTGCGTCAAACGTGAGAAAAATGAGGGAGCGGGCGACTCATCTTGGTTCAGTGACAAATCAGAGAAGAACCGACCCAAATCCCAACTGAACCAGACGGTTCATTCAAGCTAGACTGCCCAGCTCACGCTCCCTGTCCAGCACCAGCAAATGAGCAGTTGCAAGCCCTGAAGCCACGTGACGGACTCCAATTGGCCCATTAGGTATTTATGTCACAAATTTCTCGGATCTTCTTTAATTCACAGTAATTCTCTCAAAGATCAGAAAAATACAAATAAGGTACTGAAATTCTCAGAAAAATGTGTAGAACAATATGAAATCATAATATCAGGCTTTTGATCCACTAATATCAGTGATATCTTATTAGTTATAAAATGATTAGTTCATGAGTAATAAATATCAAATGATGATATTAAATTATGGAAAAATGTTAGTAAGTCTATAATCATGTTTATAGTACTTATGATGTCATATATAATCATGTTGATGCACGAAACCATATAATTTGATTAATATGGCTAATTAGGGCTTTTAACCCTAAATACAATGCAATAAATGCACGCATGCTCAATAAATGATGAAATTCATAGAGCACCCTCATAGCAGCAACTAGAAGATGATATGTAAGTATGAGATCAGGATGATACACATAATCCATGTTATATGATGATGTTTGCTCTTTATGTGATATAAACCCTAATATGATTAATTCATGTAACATAGGGTTAACATGTGCACATAATTATATGTAACTAAGTAATCAGATTATGTATCCTAATCTGGAATATATCATTAGTAACATAAATACCACATAAGGATGAAGATAAGACAAGTAATGATGAGAATAGCATAATGAGATAAGGTAAACCCTAAAATGAATATAATTAGGGTTAAGATGAGATGTAAGATGATGAGAACCTGATGATAGTATATGATCTTGTCTTGATCAGGTTTAACAAAGATATAGATGACATGAGGAATATGTGATTAGTATATCTCTTGATCAAGGTACGCCATTACCTCTTACTTGGCTTATTATACAATATGCTTGTGTTATATGTGTAGTAAAATACTTGGCATATGATATTGGATGAAATGATTGTTCTTGTATGACATGTTACATGATTTTCCATACTTATTTCTATGAACACATGAAACATAATATATATGTTCCATTATATCCAAGCACTTCAACTCTTTGGTAGTAAAGTGATGGAAAACAAGTACTTCAACTCTTTGGTAGTAAAGTACTTGGAAGTGATCCAACTCTTTGGTAGTAGATCACATTGTGAAATGATCCAACTCTTTGGTAGTAGATCATAAAGTCCTTAATGCATTCAACTCTTAGGTAGTAAATGCATGGATGATATAATGGAAATTATGCTTAAAATATGTGTTCTCTTTTGTTAATGAACATTTTTGTGCAAGTATACACTTTTCTTATATTCTTCTGTTATTGCCAAGTATTAGTTTTATCTCATTGCCAAGATGTAATGAGAGGTATATAAAAGACATGTAGGTGTACTCAGTATAATATTCTTGAATATTGTGATGACGTGTACCACATGTAATCTTTTGTTTAGGTTGTGGTGATGCTCTTGAAGATCCAAGATAGTTGAGAGTTGTATGGTGAGCTGATGTACAGGTGGACCTGTTGTCTTAAGATCATGTAGTTTAGTGGTAGTACATGTATATGTATAAGTTTTTTGTTCAATATGTAATATCAAATGTTGTACAATTCATGTTGTAATTATATGTTGAATGGTGAACATGTGTGTATGGTTTTATTATTGTTCATGTACATGTGCTACTGATTGTTTTCCTTCTGACTCCCTTGATTTTCTTCTTCTTAGCCTAGTGTGTGGTGTTAAAATTGGGTTTCTCACTGAGGTGAGGGTTTCAATTTGGATGTCACACATCAGATTAAGTTTTAGAAAATTCGGGGACGTGACAGAACCCTAGGTTCACTTTTTCTGCTAGAGTTGTCCAACTGCATGCTCAACCTTTTAAACACGAACCAAGCATGTACAAGGTATGGCATGCACTTCCTATTATCCTTCTACTCGAGAAACACCTCAGAGTTGAGTCCTCCTCAAGGACAACCAACTAGGTATAAGGCCTCACAACTTGTTACTAAACCTCCTCAGGGTCTAAGGAACTCTTCTTCCTACCCTTAGAAGATAAGCACCTATATCATCGGCACATAGGTACCAGCAACCTCATCCTTCTTCTAGGGTTTGGTTCCTCTAAAGGCAACTAAGTAACCACAAGGATCATGTATGAGGCAACCACAACCATCCACTTAGGTCGTAACATACTCAACTTCTTAGGGTTCCTCCTATCCCAGAGTTTAAGCTTCCAACCTTCTTACTTGGGTCCTTCTCTCTCTCACTAGAGCTAACCCCACAACTAGCCTTACTACTAGAGGTCCTCTCTCCATGAAGGCAGATCAAGCTCACATGCATACCCCTACATGGGTGAAATCTATGTTCAAACTTATGTTTGCTCAAGATTATCCATAGCTCTTTATGCTTATCTCATAAGCTATCCAACATTCCTTTCTGGCCAGGGTTTTAACCTACTACCATCACTACTGACATACTCAAGGTGCATATTATTCCATGCTCATATCAGCCCATAGGGTTTCTATATGGTCATCACTAACCTCATCAATGAAGGTATTATCCTTCACCTTAACATGCACCACCATTCCCAGGGTTGGATCGCCAAAGGTACTAGGTCAGCCAACCTCACATGGATCATACTATCATAGGTATCCAAAACCAAAAGCATGTCAATCCCACACACATGGTCGACCATGACCTCCATCTCATCATGCCATCTTTCTCTCCAACCACCACTCAGGGTTAGGGTTAGCACCATCCTCAGAGGATATGCCAGGTCTCTACCTTTAATGGAGGTTTCTTCCTCTAATACCAACTCTCTACTTCATCCTCATGATAAGAAGGTCTAACCTCAGGTCTCTCCTAAGGGCAAGACAACACATATCATATGACCTAAGCATGAAACTATTCTTTATTTTACACTTAAACTATTAAGCTTAGGTCCATGTCATCTTATTTACATGCTTTTAATTAATTTGGTGGAGGATTCCTTAACCTTATTATACATACCCTGAACTCAAGAGGGTGAGGAAGAGAAAGAAAAACCTTAAACCTTAGAATCCTTAACAGAATTAGGGTTGAGAAGGGATGAACAAGATGAGAGAGTCCTACAAGTATCTTATTTCGAGTCAGATCCTAAGACATTGGCCAGACAGTCACACAGATCCGAGAGTCCTCATATTCCGACAAGTGGTGTGGAGGAAAATCTTGCCAGCCCCCGGACATGATCCTTTTCTAGACACCTCTGTCTTTTGGAAAATCCTCTAATAACTCCCTCAGTTCTATGGAATTTTTTAAATTTAATAATTACTAAAGATTAAATGAGGAACTAGCACTGTGATACCAAATGTAATGACCCCACCTCCCTATAACCCCCAATTAAGGGAGACCAAGAGGTCAGAGTCGTTATCCCAATTTCCCGGATCAAAGGTTTGACAAATAATCAGTAATAATTATTAAATTCTACCATGGCTATACTAAAAGTTGGAATAAAATAAAACTCTACATACCTTTTTCAAAACTTGGATATCTAACATCTATCCACATCTGGACTCTATTCTAATTACTCCTCGTTGCACTTTATTTGTTACTTTCACAATATGCCACTTTATTGTTTGTCCTTTTCAATTTGTACCTAAACGCCGATAAACAAAATGTCGATTAGCATAAATAAATATGTGAGTATGTGGGGGAAACAATAATTGTGCAATTAACTGTAACAACATATTGAAAGCAATTATGATTTAGCAAGCAAACTTTACACTTTAAACATAACTACTCAATCCATACATATCCTTGTTGGGTTATAGGGGAAACAGAGAAGACAGCGGAAACAAAACTTTTCTTCTCCCAAACCCAGAATAATGGAATCGCGTCAACGTCTATACAATAGGAAGGATGGTTTGTAGAGGCGTACCTTGTCTCGAGGCTTGCTCGGTGACGTTACCTCACAGCTTGTGCCGTCTTCACCTCTAGTCTTGGACAGTGTCTGTGCAGCTCCTAGTCTCACCGGGACTGTCGAGATTGACAGTTGTCCTCTGAGTGGCAGAAGTCTCCCGCCTCTACAGTCCTCCACACGGACTGCCTGGAACTTCGATCTCCTTGTCTCGTAAGGAATCGAAAGGAGTCGCACCATCCTATCGACGTACTAGTCACCGACACACTCTCCTGCCACCAGTCACTTTTCTGTAGTTGTCTTTCCCTTGTTGTGCCTCCCTTATCGGGTAGCACTTGTTCGGGCTCTCTCGATTACCAAAACCAGAGAGAACGAAAACTTTGCAGAGCAACTGGTGTTCTGAGTTGTACTTTGAGAAGCCCCCAATACCCCTATATATAGGAGGGTCATGGGATAGGGTTCTCTACCCCGAGCAATGCGGGATTAAAGCAAGAGTAGAAGGGTTCAAGATTTTCCACAAAACAACCAATTGCGCCAGCTGAACCGATCGTTTCAAGCATGAAACGATCGGTTTGGGACCTGAGCTGATCGGTTCACACCTGAACCGATTGATTGGGACACTTGAGCTGATCGGTTCGAGCATGAACCGATCGGTTCGTGGTCCTGGTCCAACTCTAATTGACTTTCATGTTTGTTTCCAACTAATCAAATATTAGTCCTTGTTCAAATCAAATTTGTACAAGTGAAACAAATATGTTTTTGCAAAAAGAGTCTTCTGACTTTCCAAACGTTCTCGGTTGGTCACACGAATCGACCGGTTCAACAATTGAGTCGATCATTTCATTGACACATGAGCCGATCGACTCACCACTTGAGATGATTGCTTCACCAACCTGAGTCGATCAGTTTATCACATGATCCGATCGGTTGGAAGTGCTAACTATGCAAAATTAGTCAATTGCAGTTTCAATCAATTAGATACTCTAATCAATTGGTCCAACACCTTGAACACTATGATTTTGAGCTATCAATCAACTGGGTGTTTAAGTGAACTACTAAACTCCTTTAGTAATCAATCTAAACATCATTTGTGGATAAGCTCCTCTTCCATGTTAAATCCTATATGTGTGACCCTACAGGTCCATTTTACATTAGCAGTGAAAGTCCATAACATTTATGACTTCACAAGCAAAGAGCGGTGCCTAGTCGCACATCAGTGCTACCCAAGTGAAATAGAAAGTTGGAGAACAACTTTCAATCCTACAATCCATGAATGGTGTTACAATGAATGCATAATTCCTTTATCACTAATGTCCTGAATGAACTCAAGGCATTGTACAGTCATCCTTTCAACATTCATCCATTTCCTTGATCTCAGAGAAGACTGGGTGAGATGCGTGTGACATCAATAACACATATTGATTCACACATGCATGCACATGCCTTTCTCAATCCTACTCATCAAGTGACCATGGACATCAAAATCCCTTAGGAGGGAAAAATCTCATATCTATCACTCACCCCTCAAAAGCCCCATGTGTCAAAGTCACCCAATCATCACCTTTATAACAACCCATGTTTCAGGACTACGTTTGATGATGTCAAAGTGTACCCAATGACATGTGTTGAGTGTAGTGATTTCAGGTCGAAGAATCACACTCACCACCATCACTGTGAGAGAAAACTGTGACTACCAAATCATGGTTCCATGTGTCATTCTCACGATGGTTATGTGTGGTACACTTGTTCTCTAACAAGTACCTATGTTCTTGGTTTGATATCACTATATCATGACTAATGAGATCAACACACAATCTAGTCTTTAGTGTTATTGATGTCTATGGTTATTTCCACAATAACAACCGACTAGGGACTAAACAAGAATGTATACTCTTAACATTCGTACGATCTCATCGTTTAGGTCCTTAACCTAAAAGCATACGTCATCGAGTAAACAATTCTTTAGACATCTATCATGTTACACTATCATCTCAGAAATAGTTAAAACATATAGATTAGAAATTGCATTTATTATTATTCAAATCATTTACAAAGTATCCCATTACAATCATCACATGACTTGCTCTATGGGCATACATACCAACATACTCCCACTTGCACTTAGAGCCAATCACTTAGGAACCTCAGCCCTTGTGACCTAGCAAGACCACCATGGTTCTGCTGAGAAAGGGTCTTCGTGAGTGGATCAGATATGTTGTCTTCAGTTGGTACTTTGCAAATCTTCACATATCCTCGTTGTACGATCTCTCGTATGAGATGGAAGTGCCACAGTATGTGCTTGGACCGCTGATGTGATCTGGGCTCCTTAGCTTGAGCAATAGCTCCATTATTGTCACAATAAAGCTCAATTTCATCACAGCTAATGGGAACCACACCAAGTTCAGTGACGAACTTCCTGATCCACACAACCTCCTTTGTTGCATGTGAAGCAGCAATATACTCAGCCTCTGTAGTAGAATCAGCAACTGTTTCTTGCTTGGAACTCTTCCAGCTCACAACTCCATTGTTTAGGAAAAATACAAATCTTGATTATGATATGTAATCATATTTTTCAGTTTGGAATCTTGCATCGGTGTAACCTCTTACAACCAGTTCTTCCTCACTGCCGTATACAAGGAACTGATCCTTAGTCCTTCGCAAGTACTCGAGGATGTTCTTTATGACTGTGCAGTGAGCTTTCCCATGATCTGACTAGTACCTGCTCGTCATGCTGAGGGCATACGAGACATTTGGGCGTGTGCACAACATAGCGTACATGATGGATCTGATGGCTGATGCATATGGGATCCCATTCATATGCTCCCTCTCTTCACAAGATTGGGGACATTGAGCTCTAGATGTGGTGACTCCATGGAGCATGGGGATGTTGCCTCTCTTTGAGTTCTCCATGCTGAACCGCTTCAGCACTTTGTCAATGTACGTGCTTTGACTTAGTCTGAGAAGCCTTTTAGATCTATCTCTATAGATTGTAATACCTAGAATGTAGGATGCTTCTCCTAAGTCCTTCATTGAGAAAGTATTCCCAAGCCAAGTCTTTACCTTCTCTAAGGTTGAGACATCATTCCCCATCAATAGTATGTCATCCACATACAATATGAGGAATGTGGTCATGCTCCCACTAACCTTCTTGTACACACAAGGTTCACCTTCATTTTGAATAAAGCTAAACACTTTGACTTCCTCATCAAATCGAAGATTCCAACTCCGAGATGCTTATTTAAATCCATAGATTGACCTTTGTGGCTTACAGACTTTATTGGCATTCTTTGGATCTACAAAACCTTTAGGTTGTGTCATGTACACAACCTCATTTATATTCCCATTAAGGAATGTGGTTTTAACATCCATTTGCCAAATCTCATAGTCATAGTAAGCCGCAATAGCAAGCATAATCCTGATGGACTTAATCATGGCAACTGGAGAAAAATTTTCGTCATAGTCAACACCTTGAACTTGTCAGAAACCCTTTGCAACCAATCTGCCTTTATAAGTTTGCACATTGCCATCCATGTCGGTCTTCTTCTTGAAGACCCACTTGCACCCTATGGGTTTTACCCCTTCAGGTGGTTCCACCAAAGTCCATACTTTGTTGGAGTACATGGATTCCATCTCGTATTTCATGGCCTCAAGCCATTTCTCAGAATCTGGTCCCTCCATAGCCTCTAGATAGGTAGTTGGATCATCACCTATGATCAACTCACTGCCTTCCTGAGTCACAAGGTATCCAAACCTCTTAGGTTCAAGACGTGTCCTACTAGATCTACGAGGTCCTTGTATTACTTGAGGAGATTGAGATTCCACAGCACCTTGTAAATCTCTATGTTCCTCTTGCACATCTACCAGTTTGATGTTTTCTTGTTGGGCTTGAACCTCTTCAAGCTCTATTTTCCTCCCACTTCTTCCTTTGGAAATAAACTCATTTTCTAGGAACACAACATCCCTGGCAACAAACACTTTGTTGTCAGTTGGGTGGTATAAGTAATATCCCTTGGTTTTCTTAGGATATCCAACAAAATAACATTTATCAGATCTAGGGCCTAGCTTGTTAGGAAACATTTTCTTGACATATTCCTCACATCCCCAAATCCTCATAAAAGACATATTGGGGCGCTTCCCAGTCCATATCTCATATGATGTCTTTTGAACTGATTTAGATAGTACTCAGTTAAGTGTAAACGCGGCGGTTTCAAAGAGCATGACCCCAGAAGGAAATTAGAAGATTAGCAAACTCATCATTGATCGCACCATATCCTGTAAAGTGTGATTCCTTCTTTCAGACACATCGTTATGTTGTGGTGTTCCAGGCGGAGTCCATTGTGATACAATACCACGGGCTCACAGAAGGTCCTGAAACTCCTGGCTTAAGTATTCTCCACCTTGATCAGATCGAAGTGATTTAATACTTTTACCAAGTTGGTTTTGTACTTCATTCATGAAATCCTTGAACCTTTCAAGGGTTTCTGTCTTATGTTTCATCAGGTACACATAGACATACATACTGAAGTCATTAGTGAAGGTAATGAAGTGCTGATGCCCATTTCTGGCATTAGTTCCAAAAGGCCCACATACATCAGTATGTATGAGTCCTAATAGATCACTAGCTCTCTCACCTTTACCTGAAAAGGGAGTCTTGGTCATCTTTCCCAACAAACAAGATTGACATGTCTCTATTGATTCATAATCAAAAGAATCTAGATAACCATCTTTATGGAGTCTAGATATGCATTTCTCATTTATGTGCCCTAGAAAACAATGCCAAAGATACATTTTGTTTGAGTTGTTGAGTTTTTGCCTTTTGGTGTTTACGTTGTATACACTTGTCTCTAGATCTATCAAGTATAGACCATAAGACATTGGGTCACTACCATAAAAGATCCCATCTTTTGAAATAGAACACTTTCCATTCTTAATAAGAAATTCAAAACCATCCTTGTCCAAACAAGAGACGGAAATGATATTCCTATTTATGGCAGGTACATAATAGCAATTCTTCAACTCTATTATTAGCCCACTAGGTAGAGTTAACTCATAGGTTCCTACGGCACTGGCGGCAACTCTTGCCCCATTGGCAACACATAGTTCAACCTTGCCTTTCCCCAAAGGCCTACTTCTTTTAAGATCCTTCACATTTGAACAAATGTGAGATCCACATCCGGTATCAAGTACCCATGACAAAGAAGTAGTAAGTTTTGAGCGCAGAAGATTCTGACATTGGTTTGGTGAGAGAACCCTTCTCTCCCTCACCTTTGTCCTTAGACTTTGTTCCGTTGATCTCTATCAATGAACTGTCCTTCTTCTTAAGCACACATAGAGTGGATTCTGAGGCTACCGGTATTTGTGGATTGTGCAGAACACTTCTCACAATCCCCAACCATTTATGGAATTTATTCTCAATTAATTTTCCCATTTTAAAAGATGATTCTTTTACCATTCTACAAGAGAAAATTGCATGTGTCAAAACTCCTTTTGATATGATTTGAATAATATTTGATGATAGTTAATTAGGCCTTTAATTAATTACTGCTCCCACTATTTTGATTCAAATTGACATCCCTCACCATCAATTCGGAAGATTGCACTGTACAATCTTCTAGTGGGTCAAGATCCATATTTCATCAAGTCATGAGTTAGCTTTGGCTGATGACCCACAACTTGACTATTTAGGTAGGCCATCATGCCAATTGCATTATATGCAACTCTTGATGAATGAACATGTGCAACACCTTGCCATGAACATTATGTTCCCCTAGGCTTAGATGCTCTAAGAATCACCAATTAAGTCTATCCCAAAAGCCGACATGGTAAACATGCACCCAGCTTTTGCAGAACCTACATGTTCACCCTTCACACTTCCACGAGATAGACGGCGCACCACGCTTTGGTGTAACCTATGCTTGGTCGATCAAGTTTTTCATGTATGTCGCTAATGGAAGGCATGAAAGACTTAATATTTAGATGAGGGATTTGGTTTTATAGGTACATATACATATCCAATCACCGCAAGATAGTAAGTATCATATACATGCTATATCCCACAGAAAACATGTGAAATGATAAAAGTAATGATTATGGCCATCCTAATGTGATTCCTCGAGCCAAGAGGAATCACGGTCATCTAGGTCCACATCACATGCAACCTGTACAAGATGAACTTTATGCTTTGCCTTTCTGGGTTTGATCAAATCATCTCCATGATTGATCGGCTCACCATCAGACCGTTCGGTTGGGTGCCACCAGCCGATCGACTGGTGCCTCCAGCCAATCAGTTCACTGGTCATCATGCATCTCCTCAGGCCTCCATCTGCTCATCTCGCTCCTCAAACCAGTCATCAAAATGTCTGTCGTTCTTTGACATAAAATGAAATAAAAATCTATCCTATTTTACATTTGAAAAAGGAAACTACGAGTTACATTCGGGGGGAGCATAGGTAGGAAAGAAATTTGGAGTTATCTCGAGTTACATCAGGAATAGGAGATAGGGAATCAGTGCACAGACCGAGATGCAAGTAACCAAATTCAACCAAGCACACATACATAGGGTTTATTGGCCATAACTATGATGTACAACCACCAAAAAACTCATTTAAGGGCGACGCGTATCAAGTGCATTCATATTACATATCATATATGTATATAGGGATTTGTGGATTTAGGATTGGACATGCATAAAGCCAATTTTATTCGCATCGTATGCAATAAATAAAGGCGACAAACCAAAATCAATCACATCGATAATCTTAAAGTATAGAGCAGTTGACGTGGCTCTGATACCACTGTTGGGTTATAGGGGAGACAGAGAAGGCAGCGGAAACAAAAATTTTCTTCTCCCAAACCCAGAATAAAGGAATCACGTCAACGTCTATACAATAGGAAGGATGGTTTGTAGATGCATACCTTGTCACGAGGCTTGCTCGACAACATTACCTCGCGGCTTGTGCAGTCTTCACCTCCGGTCTTAGACGGTGTCAGTGCAGCTCCTGGTCTCACCGGGACTGTCAGGATTCACAGTTGTCCTCCGAGCAGTAGAATTCTCCCGCCTCTAAAGTCATCCACACGGACTGCCTGGAACTCCGATCTCCTTGTCCCACAAGGAATCAGAAGGAGTCACACCCTCCTATCTGCATACTAGTCACTGACACACTCTCCTGCCACCAGTCACTTTTCTACAGTTGTCTTTCCCTTGTTGTGCCACCCTTATCGGGTATCACTTGCTCGGGCTCTCTCAGTTACCAAAACTAGAGAGAACGACAACTTTGCAGAGCAACTGGTGTTCTGAGTTGTACTTTGAGAAGCCCCCAATACCCCTATATATATAGGAGGGTCATGGGACAGGGTTCTCTACCCTGGGCAATGAGGGACTAAAGCAGGAGTAGAAGGGTTTGAGATTTTCCACAAAACAACCAACTACGTCAGCTGAACTGATCGTTTCAAGCATGAACCGATCTATTGGGGACCTGAGTCGATCGGTTCACACCTGAACCAATCAGATGGGACACCTGAGCCGATCGGTTCAAGCATGAACCGATCGGTTCATGGTCCTGGTCCAACTCGAATTGGCATTCATGTTTGTTTCCAACTAATCAAATATTAGTCCTTGTTCAAATAAAATTTGTACAAGTGAAACAAATATGTTTTTGCAAAAAGAGTCTTCTGACTTTCCAAACAATCTCGGTTGGTCACACGAATTGACCGGTTCAATAATTAAGTCGATCATTCATTGACACATGAGCCAATCGACTCACCACTTTAACCGATCGGTTCACCAACCTGAGCCGATCAGTTCACCAACCTGAGTCGATCGGTTCATCACATGAGCTGATCGGTTGGAAGTGCAGACTGTGCAAAACCAGTCAATTGTAGTTTCAATCAATCCGATACTCTAATCAATTGGTCCAACACCTTGAACACTATGATTTTGAGCTATCAATCAACTGAGTGTTTAATTGAATTACTAAACTCTTTTATTAATCAATCTAAACATCATTTGTGGATAAACTCCTCTTCTAGGTTAAATCCTATGTGTGTGACCCTGCAGGTCCATTTCAAGTTGGCAGTGAAATTCCATAACACTTATGACTTCACAAGAAAAGAATGGTGTCTGGTCGTACATCAGTGCTACCCAAGTAAAATAGAAAGTTGGAGAACAACTTTCAATCCTACAATCTATGAATGGTGTTATAGTGAATGTATGATTCCTTTGTCACTAATGTCTTGAATGAACTCAAGGCATGGTACAGTCATCCTTTCAACGTTCATCCATTTCCTTGATCTCAGAGTAGACTGGGTGAGATGTGTGTGACATCAATATCACATATTGATTCACACATGCATGCACAAGCCTTTCTCAATCCTACTCATCAAGTGGCCATGGACATCAAACTCCCTTAGGAGGGACAAATCCCATATCTATCACTCACCCCTCAAAAGCCCCATGTGTCAAAGTCACCCAATCATCACCTTTATAACAACCCATGTTTCAGGACTGCGTTTGATGATGTCAAAGTGTACCCAAAGACTTGTTTCGAGTGTAGTGATTTCAGGTTGAAGAATCACACTCACCACCATCACTGTGAGAGTTGAATGTGACTATCAAATCATGGTTCCATGTGTCACTCTCACGGTGGGTCTGTCTGATACACTTGT
This sequence comes from Alisma plantago-aquatica, assembly GCA_963693085.1. NCBI lineage: Eukaryota > Viridiplantae > Streptophyta > Magnoliopsida > Alismatales > Alismataceae > Alisma > Alisma plantago-aquatica. The sequence goes on along the minus strand of OY856409.1, from coordinate 1,117,313,453 downwards.
TCTCTAACAAGTACTTATGTGCTTGGTTTGATATCACTATATAATGACTAATGAGATTCTATCATCAACCAACACACAATCTAGTCTTTAGTGTTATTGATGTCTATGGTTATTTCCACAATAACAACCGACTAGGGACTAAACAAGAATGTATACTCTTAACATTTGTATGATCTCATCATTTAGGTCCTTAACCTAAAAGCATACGTCATCGAGAAAACAATTCTTTAGACATCTATCATGTTACACTATCATCTCAGAAATAGTTAAAACATATAGATCAGAAATTGCCTTTATTATTATTCAAATCATTTACAAAGTATCCCATTACAATCATCACATGACATGCTCTATGGGCATACATACCAACAATCCTAACCTCTGCGATGTCCCTACAGTGGACCTGGATAGTACCTCTCATATGGTAGATCCTGATTAACCCCCATGATCCTACCTAGCAGGTAGATCAATACCTAGGGTTTATGAGTCACATGGCACTACCCATAGGTACCCCAATTCCTAACTCATGATATGCTAAAGAGTCGCATGGCACTACACATAGGTAACCCAATTCCTAACTCATGATAACCTAATGGTCCTACCTAACAGGAAAACCCTATACTAGGTTACCCTTTTCATCATTAGCAAAGCCACAAAGGAGGACTAGGTTCTGAGCTAGTCATATATACACATTTAAGGTGATAATCATAGTCACTTTATAGTTGCATGAAATAAAAGTCATCCAAGAAGTTATTTTCAAGCAACCAATAAAACATCTGAGAATCTTCATGAAACTAAGGAGATTAACCATATGCGTAACCACATACCTAATCTAGAGAAACTTAATGTCTAAGCGATAATATTCAAGAATAATCAAACAAGCAATCAAAAATATCTTGAAAATAATGCATAACATCCAAGTGTTTTTGTTTTGTTCACAACATTCTCAAGATTGACTTGGATGCCATCCTAAGATTTCTAGGCCAACTTTAGGGTTTCATTAGGGCTTTAGCCTCCATAATGTTTTTATCACGTTTAATGCTCTCTTAGATCATAAACCCTAATTTCAACATCATAAGCATCGTTGAATGTCAATTAAGTCTAATATATCTCTTTTACACCAAAACTACCATCTTTATCCTTTTAAGTCATGTTAAGATCATTAGGCCCAATTATCATCTTTGGTTTCTTTCAAATTGACAACTCTCATTTCATTGTGGTCTAATTCACATATGAACTCTATTTATCGCTAATATCACATTAATCCACTAGGAAACCCTAATTACCAATTAAGGGTATTTATCCATAATTAGGAACTTTTATTCTCAAAATATCTTAGAATCATCAAATCTCAGTTCTATTCATGGATTTGAACAATTAAAGCCGTTTAAGAATCATAATTACTAACATTAGGGTTTCAAGGCCCATTAAAGATTATTTATGTACATAGAACCTTAAATTAATCAAACTACACATAAAGATCATCCTTTTAGATATAATGTGTCCTTTTGTAATCAATAGGTTAACATCAACTTTAAACATTCACATAACCCTTTCTAATTCATTAATCATAATTGATTAGGGTTTTTTATGAATTAAACCATCAAAGCTAGCATCTTTATGTACTTTTTTAATTACAAGTATAATTAGGATATAAATCTATTTTTAATAGATTCCTCGCATTTTTCAGAGCAAAATACATATATTATATGCATCCATCCGAGTTGCCATTATTTAGATACGATTTTTACAAAAATTACTTGGACCAATGGCAGGCTGCCCGTCAGCCGTTTTCATGCAACACGTAGCCGGCCGAGATTATAACGCTATGATGTTTTTTCCCTTACTTAAGTGGCCATCCCTTCAGCATGTGGAAGGGAAGAGTCGTCAAATGACGCCCAATCGTCTTCAACCCACGAACACCCTAGCTGCCGCCGACCTATAGCACTTTGCGGGTCCGCCCCTTCCTCCCTAGGGCTCAAAGTTTGCCGCCAGCTTCCTCCCTAGCCCTTCCGCCCTCCGCCGCACCTGGAGCACCACCCAGCTCGTGACCCCGATGGCTGGTTTCAAGCATAATGTCCTGCAACATGCGTCTGACGATGCAGCCATGTTGTTGTTGTGGTGCATTGTTTAGGGCATGGCAACACTGGCTAGACTTCTCTCTGGCATCGTGGCACATCAAGCTTCCATCACAATCCCTCCTTGGCTTCTCATTGCTCCAGGTTCGCGTTGCTCTTCTTTGTTAGGGTTTTTGGGCAAAAACAAGGAAGAAGAAGAGAGTGGGTTGCATGGGATCCTTTTGGACTCAGGCCAAGCGGTCTACCCTTATATAGAGGAGGGTAGCAATTCCCTATCTCACCTATCCATGAGGAAAATGAGTCCCTCATCAACCATGGTAACCACACTTTCCTTGTTTAAGATATAACTCCTCTCTTTTATTTATTAAAAGATGTCCTTTTCTATTCATGATCCTTGGTTATTAAGGAATCTGAATTTTACCTCTTTTATGTTCCTTGTGCTTGGCTTTTAATCCATTGGCCATGAAATTCTACTTTATTAAAGCAAATAATGTCTGTTTTTGATAATATCAAAAATTCATTAATCACATTATCCTCTTATTTGTATTATTTCTATTTTCTCTTTCTTCTTCTCCATTGGGACTCCTTGGACCCCAAGAAATCCTAAGATTTTGAAATTCCTTTTTAAGGATGCTTGTTATCCTTCTAGATGCATCTACACCCATTATTTCTCATTATCTTACTTATTTCTTTATTAAAAGATTTCTTTTCAAGGATTTCTCTTTATCCTTTATTCCCTTTTTCCTCTTTTCCTATTTCTTCCATTAGGACTCACATATACACGAAATTTATTCAATTGTGGCCATTAACGCCACTTTCTAGAGATTTCGATACATTTCTCATAAATGCATTACTTAAAAATCCATTATCTCTTATCTTTCTCTATTATTTGAACTTTTCTTCTTTTCTTTTCTTTTCTTTTATATCCATTATTGGATTAACATAATAATAGGAATCATGAAATTCCTATCCAAAGGGATATTTGCAAAGAAATCCATCCTTTGAAGCAAAGCATACAACCTTTTCAATTAAGTACGTACATATTCATAAAATCATTACATTTCAATTATGCAAATTGAAGTTGTAACATGTAGCAAAGCCAATCACTCATGAACCTATGTCCAACCAAACTAACTTGACCATCATGTCCATGACATGAAAGTGATGTATTTATATGATCAACAATGTTGCTTTCACTGAGTACTCTGCAAATCTTTGTATATCCTCATTGTACCATCTCATGCATGAGATGGTAACACATGAGTATGTTCTTGTGATAAAGTGAATTTTCACTTATATTTGTTTGATTCCTATTTTCCCCTCATTATGTTCACTTATGACCTCAATTTACTTTTCCTTGCCTGCTTAATCAATATTGATACTCAAATTCGAAATATAGTGATCGATGTGAATTTTATACACCCTGTGACACTGCAAATTAGGTTAATTCACCACTTTATCCAAAGAAATAAATTCGTCCATATAAATTCACCATTTGGTTTTCAAACTTTTTCTAAATATTCTACACATTATTTTGAACCTATGGTCCAAATTTCATCTCATTTGAGCATTCCTACAATTTCCAACAATTTCTTGAAGTTATATGCTAAAAATCCCTTTTATTTGACCCTTTTTCCAAGTCAGCAAGCCGAACTGAGGATTATGGATGAGCCCAGACCCTCGGATCAGGATACAATGGATCAAATGCATGGTTGAGTGGCCCAAGGGTCATCTGCTACTTCCTACAATTAGAGGGGAAGAGATTTAGGACCAAAATGTGCAATCTATCGTTTATGACCAAGATTCAAAATTCTAATCGCATAGGAATGTTGGCCTCGCAAGTTCGTGCTTGTATATACCTACTTATACTACCATTAAGGCTCTATTTTTCCATCCAAACATTTTACTTGATTCCCCTTCTCACTCGGGTGACCTCTATCAGCAGCACATATCCGATCTCACCTAAACATAACCCTCACTACTATAAAAGGACCCCCAAGGACAGCTGCAACCACACCTTGCTAGCTAACTCACCCTCACTCTCCCTCCCAACCTTGAGCACCCTAATTCCTCCCCCAATTCTTTACTGCTCAGATAGTACTTCCATCATTGTAAATATTCTATACATTATTTTGAACCTTTCTTCCAAATTTCATCTCATTTGGACATTCCAACAATTTCCTATGTTTATTGAAGTTATATGTTAAAAATCCCTTTATTTCGCTTTCATTTGATCCTTTTTCCAAGTCAGTAGGCCGAACTAAGGATTAGGGACAAACCCTGAACCTTAGATCAGGCTCCCATGGATTGGAGGCCTGATCGAGCAATCAGGGGGTCGTCTCCTACCTCTACCAATCAGTAGGGAGGAGTTATTGAGAATCGAAATGTGCAATCTATCGTTTATGACCAAGATTCGAAATTCTAATCAGATAGGAATGTTGTACTCACAATTTTGTGTTTATCTATACATACTTTGACTACTATAAAGGCTCTATTTTGCAATCAAAATATCTCTCTTGATTCCCCTACTCACTCTGATGACCTCGGTCAAAAGCCCATATCCAATCTCACTTGAACCTAAATCTCAGTACTATAAAAGGACCCCCAAGGACAACCGCAACCACACCTTGATAGATAACTTGCCCTTATTCTCCCTCCCATCCTCGAGCACCCTAATTCCTACCCTACCTTTTTTACTGCTCGGACAACACTATCGTCTGGTGCAAAATGGGCATCTTGCACTTGCACCTTCTACACGCAAAGTTAGGCTCTCGTTCTCTTCACGAGGTCACGACCGACTCAAGAAGCACCTTTATTGCCTCCATTGATCCCTACTTATCCTAAACCCCTTTACTTGGAATATCCTCCCCACCTTATTTTTTGGCTTACACGGAGGCCTGATCTAGGAGGGAAAGTCCTCAAACCAGACGGTCAAATAGAACCAAGTGAACCGCTTTCAAACTGGACAAATCAAGGAATTAGACCAAATCCTTGCTCAGTAAACCACCCCACTCACTAGCACCTACGTAGCATGATCCTGATCATCCACTCATCATTGAACGATTGTGGATTTTTCTATTTAAGGTATTTTGCAACCTCTCAGCTGAACAATCAGATTAAATGATAAAATCTTGCAAAAATGTTATCTTTTGATTCCTAGGTCCAAAAATTATGATCGAATAGTCCATTTCGATTAGAAAAACTAAAAGAAACGACTAAAACTACTAGACTTTGATATTTTTCTTAAATAATTTGTCAAATGACTCAATAATCATGATTAAACTTTGGAAACCCTATATATTTGACTCAGATGAGTATCATGAGACTCTAAAATCATGAATTAACTAGTGAGGAATCTAGATCTATCTTTATTGACTTATTTACTCATGAATGTGACTTCAATGCCATAAAGTGATGATTAAGATTCATTATGGGTTCTAACCCTATAATTGTGATATTGAGATTATAAGTGTTCTAAATCTTGTGATAAAATTGATCTAGACCTCTGGACCTCACCCTTGAGGGTGGTCTAGGAATTAAGTGCTCATTATAGATTAGGTGTGGATATCCAAGATATGATGTTAGAACATGATGATTAGACCTTGAAATCTGGATAGATTGCTTATTCAACAGTGAGATACCACACCCAAGAATAATAAAGAGGCTTAAGGAACCATAATCTATGTTTGTTGTGACCTCTCCATATCTTGACCAGAATACTAATGCATAAATACTCACTTTTGTTCCAGGGTTTGACTTGGCCCCAACTTTTATTCTCATGATCATACTCTAATCTCTGGTGTAAGGTACGCTTTTATATTAATTCCTCCTTGAATAGACTAGTGGTAATGAATGATACTTGTATGTACCTCTTGTAAATCTTGGCTATGTATTTGTTTGAGGTACAATGTTACCTACTGAGCAGTCTTCTGATTTTCTATTTTATAGTTTGCAATAAACTTGAAAACATAAATGATATTGCCCATTATGACTGCCATTAATACCTGTTGATATTGAATACAAACAACCTCCGCATTCGGAGGGTGGAACTTGTACATGTCGATTCATCTCAAACTTGTACATGTCAATTGACCTCCGACCTCATATGGAGAGATGGGACAGGTGCCCTCCCCCATCTCATTGGGGTGATGGAGCCACATACATATATAAGCATGCTTCTCGACGTCAACATAATGGGAAACTTGTAATAAAAATCTTGTCGGTTAAATGTTGTTTTGAAAATCGGTTGTTCATTACTTTGATTATAAGTCTTGCTAAGTACTATATTTTGTTATAAATGCTTTCAATTGTTCAATATCTATTTTTTTCAAACTGTACTAATACATTTGCTTTGTTTGCATCTAGATTTACCTAATTTTAGGCAAACCATATGGATCATTATCAAGAATTGATGAGATCGCTTCCGCTCTTGACAAACATGGGTGACAAGGAAAAATTTGCAAAAATTATAATTTGGGTTGGTTAGTTATTTAAATCTCTTATTTTATGAGTTATTATTTTGTATTTTATATGCTAGTGTGTGAGATCCTTTTCGGCCACTCAGAGATGGGCACTTCAATCCCTTTACCACTATCTAGACAGTGGGATTGGGATTGGGGTAAGGACATTTTCGTGACAGTTCTTCAAAGACTAATGTGATAAGTGTTCCTTATCTTGTACAGTAGCTCTATAGTTGTTATAGTGAAGATCTAGTATGTCTTTATTGGTTGGAACCACCCCAAGTTCACTACTTAACTTCTTGATCCATAGAGCTTCATTGTTTGTACTTGGTGCAACAATATACTCGACCTCTATTGGAGAATCAACAATGGTCTTCTTCTTGAAATTCATTCAACTTATATCTCCAATGTTTAGGTAAAATATGAATCTAGATTGCAATCTATCATCCTTGTTAGTTTAAAAGATTTCAGAATTGTATCCTTTTACAACTAACTCTTTCTCACAACCATGGATTCTAAACTGATCCTTAGTTCTTCTCAAGTACTTAAGTATGTTCTTTATAGCTATCTAGTGGCATCACCTAAATTTGACTAGTACCTACTTGTCATACTCAAATCATAGGAGACATTTCTACCTGTATATATCATTTCATACATGATAGATCCAATTTTTGAGGCATCTGGAATCTTACTCATGTGTGACTGCTCTTCCAATGAACTGCAACATTGATTTCTAGTGAGATTTATTCCATGAGGCATGTGTAAGTTTCCTCGAATTTTGCATGTTAGACATCTGAATCACTTTGTCAATGTATTAGGCTTAGGCCAAAAAGCCTTGTAGATATATCTCTATAGATCTTGATTCCTATAATATAGGATGCTTTGCCTAAGTCCTTCTTGGATAATGTATAACCCAACCAAGTTTTAACCAATTGTAGAGTAGGTATGTCATTAGTAATAATATGTCATCTATAGATAATATGAGAAGTACAATCATTATCCCACTAATGTTTTTGTAGACACAAGGTTCATCTTCATTTTGAATAATGCCAAACTATTTTACTATCGCATCAAAACAAAAATTCCAACTCTAAGATGCTTGCTTTAATCCATAGATCGACCCTTGTAGCTTACATACTTCTTTGGCTTTATTGGAGTGATAAACCTTCAGGTTGTGTCATGTGCACATCCTCTAGAACATTCCTATAAAGGAAATAAGCTTTTAGATCCATCCTACAATTGGAAGCATGGTCCTAATGGATTTAACCATGCAACTGGTGAAAAACTTTCATCATGGTCAACACCTTGAAATTGTTTGAAACATTTTGCAACCAATATACCTTTGTATTTTTGTACATTACAATCCATGTCAGTCTTCTTCTTGAATACTCAATTGCACCTCATGGGTTCTACCCCTTAAGGTGGATCCACCAAAGTCCATAATTTTATGGTATACATGGAGTCCATCCAAGATCTCATGATTTTAAGCCAATTCTAAAATTTTGGTCCCTCAATAGACTCATTTTAGGTACTCCAATCATAATATTTAATGACCAACACATCATCTTCATGAGACATGAGAAATCTATATCTCTCTGGCTTAAGATGTGCCCTACTAGTCCTTCGAGGTTCTTGTTCTACAATAGGACTTGAGGTTCTAAAATGATTTGTGATTCCTCTTGCTCATTATCTACCTTCATAGGTTCAATGTTATATTTTTGGTCTTGAACTTCTTCAATGTACATTTCCTTCCCACTAGTTCCTATGAAAAATAAAATCATTTTCTAGAAATATAGTAATTCTAGAAACAAACACTATGTTATTAGACGGAACTTAGAAGTAGTAACCCTTAGATTTCTTAGGGTATCCAAAACATATACATTTATCCAATTTGACTCCAAGCTTTTCACATAACAGTTTATTGTCACAAGATTCACATACCCAAGTTTTCATGAAAGACATATTGGAATGTTTCCCATTATGTATCTCATACGGTGTCTTTTTAATGAATTTTGAAGGTACTTGGTTAAGTGTAAACATGGTGTCTTCAAGAGAATGTCTAGATAAGGACCTTAGAATACCAACTAAACTCATCATTGATCATACCATGTCCAACAAGGTGTAATTCTTTTTTCTCATACAACATTATGTTGTGGGGTTCTAGGTAGAGTCCATTGTGTTACAATACTACAATCTCTCAAAAGGGCCTCAAACTCCTTACTATGATATTCACCACCTTGATATAATCAAAGTAATTTAATTATTTTGCAAAGGTAATTTTTTTATTCATTCATGAATTCCTTGAACATCTCAATCGAGCCTAATTTATATTTTATAATACACATATCCAAATATAACAAAATCATCAGTAAAAGTGATGAAGTATTGAATTCCACCTATAGCACTTGTCATACAAGGTCCACACACATCAGTTTGTATGAGGCTTAGTAAGTCACTAGATCTCTCACTGTTTCCAGTTAAAGGTGATTTTTTCATCTTGGCCAATGAACAAGATTTGCATGTCTCTGTTGATTTACAATCAAAAGAGTCTAGATAGTCATTTTTATGGAGTCCAGAAATGCATTCTCGTTTATGTGCCCCAGACGAAGGTGCCAATGATATGTGTTTATTGAGTCATTAAATTTTAAATTCTTGGTGTTTATGTAATATAAATTTGTCTCAAAAATTAATAAATAAAGACCATAAGACATATCGACATTGTCATAAAAGATCTCATCTTTAGAAATAGTAAAATGACCATTTTTTGTTAGAAACTCAAAACTATTTTGTCCAAACAAGATACAGAAATAATGTGTCCATTTTTAGCAGGTACATAACAGTAGTGCTCTAACTCTATTACAAGCCCACTGGGCAGAGATAACAAATATGTTCCTATTGTAGTGACAACAACTCTTATTTCATTTGCAATGTGTTGTTCTACCTCCCTTTTGGTAAAAGGTCTACTTCTTTATAGATCCTACATATTTGAGAAAAAATGAGATCCACATCTGGTATCCTATACCCCTGATGAACAATGTATATTTCAATAATATATATCTAAAATGTAGATCTCTATCTCCTGCTTCTTTTTATTTAGTTCCTCAAGGTTTTAAAAAATAATGTTCCTCAAGGTAGACAAGGAAATTTCTCCTCTAATGTTCAACCTAGTGAGAATGATGACAATTGTCTCCCTTAGCCACTCCTCCTTTTGATTTTAGTGCAAAAAACTTTTGGCTAAATTAAAACCTTTCATATCTTTGCATGTGCCCTTTCATTTCCCTTTGCTGACCATGAACACAAAATTGGGCTTGTCTTTAATATGCCATTCAACATTTCTCAACATGCCAAGTAGCTCCTTCAATTGCTTATCAAAAACTTTTGTGTTGTACTATATGAAAATTTGCTTCTATGAAACCAACAAAAATTGAAGGATTACATATGTAACCAACTCTAGATCCAAAGAAACTCCCAATATTGAAAGATTTTCCCCATACCCAATTAACTTGAGTCCATCAGGTCCAACTGGATCACCTCTAGCATTTAGCACTTAAACATGGGCTTGGATACATCATACTTCTCTTGCCTTGCTTGTTCTTGATACATGTTCCTGAGATGTGTTATAATCTAATAGCATTCATATTCTCATGTTGCATTTGAAGCTCATGATTTATGGAGCAAAACATCGGATATTTGATGTCCACAACATCAAATGAATGCTTTTTGTTAGCATTCCTTTTCTCTCTATGTGCATTTAGAGTTGGTTCATTAGGTATTGGTGTTTCCTAGACATTGATCTTACACTTGTGTGTGAGAATAGTTCTCAATGTCATGAAATAGTTGTTAAAGTTATTCTTATTAAGTTTCTCTTTCTTAAATACATATCATAGTGAAATGGATTGCTAGTGTTCACCTTTGATCTATGTAGAAGATATGTTGCATGATTTCAGTTGATTTGAAAATTAATTTGATTAATATAATTAATTTGGACTTTAATTAATTACAATCCCACTATTTTATTCAAAGTAATAGATCTCATTGTTAGTTTAAAAGATTACATCAAGAAATATTATAGTGATCCAAGACTCAAAATAATAAAATTATTGCTCAGCCAATCTCCAATGCCCATAACTTAATTACTAAGATAGGTATAAATTACCAGTTGCATCATATGCAATTTTTAGAAGTATGGTTGCACATCTCTGTGTCAATTATTCATAATATGAATTATATGTCATCTATATGCCTCTCGATTCTTAATTCAATTAGGATCACCAAGTGAAGTCCAAATTGTAACTTCCCAAGATTTAAGGCATCACATAAAATTATCTTAAGAGGAATGATTGGTCTACCCATATCACCAATGTGCACCTCCTATTTAGGGAGGCCATCACTAAGAACTCCAAAGTTAAGCATGCTCAGATTGGAGTACTAGGATGGGTGACAAGTTAGGAAGTTGATCCTGGCTTACGCGTGAGTGAGGACAAAGCATGCAGTTATGTCCATTGGTGGTCTGCATGGCCAATCATCATTCCTGCAACTCTATTAAAGCCTTGGGCAATGGGCCCGACCGTTATAAATGGTATCAAATGCATAAACCCTTCAGTGGGTGGAGCCCACATGGGCATGTCACATGTCAGTCTTCAATTGTGTCGTCCATGAAACATTTTGGGTCTACACTGAAATAGGGAAATATTATGAGGACATACAGTTGAGGCTTGATGAGGATGTCAAGAGTCTAATTGGGGGAGATCAAATTTACTAGGATTTGAGGCTTCAGATAAAATGATCTTAAAAGGATTTCTTGAACTGCTCATATCACCAAGGTGCACCTCCTTTTTAGGGATCCCACCACTAAGAACTCCACAAAGTGCTTAGCTTGGAGTAGCACTAGGACGGGTGACTAGTCAAGAAGTTGATTCTGGCTTGTGTGTGAGTGAGGAAAAAATGTGCATTTAAGGCATCTTTCTTGAGGTAATTGGTGCACCACACTTGGTGTGCCCACATTTAGTCGAACAAGGTTATACTGTCTATGCACTTGGAAGGCATCTTCAAATTGATATTATATTGACAATTTTATACATATACATATGCATCCAATTGCCCATACATAATAATATTATATGTATCATATACTACAAAGATCACTAGTACAGCAACTTGATCCAACAAGTGTTTTAGAAAAATGTGGGCATCACTAAGAACTAATAATGCCCATAGCGAGTGAAGAAAGCTATCTTCGGTAAATCCTCATCTTTTACTTGCATTTGATACTATACACTTCACAATCCATGTTAGAGAAAATTGTAGCTTCCTTCAACTGATCAAATAAATCATCAATGTGTGGTTGATGATAGTTGTTCTTTATAGTCACTTGTTTCAGCATTCCAAAATCCATGCACATCCTCACAAAACCATCTTTCTTTTTAACAAATATAATAGGATCTCCCAAAGGAGAGACATTGGGGAAAACAAATCCCATGTCACGAAGTTCTTGAGTTGCTTCTTAAGTTTTGCAAGCTTCACGGGTACCATGTGATAAGGAGGTTTCAAAATGGATGTGGTTCTTGGTATGAGATTGATGGAGAACTTGACCTCTCGGAAAGAGGGAATACTAGGTAAATCTTTAGGAAATACATCAGGGAAATATCAAACCACATCAACATATTCCAACTCATGTGGTGAGGGTTCAAGGATAATGGATAGCAAGTAAGATCTTAAAAGGATTGATTGAATTGCTCATATCACCAAGGTGCACCTCCTTTTTAGGGATTCCACCACTAAGAACTCCATGAAGTGCTTAGTTTGGAGTAGTACTAGGATGGGTGACTAGTCAGGAAGTTGATTTTGACTTGTGTGTGAGTGAGGAAAAAGTGTGCATTTAAGGCATCTTTCTCGAGGTAAACGGTGCACCACACTTGGTGTGCCCACATTTAGTCAAACAAGGTTATAATGTCTATGCACTTGGAAAGCATCTTGAAATTGATATTATATTGACACATTTATACATAACATATGCATCCAATTGCCCATACATATATAATATTATATGTATCATATACTACAACAATCACTAGTACAACAACTTGATCCAACAAGTGTTTCAGAAAAATGTGGGCATCACGAAGAACTCATAATGCCAATAGTGAGTGCAACAAGATGTCTTCGGTAAATCCTCATCTTTTACATGCATGTGATAGTATACACTTCACAATCCATGTTAGAGAAAATTGTAGCTACCTTCAACTGATCAAATAAATCATCAAAGCATGGTTGAGGATAGTTTTTCTTTATAGTCACTTGATTCAGCATTCCAAAATCCATGCATATCCTCACAAAACCATCTTTCTTATTAACAAATAGAATATGATCTCCCAAAGGAGAGACATTGGGGCAAACAAATCCCATGTCAAGAAGTTCTTGAGTTGCTTCTTAAGTTTTGCAAGCTTCACGGGTACCATGTGATAAGGAGGTTTCAAAATGGATGTGGTTACTGGTATGAAATTGATGGAGAACACGACCTCTCAGGAAGGGGGAATACCAGGTAAATCTTTAGGAAAGACGTCAGGGAAATATCAAACCACATCAACATATTCCAACTCATGTGGTGAGGTTTCAAGGAAAATGGATAGAAAGTAAGCTCAGCATCCATGAGAGATAAGCTTTTTATCTTTTATGGATGAGATGATGAATTTTCCTATCCGCACATTTTCTACCCTTTACACAAAGTCATTCAATGTCAGAGTGAAGTAAGCGAACATTTTTCTCATCACAAAACAAGTTTGTCTTAAACTTATTCAACCAGTCCATACCCAGAATGATGGCAAATCCATCATGTTTTAGAAGATGAAACCGGCCATAAACATCTCACCATATATAACTAGTTTTGTAAGTGAGGTTTTTAGATAAGAAGGGCATATCCTAGCACTAAGGGTATTAACATCAAGAATGTAGTCCATACATGTAGGTCTAGGTTTAACATCTCCATAAGCTTAGAAGATATAAATGTATTTGAAGAATCATAATCATAAAGAGCTTTTACTGGGCGTAGATAAAGATGTACACTACCTTCAATCATTTCATTATAATCAACAACATTCACAACATCCATAGCAAAGACACGGCCAGTGCATCGCTCCACTGGGGTATGTCGGCTTTGAGGATTGTTGTTGTTGTTTCTTGGAGGTGGGTTAGGATGAGGTTGAGGTTGATTGGCAGGCTTATGGGCAAGCTGTTGAATAGGACGTTATTGTAGTTGAGGGCACTTGGGCGTGAAGCATCAAACCTGATCACACTCATGGCATATTACTGGTCTACTTTCTCATTGCAGTGTCAGGTCACCACCAAAGCATATCCCCAGAGGATGATGTGGAGAGAAACATTTGCACCTATATTGATGTTGTTCATAGTCATGGTTCCTTCTCTTGTTGTTCTATGAGGGGGCTTGGAAACTAAGATATGATTCAAAAACTAAGGACTTGTCAACCATCTGCTAAAAAGTGAGAGGAAGTGGATGGACTAGAGCACAACCCACATTGTAGTTGAGTCCTTACAAGAATAGGTCAGCCCTACGACCCTCACTCAACTCGGTAGGATAATACTCAAGAACCAAGAATATTTGCACATATACAGGAACATAAAGTGGTCCCTACTTCAATCTATAGAATTCCACTTCCTTCTTCCTAAGGGTAGAAATGTTTATGTACTTCTCAATGAATAGTGCCAAGAATTGTTTCTAGGTCAAAGTAGAGGTGTCATGAATCTGTGATATCCCATTCCACCAGACACACATTGGCCCATCCAAAACATAAGAAGCAAACTTGACCTTCTAGGGAGGAGGTCATGCCATACCATCAAAAGTCCTCTCCATTGCTAAAACCCAATCACCGACCTTATCAACAATCTCCAGTTCCCATTCACCCTTGAAGTAGGGTTGTTGCATTTTCATGAAATCAGTCAGTGTGTACTCCTTCAGCTTATCTGACACAAGAGGGGTGTTTAACTTTCCCACCATAGCCACAACGAGATTTTGTCCCAGGAAAGCTAACTCTTTCTTAGGGGTAATACTAGTAGAAGTAGAGGTAGTGGTGTCTCCAACCCCATGAAAAGTGAGTGTAGTATGAGAACATGAGATGTTCCTAGGATGGGGATCCATTATGAAATGATGGCTTCTCGGTGTAGTGTACCCATCTAGAATGGTGGACTCAGGGGACCACTCCTTACTTAAATTTAAGTAAATTATTATAAGATACCCCAATTAATCACATCCATAAAATAAACTATTTAAATAAATGGGGTTCACAACATTTGTTAAAATAGAATGATAACAGGAACATAATTTTTGTTGCAATAGAAAATAAATCTAATTATTACAAAGTTTTCTCATCAAAGTTCAACTAAGCATTCATAGATGGCATCTAAATGAATTTAAAGCCTATACTAATAGGATTGGTTTGCGGTGAATAACCTTCCCATCTTAGAATTCCTCTTGCAACTAGCTTTGGGTGTCACCACCTATCTCCTGATCCTAGGTTGTGCATGTTGGATCTAGGGCTCTATAGGGGGGTGAATAGAGCTTCAAAATTCTCAAAATATAAATTAAAACTTAAAATTATATCAATTAGAACTAAATGCTCAAGAGCCATTTGAAGTCCTAACTAAGCAAGCATAGCAAGGATGCGAGAAATTGAAACTTGCATTTAGACAAGGTGGTTTAGAGTGGTTCCAATCTCCAAACTAGGAGATAGTCAATCCACTACCTAGAGACGTCAACCTCTAGGACTTTGCAATCCGTGTATACTTATATTCATTAATAAGAGATATAAGGAGACAACCATACATCATAGGACTTATCTACTCAACACAAGAGTCTTCCACCTACACAAGGACTTACCCACTTTATCAAGATGTCTTTAGCCTTCAACAAGGACTTACCCACACTTGCATCAAGTCTCTGTCCTTGAAGGATTTACCCAATCTTCTTGAATCTTGGCCTTTCCCTTCTCCTTCACTTGGAGAAGATCTTCACCTCTTCTTCAACCTTGAAGAAGAACATCAACAACTTCACCTTCACTCAGAGTAGCTTGCTTCAACCTTTGCTCTTTGAGAAAAGGGGGCAAAGAAGATTGAATGGAATGAGAGTTGAACAAGCATATGGAGGTAGTTCTCTTACAACTTGACTAACTCACTCATAATCATGAAATGATTTATAAATGAGAGAGAGAGAAAGGGTCTCAAGGAGTTGCAACACACTCAACTATAGCAAGGACTTAGAACAACATGAATGAGCAAACTTGGAATGAACACCAAGGGGCCCTATTTATAGTTGTGGGTGTTCCCTTGAGTGTGGGATCACTTAAGGGTGAAATATAGTCATTTTCCAAGTTACAACGGATCTATTCTCACTCAAAACAACTCTCCAACAGTTATAATCACATTTTTTGCATTTTTCATACAATACATTCAGTCAAGTTCCACTAAGTGACAAAGCCAATTTTCAAACTATTAGTTGAGTTTGTTCTGGGAAACTGAAATTATGAGTCAAAATTAGTTTTTCTTAGTTTATTGATAGGTCAAGTTTTGTGAGTGTGCAACTTGACCCATTGGTCATCTTTAGAAAATCCATCACTAGATTGGTCGAGTTTCCAACTCGAATAATAAATAGCTTGTGACAAATTTTATAAATTGACTTTTGAGTGACCAAATGTTGGAATTAAGTGTCCCTAGTTTTTTTCTCATCTTAGTTACAAGTCATATCATCAACACAAGTGATTACAAAAATAATCTAAGGTCATTTGGAGTGATTTCCCAAAATGTGCACTTGCATTGCTTTTGACTTGAACTTGACGAAGTTAGGGCTTGTGTAATTTGATCCTTTTCATGTACCTAAAGCCTAAAATCAATCTTGAACAAACATATTAGATACATAGGAATGGAATGGTTAAGTCTTTATCAAAATATGGGCAATGTATAACTTTCAAGTCAAAATTCTCCCCCTTTTTGAGAATGACAAACCATTCCTCAATCATATTGAAAAGGATATGTAAAGTTATATCTTTGCCTATATAAATGATTATAACAATGTGAATTGTTCCCCCTCAATTTATGCTTACTCTGACCTACATAGTTAGTCTATCTACACAAAACAATATAACATGTATACTATATGGTCCTTTAGAAAGTCACATGATAAAGCATATAATGAATGAGGAAAGATCCATTGGAAATAAAAGAAATACGGTAGAGCTTCAAAACACTGAACTTATCTCCCCTTTTTGACATTATCAATAAGGAAGGGGGTAGAAGAGCATAGAAACTGGTCTTCTCCAAGCACAACCAAACATACAATTACAACATTAAACATGCAATCTCAAAGCATACACCAAATAGAGATGAGAGAAACAACCAATCTAAGTCATAATCAAAATATGGTAAACATGGAACCAACTCATGAGATATAGTAAATCAAAGAGTAAGTGTACATATGATTAAGATTACAACCCAGAGAGAATGTCCTAAAAAACAACTACAACTCAAAACAATGAAAACATGATGGTAAATAGTACAACTCAAAAAGTGTGCCCATATGTTTTTAGAACAAAATAATCTAGAAAGATATATATGATAAACATTTATAGAATACAAACTAAAATATCTAAACATCTAGGTCATCTATGTCCACATCATCAACATCATCAGCAGAGACTTCTGGCTCATAGTCGGCATCTCCGTCTGAAGGTGCAGCAGAGATAGCAACATCACCTTCATCACTAGAACCACCAGCAAAGCCACTAGAACCATCATCACCATCATCCTTAAAGGACTCCTCATCATCATCATCAACTTCCTCATCAGCCTAATCTGGCATCTTCTCATCGACAAAGGAATCAAAACCACAATCGTGCGACCTGGCATTCTGCTCAGCCCAAGACATACCAAGGTCATGTAATTCTTGAGCTTGTGGAAAGGGAGGAGCTAAGGTGCCAAGTCCTGTAAGCAGGGTGGTGATAAGACCAATAGTGATAGGTAGCACAACAAGGGTAGATCCACCAACAGTAGAGGGTGTAGTAGTGGAAGCAGTAGGTGGATGGGCAAGGTAAAAGTGATCATATGCATAGAATGCATAATCACCTCCTAGGTAGGGTTGGTAGGAAGGATAGGGATGTGCATAGGAGAGGTTCATGGTAGACATGATGGAACAAAGATCCTAATGCAAATGCTCCTGTACCTGAAGGTTATACGCCAGATGCATCATGTAACCCATGAGGGTTTCATTTGATACATGGAAAGAGGCACGGGTAGGTCGGGAAGGCTGAGGTGATGGAGGTGAGCGGGTGGAGGAAGAGGCTCTGGGTGTGGTAGAGGAAGGGATAGGTACAAACTTTTGAAGTGTGGTCTCACTGATGCAAACTCCTTTTCGAGCACGTTTGTAGTGAAGGTCATGGAAAAGATATTTGCTAGTGGTAGTCTAAATGTGGGTGGGTGCCACGGGTGTTCTTACCATAGTCAAAATAGGTCATGCGGTGAAGGGCATATCTGGCCCATTTGACTCTGATGTTCTTTAAGATACAGAACATAATCACCGCAGTGTTTTCTACAATTTTAGTCTAGTTTTTCTTGGGATGCATATTGCAGTTAACAGCTAGAGAGAGAATGCAGTTCTTGAGGTCTAAGATAGAGGAGAGAAGGGTACACTTCTTCCTATAGGGAAACTGAGGCTTCTTTAATAATTTGTGAATATCAGGAAGAGTGAGATCATATTTCTTGTAGAAGGACTCAGAATCAACTTGGTCAAAATACTCATGGTAGTCCTTCCTCCAAGTATCAGTCACCTCAGTAACTGAGAAAAAGATGTTCAGGGTATCCTCAGATACTTGGAATTTCTTCTCGGATATAATGGAAGTATGGACTACTTGAGCATTAGGCGGGGGTATGAGAGTGTCATAATTCCATTGCAAATTAGCATAGAATTCATGAATGGCTTTTGTGTTTGTGATAGAATTGTGGCAGCAGGCACATTCAACACTCAAGGCTGAGAGGTGGTGGTCGTATAGCAACTCAGTTACTTGATCGATAACCCATTGTCGACGTGGGGTTGTCTAAAAAAGGGAATGAAAAGGAAAGGGGTTCCTAGGAAGGAGCTCCTTGTATGGATTTAGAGCATCATTTGAATCAAAGAAGGTATCATCAAAGGGTATACAATTTGAGTTGGAGGAGGGTGATGCTCTGGATGGGTTAGCTCTCTTTCTCCTTATTGATGCCACAGAGATGAAATGAGAAGGATTGAGAGAACAAAAATGAGAAAAACACCACCAAAGACCATCCACACACCTAGGGTTGATATGAAAGAGGAAAGGAAGGTTGATTTAGGTCGAACTAGGGTTAGGGATAGGAAAGTTGAGGCTAGGGTTGAAAGCTAGAGGGAGCCAGAGGTTGAATTGGTGGATTTTTCTCTAGTTGAGAGGGAGAAAAGTTAGTCGAACCTAACTTATGTTTGCTCCAACCCGGCCATCGATCGAGTTCTCTGACTGGGAAACACGGTTGATTGGCTCTTTAAAAAAGTTGTTGGCCACTGATCGGTGGAGTTGGAAACTCAACCAATGGTCCACCTGAACCAACTTTAGAAATTTTAATTTCTAGCCATTAGAGTGCTAATTAAAATTATTTTTCAAATCCATTTTTCATTTTAAACATACTTAGGCACATATCACTTATCATTGGTTACTATTTTGCGATAAAACAAGTGTTTGTAAAAAAATACCCAAAAATAAGCAAAAATCAACGCAGAAAGAACTTGAAAAACTAATTTTAGCATATTAGCAAGCAAGGGTGATCAAAACATAACCAAAGCATATAGGATAGATGACAACTAGCTAGAGGGCATATCAGATTCATTTTAAGAAGTTATGAGTAGTTTAGATCTAATAAAATTAAATTTCTCTCTAGCTAGAGGTTTAATGAAAATGTCCACCAACTAATTTTTCATGACCGCATGCGTGATATAGATATCCTTTTTGGCAATGTGATCACGAAAAAAATGATGGCAAACCTCTATATGCTTAGCTCAAAATGTAAGATAGATTAATTGTACTAGTATTATCACAATAGATAGGTGGAGCATCAAAATGAATGTTAAAGTCTTGAAGCATTTGCTTCATCTACAGGACTTGGGCACGACAACTCTCGACTGTAATGTGTTCACTCTCGGTTGTTGATAATGCCAATGTGCTCTATTTCTTGGAGAACTAAGACACCAAGCATGGTCCTAGGATAAAGCAAGTGTCACTTGTGCACTTTCTATCAATCAAACATCTTGTGTAATTCGCATCACTATAATCCATAAGAGTAAAGTCCCTTGACTTGGGATACCATAGTCCAAAATTTTGAGTTTCGGCTAAGTACCTTAAAATCCTATTAACATATATAAGATGTGTTTTCTTGGGATTTGATTGAAAGAGAGCACACAAGCCAACACTAAACATTATATCAGGTCTAGAGGTAGTTAAATAAAGTAAACTTCCAATCATACCTCTATAGAGCTTCTCATCTACCTTCTCACCTTCTTCATCTTTATCAAGTTTGGCAGTGTTTGACATGGGTGTGTCCATCGGCTTGGTGTTCTCCATCACAAAGCACTTAAGTAGGTCACTTATGTACTTGCCTTGGTTGATGAAGTTCCCATATTTAGTTTGCTTGATTTGAAAGCCAAGGAAGAATGTCATCTCACCCATCATGCTCATCTCAAACTCACTCTACATAAGATCACTAAACTCCTTGCAAAGATCAAGATTACTTCCGCCAAAAATGATATCACCAACATATTTAGAAGTGTGCTTTAGAAACAAGGTAGAATACACTTTGCCCATGATATACCCATAATCTAACAAAAAGTTCTTTAATTTCCCATACCAAGCTCGAGGTGCTTGTTTGAGTCCATAGAGAGATTTTTGCAACAAATAAACATGGTTAGGTAAGCAATCATGTTCAAAGCCCTAGTTTGTACAACATACACTTCCTCCTCAATTGTACCATTAAAAAATGCACTTTTAACATGATTTGATAAAGAAAAAAGAAAACAACATATGAATGGACTCAAGTCAAGCTACAAGTGCATATGTTTCATCAAAATCTATACCTTCCTGCTAATTGTAGCCTTGAGCCACTAACCTTGCTTTGTTCCTTATCACCTTACCACTTTCATCTAACTTATTGCGGTAGACCCACTTGGTTTCAATGATATTTCTATCACTTGGTCTTGGCACGAGGGTCCATACTTTATTCTTTTCAAATTGCTCAAATTCTTCTTGCATGGATAGGATCCATTCATTATCCCCAAGAGCTTCTTTGACGTTCTTTGGCTCAAGTTGTGGGATGAAGGCGTTGTTGACTTGTTCTTTGTTGAAGGAATCTAGAATCTTCACTCTTTCAAATGGATCACCTAAGATCAGCTCTTTAGGATGAGTCTTTGCAAATTTGGGAGTTGGGTCCTTCTTCTCTTCATCTTTCTCTTATTCTTGAGTGACCACCTCTTTTCCCTTTTGGGTGATGTTGAGTTCTTTAAGAATAGGAATTACCTAACCTGCAACCGCATCAATTGGAACAATATCTTTGGGAATAGAGGGGTTAGTCTCAATAAAGATAACATTAATGGATTCTTCTACTTTAGCAAGATCAACATTAAACACTCTATAAGCCTTGCTAGTAGTGCTATAGATAAGAAAGAAAGTGTTGTAAGATTTCAGATCAAACTTGTCGAGAGAATCTTTCATATTCAAAACAAAATAAGGACATACAAAAACATGGAAATACTCAATATAGGGCTTCCTACCATGCCATATATCATAGGGGGTTTTCTTCAACGAAGGATGTGTAAAAACTTGATTTTGCACAAAACATGAGGTACTAACGACTTCGGTCCAAAACTTCTTTGGAGTATCATACTTTAAAAGCATGGTCCTATCCATCTCCTATAGTGACCTATTCTTCCTCTCTACAACCCCATTTTGTTGAGGTGCTCTAGGTGAAGAGAATTTATGAGCATAGACATATTATTTACAAAAATAATTGAAACGATAATTTTCAAATTATCCCCCATGATCACTATGAATGGAAACAATTCGGTAAGAAGCTTCATTATCAACTCGTTTAAAAAACTCCAGAAAACATCAAGCATGAAACTCTTGAAAATGAGAAATAAGGTCCAAGAATATCTAGAGAAATCATCGACGATAACAAGGTAGTACTTGGAACCAAGAAGCAATTGAGTTCTCATTGGTCCAAATAGATCAATGTGAAGAAGTTCAAGAGCTCTCTTGGTACTAAGGACTCCTTTGGATTTGAAGGAGTATTTGGTTTAATTTTCTTGGGTACAAGTTTGGCATTCCTCATCCTTTTAAAAATCCAATTTGGGAAGTCCCTTGACCATGTCCATTTTTCTCAAATTCTTCAATTGACATATTTACATGACCAAGCTGGTGATGCCAAAGAGAAATATCATTAGAGTTGACTACTAAGCATCTACCAACAACAATCTTAATAGAGTCAAGCACAATTACATAAATATTACCACTTCTAGTTCCCTTATAATATGACTTGATAGGTGAGGGAATCTAGAATAAGCATTCAAAAGAAGTAAACAGCACAAGGTAACCAATATCACATAATTGACCAACACATATTAAATTGTCATGTTGGCCATCCACAAAGAGAACATTGTTGATACACAAGGAATCACCTACATCACCCTTACCTTTCTTATTGTCCCTAAAGGTAACCGAACCTCCTTTCTTCTTAGTGACATTGTTCAAATGGATTATATCACCTATCATGTGCTTAGTGCAACCACAATCAACAATCCATCTACCGTTTTCTTACAAAAAAGGGAGTGACGGTTCCCAACTCAAACTTTGGGATCCGAAGTTAGTTTGGGGACCCACTTCATCTTTGGGTTGGTCCCCTTTGGCTTGTAAGGACAATAAGTAGAGTAATAATCATCACATTTGCAATGAGAACAAATCATAGGTTCTTAGTGCCGGAATACTCTCTAATGAAAAAGGAGGTTTCCTTACTCTTTTTCTTACCTTTGAATTTGTTCTTGCCCTTAGGTGCTCCCCCTACAAATCTCAAACCACTAGTACCACTTTGTTTGATAGATTGGTCAAGGATTTCATTTAGGGAGTTTTTATCTTTGAGAAATTTTTTCAGAGAGGCTCTAAGTCTATGGTTGTCATCATTAAGAGATATAATAGTAGAGGACAAACTAGCAAGGTCATCTCTATCATGAACAAGGTCAGTCTCTAAATAGAGGGCTTTAGTCAAATAAGAATCTTTCTCAAGAGAAATAGAAGCAACATCATTACTAGGCAAGATAGGCCTAGAAGATAATCATTTACTTGACCAAGCAAACTAGCATTTTCATATTTAAGCACTTGATTTTCTTTAAGATAAACATCCCTCTCATCCCTACGAGCATCAATAATGAGCTTAAATTCAACATTTTTAGTTTTAAGGATTTTCAAGCTTATTTAGGCACTTTTGGTTATCTCCCTTAAGTGTTTCCATGGTCTTAAGGTAAACACCATTCTCCACCTCAAGTACATTGTATTTGAGCTCAAGATCAAGAAATTGGCCTTGCAAGTTATCAATGCTCTCAAGATGAATCTTCTCATCTTGCTCAAGTATATCAAGTTTAGCATACAAATCGTCAATAATTTTTCTTAACCTTTTTCTTTTAGATTTATGTTTAGAAAAAGAAGAACGGGTAGAAACAAGCATATCAATAAGAGTTTCTTTAGATAAATCATGCAATCTTACCTCACTTACCTCACCAATTTCTTCACTTGTGGAGGCCATGAGTGCAAGGTGTCACTCTCCATCTTCTTCGGATCTAGAGCCACTTGAGGATGATTCCTCCCAAGCTGCATGAGCTGCATTCTTGTATCTTTTCTCCTTCTTTCTTTCCTCTTGTACTTTCTCTCCTTCTTGTACTCATCTCCTTCTTAGAGCTTACCTTGTGGTGTGACTTTCTAGATTAGGGACATTCACTCTTGTAGTGTCCCTTTTGGCCACACTTGTAGCATCTAGGAGAATAGGAGGAGGATTTCTTTCCCTTGAAGTGATTTCCCTTAGTGTAGTTGGCTTCATGCTCACTAGGGCCATCATCTTCACTAGAGCAGGAGGGAGATGTCCAGCAACCAAGTTGTTATTGAAGGATGACAGCCACCACTTGAGCTTTGAAGGCACTATCTTTGATCTTCTTAGATTCATTCTCTTCTCGGTTGGCTTCTTCTTATTGCTTGTCAAGCCTTGTCTCATGAGGTTGTAGGTTGCCAATGAGCTCTTTGGTTGGGAAGTCACCAAGGAATCTCACTTCTTCAATGGAGGTCACCTTTGACTCCCATCTCTTTGGTATAGTCCTCAAGATCTTAGAGTTGATTAAATCTCTATCCAAAGTGTTACCCAAAGCAGCTAGGCCATTGATGATGACGTTGAGCCTAGAGTACATCTCTATAATCCCTTCTTTCTTGCCCATCTTGAAGTTATCTAGAAGGTTGTTCAACATGTATATCTTAGCCTCCTTGACTTGCCTTGGGCCTTCATAGGTAATGTACAACTTATCCCAAATCTCATAGGCGGTATCCCATGAGGAGATGTGATTGAACTGTATTGGGGTAAGGGTTGCATAGAGGATGCTTATGGCTTTGGCATTGAGCTGGGCTTCTTTTGGTGCATTTTCATTCCATATTGACATAGCTTCGGTCAGCTCCTTGTATGGTGTGACCATCACCTTCCACATATCAAAGTTCATCCCTTGAATGTATAACTACATATGCCTCTTCCAATAGAGTAAGTTGGTGTTGTCTAAGCCTATAGGATGCATGGAGAAGCCTCCCTCCAGGTTGAGTGAACCAAGTATGTTTTTGCCCATCTTCTCATATTGTGGGAGATTGTTGGAGAAGATCCTTGGCTTTAATACCACTTGTTGGATCTAGGGCTCTAGAGGGGGTGAACATATCATTAAAATTCTCACAAGATAAGTTAGAAATTCAAATTATATCAATAAAAACTAAATGCTTAAGAGCAATTTGAAGTCCTAACTAAGAAAGCAAGGATGACAGAAATTGAAACATGCACTTGGACAAGGTGGTTTAGAGTGGTTCTTGGACTAGGTGGTTTAGAGTGGTTCCAATCTCCAAACTAGGACATAGTCGATCCACTACCTAGAGAGGTCAACCTCTAGGACTTTGCAATCTGTGTATACTTATATTCATTCATAAGAGATACAAGGAGACCACCATACA
Organism: Alisma plantago-aquatica; assembly: GCA_963693085.1. Taxonomy (NCBI): domain Eukaryota; kingdom Viridiplantae; phylum Streptophyta; class Magnoliopsida; order Alismatales; family Alismataceae; genus Alisma; species Alisma plantago-aquatica. The sequence continues at coordinate 1,117,288,619 of OY856409.1, read as the reverse complement.
TTCAAGGACTTACCTACACAAAACAAGAGTCTTCCACCTACACAAGGACTTACCCACTTGATCAATATATCTTCAGCCTTCAAGAAGGACTTACTCACACTTGCATCAAGTCTTTGGCCTTGAAGGATTTACCCACTCTTCTTGAATCTTGGCCTTGCCCTTCTCCTTCACCTGGAGAAGATCTTCACCTCTTATTCAACCTTGAATAAGAACAACAACAACTTCACCTTCACTCTGAGTAGCTTGCTTCAACCTTTTCTCTTTGAGAAAGGGGGGTAGGGAAGATGGAATGGAATGATAATTTTTCAAGAATATGAAGGTAGATCTCTTACAACTTTCCTAACTCATTCAAAATTAGGAAATGCTTAGTAAATGAGAGAGATAAAGGGGATCAAGGAGTTGCAACACACTCAACTATATCAAGGACTTAGAATAGCATGAATGAGAAAACTTGGAATGAACTCCAAGGGGTCCTATTTGTATGTGGGGGTGTTCCCTTGAGTATGGGATCACTTAAAGAAGAAATATAGCCATTTTCCAAGTTATAGTGGATCTATTCTCTCTTAAAACAACTCTCTAATGGTTATAATCCCTTTTTCTGCATTTCTGTACAATACATTCAATCGAGTTTCAATGAAGGTAACTCGACTGATTCACTTAGTGATAAAACCAATTTTTAAACTATCGGTGGAGTTTGTTCTGGGAAACTCGACCGATGAGTCAAAATTCATTTTTCTTAGTTGATCGATCAATCATGTTCTGTGAGTGTGCAAATCGACTGATTGGTCATCTTTAGAAAACAATCACTAGATCGGCTGATTTTCCAACTCGACTGATAAACAACCTATGACAAATTTTTTAAATTGACTTTTAAGTGACCAAACATTGGAATTAAGTGTCTCTGATTTTTTTCTTATCTTAGTTACAAGTCATATCATCAATATAAGTGATTACAAAAATAATCTAAGATCATTTGGAGTGATTCCCCAATACGCGCACTTGCATTGTTTTTTACTTGAACTTGAACAAGATAGGACTTGTGTAATTTGATCCTTTTCATGTACCTAAATCTTGAAATCAATCTTGAACAAACATATTAGATCCATAGGAATGGAATGGTTAATTCATTAATAAAATATGGGCAATCTATAACTTTCAAATCAATAGTGCACCCATTGGGTGGGCTATAAGCAGCACCCAGGGGGAAGAAAACAAAAGTAAGGATGTCAACACACATTGAGTATGTGTAGTAAATAACAAGTAGGCAACACTTAAGATAGAGGAAAGTCAATGTAGGATATCAAATAAAGGAAAGGTTCAAAATAATAAATCTTAAGAGAGTTAACATGCCAAAAGATGAGGCATTATAAAGCAAAGATATGATTAACAATAATAAATCTTATGATAAAACAACATTTCTAATTCACAGTCAGTGCATGTCAACAATTAGACTACTTTTATTTATTTAGGGATGAGAACCACAAAATATCAAGCCTAAGTTGGATGGAGAGGCACACCCTAGGTAGAAAGGCACACCCAATATATATATGATACAAGTAGAAAGGCACACTCAGGGTGGGAAGGCGCACCCAAATATTATGGTAAGTACAAATGTGCATTCTACTATATATAAACCTAGTCTATTTTCACATACACATGATATAAAGGCAAAATAAATTTCAGTCATTATCAATATGATTCAAGTAAGAGGATGTGATCATCTCATTATTTTATGCACATAGGTTGAGGACTATAAATTTTGGAATCAATAATAAATTAGGGAATAACAAGGGAATGGGAAAGATATTCAACAATGTACAAGATTTAACCAAGTAATTGCCTCACATGGGAAAAGTTTTGTTGATCATTATAGTATTTTCGAGATAATTTGGAAAGATCCACATGCCTTGACTTGAGTACTAAATTAGAGATCAAAATCTACCCTTTCAAGTATGAACTCACCTCAAACCTAGATGTAGTATTTGTATATCAATTAATGTTCAATTTATGCAAACTAAGTTTAAATCCTAGATGTCCAAAAGCTTTAGAAAAGCCCTAGGTTGACTCTAGTTATTAACCTAAAAAAGGGTTCATGGTTATTTATTATCATCCTAACTCAAAGGCTCAATTTTGTTAATTATAATGTTTTCCTTAATTGTTAATATGAGTTTAAGGGAGATAAAAACCATAAAAATCTAGTTTTCAAACTTGGATTAGGTGATCAAAACCATGCCAAAAGATAGAGGAAAATACCATGATTCTAAAACATATTTTTGTGTAATTTTTGGAGTTTCGAGTAAAAAGATATGATTTTCACAAGTTTTATGGTATTTATGAATAAATTGCAAAAAATACTATGCAAATGATCAAAGTTCCTTGCATTATTTTCTCAAAACATTAGGGCAATATGGATTAATATCATATACTTACTGATGCATCAAGAATTAAATATAGCACGGGTATTACCAAAATAACCATGCAGATAAATTAGTCATCAAAAGGGATGAAGGGTCAAAAAGGTAAAATCGCATGTGGTTGATCTCCCCCTACCTCACTCTCACCATGGTTGTGTGCACTACAACAACAATGTCGAGCCAATATTAGGGAAAGTTGATTCATTGTTTTCTCAAGAAATCAACTAATTGACCACAAAAAGCATCTTCCAAAGTAGCTTAACTGAAGATCTATTGTGATCCTAATAAGCAAGTGTCACAAACTCAATACAAGAACCACAATCAACGGTAAATGAAATGATGATGAGATAGAAAATTGAGTCCATAGGAGAAAGGCTCACTATGGTATCGAACTCGGAAAAGTATTAGGTATTTATAGGGTTGGATATTAGGGTTTCTGTGGGTGTTGGGTTTGAGAAGCTCCAAGAAAGAATTGCATGAATCTCAAATTAGAAGAATTAGGTTTCCAGTAAGACATACCTAGTGAGGAATCATGTAAGGAAAATGACAAAAGAAAAATCCAGATCAAAAATCTATTGTAGAGGGAGAAATTTCATTTATAAAATGCCTCAAACTTATGACATGTTTCCTTTTTAGTCTAGAGGTTGAAGACAACCTGCAAGTCCTCATCGTGATCCATTAGTCAAAAAAAATTCACACATAGGCTAAAGTGGCATGACATTTAATGCATTTCTCAATCAGATTAGTTAAAAGTGATGTATTATTAATTTATGTTTCTTTCCCAATCAAATTAGTTGAGCAAACAAAGTCCATACAAAGTGAAATTTGGCAGGTAGACTAACAGGCACCTGAAGAATCTGAATTTAAAGTCAATTTTTCCTTGTGGAAGATTTTAATACTCAATACCCACAATTTGAGGGAATGTTATTTTCTACATGTTAATGTATTCCTTTATTATATATTGATCAAATTGTGTGTGTAAATCACTTTTTCCTAAACCTATCCATTGGAAAAGTTCTAGAAGATTTATTTGAACCTAAATCCTTCAATTTGATAAATTTGCACTACTAATCCCCAAATTAGTGTACTTCCCCTATTTCTTATATAAAATCCTCACATAATTATGTTATTTTCTCAAACTTTTATAATTGAATATTATCAATATCCTAGTTCACACCAAATTAAGTAGAGGGTTTTAAAATAAAATATTATCAAATGTTGGGAAAAAGGTAGTATTTACCTAAGTTTCGGTATATTACAACTCTCCTCCCCTTGAAAGTGTTTTGTCCCCAAAATCTCAAGTAAAGAGGGAGGGGTGAGTTTGCAACATTTCCTCTGTAAGGTCCCAAGTTGTTTCCTCTAGACCATTATATTTCCACAAAATTTTTACTAGTTCAATCTCTTTTTGCTTTAGTGGATTCACTCAGGAGTCAAGGATCTACATATGATACTCCTTGTAAGTCAAATCTTCACAAATTTCTATGGGTTTTATAGATAGTACATGAGATGGATCTTTCACAGATTTCTTCAGCACCGAAACATGAAAAACATAATGAATCTTATTGCAATTAGGGGTAGCTAAATTATAACAACAGTCTCTAATCTTATCCAGAATTTCAAATGGTCCCACATAATGAGACTGAGCTTTCCCTTCACTTTTGATCTTGTAAGTTATTGGGTCCATTTTATTTTTAGGGAAACATAGTCACCAACAAGAAAGTTCATAGCCATCCTCCTGTTATTAGCATACATCTTCTGGGAATCTTGAGTTGCTTTCATCCATTTCTCAATCAGACAAATCTTGCCTTTCATTAACTGCATGCTTTCAATTTTAACCAAAGTATGCTCACCCACATCATCCCAATATAAGGATGAATGACAAGGTCTTCCATACAAAGCTTCAAAGGGTGGCATACCTATGCTTTCTTGGAAGCTATTATTATAAGAAAACTTACCCTATAGGATGCATTTATCCCAAATGCCTCCTCAATCCATCACACAAGCTCATAAAAGATATTTTATAATATGAAATGACCTCGCAGACTGCCCATCAGTCTGAAGATGGTAAGATGTATTGAAATGTAGATTGAATCACATCACTTCTTGAATATGCCTCCACTAGCGGGAAGAAATCTTAGGGTCTCTATGAGACACAAATTGACATTTGCATGCCATGATATGAACTATCCAATCCATATAGATTGGTGCCATGTCTAGAACCTTATATGTGGTCTTAAAAGGTTAGAAATGAGCAAACTTGGTAATTTGATTTACCACAACCTAGATAACATCATAACAACTTCTAGATTTTAGAAATCCTATCATGAAATCTAGCACAATGTTTTCCCTCTTCCACTTTGGTATCTTAAGAGATTGAAGTAGTCCACTAGGTCTTTGATGTTCAATCTTTACTTGTTGATAGGTCAAACATTTTCCAACAAAAGTAGAAATGTCCTTCTTCATATTTTTCCACCAAAAACTTCTTTGCAAGTCTTTGGACTTCTTTGTGGTGCCTGGGTGAATTTTATATTTGGATCCATGGGCCTCACTCAGCACCTTTTATCTCATATCATCAACATATGGTATCCATAATTGATGAAAAAATGATTTTCACCATAAAAACCAACAAAGAATTCATGTTGTGGATTCTCAATTAAGGATTTCATATCATTCAGGTCGGGTCTAGTCTATTGTGATGAAATAAACTCAGAGATCTAAGATGGGGTAACTAAGAGACTATCTATGTGAACACACATCTTATCTACAACATCATCATCCACATCACCCTTCAACTTAGGTTTTCAACTAGAAATATGCTCCATACTTCTCCATAGAAAACTACAAAGATATGTACAGACAACATCCTTCTTGTGACTAAGGGAATAAGCAACAACATTTTCTTTACCAGGATGATAAGTGATTGTGAAATTATAATCCTTCAAATACTCCATCTAGTGCCTTCATCTCAGATTCAATTTCTTCTATGTCATAAGATAGCAGAGACTCTTATGCTCAAAGAAAACCTCAAATTGCACGCCATACAGATAATGCCTCTAAATTTTGAGAGCATGAATAATAGCTTCTATGTCAAGGTCATTAGTAAACCAGTTTTTTTCATTCGGTTTTATATGGCATGATTCATAGTCTATAACCCATCCTTCTTGCATAAGAACACAACCTAAGACTTGTCTATATACTTCGATGAAGATAACATAAGGTTTTCCTTCAATCGCTAAGTCCAAAATAGAGGTAGATGTTGAACAACACTGCAACTCTAGAAAACTCTTCTCACATTCTGAGGTTCTAGATAAACTTGGTGTCTTTGCATGTCAACTTGGTTAGAGGATGAGCCAACTCTAAAAACTTCTTAATAAATACTTTGTAATAACCTAGAAGACCAAAGAAACTTTATACCACAAAAGGATTCTTTGGAGGTTGCCACTTAGTCACAACTTCAACTTTGGCTGGGTATGCAGCTATGTGACTAGTTGATATAATGTAGCCTAAGAACATCACTTCCTTTATCCAGAATTCATACTTAAAAAACTTGGCATATAATTGGTTTTCATGAAGTGACTGCAAGACAATCTACAGACATTCTCAATGTTCTTCCATCAACATGTAGTAGATGAGAATGTTTTTAATGAATACTACCACTTAGTCATCCACGTATGGGAGGAAAACCCAATCCAGTAGGTCTAGGAAAGCGGCATGGGAGTTATTCAAACTGAAAGGCATAACTAAGAACACATAATGCTCATAGAAAATGCAGAAACCCCTCTTCAGTAAATCCTCACCTTTTACCCACAATTGACAATATCCACTTCACAAATCCATCTTAGAGAAGATTGTAGCTTCCTTCAACTAATCAAATAAATCATCAATGTATGGTAGATGATAGTAGTTCTTTACAGTCACTTGATTCAACATTTTATAATCCATTCACCTCGTCAGAGAACCATCTTTCTTCTTTACAAATAGAACATGAGATCCCTAAGGAGAGACACTAGGGGTGAACAAATATCATGCCAAGAAGCTCTTGCAGTTGCTTCTTAAGTTTTGCAAGATTCATAGGTGCCATGTGATAAAGAGGTTTTGAGATGGGTCTAGTTCCTAGTATGAGATCGATGGAGAAATTGACCTCTTAGGAAGGGGCAATGCCATGTAATTTTTTAGGAAAGAAGTTAGAGAAATCTTGAACCACACCAATATCATCCAACTGAGGTTGTAAGGGGTCAAGGACAATTGCCAAGTAATCTTAGCATCTATGAGAGATAAGCTTTATAACTTTTATGGACAAGATGATGAATTACCTATCCTCATGTTTTCTTCCCTTCATACAAATCCGTTCACCATCCAGGTGAAGTAAGCCAACCTTTTTGTCATCACAAAACAAGGCTGCTTTAAACTTCTTCAACAAATCCATACCCAAAATGATGATAAAAGTCATCTTGTTTAAGAAGGTGAACTTGGTTATAAACATCTTGTTAGATACACATAGTTCCATGGGTGGTGTTTTTAGATAAGAATATCATATCCTACAACTATGGGTATGAACATCTAGAATGTAGTCCATATGTGTAGTGTTAGGTTTAACATCTCAACAAGATTAGAAGATATAAAGGTATTCTAAGAACCATCAGATAGAGATTTTATAGGGTGTGGATGAAGATATACACTACCTTTTATCACTTCATTATCATCAACAACATCTATATCATTCACAACAAAGACACATCTAGCGTTCCACTCCACTGGGGGACATCAACCTTTAGAATTGCTGTTGTTTTTTCTTGGATGGGTTAGGATGGGGCTAAGGCTAATTGGCAGGCTTCTGAATAGGATATTGCTACATTCAAGGGCATTGGGGCCTGAAATGTCTAGTCTGACCACACTCATGACATATTATTGGTCTACTTTCTCTTTGCATTGTTGGGTCTCTACCAAACCACAACCGCATAGGATGATGTCGAGATCAACACTTGCACCTATCTTGGCATTGTTCATAGTATGAGTTCCTTCTCTTGTTAGTCGGTGAGGGGGGTTGGAAACTAGGATATGATTCAACAGCTAAGGCCTTGTCAATCATCTTCTTAAAAATGTGAGAATGTTGAGTGTAACGACCTCACTTTTTAGCATCACCCAATTAAGGAAAGACCCAAAAAGTTGAGATCCATTACCCAAAATTCCCAAGGAAACAAATTTTACCAAATAACAACGAATAGCAAACAATTTCCATTAATTCAAATATTGTTTACATAATGCTCCTCTAAGGAGTTACATGAATCACTAGCATCATAACTATACATATGAGAATAACTATCTATCTAGTCCTCTTTTTACTCAGCTTTATTTCCTTTAGGTAATTTCATTTGATTCATCATAGACATCTTCATGTATTGCATTTACCTAAAATGGCATGAAACAAAGCATGGATCAACATATTGAAATATATTGTGTACGTGGGATACATGTAAATGTGTGCAAGTAAGCTCACAACATATAATCAATCAATTACTAGAAAATAATAACTAGCATTTTCTTTGCATATTATAATCCATACTTGATATGCTATCTTGGGTGTGACCACTATCCCTCAAGGGATCATGTGCATCACCCCTCGATGAATGTCATCCTAGGGTTTATAATATGATATTACTTTAATGATACTCATAGTGCCACTATAATTGAACATAATGTAAATAAACACTCCACAATTTATTTTGTCAATCCTCGAGAAATCCTCGACTAACAGCAGCAAACTATATTGTGGGCAGTCATAATCATAACCATGTACCTTTCGTAGAACCATGCAGATTTTGCAGTCATACTTTAAGCATACTATCCAATCAAGAAACCAAATCAAGCAACCAATATTTAATTTGCATGTGTGTATATCCTAAAGTGTTACCATCATATTCAAAATACAAATTGTGACACCCTTCACCACACAAAGCGAGATTACTCAAGAAAAAGTGTGGAATTATCTCCAAAAAACATAGTACTACAAATTAGGGTAAATTAAATCATTTTTAAAGCAATTTATCAAGTTGTAACACATCATGAAAAAGCCCAACTTAGGCCATATGTATTTCATATATGCCAAAAGATATTACATTTCATGTTCAAGGCTCTCAAGCCACCACCTATTACATATTACATCCTGATTAGATATATACATGCCATTTTTATACACTCATGGCATAAAGCCAAAATCTATGTATCGATATACAAAACAACAAAATCTCCCCAAAGACCAGAGAGTAAAGGAATGACACATAGGACTCTACTACAAACTCTAGCAACATATGCAACCTTGTACAATTATTTCTCTCCTTGTTTCTCTAGACATGTTGCACCACATCTACCTCCTTGTCCATGACCACCTAAAATGATGCGGAAACCCACAGTGTGAGACCAAACATCCCAGAGAGAGACATAACTCTTCATCGAAAACTATTATACGCACAACATAATAATATAATAGGTAGGTGAGAAATTAACACTACTTAGTAGTTTAAGCATTTACAACTGAGAAGTAGAACATCTTATACATTTAAAAGGAATGTGAAGAACATGTATAACTATTATAAACTAAACATTATAATAAATAAGGCATGGATCATCCAATGTGATTTATATTTGACCCTAAGAAAAATACTACATGGCTATATTACAATTTTCATTATTATGCCCTAAGGATTTGATGCATACCACTCAAATCCAACTAACCACTATCAAGTCAAAATAAGTATCATACAAGATCAATGGAAGAGTCAGACTCCATTATCATCACCAACACTACTCGGTCAATTTGAGTCTGTAATGTAGTGACATAATAGTCAGACTACTAAATAGCAACTTATGCACAAAGCTATAGTTGTGTAGGAAGCAACTCATATTCAAAGCTATGGTCCTGTAAAACAACTAGTTTGCATTGGTACATGGAACAACACTAGAAAACATGCTCACGCAGGCCATTCATAACAAAGCATCAAATCACTATAACAACAATTTATGGATACAAGGAGATATCTCACTTGCGTCCTGCATATTTAATAATATGCACTTCGAGTTTCCTGTAGGAGTTACTCGTCTCACTATCCAGCAAGATACTGACACTAAATATGGATCTATGGTACAATAAACTACTCGATTAGGGTTTCACTTGATTAAATATTTCATTTGAGTATCTTTTAATGCATCAATCAAGTTACAACGTATAAACCATAAACAAACTCTACAAATTCAAGATATGATGCAACTTTAAAACATATAAAACGTACAAGGTGAGATCTTGTCACATCATCAGGTGGCAGTTGTATCACTACCATTATGAAGTCATCACCAACATCACATCACTATGGGATATCAATCACATATCTAGAGGATTTCACCTCAAATTGTGCCCAGGGCACTTGTTAGGTCATTATACCCAATCACATAAATTTTGTGCATTCAATATCACAATATATTTCAACAATGCTCATATCACCACCCTGTATAATACAGGGATCACCATAGCATTCACATAGCTATGACATTCATTTCTCCTACAAGGTTAGAGTTACATATGTAGGAGATAGAAAACACTAGCATGGAATAATGATCTTCAAGTAGAGTGAGAACATACATCACATTATCATGAGATAAGGGTTAGGTTTAATATGTAGTTGATTAGGGTTTTAATACTATTCAACCACAAAACCCTAATTTCATCACCTCCAACATATTTGGATAGCGCTAGGGTTAATCACTACTTTTGATGACTAAGAATTCATAACTACATCATCATGTGTAGACTATTACTTGTGTGTTATGATCATTAGAATAGTACATGTAGAGACCTACACCATATAGCATACATGTGCATGCATATGTGTCGACCTTTTCTACCATTAAGGTGTTACGACTATATCACATATAAGTTATAACAGTGGTGCATAACATTGTGTTGTGGTCGAGAAGCTATGTAGCGACCGTGACATAGGGTGACATTGTGTTACGACTAAGACACACACAACATCATATTGTGACTGAAATGTTGGATGACGCATCAACATGGTGTTGCGCCCGCTACCTCACCAACGTGTGTTAACCCTTCATCAACCAATGTTTTACAATTGAAACTCACCATCTACCTCATATTACAACCATGTCATGACCTAGGCTTGGTGTCACGACCATGACACTAGCAGACACCTAAACAAGGTGTCGTGACCATGACTACATTAAGGTGTGTTGTGGCCATGACTACATCAAGGTGTGTCATGACCAAGTCATATGCAACATACTGTTATGACTGCTACCAGCCCAAGGTGCGACAACCATCTAACCATGATGTGTTACGTCTGAAACCAACTCATTCCCAACCTATTTCGATCATAACACAACTTGAACAAGTACTTTGGCCACATACTTAGTCATCTTGACCGTAATGTCAACCAACTGGCAAAAGTGTACAAGCAGCAACACTGTGTTGTGACCAACAACCCTTAGGGTTAGGGTGTTACGATCGAAACCACCACCCACAAGGGTGTCGATTGAGAGGTAAGTTCAAGGGATTGTCTTGACGAAAGTTCATCTATATGCCCAACACCAAAATAAGTTCAACATAGTCAAAATAGATCATAAGACCAGGAATACCAATCATCAATAGGAAGAACTCTTCGAACAAGGTGTTCATCAAACACTAAATTATGGGTCACGAAAGGGTCACCAAAAGGACCATGTTTAGAGAGATAAAACCGAATTTCTTATGCATGTTAACATATTCAAAACCCCATGTTATTAATTATAAAGGGACCATATATCAAGTAATATAGTTCCATAGATAACATTCCAAAGTAATAAATAAATATTTGAACCACCACGAAAATCGGGTATGAATATTTAGGGTTTATGAGAAAAAATAATATTCTTGAGAATATTACAAAATCTAAAACCTAAAAAATTATCACTTCCTCTAATATAAATAACATGCTTTTAAGGTATAGAAAAATAGCTTATGCATAGGGTTAAGATACAAATAATAGATGGGAAAAAGTTATATAACTAGCCTCATTTGGAGAGAACCAATCTCTCAAGATCATAAGCTCCAAGAAATCCAACCAAGCTTCAACACTTCAGCCAAATGATCACCTCAAAAGATAAGAAAACCTTGGTCATAATAGAGCTCAAGAAAGAGGGAAAATAGCCCTAGGCCAAAGCAAGAAAGAAAGGAGAAAGAGAAGAAATCTTCCTCCCACTCAGGTGTCACCATGTCAAACATAGTCTATGACTCCTTATGAAGAGCAGTTTCTCTCAAAAAAGCCACCATGGACGATCCACAGTCTATGGACAAGGAGGAAGAAGAAGATGGAGATTTTAGAAGAGGGAAAATGTGATCAAGAGTTATGACCGCTTACCAAGAAAAGAATCTCCAACAAACACCACCAAAAGGGTTAATTTAGTACAAATCCTTCCTCAAGCAAAGTTGATCGGGCACCAAGGATTCAAGATCAGACCTCCCTTGCTCCTAAAGCTCCAAGAACGATCACAAGGAAGGAGGAAGAGAGTAGAGACAAAAAATATTACTTACAAGTGAAGAGAAAATATTATATACCCAAAGGAGGGAAGTAGAGGTTTGTGAGGTGTCAACGCAAGGGGTTATCAAGGGACACATGTCCTCCAAAGAAAATAGGTTTTCCTGCACACACATGCATATTTCAAATATGTGATGTTTATTCAGCAAAGTGTAGTGACCAACTAGGTCGGCTACCACTCTGGGGTTTTGATCAAAAAACTTCTATATACTTGGTATCGACCAAAACCCTAAGTCAAATATACATAGCCGAGACACTCCACTAGAGGATAAATGTTTCGACCAACCCCAACTCTAGGTTATCACAGTTAAAACTAACAACACTTAACGGTTGTGTTGTGGTTGCTACACTCAAACCCTAACAAGGTCACCACATCAAACAAAGTGAACTCTAGAAACCCTAATATCACCATGAGATGTCTCATCACCAACCATGATTAAAACAAGGCGCTCCATAGCATAATATTATCTCTCATTATGCTAAAAAAAAAGCATTATCTACATGTAAAATATTGCAAGATAACCCTCACTCATGGGTAAACTAAAATCTTTTCCAAAACAAGCACATATATTACAAAGATAGTTCAGACATCAATCAAATTGGACTAAATTGAAAATACAAGCATGTCACATGTCATTAGGCATCTCAAGAGATTAGATTAAGGTTTAAGCATCTCATTATATAATGAAAACACAATTAAGCATAAATCTTGGTCAGGGGTCTTACAACCATAAACCCCTAACAGGGATTCCTCCCCTAAAATCCGATGCAAAAGGAGAAGGATACTTCTTCTGCCTCTTGTCTTCAAGCTCCCATGTGGCTTCCTCAATGCCTAGATGATGCCACAAAACCTTAATTAACACGATGTCCTTCTTTTTCAACTTCTTGATCCTTCTATGAAGGATCAACACGTGTCCCTTCACATAAGGTTACTGGAATACCATAAGAACTTGATAAGTACTTGAGAAGTACTAGTTCTATGGAAATAAGGAAGGGTTCACTGTGAAGAGTTACACTAATGCGAACTTCCAAAAAGGACAGAAAACTAATCGCAAAATATATATGGTATATATAAAAGTTAATGTTTGTTGATAAATGGAAACGTTTCGATAAAGTTGTTTTAAAAGGAAAAAGCCGAGTATCCGTGTGTTAGATAATAGCAGTGGATACTATATGGATCTATAAGTTCATAAGATGAACTTATTGATATTCCAATCATTGATGACATGTTAGGAGCACTTGGTCAAGTAATGTGGCTAAAGGTTAGCAAAGGAATACTAGATCGCATATTATGGCAACTCCATCTCGTACGTGTGACGTACAACGAAGAGATGAGAGACATGTAGTTAATACCGACTTTGGCAAGGTGTTGCCATAACTCACTATGTTAGCACTAGAGCACAATAACATGTGGGACATATTTGAAGATCACTAAGAATATGATTCAAGGGTGATTGGCTCGCAGTACAAGTGGGAGTCTATTGGTATATATGCCCTGAGAGCCAATCATGGGATGATTGGTCAGATACATTAAGATTGATTTGATAAAGATCAAAGGCAAGCTTCCAATTCATTCTAGTTCAATCATATGAGATAATGATAGAACAGATTGAATGTCTAGAGAATGATAGTACTCAATGATGTATGCTTTCAGGTTGAGGACCTGAATGATGAGATCATATGGATGCTAAGAGTTTGTACATTCTTATTATGTCCCTAGTCGGATGTCATTATGGAAGGTAGATAGACAACAATGACACACAAGACTAGATTGTGGTGTTGGTTGATGACAGAATCTCATTAATCATGATATGAAAATATCAAACCAAACACATAGGTACTTGTTAGAGAACAAGCATACCAGACAAACCCACCGTGAGTTTGACACATGGAACCATAACATGGTAGTCACAGTCAGTTCTCACAGTGATGGTGGCGAATGTGATTCTTTGACCTGAAATCACTACACTCAACACATGTCGTTGGGGACACTTTGACATCATCAAACGCAATCCTGAAACATGGGCTGTTATAAAGGTGAAGATTGGGTGGCTTTGACACATGGGGCTTTTGAGGGGTGAGTGATAGATATGGGATTTGTCCCTCCTGAGGGAGTTTGATATCCATGGCCACTTGATGAGTAGGATTCAGATAGGCGTGCACACATGTGTGAATTAGTATGTGATATTGATGTCATACATATCTCCTCCAATCCACTCTGAGATCAAGAAAGTGAATGAACGTTGAAAGGATGACTGTTCCATGCCTTGAGTTCATTCAGGATATCAGTGACGAAGGAATTATACATTCACTATAACACCATACACAGATTGTAGGATTGAAAGTTTTTCTCCAACTTTCCTTTTCACTTGGGTAGCACTGATGTGTGACTAGGCACTGCTCTTTACTTGTGAAGTCATAAGTGTTATGGACTTTCACTGCCAACGTGAAATGAACATGTACGGTCACACACAAAGGATTTAACCTGGAAGAGGAGTTTATCCACAAATGATGTTTAGATTGATTACTAAAGGAGTTTAGTAGTTCAATTAAACACTTAATCAATTGATAGCTCAGTATCATAGTGTTCAAGATGTTGGACCGATTGACTAGAGTATCAGTTGATTGAAACTGTGATTGACTGATTTGCATAGTCTGTTGCCCCAACCGATCGGCTCATGGGATGAACCGATCGGCTCAGGTTGGAGAACTGATCGGTTCAACTGGTGAGACGATCAGCTCATGTATCAATGAGATGATTGGCTCATGTGACCAACCGAGATCGTTTGGAAAGTCAGAATACTATTTTGCAAATACAATTTGTTTCACTTTTACAAATTCTATTTGGGCAAGGATTAATATTTGATTAATCGGAAACAAATATGAAAGTCAATTTGAGTTGGATCAGGACCACAAACCGATCAGCTCAGGCATGAACCGATTGGCTTAGAGTACCAGACGATCGACTCAGGTCCCGAATGATCGGCTCAGGGCCCAAAACAATCGTTTCAGGGTGTGAACCGATCGGTTTAGTTGACGCAGTTGGTTGTTTTGTGGGAAGTCCCGATCCCTTCTATTCTTGCTTTAATCCTGCATTGCCCGGGGTAGAGAACCCTATCCCATGACCCTCTTATATATATAGGGGTAGTGGGGGCTTCTCAGGAACAACAACTCAGAACACCAATTGCTCTGCAAAGTTGACGTTCTCTCTGGTTGTGGTAACTGAGAGAGCCCGAGCAAGTGCTACCCGATTAGGGAGGCACAGTAAGGGAAAGACAACTGTAGAAAAGCAACTGGTTGCAAGAGAGTGTGTTGGTGACTAGTACACCGACAGGAGGGTTTGACTCCTTCTGATTCCTTGTGGGACAAGGATATCGGAGTTCCAGGTTGTCCGTGTGGACTACTTCAGAGGTGGGAGACTTCTGCCGCTCGGAGGATAGCTGTCAATCCCGACAGTCCCAGTGAGACCAGGAGCTGCACAGACACCGTCCAAGACTGGAGGTGAAGACCGTGCAAGACACAAGGTAACGTCGCCGAGCAAGCCTCGGGACAAGGTATGCCTCTACAAACCATCTTTCCTATTGTATAGACATTGACGTGATTCCTTTATTCTGGGTTTGGGAGAAGAATTTTTTTTGTTTCTGCTGCCTTCTCTATCTCCCCTAAAACCCAACAGTGGTATCAGAGCCACGTCAACTGCTCTATACTTTAGGATTATCGATGTGATCGATTTTGGTTTGTCGCCTTTATTTATTGCATACGATGCAAATAAAATTGGCTTTATGCATGTCCAATCTTAAATCCACAAATCCCAATATATATATATGATATGTAATATGAATGAACTCGATACGTGTCACCTTTAAATGAGTTTTGTGGTGGATGTATAGCATGGTTATGGCCAATAAACCCTATGTATGTGTGCCTGGTTGTATGTGGTTGCTTGCATCTTAGTCTGTGCATTGATTCTTCATCACTTATTCCTGATGTAACTCGAGATTTCTATCCCACCTTTGTTCCCCACGAATGTAACTCGGGGTTTCCCTATACAAATGTAAATAGGATAGATCTTTTTATTTCCAATTATGTCAAAGAATGACAGACAACCTAACGACAAATGAATAGATCGGTTCAAGGAGTGAACTGATCAGTGGGCGATCCGGACGACCGGTTCGAGATGCGAGACGATCGGGTGGTGTTATAACCCCAGTTTTTCAAAATATGTAATGAGATTTTGAATCTCCTTTTTAAAGATAAATGAAATCCGTGATTGATGTGGTGAGTTGATTTGAATGGATTTTGTGTTTGATAGCTTGTATGTTTTCTAATTGGGCCTTTTGACCATTGAGCCCAATTAAAGGAGAAAAGAAAAGGAATAAAAGAATACATAAAGAAATAAAGGAAATAAGAACAATAGGCTAAGGGGTAATTCCCAAAAATTGTATTTTGAGTTTAATGGATACCTTGGGGTTCAAGGAACTCGGAATTGGAAATTAATGGTAAAATAAATAGAAAATATATAGAAAATATGAATAATGAGATGGTAACTTGCAAATTAAGAAAAGAAATCGAACCCTTAAAATAATGATTTCAAATTTTGTAGGATGAAAGAGAAAGTTGTAATTGATTTTCCCTCAAAATTTGGATAAGAAAAGAGTTACCAATTGGGAGATACGAATTTTCCAAAATCTCATTGGATTAGGAAAATAAATCAATTTTATTTGGGAATTTACTTCCCTTTGATCTAGCGCGCTTGATGAGGGCCCTTGGATCTTAATCCAACGGGCACTGCTCATCGTCCAAGTCCCAAAGAGACAAGGACTGTAGCCGCGATAGGAGGGATTTTAATCCCTGATTTCCTTGGACTCTGATGCATGTGCATCCTTGGAAACCTCCCCATTGAATCCGAGAGTGGAAGGGGAAGTTTCCTGACCATGGTTTTACCATGTTTTAACCCAGTTCCGAGAAACGCCCAACTAGGCTATTTGTTCAGACCGTGTGGGATTGGGATTCCTCACAGGGATGTTCCATACCCTATATAAAGGGTATCACACGATCCCTCATCTCATCACGAACTCAGGCGGCTTGTTCCCAGAGCCCAACTCCCTCTCCTACTCCCGATTGGGTTAGCTCTGGTGAGGAATCGCCGCAGCGCCGCCGTGTCTTGGAGTGAAGAAGACGAATTGCATCTTTCACCCGATCATGATCTAACGGTCGGGCCAATCAAGGTTGTAACCCTTAGATCCTGAGTCCATCATGGACTCAGGGTAATCCGACGATCCAGGCTTCGAAGCGTGTGAGTAAGTGGCTGAGTGGAGGTGCTTTGCGCGGACCACTGGATCAGGAGACCACTGTGGACCGCGGCACATCCAACGATCCACATAATTGGTAAATTTGCCTCTCTAACCGAATATTCGAAAAAAAAAGGTTTTTCTTGTGAAATTGATAGAAATAACTAGGATTGTCTAATGGGAAAACTTTATATATGAAAGTGGTGTAGAAAAATACAAGGAATCTGATAAAAATAATTTGAGAACCTATTTCTGCTCTGTTTTGCAAAAGTGCCCTAATTTGTTAATAAACTGTATTAAAAATTGATAAGTTTAACCTTGATTGATGATAAAAGTGGTTTGACTATCTGTTTGAATGCAAAAGTGCTTAATTTAGAGTTGTAACCATAAAAGAAGGCTAATCTATATGGAAACCCTAATTTTGGATAAAAAGAGATAAAAATCATATTTATTTGGAATAAGGAAATCAGATGTGTAATAAAGATTCTAAACTTGATAAGATGTGCCATAATGAGAAATTAGGGGTTTTATATAGTTTTGATAAATTAGAGATTATAATATTAATAATGGAGGCAAAAACCCTAATTTCCATAGAAACCCTAAAATTGGAATGGAAATCCTAAGTAATGTGATGAAAATTGGATGAATATTAATAAAAGGAAAATTGTACTTTTATTTCAGGATTTCTCTTCCTCATTGCTTGTTGATTGGGTTTCTCTACATATTTGATTCAATCTTGAAATCTGCAACCAAAGGTATGTGGTTAATTATGAATAACCGCTTTAGTTTTCCGATGGATTCCCGGATGTTTAATCGCATTGAATGCAACTAAATTGTTTGGATGTTCATATTGCAAACTATAATGTGGCTATGACTATCACAAAGGATATATGCCTACAAACTCAGATCTTGGTTCTCTCTGCGGCATTATAGCTAACCTAGTACATGGCTACCTATTGGGTAGGTCCATCAAGTTAGAGAAAGACCTAGTACATGGCTACCTATTGGGTAGGTCCATCAGGTCTATGGATGACCTAGTACATGGTTACCTATTGGGTAGGTCCATCAGGTCTATGGATGACCTAGTACATGGCTACCTATTGGGTAGGTCCATCAGGTCTACGGATGACTTAGTACATGGCTACCATTGAGGTAGGACCATCAAGTCACATCGAGTTAGATATTAGGCTATCTTCGGGTAGTGCCATGCAACTCTATTACCTAAAAGAGAGGTGATATCCATGTCCACTGCAGGGATAGCCCAGAGTTCGAGAATATGTATTGATTGAGTTGTTTGGCTTAAAATGTAATCTTGGTTGATAAATGATTAATTGAATGATTACATTGATAACACAGTTGCATGATTATTGTTTCCCCCACATACCAGCTTCTTGCTGACCGACGTTTTGTTTGTCGGCGTTTTAGGTACAAATGAAATGAACAAACAGTAAAGTGGCATATGTGGAATTAAATGAGAATTAACAGGAGGATTAGTTAGATTGGTATCTTCATGGATAGAAGTCTAAAAATCCCATCTTTTAAAAGGTAAGAAAAGTTTTTTTTTTCATACCAGTTTTCAGCTTAGTTGGTAAAGTTTATTAATTGTTATTGATTATTTGTCGAACCTTTGATCCGGGATTATTGGTAACAGCTCTGACCTTTCGGTCTCTCTTAATTGGGGGTTACCAGGAGGTGGGGTCATTACAATTGGTCTCAGAGCATAGGTTCCTCATTTAATCTTTAATAATTACTAAATTTTACAAATTCTATAGAACCCAAGGGAGTTATTAGAGGATTATCCAAAAGACGGAGGTGTCTACGAAAGGATCACGACCGGGGGCTGGAAATATTTTCCTCTGTACCGCTAGTCAGAATACGAGGACTCCTGGATCCGTGTGACTGCCTGGCCAAAGTCTTAGGGTATGATTCAAAATAAGATACCATTAGGACTCTCTCATCTTGTTCATCCCTTCTCAACTCAAATTCTATTTAGGACCTTAAGGATTAGGGTTTCCTCTCTTCCCCTAACCCCCTTGAGGTATGGGTAAGGTTGATAAGGATTAAGGAATCCTACACCAAATTAATAAAAAGCATGTAAATAAGATGTCATGGACATAATCTTAATAGAGTAAGTGTAAAGGAATGGATACATGCTTACGTTGTATGACATGAGTTGTCATTGCCCTCAGGAGAGACCTGAGGATAGACCTCCTTAGAAGGAGGATGAGTAGAGAGAGTTAGTCTTGGAGGTAGACACCTCCATTAAAAGTAGAAACCTAGAAAATCCTTTGAGGATGATGTTAACCCTAACCCTAAGTGAAGGATAGAGAGAGAGATGACATGATGAGTTGGATGTCATGCCTTGGATACCATAGGAACCATGAGAAGTTGATGACCGAGTACCTTTGGCAACCCAACCCTAGAGAAGGAATGATAATGGATGGCTTATGAGATAAGCATAAGGGGTTATGGATAATCTTGAGTAAACATAAGTTTGAGCATAGGCTTCACTCAGGTAGCGGAATGCTTATGAGCTTGATCCTTCATGAAGAAAGGACCTCTTATAGAGAGGTTGGTTGTAGGATTAGCTTTGGAGAGAGAGCCGACCTCAGGCAAGAAGGTTGGAAGCCTAATACCCTGAAACTTAAGGAACAGTGGGGAGATGAGAATGATGCGACCTAAGTGGATGATAGTGGTTGCCTCATGCATGATCCCTAGGGACTGGTGATATCTTGGTTGCCTTTAGAGAAACCAAACCCTAGAGATTGGAGGATGCTTTTGGTACCTATGAGCCTATGGTATAGGTATTACCTGTTGAGATGAGACAAAGAGTGCCTTAGACCCTGTGGAAGTTTAAGTAACCAGTTGTGAGGCTTTATACCTAGTTGGTTGTACTGGAAGAGGACTCAATTCCAAAGTGTTTCTCGAATAAAAGGATCATAGAAGTACATGACATATCTGGGACATGCTTGATTCGTGGTTAAGAGATTGAGCATGCAGTTGGATACCCAAAGATGAACCTAGGGTTCATAGTCCTAAGAGGGGAAGCAGTGTACCCGATGCTCATGATAAGAGTTGAGTTCTACAGATTCAAGCATGGTACTCATCATGTGTAGAGGAAAAAGGAAATCCCTTAAGTTAAGGGTATGTGTGATGAACCCCTCACAACTAAGTTGGTCTAATGTTAAGGATGAGAACAAGTGTGACCTAGCATGGTTTAGAAGGTACGCTTGTGCTTTAGTAGTTGCTGGTTTAAGAATACCCATGTGAATATAAACCCTAAGGACGCTTGTGACCTTTGTTATCAAGGTATAGTTTCCTCCCATCCTGGGAGAGGGACCCTTTGGTGGGAGTTTACCAGATTGATTGGTTTTGAGGTAACCTAAGGAGGTTTCATAGGATCTTGAGAAGTTAAGTGAAGAGTACATGGCATAAGGATGAACCTATAGACTCACAGATAACCATCTCTATGTTCTTGTGGATGTGTTACCATGGAGGTAATCGGTATGGGGCTGACTAAAGTAGGCAGGTTGCCACGATCCCTATGGAAGGATGGAAGTCAGCCCATGAATGCAAGAAGAGAGATGATGAATGCTTGGGTAAGGTTCTAAGTTGAACATGTACTATAAAGAGAATCCTAAATCTATCCTAGGGTCAGGTAGGGGTAAGACTGATGGAAGTAGGAGTTGCCTAATTCCCTAGTTGCACAAGACCATAGGGTCGGGAGGTAACAGCTATCATTGTCTGAGGGCCATGGGTTAGGAGATTGATCACCTTCATGAACTCATGGGACCCAAAGGGCAGATGAGTAGGGCACTCTCTGATGCATGAGGGATGAGGGATGACCCCAAAGTGTCAGCACCTTAAAGACCTAGAAGAGATGACCAAGGATTGTGCTTGAACCAAGTAAGTTCAAGACCAGTTTTCCATGGAAGTAATGTGGATATCAAGATGATGGCACGTTTCAACCTAGATTTGAAGGTGTGCTGGCAAGGTGGGATGTGTCATCTCTACTCTTGGAACATGAAGAACTTTGTGTTTGGATGGCCGCCAAATGCTTATTTCCTCTTGTTATGAGTGGGAGAGATGGGACAGTACGCATGCCATACACTAAGGATAAAAGATGATGTGGGTTGGAACGTCACTATGAGGCATGAGGACAGAGATGATAACATACCTTGGAGAAGTGAATGATACATGGACAGGTAAAAACGATAAGACTATTAAGATAATCACCTTATGAGAATGTTTTATCATGAGCTATGTGGGATATGCATGTGATACAAGGTTGAGTTTGATAACTAAGAGGATGATCTTAGAGTTTTCTTGATGAGGATAAACTTATAGTTCGAAATGGAACATAAGCGGAATACATGGAGGTAGTATGTCTTCAACATTACCTAATACCGAAGGATGTAAAGTGGTAATGGATGCTCTGGTGAAGATATAGCTGCCCAGTTTAACTAGAAGAGGTTGTTAGGCTAACCCTAAGTTTAGAAAAGAGGAAAGTTTGGTTAACACTCGGTTGTAATGAGATCTGTTAATGGTTGATTGGTTAGCCAGCCTAGTCTTTGATGCGATGAAAGGATGGTGGTCGAACCTCAAGTGCACTCCTATGGAAAAGAAGGTGATGAAATCCCGATAGAAGGGTTTTGGGTTTTTGAGGTATTGATCTTGAAGAATAATGACATACAGGAGATCATGATTTCACACCATACACCATGTTATTACTGAGATAATGAGTAGTAGTAGTACTATGGATGTTGGAGATGAGGTTGCATGTGATATGTTGCCATGCATGATAAAAGGTGAAGGATGAACATCAGTAACCCAGTGCATTGATATAGAGGGAATGGGAGTTCATCACTATGGATGTTGTGATAAGTCTCCTCTAGACCAAGGAAGGTCAAGATGTAATGTGGGTTATGGTAGGTCGCCTTACCTAGATGACATGAGAAAGGAAGAGTTCTGTCAAGGGACAGATCTGGTTGAACTACCCATGAGAAAGATGGTTCAACTACACCATGAAGCGAGTTCAAAAGCTTTTAAGTATGACCTAAAGGTTCCCTTCCATGAGGTGGAAGTAGGTACATGAAGAACTCAATGTTAGCATAGTTTATCACCCCTAACTAATGGTTAATATGATCCAGACTAAAGGGTCTGATGAGAGCATATGTGCTCATTCGGGGTGATAGCTAGAGGCAGTTCTTGTCCTATGTAAGATGTGAAGATAACCACCATCGCCAATATCAGGATTCAGTGATGCTCTATAAGAGAGGTTGTGTCGGTCACCACTTCAGTAAGGTGATGTTGGTGAAGGACAACATGACAGTTAGAAAAGGACCACATTGTGTGTAAATGAAGTCGCTTTGATCGTGCAATGGCTGAAAGGAGCCTAGAGACGATAAGAGTCGTGAGCAGATGCAAAGTAGACTGACATGCAATTCACTGTGGGAGATTATGTGACATGAAAATCTGACCCCTCTAAGTTATAGCTAAGAGAGCTGAGTTCCCAATATATGGGTCCATTTGAGATGGATTGGTGGAGAATGTTATGGATAACCTTACCGCTCAAGATAAAGTAAGGTGTGATGAGTTCCAAGTGTCCAATTTAGAGCACTATGTGAGGTACCCAGACCATGAGCTAAACAATGAACCTAGTGAGCCCCAAGGGAGGCTGATATGACCTGAGTCACCTGTGCAGTTTATAGACACCATGATGAAAGAACTCATAGAAAAGAATATGTGATGATAAAGGTTCTTTGGGAAGCGCCATGGGTAAGGTAAAGCCACATAGGGGCTGTTGATGGACATGGAAAAAAAATCTTATCATGAATTGTTTGTGTTGTTTGATTGAATTTTGAGGACAAAATTCCTATAAGAGGGGAAGGATGTTATAACCACAGTTTTTCAAAATATGTAATGAGATTTTGAATCTCCTTTTTAAAGATAAATGAAATCCATGATTGATGTGGTGAGTTAATTTGAATGGATTTTGTGTTTGATAGCTTGTATGTTTTCTAATTGGGCCTTTTGGCCATTGAGCCCAATTAAAGGAGAAAAGAAAAGGAATAAATGAATACATAAAGAAATAAAGGAAATAAGAACAATAGGCTAAGTGGTAATTCCCAAAAATTGTATTTCGAGTTTAATGGATACCTTGGGGTTCAAGGAACTCAGAATTGGAAATTAATGGTAATAGAAATAGAAAAGATATAGAAAATATGAATAATGAGATGGTAACTTGCAAATTAAGAAAAGAAATAGAATCCTTAAAATAATGATTTCAAATTTTGTAGGATGAAAGATAAAGCTGTAATTGAGTTTCCCTCAAAATTTGGATAATAAAAGAGTTACCAATTGGGAGATACGAATTTTCCAAAATATCATTGGATTAGGAAAATAAATCAATTTTATTTGGGAATTTACTTCCCTTTGATCTAGCGCGCTTTATGAGGGCCCTTGGATCTTAATCCAATGGGCACTGCTCATCGTCCAAGTCCCAAAGAGACAAGGACTGTAGCCGCGACAGCAGGGATTTTAATCCCTGATTTCCTTGGACTCTAATGCATGTGCATCCTTGGAAACCTCCCCATTGAATCCGAGAGTGGAAGGGGAAGTTTCCTGACCATGGTTTTACCATGTTTTAACCCAGTTATGAGAAACGCCCAACTAGGCTAGTTGTTCATACTGTCTGGAACAGGGATTCCTCACAGGGATGTCCCATACCCTATATAAAGGGTATCACACGATCCCTCATCTCATCGCGAACTCAGGCGGCTTGTTCCCAGAGCCCAACTCCCTCTCCTTCTCCCGATTGGGTTAGCTCCGGCGAGGAATCGTCGCAGCGCCACCGTGTGCTAGAGTGAAGAAGACGAATTGCAGCTTCCACCCGATCATGATCTAACGGTCGGGCCAATCAAGGCGGTAACCCTTAGATCCTGAGTCCATCGTGAACTCAGGGTAATCCGACGATCCAGGGTTCGAAGCGCGCGAGTAAGTGGCTGAGTGGAGGCGCTTTGCACGGACCGCTGGATCAGGAGACCACCGTGGACCGTGGCACATCCAACGATCCACATAATTGGTAAATTCGCCTCTCTAACCGAATATTCGAAAAAAAAGGGTTTTTCTTGTGAAATTGATAGAAATTACTAGGATTGTCTAATGGGAAAACTTTATATATGAAAGTGGTGTAGAAAAATACAAGGAATCCGATAAAAATAATTTGAGAACCTAGTTCTGCTCTGTTTTGCAAAAGTGCCCTAATTTGTTAATAAAGTGTATTAAAAATTGATAAGTTTAACCTTGATTGATGATAAAAGTGGTTTGACTATCTGTTTGAATGAAAAAGTGCTTAATTTAGAGTTGTAACCCATAAAAGAAGGCCGATCTATATGGAAACCCTAATTTGGGATAAAAAGAGATAAAAATCATATTTATTTGGAATAAGGAAATCAGATGTTTAATAAAGATTCTAAACTTGATAAGATGTGCCATAATGAGAAATTAGGGGTTTTATGTAGTTTTGATAAATTAGAGATTATAATATTAATAATGGAGGCAAAAACCCTAATTTCCATAGAAACCCTAAAATTGGAATGGAAATCCTAAGTAATGTGATGAAAATTGGATGAATATTAATAAAAGGAAAATTGTACTTTTATTTCAGGATTTCTCTTCCTCATTGCTTGTTGATTGGGTTTCTCTACATATTTGATTCTATCTTGAAATCTGCAACCAAAGGTATGTGGTTAATTATGAATAACCGCTTTAGTTTTCCGATGGATTCCCGAATGTTTAATCACATTGAATGCAACTAAACTGTTTGGATGTTCATATTGCAAACTATAATGTGGCTATGACTATCACAAAGGATATATGCCTACAAACTCAGATCCTAGTTCTCGATGTGGCATTATAGCTAACCTAGTACATGGCTACCTATTGGGTAGGTCCATTAGGTTAGAGAAAGACCTAGTGCATGGCTACCTATTGGGTAGGTTCATCATGTCTATGGATGACCTAGTACATGGTTACCTATTGGGTAGGTTCATCAGGTCTATGGATGACCTAGTACATGGCTACCTATTGGGTAGGTCCATCAGGTCTACAGATGACTTAGTACATGGCTACCATTGAGGTAGGACCATCAAGTCACATCGAGTTAGATATTGGGCTATCTTCAGGTAGTGCCATGCGACTCTATTACCTAAAAGAGAGGTGATATCCATGTCCACTGCAGGGACAGCCCAGAGTTCGAGAATATGTATGGATTGAGTTGTTTGGCTTAAAATGTAATCTTGGTTGATAAATGATTACATTGATGACATAGTTGCATGATTATTGTTTCCCCCACATACCAGCTTCTTGCTAATCGATGTTTTGTTTGTCGTCATTTTAGGTACAAATGAAAAGAACAAACAGTAAAGTGGCATATGTGGAATTAAATGAGAATTAACAGGAGGATTAGTTAGATTGGTATCTTCATGTATAGAAGTTTAAAAATCCCAGCTTTTAAAAGGTAAGCAAAGTTTTTTTTTCATACCAGTTTTCAGCTTAGTTGGTAAAGTTTATTCATTGTTATTGATTATTTGTCGAACCTTTGATCCGGGATTATTGGTAACAGCTCTGACCTTTCAGTCTCTCTTAATTGGGGCTTACCGGGAGGCAGGGTTGTTACAGGTGGTGACCATGAGGAGATGCATAATGACTAGGCAACCCGATCAGTTGGAGGAGCCAACCAATCAGCTGGTGGCACCAAGATGATCGGCCAGGACGAGCAGGTCATTCATGTGATGAGTTGATCAATTCATATGGCTATAGCACTTCATTATGGACAGGTCGCATGTGATGTAGACCTAGATGATTGTGATTCCTCTTGGCTCGAGGAATCACATTAGGATGGCCATAATCATCGCTTTTATTGTTTCACATGTTTTCTGTGGGATATATCATGTATATATACGTACTATGTATTGTAGTGATTGGATCTGTATATGTACCTATAAAACCAAATCCCACATTAAATATTAAAGTTTTAGATGCCTTCCAATTGCGACACATGTGAAAAGCTTGATCAGCCAAGTATGGGCACGCCCTAGCGTGGTGCACCATCTATCTTGTGGAAGAATGAAGGATGGATATGTGGGTCTGCCCTAGCAGGGTGCATATTCATTGTGTTGGCTTTGGGTCAGACTTAACAAGGTGACCTAGATAGGATCTAGCACTTTTAGGCATGGAGGTGATCATGGCAAAGAGTTGCATATGACATCTTTTAAGAGTTGCATATGATGCAATTGGCAAAAGTTGCCTACTTGGAAGATCTAAGTTGTGGGAGACAGCCCTAGCTGGTCCATGACTCAGAGGATTTCAGGATCTTGACCCACTAGAAGATTGTACGCTGCAATCTTCCAAATTGATTGTGAGGGCTATCAATTTGAAAGAAAAAAATAGTGGGAGCGATAATTAATTAAAGTCCTAATTATATAGTAAAACCTTTTCAAATCAATCAAGTCAAATGGAGTTTTTGGACAAAATTGCATATATTTCCTTTTGTACAATAAATGGTTAATCAACAACAATCACTGTATTTGTGATCGGTCCTTAAGATGGATAGATTAAATGGGAATAATTCCACGACTGGTTAGGATGTTGAGAAGTGTTCTCAATCAAAGAGCAAAAGCTCTAAGTCCTAGTTATACCAGAACCAGATGAACTCGATCCCACCACACCAATGGCTTAAAGGATGCTTATGGAAGCATACTGAAGATGCCATTGATGTGGAGTGCTTAATGTTGTGTTCTCTGAACTATGAGTTGCAGAGACAACATGAGACATATGATGTCTCCAAGACAATGTCCTAGTATGACATGACAGAAGGAGATCCAGTAAGGTATTCACACACTCAATGTGATTGGGTATGTGGAAAAACCTGACTAAGAAGGATTCCCTCTGAGCCAAGAGTTGGCTATTGGTATGATACTACAAATGTTGCAATAATCATACAGTTCATGATGAACTATGACATGAACAACTTTGACAAGTGTTGACAAAGTTGTTGGACATGTCGAGGACAGTAGAGGCAAAGATGAAGAAAGACAAACCCTAATCCTTGATGTGATCAATGAAGGGTAAGTCTTAAAGGCAAGGACAAAGGCAAAGCAGAGAAGCATTTTAATGCTTGCCAGCAATCCAAGTCGTCTTCGGCCTCAAGGCACATGGGAGGGTGAACGAGGAAAATGCCCTCTATATCTGGAAGAACAAAAGAAGACAAAAGGATGGGATAGAGATCTCCACCGTAGGTATCATGAAATAAACACATATTTATCTGAGGTATATGATACCAAGATATGGATCTGTTATAAATGATATACAAGATCCACAAAGAAGTAATGGCTTTTGTGAAAGGACGAAGAAAGAAGTACTCATCATTGGAGCAAGTGTTGCTACCATAGATAGGAGTACCTTTCAATTTATTTCAGCCTAAAGGGCACGAAATAGAGTTGAGAACTGCTATTTCATACTTGCTAATAAATAGAAACACTTTATTGTTGCATTTTGTTGTGACAAGGATAGCTCTCAATAAAGTTGATGTTTCAATTTCAAAGATATGATCTTTATGGCAACGCCTTATTTATCTTGTGGTACTTGGTATGCATGATATAAAATGATACCTAAAAGTTATTGATAACTCAAACAATCAAATTAGCATAAATCATGAGACATTCACTTCTAGTTTCCATATGATGGATAAATCTAGACTCTTTTGGTTAGAGAACCAGTAAGAGACATGAATCTCTTAGACATGATTAATCAATCTTCACTAGTGGTAGTGGAAGAATGATTATCCTATTAGGTATAATACATTTGATGTATTTACATACCTATTGGACTTAATGCTGATACTTCAAATGGTGTTTAGATAAATACCAATAATAATATCTTGAAGTGTTCAAGAATATCATAGATGAAGTACAAATTCGGTAAAGTATTAATTCTTGATGAAATCAATGAATGAAATACTTGGATCAAATGTTTGAGAACCTTGTGAGTGATTATGATAGTGTATCATAGTAAACTCATGATTAAGGCATGGTGATGTCTGGTGCGCTTCCGCAAGTGGTGCAACACACTAGCCAATTTGACCCGACTAGATGCGCCCCACGAGGTCGGAACACACGGGATGGGATTATGCTTTCAAAATTTATAAACCTAAACTAGCTACCTACGTCTACTAAAACACTACACCCGCAAGCGCACGGAGTCGTGTCGTAGAATAGGAAGGTGGCAAGTAAAGGGTCGATCCACAGGGAAAAGAGGGGGCACTAGAGCTAGGTTAGTTTGGCTAGGTTCCTACTGTGGAGACTAGGGTTAAGGGTTTAAAGGTTGATTTGATTGTTAACTAAGGATGAACAAGCAAGCAATTAAAGGCAGGAATGAAATCTACCTTAACCCTAGACTAGATTAAGGCTAAACAAGAAAGAAAGGATTAAGCTAGGTATGAAAAGGAAAATTACACTAAGGCAAGAAAGAGATAAGCACAAGAACAATTAAAGAGCTACACTAGCATGAACAAGACAAGAGCAAAGCTAGAAGCTAACTAAGAAAGGAAAGAACTAATTATGTTAAGCAAGCACAAAACTAAGGTTTCAAGCAGTAAAGAGATGTGTGGGTTGTTTAGGGGTATGAACTTATCACTTAAGCTGGGGGTGACATATGAACATTATGATTCCATTTAGATTATCCAAACCAAACAACATGTTAGAGTCTAATTAATTAACCTAAGCTACTAACTGGCCATGGATATGCTAGGTTGTGTATAGGGGAACTAGTCCCTAACACCCCCTACTACCCTTACCAGGCTCAATTGGGTTAGGGGTTATGTTCAATTCAATTAGAGTCTAATCAAGTCTAGGTTTCTATATTGGGCATTCCTAGGGAAATTAGGGGGCGAGGGTAGTAATGGGGAGGTGAGATTAGGGTTTTGGACCCCAATTCCCCCACATTCTAGCCTTGAGAAGGCTCCATGCTAATTGCACTAGAATTACCTAATCTATCTACTTAGATCTCTCACTTAGGTTTAGGAAGATTTATTAGGATGTTGGAAGATTGGAGGCAACCTAGGGATCCAAGAATTAGACCTAGGGGAAAATCCCAAAATTCACATATATAAGCAATTTGCCTAAATTCCTAGGTGATTTCACACACAAACCAACAAGAAATCCATGGAGAATGAGATGCAAATAGAACATAATAATTAATAAATGGAATTGCAATGTTTACATGTCATTTTCCCCCAATATGGTATCAAAGTAACATAATCTCCCCCAAACAACCCACCCAAGGGGCCTAGCTACTCATAACAAAGCAAAATACAAAAAGAGAGAAGAAAGAGGTAGAAGAAGCCATGGAGCTCGGAGTAGTGGTTGAAATCCTTCTCTCCAGCAGCTATAGGGTCGTCCTCCTCCTTCTTCTTGGATGGAAAGGTGTAGAATGGTGGTGGGAAGTGGATGCAAGGCTTAGATATGGGGGGTTATGTGGTGGAAATGGTGAAATGGAGTGGATTTGAGGTGGATATGGAGTGGAATGGAGTGGGTGGCGATTTGGGGAGCTAGGAGGGGGTAGAAGGTAGCTGGCCTCGTGCCCCAGCCACCACCTAGATATATATAGGTGTGGGGAGGAAGCACTAGGTCAAGTAGGGGCAAAATGGGCAAAACGGTGAAAACTAGGTAAGTTTTGTGAGTAGCACGGCCGTGGTGGGTCACCACGGTCATGGTGGGTCTCCAAGGTCGTAGTGGGTAGGGTAGGCCACGACCATGGTGTATGGGCATAGTCGTGGGAATTAAAATTGCTAAAGGTTAGGTTGGTTGTCAAATTTGGGCTGAAAATTCCACGGTCGTGGTGGTTACCACGACCGTGGTGGGTTGCGGGTAGCACGGTCGTGATGCGTGGAACGGCCGTGGTGGGATCTGGTAGTACGACTGTGCTACCTGGCATGGCCGTGGTGGGAGATGGTAGCACGGTCGTGCTGCCTGGCACAATCGTGGTGGGATATGGTAACACGGTCGTGCTGCGTGGCGCGGCCATGGTGGGTGGTCGCAGCACGGCCGTGCTACGTGGCATGGCCGTGGTAGAGTATGCTCTGCAGATGCTTCAAAATTGAGAATTTTCCTGTGATTTCTTCATTTGCAGCACGACCATTCTGTCTTACCACGATCATGTTGGGGTCTTTGCTTGCACTTTGAGCTTCAAACTTCATTATCCATGGACTTCTTTGCTTAAGCTTGACTCTTGGCCACTAGGGGTAGGTTGGGGGAGCTCTGGGGCCTTCTTTGGGCCCCTCCATCTCTCTCATCCATCCAAGTGTGATCCAAGTACCTAAAAAACATGTAAATAATGTCCATAAGGGCATTTTACACAAATATGCATACTAAGGGAAATAACATGTAATCTAATAGGTATAGATGTGATTGAAGAGCAAAAAGACACAAGATTAAGCCCTAAAATAGGGCTTAATCAATGTCTAAATCAAAAGGAGTCATACTATAAGGAGTTAGAGGATGATTATCAAATAACTAAGTTCTTCTTAAATAAAGAATACCCTACACTAATAAAGGATATTAAGAATCACAAAGTGTTGTGAGTTCTCAAATTCCTTAACAGATACACCTCAATTATCTATATGATGAGTTGGTCATGTGATGAGTCAACTATCTAGATGAATATGAGGAACTAGATTTTGAGTTATGGTTTATGACCATTAAATCCTAAATGACTTCCATGTGAACCATAAGTTATGACCTTGATGGTAGCACCCATTGGGATGAAATCCATAGATGCAAATAAGTCTTAAGCATTAAGACACATGGATAACATTTTGAGAAGGATGATGCTTGTTGATTGCAAATTAATGACTAAGAGATTTGGCATATGGATACTAAAACCGCATTTCTATGAGGAATAAGACAAGGATGTGTACGTGACACAACCTATAAGGTTTATGAATCCATTAATGCAAATGAAGTATATAAGTTGCAATGGACTAATCAATGTGATTGATTGAGTACAAGCAACTCAGAGCTGGCTCTTCACTTTGATGATATAGTCAAAGGGTTTGAATGATATGTCAAAGATAAAGAGAGATATGTGATTTAGTGGGAGCGTATTCACATTCCACATGTTGATGTGAAATGGAAATGTTCTAGAATGGAAATCCAAAGTGGAAATTATCTTTAAGGAAGATAGAGATGTTTCCTATGTGATAGGAATAGAGATCTATGGAGATAGTTCTCAAAAACCTCTTGACCTGAAAGAGATAGCATGCATTGGCAATCTATACTGAAGGGTTCAGTATGCACAAATTCAGTGGGAGAAAACTTATCCATGTTACATGGAGTTAGTATCCCAAAGCCAAGTGTCCAATTCTTATGAAGAATGGGAACACTAATAATATATGTGGATCTATCATGTATGTAATTATCCCATTATCTTGCATGTATGGACATAGCAAGAATAAAATGCATTTATTATCTTGTATGTGGGACATGACAATATGATATGCTCATCATGATAACTCGTATGTGGGACATGACGAGTGGATGCCAGTCTAGTTCCAATAAAGGTTACCGAAATACCATAAGAACTTGATAAGTATTTGAGAAGTACTAGTTCTATGGAAATAAGGAAGGGTTCACTGTAAAGAGTTACACTGATGCGAACTTTTGAAAAGGATAGAAAATTAATCGCAAAATATATATGGGATATAGAAAAGTGAATGTTTGTTGATAAATGGAAACGTTCCAATAAAGTTGTTTTAAAAGGAAAAAGCCAAGTATCTGTGTGTTAGAGAACAACAGTGGATACTATATGGATCTGGAAGTTCATAAGATGAAACTTATAGATATTTTGGTCATGATGACAAGTTAGGATCGCTTGGTCAAGCAATGTGGCTAAAGGTTAGCAAAGGAATACTAGATCGCATATTACGACAACTCCATCTCGTACCTGTGACGTACAGTGAAGAGATGAGAGACATGCACTTAATATTGACTTTGGCAAGGTGTTGCCATAACTCACTATGTTAGCACTAGAGCACAATAACATGTGGGACATGTCTGAAGATCACTAAGAATATGATTCAAGGGTGATTGGCTCGCAGTGCAAGTGGGAGTTTGTTGGTATATATGCCCTGAGAGCCAATCATGGGATGATTGGTGGGATACATTAAGCTTGATTTGATAAAAAGTAAAGGCAAGCTTCCAATTCTTTCTAGTTCAATCATATGAGATAATGATAGAACATATTGAATGTCTAGAGAATGACAATACTTAATGACGTATGCTTTCAGGTTGAGGACCTAAAGGATGAGATCATACGGATGCTAAGATTTTGTACATTCTTATTATGTCCCTAGTCAGATGTCATCTTGGAAGGTAGATAGACAACAATGACACACAAGACTAGATTGTGGTGCTGGTTGATGACAGAATCTCATTAGTTATGATATGGAGATATCAAACCAAACACATAGGTACTTGTTAGATAACAAGCATACCGGACAGACCCACCGTGAGTTTGACACATGGAACCATAACATGGTAGTCACAGTCAGTTCTCACAGTGATGGTGGTGAATGTGATTCTTTGACCTGAAATCAATACACTCAACACATGTCGTTGGGTACACTTTGACATCATCAAATGCAATCCTAAAACAAGGGATGTTATAAAGGTGATGATTGGGTGGCTTTGACACATGGGGCTTTTGAGGGGTGAGTGATAGATATGGGATTTGTCCCTCCTGAGGGAGTTTGATATCCATGGACACTTGATGAGTAGGATTGAGATAGGCGTACACGCATGTGTGAATCAGTATGTGATATTGATGTCATACATATCTCGTCCAATCTACTCTGAGATCAAGAAAGTGAATGAACGTTGAAAGGATGACTGTTCCATGCCTTGAGTTCATTCGGGATATCAGTGGCAAAGGAATTATACATTCAATGTAACACCATACATAGATTGTAGGATTGATTGTTCTTCTCCAACTTTCCTTTTCACTTGGGTAGCATCGATGTGCGACTAGGCACCGCTCTTTGCTTGTGAAGTCATAAGTGTTATGGACTTTCACTGCCAACGTGAAATGGACCTGCAGGGTCACACACATAAGATTTAACCTGGAAGAGGAGTTTATCCACAAATGATGTTTAGATTGATTACTAAAGGAGTTTAGTAGTTCAATTAAACACTCAATCAATTGATAGCTCAGTATCATAGTGTTCAAGGTGTTGGATCGATTAATTATAGTATCGGATTGATTGAAACTACGATTGACTGATTTGCATAGTCTACTACCCCAACCGATCAGCTCATGGGATGAACCAATCGGATTAGGTTGGTGAACCGATCGGTTCAACTGGTGAGACGATCAGCTCATGTATTAATGAGACAATCGGCTCAATTATTGAACCGATCATCTCATGTGACCAACCGAGATTGTTTGGAAAGTCAGAAGACTATTTTGCAAATACAATTTGTTTCACTTGTACAAATTCGATTTGGATAAGGATTAATATTTGATTAATCGGAAACAAATATGAAAGTCAATTTGAGTTGGATCAGGACCACGAATCGATCAGCTCAGGCATGAACCGACTAGCTCAGAGCACCAGACGGTCGGCTCAGGTCCCAAACGATCGGCTCCGAGCCCGAAATGATCGTTTCAGGGTGTGAACCGATTGGTTCAGTTGACGCAGTTGGTTGTTTTGTGGAAAATCTTGAACCCTTCTACTCCTGCTTTAATCCCCCATTGCCCGAGGTAGAGAACCCTATCCCATGACCCTCCTATATATATAGGGGTAGTGGGGGCTTCTCAGGAACAACAACTCAGAACACCAGTTGCTCTGCAAAGTTGTCATTCTCTCTGGTTGTGGTAACCGAGAAAGCCTGAGCAAGTGCTACCCTATAAGGGAGTCACAACAAGGGAAAGTCAACTGCAGAAAAGTAACTAGTTGCAGGAGAGTGTGTTTGTGACTAGTACGCCAACATGAGGGTGTGACTCCTTCTGATTCCTTGTGGGACAAGGAGATCGGAGTTCCAGGTGGTCCACGTGGACTACTTCAGAGGCGGGAGACTTGTGCTGCTCAGAGGACAGTTGTCGATCCTGACATTCCTGGTGAGACCAGGAGCTGCGTAGACATCATCCAAGACCGGAGCTGAAGACCGTGCAAGCTGTGAGGTAACGTCACTGAGCAAGCCTCGGGACAAGGTATGCCTCTACAAACCATCTTTCCTATTATATAGACGTTGACACGATTCCTTTATTCTGGGTTTGGGAGAAGAATTTTTTGTTTCCGCTTCCTTCTCTGTCTCCCCTAAAACCCAACAAAAACACCTTTCCAAGGAGAGACTTTGAGATACACAATGTCTCCAGATTGGAACTCTAAAGGCTTATGCCAGTTATCATCGTAAGACTTCTGCCAGTCTTGTGCTCCCTTTTGCTGCTGTTGAATCACTTTGATCTTTTCTATCGTCTATTGTACTAGTGCAAGACCCAAAAGTTGATATTCTCTAGTCTAGTACAACACAAAGGAGATCTGCAACGTCTCCCATACAATGCCTCATATGATGCCATGTCAATTCTTATTTGATTACTGTTGTTGTAGGAAAACTCTATCAGACTGAGGTGGATATCCCAACTACCCAAAAACTATAACACACAAGATCTTAATAGGTCCTCCAAGGTTTGCATACTCCTTTCATACTGTCCATCTATCTGTGGATGGAATGCAGTCTTGAACCTCAACTACATACCCATCATTGTATGCAGATGTTTCCAAAAGCAACTAGTGAACGGAGGACCTCTGTCAGACACGATAGTAGTTGGAATACCATGTAAACATACTATCTCATCGACATACACTTATGTAAGCTTCTCAGTCATATTCTTCATCTTTATCGGAAGAAAGTGAACTAACTTAGTCAACATGTCCACCATCACCCAGATGGAATCATGACCCTTGTCTATCGTGTTGGGTTTTAGGGGAGGCAGAGAAGGCAGTGGAAACAAAAATTTCTCCCCCAAACCCAGAACAAGGAAACGCGTCAACGTCTATATAATAGGAAAGCATGGTTTGTGGAATCATACCTTGTCCCGAGGCTTGCTCGGTGACAATACCTCGCGCTATGTGCGGTCTTCAACTCCGGTCTTGGACGGCGTCTGTGCAGCTCATGGTCGCACCGGGACTCACGACTCCTCTCATCGGGACTGCCGGGGTTGACAGTTGTCCTCCTGAGCGGCAGAAACCTCCCACCTCTGAAGTAGTCCACACGGACCACCTGGAACTCCACACTCCTTGTCCCACAAGGAAGTGGAAGGAGTCGCACCCTCCTGTTGACGTACTAGTTGCCAACACACTCTCCTGCCTCCAGTTGCAACTGTAGTTGTCCTTCCCTTGCTGCACCTCCCTTTGCGGGAAGCACTTACTCGGGCTCTCTCTCGGTTACCAAAACCAGAGAGAACGACAACTTTGCAGAGCAACTGGTTGCACTGAGTTGTTGTTCTTTGAGAAGCCCCCAATACCCCCTATATATAGGAGGGTCATGGGACATGGTTCTCTATCCCGGGCAATGCGGGACTAAAAGCAGGAGTAGAAGGGTTTGAGATTATCCACAAAAGCAACCAACTCGCAACCTGAACTGATCGGTTCACAAGTGAACCGGTCGGTTGGGGACCTGAACCGGTCGGTTGACACCTCAACCGATCAGTTGGGACCCATGAGCCAATCAGTTCACTTCTGAACCGGTCAGTTCGTGGTCCTGATCAGTTCTCAATTGACTTTCCTTCTTTTGTTTCTAATTGGTACCGAATACCAATCCTTGTTCCAATCAAATTGGGCAAGTGAAACGCAAGGAAAATTCTCACCGACCTGACTTTCCCAACTTGCTCAGTTGCACCAGTTGAACCGATCGTTTCAACACTTGAACCGATCGTTTCACTCTGACCATGAGCCGATTGACTCAACACTTGAGCCGACCGGTTCAGCAACCTCAGCCGACCGGTTCAACACTTGAACCGATCGGTTGGGAGTGCAGGTTGTGCAGAATCAGTCAATTGTGATTTCAATCAATCCGATACTCCAATCAACATGTCCAACACCTTGAACAGTATGATATTGAGCTATCAATCAATTAAGTGTTTAATTGAACTACTAAACTCCTTTAGTAATCAATCTAAACATTGCTTGTGGACAAAACTCCTCTTCCATGTTAAATCCTATGTGTGTGACCCTGTAGGTCCATTTCACATTGGCAGTGAAAGTCCATAACACTTATGACTTCACAAGAAAAGAGCGGTGCCTAGTCACACATCAGTGCTACCTAAGTGAAAGTAGAAAGTTGGAGAACAACTTTCAATCCTACAATCCGTGAATGGTGTTACAGTGAATGTATAATTCCTTTGTCACTGATATCCCGAATGAACTCGAGGCATGGAACAGTCATCCTGTCAACGTTCATTCACTTTCTTGATCTCAGAGTAGATTGAACGAGATATGTATGACATCAATATCACATACTGATTCACACATGCGTGCGCACGCCTATCTCAATCCTACTCATCAAGTGGCCTTGGATATCAAACTCCCTCAGGAGGGATAAATCCCATATCTATCACTCACCCCTCAAAAGCCCCATGTGTCAAAGCCACCCAATCATCACCTTTATAACAACCCATGTTTCAGGACTGCGTTTGATGATGTCAAAGTGTTCCCAACGACATGTGTTGAGTGTAGTGATTTCAAGTCAAAGAATCACACTCACCACCATCACTGTGAGTACTGACTGTGACTACCATGTCATGGTTCCATGTGTTAAACTCAAAGTGGGTTTGTCCGGTACACTTGTTCTCTAACAAGTACCTATGTGTTTGGTTTGATATCTCTATATCATGACTAATGAGATTCTGTCATCAACCAACACCACAATCTAGTCTTGTGTGTCATTGTTGTCTATCTACCTTCCACAATGACATCCGACTAGGGACATAACAAGAATGTACAAACTCTTAGCATCCGTATGATCTCATCGTTCAGGTCCTCAACCTGAAAGCATACGTCATTGAGTACTCTCATTCTCTAGACATTCAATCTGTTCTATCACTATCTCATATGACTGAACCAGAAAGAATTGGAAGCTTGCCTTTGATGTTTATCAAATCAATCTTAATGTATCCCACCAATCATCCCACGATTGTCTCTCAGGGCATACATACCAACATATCGTTGGAAGTCCAACCACAAAGTTCATTTTTATATGATCCCATTTCCACTGTGGTATAGGCAATGGTTGAAAAGTCCCTATAGGCTTCTTATGCTCATCTTTGACCTGCTGACACACCACACACTTTGCCATGAACTCGACTACATCACTCTTCAATCCTGGCCACCAATACAAATCTTTCAAATTCTAATACATGTTGTATCTACTTGGATGCATAGCATACATATAAAAGTGAGCCTCCTCTAGAACTAACATCCTCATATTATCCACATTGGGCTCAACTACCCTACCATGATAATACACTATCCCATCCTCAGATTCATGGAAGCCATCATGCTTCTCACTATCCAACTCTACTCAGATATGTTGTATCACAGAATCATTTTGTTGTGCATCTCTAATCTACTAACTCACCATCGGATTTACTTGCAACTGTGCTAACAGAGTTTCTAACATGGACACCTCAAATTGTACATTCATTTGTTGTAAGGAGACCAACACATCTCTCTTATATCACACCAAAGTACTCAACTGTGCCCACTCAGTGGATGAGGGAGATGAAGACTTTCTACTCATAGAATCTTCTACAACATTCGTCTTCCCCATATGGTAACATTGTACAATCATAATCCTTGATTAACTCCATCCAACGTCGTTGTCGAATGTTCATCTCTTGTTTTGAAAAGATATAATGTAGATTCTTGTGGTCAGTGAAGATTTGACACTTCTTGTCATATAAGTAGTGTCTCCATATCTTCAAGGCATGGGCCACAGTTGCCAACTCTAGATTGTGCGTCAGATAAATCTCCTCATGTTTCTTAAGTTGTCGTGAAGTGAAAGAAATCACATTCTTATCCTGCATCATCACACAACCCATACCATTTTTGGATTTATCACAGAAGACAATATAACCCTTTCCTTGTTCTGGTAGCACTAACATTGGTGCACTGGTCTACCTTTCCTTTAGGATCATAAAAGAATGTTGACATCCATCGTCCCAAATAAATGGCACATCCTTCCTTGTTAACTTTGTTAGGGGTAATGCTATTGCACTGAAGTTCTTAATGAACATCCTATAATATCCTACCAAACCTAAGAAGCTATGAACCTATATAGGTATCTTGGATTGATCTCACTCCAGTACTGAATCCACCTTCTTTGGGTCTAGATAGACTCCTCTAGCGGATATTATGTGCCCTAGAAAAATCACCTCCTTTATCCAAAACTCACACTTACTAAACTTTGCATACAACTGATGTTGTCTCAGTAAGGACAAAGCTTGACGTAAGTGTTGATCGTGTTGTTGGCTATCTCCAGAGTAGATGAACATAACTACAAATTGATCTAGATAGGGTTTGAGCACCCTATTCATTAGATCCATGAATGTTTTTGGTGCATTGGTAAGCCCAAACATCATAACCACAAACTCATAATGACCATACCTTGTCCTAAAAGCTGACTTTGCTATGTCATCTGACTTAATCTATAACTGGTGATAAGCCGACCTCAAGTCTATGTTGCAGAAGACCTTGGAACCCCATAACTGATCAAACAAATCATCTATATGTGGAAACGGATACTTGATCTTAATCATCATCTTTTTCAACTGTCGACAGTCAATATATAACCTCATTGATCCATCCTTCTTTTTTACAAATAGAATGGGAGAACCCCAAGGAGACATGCTCAGTCTAATGAAACTTTTCTCAAGCAATTTTTACAAGTGTTTATTTAGTTCCTTCATCTCAGCTGGTGCAATTCTATATGGTGTTTGTGATATACATTAGGTATCAAGAACTAGATTGATCTCAAAATCAATCTATATATGAGGGGGTACACCAAGGAATTTATCACGAAACACATCCTCAAACTCTCATACAACTGGAACATCCTGAATACTAAGACTCCTTACCTTGGTATCCACCACATGTGCCAAAAATGTGTAACATCCCTGTCTCATCAATTTCTCTATTATCATAGTTGAAACTAGACTTGTCAGATGAGTCTTCCTATCACCTTGGAACACCCATGAAACATAAACAAATGTTGCCATCTTGGCATTAAAGTCTAGGATTACATGATATTTCTCCTAAGTATCCATCCTAAGGATCACATAGAATCCATGTATATCAAGAGGTATGAGATCCACTTGAATGCTACATCCTGAAAATGAAAGAATGCAAGATGGACACACTTCCTGCAGCTTGGCGGAACCTACTAGAGGGGCTTCTAGATGAAGACTATCATGTCTATGATTAACATGCAAGGAACAACTGGCTATCACTTTTGTAGTGGTAAATGATTGTATCGCACCTAGGTCAATGAAAATAGATATAAAATAGGAAGAAGACAAATCATAATGAAATAATTCCATCTGACCTATCATGACCTGAGGGTTACTGACTCCTTCTGAATGACTCATTGCATAGAATCGAGTTGTCACCTTTTGTCACCCCCTTCCTCTGCCAGCTTTTCCTAAAGAACTAGCATGTGATGCCTGATTGCATCCTCTGCCACTCTATTGTTGTCACTGCTACAACCCTTGTGGTCTCTGCCTCAACTGTTGAGTCACCTCTTCATCCTTCACAGGGAAGAACCACTTGGTATGTTGAACCTATCCACACTTGAAATAGATTTTTCTCTCGTACCATGGCCTAAATGGCCCCATCACTTACACTTACGTTGCACTATGAGATCCCGCAGGTGGAAAGCTATGGGCTTTGCCGCCACTCTATGTCCACTACGAGTGAGTCATTGATCTCTAATGAGACTAAGGTGTTGAGGACCTAGGCTTCTTAAAGCCTCCCAAGGATTTCCCTTCATATTGTGTAGGCCTTGTCTTGGCATTTGCCTCACACTTCTCCATAATTGATCCCTCCACCCTCCTAACTGACTCCATAAAAGTAGCAAACCTACTCTTTTCTCTAAAGATGATATAGGCGTCATCATCTCAGTACTCAAACCCTTCTCAAAATCTTTAATCATCTCCTTTTCAGTTGCTTCCATGTGTGGACAAAACCTTAGAAGCTCCATAAACTTAACTTCAAACTCATTGATTTACATAGATCCCTGATGAATCTTCTCAAACTATGTAATCTTCTCATCCAAATAAGTCTATGGAAAGTACTAACTCACAAACTCCCATTGGAATTCTTCTCAACTAATCATAACTCCCAACCTTTTCTCCTCCTCAATGGCCCACCAGTGGCCTGCACTTGCTTTCAATAGATACACAACATGTTTCACCTTATCCTTTTTAGGGATGTTGAGGATCTTCAATGCCTTTTCCAGCTCAGTCAACCAGATATCTACATCAGTTCGGTCAGATGTACCCACATATTCTAATGCTCCTAAACATCGAAGTTTTTCAAAAGTCTTCCCAGAATCATGAGTTTCAGTATTGGGGATAGTTTCCCTAGGTTGGGTTGTAGGCATCCTATATGTCGTGTGTGTCATTGTAGCTATAAATTGTCCAAGCATGGACTGTAATATAGGGTTGGCTACATTGGATGGGTCAACTTGAGGCACTTCTGGTACAACATCAGCCCTCTCTTGCCTCCTGGCACCACCTCCTGGTGAGGCAACACTTCTCTCTGTAGCGTGTTCTTCATGTTCTTCAAACATCTTTTCTTCTCTTCTTCTTCTTCTTCTTCTGCATAAGAAGAAGTGACCATAAGATATACTAGAGGACACTAGAATAGACACAAACCATAGTCCTATGTCTGTGTAGACTCAGCGAACCTATAGCTCTGATACCAAAAAACTATTACGCCCTTCACCACACAAAGCAAAATTACTCAAAACAAAGTGTGGAATTATCTCTAACAAACATATTACTACAAATTAGGGAAATTAAAATCATTTGCAAAGCAATTTCTCAAGTTGAAATACATCATGAACAAGCCCAACTCAGGCCATCTGTATTTCATATATGCCAAAACATATTACATTTCATGTTCAAGGCTCTCAAGTCACCACTTGTTACATATTACAACCTGACTAGATACATACATGCCATTTCTATACACTCATTGCATAAAGACAAAATCTAAGTGTCAATATAAAAAACAACAAAATCTCCCAAAATACCTAAGAGTACAAGGATGACACATCCAACCTTGTATAATTATTTCTCTCCTTGCAGCTCTACACCTATTACACGACCTCTACCTCCTCGTCCACGACCACCTAAAAAGATTTGGAAACCCGCGGAGAAAGACCAAACATCCCAGTGAGAGATATAACTCTTTCGGTACAACTATGATAAGCATAACATAATAATATAACAAGTGAGCAATTAACACTATTGAGAAGTTTAAGCAGTTACAACTAAGTAGTAGAACATCTTATACTTTTAAAAGGAAAATTAAGAACATGTGTAACTATTATAAACTAAATAGTATAAGAAATAAGGCATGGGTCATTCAATGTGATTTGTATTTTACCCTTAGCAAATATACTACACGACTATATTACAACTTTCATTATTATGCCCCGAGTATTTGAGGCATACCACTCAAATCCAACTGACCACTATTAACTCGAAATCAGTAACATCCAAGATCAATGGAAGAGTTGAACTCCATGATTGTCACCATAACTACTCATCAGTTTGATTTTATAATTTAGTGACATAATAGTTAGACTGCTAAATAGTAACTTATTAACAAAGCTATAGTCCTATAGACAACAACTCATAGTCAAAGCTATGGTTCTGTAAAACAACTAGTCTTCCTTGGTAAATGGCACAAGACTAGAGAATAGGCTCACGCATGGCCGTTCTTAACAAAGCATACAACAACTATAACAACAATTTATGGATACAAGGAGATATCTCACTGGCACTACATATATTCAATAATATGCGCTCTGAGTTTCTGGTAGGAGTTACTCATTTCACCATCCAGCAAGATATTGATGTAGAAGATGGATCTATGGTACATGGCAACTACATGATTAAGATTTTACTTGATTAGATATTCCAATTGGGTATCTTTTAATGCATCAATCAAGTAACAACATATAAACCCTAAACAAATTCTATAAAATCAAGGTAGGATGCAAATTCACAAGATATAAAGCATACAAGGTGAGATCTTGTCTCATAATTACATGACACTTGTATCACTGCCATTATGAAGTCATCACCAATATCAAATCAGTATGGGATATCAATCCCTCAATCACATCTCT
Source organism: Alisma plantago-aquatica (assembly GCA_963693085.1). Classification (NCBI taxonomy): domain Eukaryota; kingdom Viridiplantae; phylum Streptophyta; class Magnoliopsida; order Alismatales; family Alismataceae; genus Alisma; species Alisma plantago-aquatica. The sequence continues at coordinate 1,117,245,858 of OY856409.1, read as the reverse complement.
AGAGGATTTCACCTCAAAATATGCTCAAGGAACTTGTCAGGTCATTAGACCCAATCACATAAATCATGTGCATTCAATATCATAATATATCTCAACAATGCTCATAATCACCACCCTCTGTAATACAAGGATCACCATAGTATTCACATAGATATGCCATTCATTTCTCCTACAAGGTTAGAGTTACATATGAAGGAGTGAGAAAACACTATCATGGAATAATGATCTTCAAGTAGAGTGAGCACATACATCACGTTATCACAATATTAGGGTTAGGGTTTATATGTAGCCTATTAGGGTTTCATAACACTATTCAACCACTAAACCCTAATTCCATCACCTCCCACATATTTGGAGAACACTAGGGTTAAGCACTGTGGCTGATGACTAAGCATTCATAACAACATCATCATGTGTAGACCATTAGTTATGTGTAAAGGTCATTAGAGTAGTATGTGTAGTGACCTATACCATTTATCATCCATGTACATGCATGTGTGTCGACCTTTTCCACCATCACGATGTTACAAATGTATCACATATAGGTTGTAACGACCATCACATGGCATTGTGTTGTGGTCGAGACACTATGTTGTGACTGTGACATAGGGTGACATTGTGTTACGATAGAGACACATGAAACATCATGTTGCGATCGAAACATTGGGTGATGCCTCAACATGGTGTTGCGCTCACAACCTCACCAAGATTTGTTGACCCTTCATCAACCAATGTGTTATGAGTGAAACACACCAACTAAATCTCGTTACAACCATGTCATGACCTGGGCATGGTGTCGCGATTGTGACACTAGGAGACACCTCAACAAGGTGTTCCAACTGTGGCTACATCAAGGTCCATCGCAATCGTAACTACATCAACGTGTGTCGTGACCATGACTACATCAAAGTGTGTTGTGACCAAGTCATATGAAACATATTGTTATGACCGCTACCATACCAAGGTGCCTCAACCATCTAACCATGATGTGTTACATATGAAACCAACTCATTCCCAACCTATTTTGATATAACACAACATTAACAAGTATTTTGGCCACATACTTATTCATCTTGACCACAACTCAACCAATTGGCTAAGTGTACCAGAAACAACACTACGTTGTGAACAGAAACCCTTAGGGTTAGGGTGTTACGGTCAAAACTGTTGACATAAGAGTTATACATTGTCCATATTTTGATAATGACTTAACCATTCCATTCCTATGTTTCTAATATGGTTGTTTAAGATTGATTTTAGGCTTTTGGTACATGAAAAGGATCAAATTACATAAACCTTAGCTTGTCCAAGTTCAAGTCAAAAGCAATGCAAATGAACTTTTGTGGAAAACACTCCAAATCAACTTAGAATATATTTGTAATCATTTGTATTGATGATAACTAAGATGCAAAAAAATAAGGGACACTTAATTCCATCATTTGATCACTTTAAAATCATTTTGGAAAATTTGTCTCGACACTTTAATCAGTCGAGTTTGGATCTCAACCAATCTGTGATGGATTTTTGGAAATGGTTTCATTGGTCGAGTTGCACACTCACAGAACTCAACCGACTAACTCACTGACCAACGTTGATTTTGACTGATCGGTCAAGTTACCCCAAGACAAACTCGATTGATAGTTTGAAATTTCCCTTTGTCGATTAGTGGATCAGTCGAGTTACCTTTATTGAAACTCGATTGAATATACTGTACGAAAAATGTAGAAAATGTGATTCCAACCATTAAGAGTTGTTAGAAATGAAAATAGATAGGTTGCAAGTTGTAAAATGGCTATGTTTCATTCTTAAGTGATCCCACACTAAAAGGAACACCCCTAGCTATAAATAGAACCCCTTGGAGTTCATTACAAAGTTTCTCCTTCATGCTATCCTTGGTCCTTTCTATAGCTGAGTGTTCTACAACCTTTTGAGCCCCTCTCTCTCTCTCATTTACAAAGCATACCATGATTATGAGTGAGTTAGGTATGTTGTAAAAGAGATACCTAAATGTTACCTTGTAAAGATCTCCATATTTCCATCTCCTGAATCTCCTTTCTCAAAGAGCATAGGTTGAAGTGATCTTCTCCGAGTGAAGGAGGAGTTTATGTTATTCTTCAAGGCTGAAAAAGGTGTGAAGATCTTGTCCAGGTGAAGGAGAAGGACAAGACGGAAGATTTAAGAAGATTGGGTAATTCTTGTGAGGCCAAAGACTTGATGCAAGTATGGGTAAGTCCTTGTTGAAGGCCGAATATATCTTGATCAAGTGGGTAAGTCCTTATTAATGGCGAGGACATCTTGATCAAGTGGGTAAGTCCTTGTGCAGGTGAAAGACTCTTGTCTTGAATAGGTAATCTATAACATACTGAATTCTTGACATTTTGCCTTTTGGTCCTCCTTCCCATCTTTTCTTCTCATTTCTATCCTCTATGGCCGTTTGTTTAATTTTTGGATAATATAAAGGCCTAATGAGCATTTGTTAACCTTTTCTCTCAATATTTGGGTTTTATGCACAAATACCTCGGTGAAAGCTTAGTAATGGGTCTAATATGCAAAATGTCCACTCAAGTGATAAAAAGAATAAATAAATTCGTCCTAGAATTTTCTAGTGCTTTTTAGAATATGAAAAAGAAAGGAAATCCTAAAATATACATAAAGGAGATGATAAATATAATAATTGAAGATAATATGGGATATAATGGATAAAAGGAGATAATGAGGAATATATTGTCTCAAAAATCATAAGTGGAAACCAATGAATATTTTTTGGATATCAATCTCGTTTTCTTGGCTTAAAAGAAACTTAATGGCCAAGTATCATCTAATTTGGATAATAAATAAATATATAAAATCATTTATTACAGGATATTGGGAAATAAGACAAGAAAGAGAAATAAAATAACTAATATCCTCAAATTGAAAAAATAACTCCAAATTTGTAATATAAACATGGAAATAAGCCTTTGGCCAAATTTGCATCTAATTTGGTCATTGTTTAATATTTTATTTTATTCAGGAGAGAGAAAATGACTAAAAGACAAAAAATATTAAATATATGTTGAAAAAAAATAATTAATTTCAAAATCGTGTTCCACACATTTAGTATTTCTTATAGACCAAGTTTTACATTTTTAGAAAGTTTCTAGATGCCGCTAATAAATAAAAAGAATAAAATAAGTGATAAAATTTAATTATATTAAATAAAATAATAAAAGTCTTCAAAAAAATTCCAACTTTGTGTTCTACATGTTAAAATATATCTGTGGATAGATTTTGACTCAATTTGGAAAATATTTTATGTGAAGCTGAATTTAGGAGAGAGAAAGTGTGCAAAACCTTCAAATCATTAATTAAAATAACAAACAAATGAAGTTAATAACAAATTCATGTTCCATATATTTTCTTTTGCTTGAGAGTGAAGTTTCACATTAATTGATAATTATATAAGTCTCTAATATATTAGGAAAGAGAAAATATGAATTACTTTAAAGGAATTAAATAAAATACTCATAATTCCCAAAAATGAAAACTAATGTTACAAATGGGATCTATGTGTATTTAATAGCATAGGGTTCAAATTTTATATTTAACTGGATAATGCATGCTTTTCCAATTGAATTGGTATTTAAAATCCTAATTACCATAGGCTTTAATAGTGGTATTTGATTAAACAAATTAATGATTTCTTAAACCAAACGTAACGCAACACTACGTTACTTTCTCTCCCTCCAACGCGACCTCACGTTTTCCCCCTTCCAAAATGGGCAACGCCCAACACAATAATCGTCGCACCCCTTCCTCTCTGTATCTTGTTTATCTTCTCCCCTTCCTTCCTTTTCTCCTCAAACACACGAAGCCATAGCCGCCCAGCCTACCCTCACCTTGCGTCCAACCGTGGCAAGCAACACCAGACAAAATTGAGGATCATTGGGCAGCGTCGCCTCCACCTCTTCTTCTTCCTCTCCTTGAACGAAGCCTAAAACTCGATGCCCAACAACCCACGACGCTGCGTCAGTGTCGTTAACACCTTCCCATCTGACCCTCAACACCTAGCAGCCCCGACATTGCGTCGGTGTTACTAACATCTGCCCAACTGACGCCTCGACGCTGCGTTAGTGTCACTACCACCTGCCCTTCTGACGCCCTGACGCTGCAACGCCCCGACGCCCTGACGTTGCGACGCCCCGACGCCACAACACCACTTCCACAGCAACCTTGATGCTATAACACACTAACAGGAGGGCATCGTAGCCACCAAGTGCAATGCCATCGACCTTGACCACGATGCTATCATTTGCAACCACTAGATCTGTAACACCATGATGCTTGCAAACACCTCTATTCAACCTGACGATGGTGACTCATTGCATGTTGCTTCTTCCTTGGTCACATGATCATAGAGAATGTGATGATGTGTTTGGTCCCCATCTTGTTGTGAATCAACCAAAAATGCAATCCCCATGGTAATACTAGACATGTAAGTCTTCATTTCACTTTCAATAGTTTTGTTTTAGAAAATAGATTATAAAGATGGGTTAAGCATGGAGTAAGGATAACCTAGTTATTTAGAATTATAACATGAACTAGTCAATTATCTTACCTATCAACTTTGTTGTATACAAATGTAAATATTAGATTGCATGAAATCAAATTCGTAATGATACGTTAAGTGGAGAATTGATATTAAATAGAAGATATTGTATAAGACCCAGGTAGATTAGTATCCAAAATGATTAATGAATCACCATAATTGCTTATTGTATACTTACCAAACCCTAAGAATCATTAGTGGGTGTATCCTTGTTTTAATGTATCTTTTACATTAGAAATCATATATATATATAGGTACATTACATGATAATTAGAAATACATATGGATCTAGGGAACACTCTCATCTAAATTAATCCTAGGGAACTTGAAATCTAAATAACAACTTATCTAACGATATTATCTTCTTAGGAATTAAATAATAAAAAAAAGATAATAATGTGTAAAGGGATGTACTTTTATAAACATATATGTAGATAACATGTTAGTTGGATCAAAGCATGTGTATATTAGTGAACGTAATAAATATTCATATGGAATATACTTACACCAATAACCATGGTAAGCATTATGTTAGGAATAATATGGACTCACATCATTAAACCTATATTTGGAAGCATATATATTATTATCCACATATATATTCGTTTCATAAACTTATGTGACTAAATATTGGTAATTAGAACTAAGATAGATATGTAAAGCATCACATATTATCTCAACAAAGATTAAAATCATAAACCCTAACATGACATTACATGGTCGGGAATTGGGTAATAATAATATAAAAATATAATAGGAACGAATATGTTCACTTTGACTTGGCTAATATACATAATGTGTTTCTAGGATGAAAAGTTGACTTTTTGGACCAAAGTATACTATTCAAGTTAACCGTTATGTGTGAAAAGAGGTACGTGAATCTACACTCTCAGTTGGGAAATTTATTATACCTTTACCCATGTTCCCTAATGAGGCTTAATTTGACCTAATCCATTATTCTTGAAACTTAATTTGTTTGTGCCTCAAAATCAGTTGTAGTATTATCCTGTTTGGTTTTTATACCTTACTTCCATGTTATATGAATCCTTTGATTAATCTTGCCATAACTCTTTTGCTAGTATGTAGTTATATGTTCTATTTAATTATAAAGTAGAGGTACTTATGTACAACCACCCACAGAGGGCATGTATATAATCGCCCTAGGGGAATGATATTATTTCTTCCCATAATATTATAGGTGACTGGAAATGTCTTATTCTCCCCTCACCTAAGGTTAGAGATCTGGTAGGTGCCTCAACCCTACTTAGTTAGGTAGACATATTAATTTACATGAGAATCCTATATTTATATTTTTTATTGGCAAGTTTCTTTGTTTAAAGCCTCATGCTCTTGATGTCTCATCTTTTGATGATTCCCTAGCCCATTTTACTTATTACATTTATCTTGTCACCTTTAGAATAGTTTTGTAACACATACATTTTCTTCCTTTTCCTCTTGCTGGGTGCTTTCCCAACCACCTAGATGTGGAGCAAGGTGATGGATAAGGCATGAAGATATTGGCTTTGGCATGGACATAGCTGATGGATATGTTGCTTGGAGATAAAAGTGGAGTAGTCTAGACTTCCCTCTTACTAGGTCCTAGTTGTGTATGATGTAACCCTAAAAGGGAGATTTTGATGTATTTTGTAAAATCTTTTATGAAATTGAATATAGTCAGAAAAAGAATTATTCTGCTGCTTTCCAATGGTGTTATGTTTACCATAATTTAGTACAGAGGTGATCTCGCCTCTTTACAACATGGTATCAAAGCCCATGGTAGTCAGAATCTGGCTATTTCAGTTTTATCTCCCTAGTTAGAACCCTAGATTTGCATAGTTTCCCTTAAGTTACATGTTTTCCCTAGATTTGATCTGTGGATATGATAGGTTGATTTAGGACCCTATAGTTTCACCTTAGAATCTTGATGGATAAAACTCTAATATGCTCATAATTAAAATATGCATAACTTGATGTTGTTTAGGCTTGCCTTTAGGCAACTATTAGGGAATGAAGTTGAAGCAAGGGTGTCTAGAAAGGATCAGGGTTTCGGGGGGCTGGCAATATTTTCCTCCGCACCACTAGCTTGGTTTATGAGGACTCTCGTGCCTATATGATACTGGCTTGGCATGAGCTAATATGAATTGTCCAAAATAGTTTGCTTTTAGTCAATAGTGACCTTATACTTCTATGTTGTATATCATTGGGAACCCTAAGTTTCTGTGTATGATGACTTGTTTTGCTGGAGGATTAATACCAAGATAGTTTCTTATGTCCCTACAACCTAGACCTTAGAGTTTGGGTGTTTGGAAAGATATCAGAGTACACAATGGAAGCACGATGGATCATGAGAATGGTTTAGTTAGACTTATCCTTTAACCGTATTGTAGTTTGGCTTGATAGGCCGAATCATTTAAGGGGGTGGAGTATAGTAGTTAGTTTGACGTTTGAGTGGTTAGCTTTCATGGACGAATTCCTCTTTAGGGGGATGGAACCCCGTGATATCTTGAAATCTATCTAATCTATCTTTAGAAACCCTGACCTCAAACTTAGGAGGTTGTTGTGCTTGAATCCTTGGTGTTTCCCAAACAAGTAATAGTGTAACCTAACATGTTTGTTTATATATAATGAACATATAATGATCATCTGAGGAATAATTCATATGTTCAAACCCTAATGGAGACACAAAGCACATAATATGAATATAAATGCTAATCATCAATATGTAAGTTGTTGATCAAGTCATGAACCTATAAATCCTAATGGTATGATGAGAAAGATAATTTTAAGGTAATTTGGACTTAATGAATGCTAAGGAATGATAAGTGAAATAAAATGGTCATGTTGACCTAAACCCTAAGTTGTAATAATCTAACCCTAATATATACATTTTTAATGCCTTTCATGATACATTAATGATGTTAACAGCCATAATTAGTTAACATACTTTGATACACATAAATGATATATATATAATCATCTAATCACATATTAATCAAGTCATCAATATAAAATGCATGTTACCTTGTTACCTAATACACATGTGATTAGTCACAATATGTAATATGTTTCACCTTGATCATTGAAATACATGTAATGGCTTCAATGTGAATATGAAGTGATTGGATTCACATAAACGTGCAAAATGAATAATTCAAATGAATAATGATTAATGATGACATTAATGTGAGCAATAAAGATAATGTGACATTATGGCAACGTTAATATGAATATAAGTGACTAATGTGACATTAATTGAAATAATTGTATGCTTAACCACAAATTGAATAGAATGACTTATTTCATGTAAAATAATTTGTTATAATTAATAAAGTGTTAATATGAGGTTAATGAAGTATAAATCCGAATTATTAAGGACAATGATCAAATATAATAATGAATGTTGAGATAATTGAGTAACCCCTAATTGTGCTAACATCCGTAGTAAGAAAAATGAGATACATATATAATGTTTCATGGATGATAATGAAATATAACACTTTTGGAAATACAGTGAATATGACATGACATAATTAAAATAATGATGTTAATGTGATATCATAATGAATGTAATCCTAATTAGCCATAAATGTAAATAATGTTAAGTCTCCTAAAAAGAATATCTTAATAATGGACCTAGGTGATCCAAGAGAACCCGACCTATGATTAGTTAATGTATGTGAAGTTTCTGAATGCTTAGGTGTAGTTGAAGTATAAGTTTTGGTGGAAGTTTTATGGTTGGAGGAACAATCTAATATTTTGTGATGTGAGGTTGCACACTCACCCTTCCCTAATTGCTAGTGATTTCGGGGATGAAATCCTCTTTAAGGGGTGGAGTGTTGTAACATACTGAATTATGGACATTTTGCCTTTTGGTCCTCTTTCCCATCTTTTCCTCTCATTTCTATCATCTTTGGCCATTTTGTTTAATTTGTGGATAATATAATGGCCTAATGAGCATTTGTTAACCTTTTCTCTCAATATTTGGGTTTTATGCACAAATACCACAGTGAAAGCTTAGTAATGGGTCTAATATGCAAAATGTCCACTAAAGTATTAAAAAGAATAAATACATTCGTCCTAGAACTTTCTAGTGCTTTTTAGAATATGAAAAAGAAAGGAAATCCCAAAATATACATAAAGGAGATGATAAATATAATAATTGAAGATAATATGGGATATAATGGATAAAAGAAAATAATGAGGAATATATTGTCTCAAAAATCATAAGTGGAAAAAAATGAAGATAATTTGGATATCAATCTCATTTTCTTGGCTTAAAAGAAACTTAATGGCCAAATATCATCTAATTTGGATATTAAGTAAATATATAAAATGCTTTATTACATGATAATGGGAAATAAGCCAAGAAAGAGAAATAAAATATCTAATATCCTCACATTGGAAAAATAACTCCAAATTCTTAATCCAAGCATGGAAATAAGCCTTTGGGAAAATTTGCATCTAATTTGGTCAATGTTTAATATTTTATTTTATTCAGGAGAGAGAAAATGACTGAAAGACAAAAAATATTAAATATATATTGAAAAATATAATTAATGCCAAAATCGTGTTCCACACATTTAGTATTGCTTATAGACCAAGTTTTACATTTTTAGAATGTTTCTAAATGCCGCTAATAAATTAAAAGAATAATATAAGTGATAAAATTTAAATGTATTAAAAAAAATAATAAAAGTCTTCAAAACAAATAATGCTAAATTCGTGTTCTACATGTAAAAATATATCTATGGATGGATTTTGACTCAATTTGGAAAATAATTTATGTGAAGGTGAATTGAGGAGAGAGAAAGTGTGCAAAACCTTCAAATCATTAATTAAAATAACAAATAAATGAAGTTAATAACAAATTCATGTTCCATATATTTTGTTTTGCTTGAGAGTGAAGTTTCACATTAATTAATAATTATACAAGTCTCTAATATATTAAGAAAGAGAAAATATGAATTACTTTAAAGGAATTAATTAAAATACTCAAAAATGAAAACTAATGTTACAATTGGATAGTATAGGTTTCAAATTTTATATTAAACTAGATAATGCTTGCTTTCCCAATTGAATTGGTATTTAAAATCCTAATTACCATAGGATTTAATAGTGGTATTTGATTAAACAAATTAATGATTTCCTAAACCAAACGTAACGCAACACTGCGTTACTTTCTCTCCCTCCAATGTGACCTCACGTTTTCCATCTTCCAAAATGGGCAACGCCCAATGCAATAGTCATTGCCCCCTTCCTCTCTATATCATATTTATCTTCTCCCCTTCCTTCCTTTTCTCCTCAAACACACGAAGCCCTAGCCACCCAGCCTACCCTCACCTTGCGTCCAACCGTGGCGAGCAACACCAGATAAAGTTGAGGATCATTGGGCAGCGTAGCCTCATCCTCTTCTTTTTCCTCTCCATGAACGATGCCTAAAACTCGATGCCCAGCAACCCCTGATGCTGCATTGGTGTCGTTAACACCTTCCCGTCTGACCCTCGATGCCCAGCAGCCCCAACGCTACATCAACGTCACTACCATCTGCCCAACTGACGCCTCGACGCTGCGTTAGCGTCACTACCACCTGCCCTTCTGACGCCCTGACGCTGCGACACCCTGATGCCTAGACGTTGTGATGACCCGACGCCCTAACGCTGCGTCGCGACGTCCACTTCCAGAGCAACCCGGACGCTATCACACACTGACAGTAGGGCATCGTAGCCACCAAGTGCAATGCCGTCAACCTTGACAGTGACATCATTGTTCGCAACCACTAGACATGCAACACCATAATTCTTGCAAACACCTCCATTCAACCTGACGATGGTGACTCATTGCATGTTGCTTCTTCTTGGGTCACATGATCATAGAGAACGTGATGATGTGTTTGGTCCCCATCTTGTTGTGAATCAACCAGACATGCAATCCCCATGGTAACCCTAGAAATGTAACTCTTCATTTCACTTTCAATAGTTTTGTTTTAGAAAATAGATTATAAAGATGGGTTAAGTATGGAGTAAGGATAATCTAGTTATTTAAACCCATAACATGAACTAGTCAATTATCTTACCTATCAACTTTGTTGTATACAAATGTAAATATTAGATTGCATGAAATCAAAGCATGTGTATATTAGTGAACCTAATAAATATTCATATGGAATATACTTACACCAATAACCATGGTAAGCATGATTTTAGGAATAATATGGACTCACATCATTAAACCTATATTGTAAGCATATATATTATTATCCACATATATATGAGTTACATAAACTTATGACTAAATATTGGTAATTAGAACTAAGATAGATATGTAAAGCATCACATATTATCTCAACAAAGATGAAAATCATAATCCCTAACATGACATTACATGGTCGGGAATTGGGTAATAATAATATAAAAATATAATAGGAACAAATATGTTCACTTTGACTTGGCTAATATGCATAATGTGTTTCTAGGATGAAAATTTGACTTTGTGGACCAAAGTATACTATTCAAGTTAACCGTTATGTGTGAAAAGAGGTATGTGCATCTACACTCTCGGTTGGGAAGTTTATTATACCTTTACCCATGTTCCCTAATGAGGCTTAATTTGACCTAATCCATTATTCTTGAAACTTAATTTGTTTGTGCCTCAAAATCAGTTGTAGTATTATATTGTTTGGTTTTTATACCCCACTTCCATGTTATATGAATCCTTTGATTAATCTTGCCATAACTCTTTTTCTAGCATGTAGTTATATGTTCTATTTCATTATAAAGTAGAGGTACTTATGTACAACCACCCACAGAGGGCATGTATATAATCGCCCTAGGGGAATGTTTTTATCTCTCCCCATAATATTATAGGTGACTGGAAATGTCTTATTATCCCCTCACCTAAGGTTAGAGGTCTGGTATGTGCCTCAACCCGACTTAGTTAGGTAGACATATTAATTTACATGCAAATCCTTTATTTATATTTTTTTATTGGCAAGTTTCTTTGTTTAAAGCCTCATACTCTTGATGTATCATCTTTTGATGATTCCCTAGCCTGTTTTACTTATTACATTTATATTGTCACCTTTAGAATAGTTTTATAACACATACATTTTCTTCATTTTCCTCTTGCTGGGTGCTTTCCCAACCACCTTGATGTGGAGCAAGGTGATGGATAAGGCATGAAGATCTTAGCTTTGGCATGGACATGGTTGATGGATATGTTGCTTGGAGACAAAAGTGGAGTAGTCTAGACTTCCCTCTATCTCGATCCTAGTTGTGTATGATGTAACCCTAAAAGGGAGATTTTGATGTATTTTTTACAATCTTTTATGAAATTGAATATAGTCAGAAAACAATTATTCTGCTTCTTTCCAATGGTGTTATGTTTACTATAATTTAGTAGAGAGGTGATCTCGCCTCTTTAAAACATTGTATCAGAGCCCATGGTAGTCGGAATCTGGCTATTTTAGTTTTGTCTCCCTAGTTAGAACCCTAGATTTGCATAGTTTCCCTTAAGTTACATATTTTCCCTAGATTTGATCTGTGCAGATAATAGGTTGATTTAGGACCCTATAGTTTCACCTTAGAATCTTTATGGATAAAACTCTAATATGCTCATAATTAAAATATGCATAACTTGATGTTGTTTAGGCTTGCCTTTAGGCAAGTATTAGGGCATGAAGTTGAAGCAAGGGTGCCTAGAAAGGATCAGGGTTTGGGGGGCTGGCAATATTTTCCTCCGCACCACTAGCTTGGTTTACGAGGACTCATGTGCCTATATGATACCGGCTTGGCCTGAGCTAATACGAATTGTCCAAAATAGTTTGCTTTTAGGCAATAGTGACCTTAGACTTCTATGTTGTATATCTTTAGGAACCCTAAGTTTTTGTGTATGATGACTTGTTTTGCTGGAGGATTCATACCAAGAGATATAACTTCCAACAACGTTTATTGATTACAACATTTTTAAGTAATTAAATAGTTAAGAAGTTTAATTAGATTTAAAAAATAAGCTCATCAGTACTGATGATTAACAAAATACATAAAGGAGTTGATAATAACTATCATCATTAGCAGACTATCATCCTTTATCTTGTTGACAATATAAGCAATTCAGTAGCATATGCATATCTAGCATCATGAGCAAGTCTAGTAATATAGAATAGCTAACAACATGAGCATGTCTAATTGGTTGAACATATCAACATTATAAGAAGAGCTAACAACATAAGCACAACTATCTAGATAAGCATGATCAGTATTATATGCATATCTAGTTACAAAGGCATGGCTAGCATGCTAAAAATAACTAACAACATGAGATAGCTAGTATCATGATTATAATCAGTAGTAGCAGTATAGTTATCAACACAAGCATAGCTACTGTATGTACACATCTACAATCTTAAGCATATCCACAACCTAAATATATCTACTATCTCTTAATTGCACTAAGAATCATCTTTATGTAAAGATAACAAACAAGGGCAATCATCCAATGTGAAACGTCGTGTATAACCCTAAACAAATATGCTACACAGTTGTATTACATCATTTATTATGCCCTGGGGAATTTGAATCGTACCATTCAAAGTCCAACTGACCCCTGCAAAGGGCTATTAGGTTCTGTACTAGATCTAGGAGTGTTGGTATCCTAAGATCTCTTCCCCTCGGCCAGTACGTGTAAAAGGCAGTGACATATCAAGCAAAGCTACCACCACAGTGACATATAGTCCGGTAACTAGTCCACCTTGGTACAGGTCGTGGTGCTAGCATCTAGGGTATTCAAACCAAATCACTGAGGTACAACCACAATTGTCCTATAATCACATCATGTTATAATCACTAAGACATGACCACAATTGTTCTTAATCATATCAGATGTATGAGACATGACCATATCTATCCTCCACAATCTACATTGTGGATGATGAGGATATATCCTCAACTTGCCACCCCCACAAGTTTCCCTTAGGAATACTCATTTCACAATCTAGCAAGTTCTGACACTGAACATTGCTCTACGGCACAGAGCACTACATGATTAGAGTTGCACTTGATTAGTTATGCCAATTGGGTGAATTAAGGTTGCATCAAACAAGTGGACATACAAACCCTAATTCATTTCTAGAAAGCATAGAAATATCACAACTTTTAAAAGATATAAAACATGTGAAACATAATTTCTCATCTCATCATCACATGGTACTATTCACTTGTCATTCATGAGACCACACTAGTCATCATACTATCACAAGATATAAATCCTTTTCACAATATCACAGGGTATCAACCCTTATCAACATAAGAGGATTACACCTCATTTAGGGCTCAACCATGCCCAAAGGTCATTAAGACCATCATACTATCACAGGATATAAATCCTTTTCACAATGTCACAGGGTATCAACCCTTATCAACACAAGAGGATTACACCTCATTCAGGGCTCAACCATGCCCAAAGGTCATTACGACCATCATACTATTCCCTGCAAGATCATCAATATCTTTCCATGCCTTATAACAAGGCTCAACAACATCACTTACATATAATACACCAGATTAGCACAATATTGCATTAATGAGCTAGGAGATATTCATAAACAATCATAGCAGGGTTATATTAACATTAAGAACATTCCTTTATTACATCAACATGCAAGGAATCTAGATATTATTAACACTCATCATATTCATAATGTGCATGTTTAGCATAAGAAAGTATCAACCACGTGGCTATTATAACCACCAATTAACACATTAAGGTTACACTAATGTTAAGGAGGTTATTCCACCATCATTACATCATATAAGAATGTTAAACATGAATACTCATCTTTATCTATTAGCATTAGAGTTAGGTTCAAAATGATAAATTATATCAATGTTACTAATCATCACTTATACCCAAACCCTAACTCACAACATCACCATTGGATCATGGATGCATAAGGTGAATCATCACCATAACATTCCATACTATTCTCAAGTATGAACCCACACATAAATCAAGGTGTAACCATCAGGCTATAGCATACTAGGGTTTCAACAAAAGTAATATTGTACTCCATGATTTTATTAGTCATTCAAGGACTATTCATACCCAATTACCATCATTTAGTTATATTAAAGCTAGGTATAACAAGTTATACCTCATTAGGGTTACATATCAACACAATATGTTTATCATCCCTTCTATTCATATGAGTGAATAGGTAAGACTACCTTATTAAGGGTAACCCTCTATTTGTTTGATCATCATTCAACCCATATCACTATACCACAATGTCACCTAAAACAATTTGATGTTTAAAAGGTAAGACCATTGGTTGTTTACATAAGTAAACACCTTGGATAAACCACCTATGAAGTCCTTGATTTGTGGTCTAGAAAGAGTCACCATTTAACGCTAGAAATCCCTTGATTAACAACACAAAAAGTTCCATTGAGATTAGGGTAAAACCCACAATCGACTGTTCAATTAAAACAAGCCATCCATTGTCAACAAGTAAGCTCCTTAAGTTGATCATATAAAGGAAACCATCTAAATCACATTATTAGGACCAACATATTACATTATCCATTATTACACTTTATTATAGGAATAAATATTAGATCTTGACCATTGGGTCAAGTTCATATGTTAAAACCATCAATTACAATATAGGTTCGTACATTGCATCAAGTGACCCAAGAAACCATTGGTCTGAGGCTTAATTGATGCTACAACTACAATGATTAACTCACGACCGGTTGTAGAAACCTGATCCACCATATTTAGTGACCATTAAGTCACCATAGTTTGTTAGATCAACACTATATTCATTAATTAGCATCAAATATTAAGCTAATGTCATCATTAATTGATAACATCACTAGGGTGCTTAATGGTTGATAATTAAACTTCTAATTGATCCAAAACCTAAAATAAGGGGGTGACCATAGGTTGTCACCATCATCTGACACCTTTGATCCCAACCATCAGTTGTCATGAAGACAACACCATAGGGTTGTTGCAATGGTACCATCATCGGGTCATGGGTTTATTGAAGAAATCAGCTTTAAACCCTAAAATGACCATTGTTTGATAGGTGCTTAGCACCATAAGTTGCCAAAACAACCTGATACAAGTCATATTATACCTTAGGAATAATGTACACATGGTCACAGGTTCATCTAGAACTGAAATCAGAATAGGGAATATTATAAAAATCGAAATCCAAGTCAAGCATAGCTTTTTAGTGCACGGATCATCATTTTCAAGAAAGAACATGAGCTAGAAAGCTTATGGTAAGAATCAAACGTGGAGAAAGCTATAAAACTTTCCTCTAATTAGAAGATGAAACCCCAAAAAGAAGAAAACTCGAGAAGGTAGGGTAGTAAATCCAAGTATAAGTTGTGAACTCGTCCATCTAGCACCTTTCTTCATCAATTGAGCAAACCCTAAGCATAAGGAGCATGAAAGGTAGGGTTTTAGAGATTTAGAGCAATTTCTACCATGGAAAAGCAAGGTTCTGACCTAGAGGAATGTCTAAGGAAGGAGAAGAGAAATTGAAATGGAGAATATAGGAAGAAAACAACTTGCCTTGGTCGAAATCCCTAGAAGATGACCTTGGAAATCCTAGCTGGGGCTAGATGGAGCTCAAGGAGACCTTCTTCTCCAAAAAGGGGTTGTCTTCTATCTTAGAGCAGTTGGTTCCATAAAAAAATCGAGTGGGGTCGTTGATCCATGTTAGAGGAAAGAGAAAGCAAGAAGAGTTTCATACTTGGGCAAGGAAGAGGTAAATATAGCCCATGGATAAGGATGGAAGCAAGCATGAGGTGTAAAAGTAGCTTTCCCATGTGTCCATGGCCTTAAGCTATTAAGAATATACAAGAACACACACAAAAAGCTCCCCCACCATCCATATAAACCTTCTTAGCTCTCCTTTGTCGAATTTCCAAGCCAATCAAATAATTCATTAGTTAATAGCTATTAAAGGTAGCTCATCCATGAAGGGGTAAACCCTAAAATACCCTTGGATAAAACACCTTCAAACCAAGGTTTAAATATGTTCCCCATGGCTCAACAAGCTCAATAATTATGATATAATATCCAAGGAACATAATGCAAATGATAAATTGCAAAGAAAACCTCTCAATTTGGTAAATTGCAGAAAAGTCTAAAATGTGCATAAAATTGCATAACTTGCTCAAACAGTGTCCAAATTGAACCAAATTTGAACTTAAGCTTGTCTTATAATTTCAAATCATATAACAAGGTTATATTAATGTTATAAGAATTAAATTATGATAATTAAGCTTGTTCAACTCATTAAGAAAGTTTGGGGGCCTTATAATAGTTTACCTAACCATGTATATCTATTGCAAAGAGCACTCTATGGACTCAAACAAGCACCTAAAGCTTGGTATGAGAAATTAAAGAACTTTTTGTTTGATCATGTGTATGTCATGGGCAAAGTAGATTCTACCTTGTTTCCCAAACGCACTTCTAACAATTTTCTTATCATTTAAATTTATGTTGATGATATCATTTTTGGCAGAACTAATCTTGATCTTTGTAAGGAGTTTAGTGACCTTATGCAGTGTGAGTTCAATATGAGCATGATGGGTGAGCTTACATTCTATGTCGTATTTCAAATCAAGCAAACTAAATATGGGAACTTCATCAACCAAGGCAAGTGGCGCTTTGGGATGGAGAACACCAAGCCGATGGACACCCCCATGCTAAACACTGCCAAACTCGATAAAGATGAAGAAGGTGAGAAAGTGGATGAGAATCTCTATAGAGGTATGATTGGAAGTTTACTGGATTTAACTACCTCTAGACCTGACATAATGTTTGGTGTTGTCTTGTGTGGTCACTTTCAATCAAAACCCAAGAAATCACATCTTATAGTTGTCAAGAGGATTTTAAGGTACTTAGCCAAAAGCCAAAATTTTGGACTATGGTATCCCAAGTCAAGGGACTTTGCTCTTATGACTTATAGTGATGTTGATTATGCAGGATGTTTGATTGATAGAAAGTGCACAAGTGGCACTTGCTTCCTCCTAGGACCAAGCTTGGTGTCTTGGTTTTCCAAGAAACAGAGCATAGTGGATTTATCAACTATCGAGGCTGAATACATTGTAGTCGGGAGTTGTTATGCCCAGGTTATATGGATGAAGCAAATGCTCCAAGACTTTAACATTTATTTTGATGCTTCTCCTATCTATTTTGATAATACTAGTGCAATCAGTTTGTCTTAAAATCCTATATAGCATAGAGCAAAGCATATAGAGGTTCATCATCATTTTATTTGTGATCACATTACCAAAAAGGATATCTATATCATACATGTGGACACGGAAAATCAGTTGGTGGACATTTTTACTAAACCTCTAGCTAGAGAGATATTTAGTTTTATTAGATCTAAACTTCTCAAAACTACTTTGTATGAATATGATATGCCCTCTACTTAGTCACTATCTATTCTATATGATTTTCTCATGTCTTGATCACCCTTGCTTTCTTAAGTGCTAAAATGCTTGTTTTATCACAAAATATTACTCAATGATGAGTGATATGTGCTTAAGTATGTCGATAATGCAAAATGGACTAGAAAAATAAATTTAATTAGCACTCAAATGGGTATAAATTAAGATTTCTAGATTTTGGATAGACCTTCTGTCGGTCGAGTTGCCAACTTGACCGATTGGCGGCCAAGAGCTTTTGTAAAAAGCCATTCGATCGAGTTTCTATCTCACAGAAATCGATCGATGGTTGGGCTGGAACAAGACTTAAGTAGGGTTTGAATGACTCTTCTCCTCTCAACTAGAGAAAAGTCGGCCAATTCCTCCTCCAACCCTCTCAAGCTCTCAACCCTAGCCCCAACCTTCCCTCTCCTAGACCTAACTAGCCCTTGTTTGACCTTCCTAGCTCTTTTGCCTATCAACCCTAGGTTGTTAGATGACCTTAGGTGGTGATATTCTCAAGTTTCGGCTCCCATTCTTCTCCATTTTGTCTGCCCCTACTAGAGTTCCTTAATCCTCATCCAAATCTCACCTCATTCCCTATGACAATACCTTCTGTCTCAACCAAAGCTCTAAATTGGTATAAGGAGCTCCTTCCTAGGAACCCTTTCCCTTATGTGCTTTGTTTGAGACTCACCCTGCTAAGAAAAAAGTCATAGATGAGGTAGTTGATTTGCTTTATGATCATCACTTAGCTTCCCTGAGTATTGAACATTGGTGCTTCTACAATTCCATGACAAGCACTAAGGTGGTTCATGAGTTCTACGCTAATTGTCATGGAATTATGACAGTTTTGTACCCCCCTCCTAATACTCAAGTGATTATCACCCACTAAGAAGTCCAAAATCTCAAAAGATACCTTGAATATGTTTTTCAATGGTAACGAGGTAACGAACACATGGAGGAAAGACTATCCTAAGTATTTTGACCTCCATGACCCTGAGGCTTTCTACAAGCAATATGATACCACTCTCCCTGACATACATAAGTTCTTGAAGAAGCCTCAGTTTCCCTATAGGAACAAATCCACCCTGTCTTCCTCTGCCTTGGACCTTAAAAACTGCATTCTCACTCTGGTAGTCAACTTCAATATTCAACCCAAAAAGAATCAAACTAAAATTGCAAAGAATACTACAGTGATTATGTTTTTCTTATTGAAAAACATCAGAGTCAAGTGGTCTAGATACATTCTTCCCCATATGACCTGCTTTGACTCTAAGAAGAATACCCATGGCACCCACCCTCCCTACCCATCTTTGATATGTGGTCTCTTCACCCTTGCGACTGAGAAGTCTTTTTTTCATGATCTTCATTACAAACCCTCTAGACAAGGAGTCTATATCAGTGAGACCACTATCAAGAATTTTTTTTTGCATGCCTCTACCTCTACCACCATCCTGGCCTTCCCACACCTCATTTCATGTATCCAAATAAACCCTCATGGGTTACATGGTGCATCAACAAGTGTACAACCTACAAGTTTAGGAGTATCTACATTGGATCTTTGTTCTATCATTTCTTCCATGAACCTATCTACAACATCCCTGAACTGGGTTATGGATTAACCGTAGAAATTTTGCTTAAGAAAGTTATTTACAAACTTTTTCTAATCTTTTGAAAAGTAATTAAGACTCTTTGTGAAGTTTATTTTCAAGTGTGATCTTAATTGCAAACTATTTGTGCATTATATGATAGTCTGAGTGTAAAGTGCAATCACCCAAGATGAGGGGTTACATTGCAATATGTCACATGTTGAATGTGTCCTAAGTGTTTTAATATCATAAGATAAAGAATGATGCTAAGTGGTGGCTTGTGGAAAGCCTAAATTCCAAGTATTGAGCTTGTTTGAATAATGCTAGTGCCTTGTGTACCAATTTTGTACAAATTGTAATTTACCCAAAATGTAGGGTTGATATGCAAATTACCACCTCTAGAGTGTCCCTACTCCCCCTATGTATAATTTAGAGGAGATATAAGTAAGGAGACACTATGTTTGAACCATCCTTGAGTAATGGTACTCTTGGTGATGAAAAGATTAAGAAAGGATTGAATTTGAAGTCCTTACTTGAGTTGTAATGAGTTGTAGACTTGAAATGGGAATGCCTATCGGCCAAGGATCTGTAAAGGGGAACCCATATTGGTTTGTGGACTATTGGCAAAGTCCATGACGACCTAAGAACCTCATGTAAGTAATCCATGATGAGTTAGATGCTCCTTGCAAAAAGTGTATCGGTTTGCATTTTTTGTGAGATAAAGACGAGATATCTTATCCAAACAAGATAAAGGATGGAAAAAATATCATCTCTAGATTGTCCTCTAGACTTTTTCATGTCAAGATATAAATGTGTGCATGCATGGACATGTGTCAACCATGAATGGCCATGTGTCACCTAGTAGCATATGGTGAAGACACCTCTTATACATTCTCTTTCATGAACCCCAAGTATATATACTTCTCCTTCCACCTACTAATGGAAATTTACAAACCCCACAACTCTCTTTCTTGGAGATATCGTGCGTACCCTCTTATATATGGTGCATAGTATCTCAAGGAGCAAGGAGAGCTCGAGCACCAAGCTTAAGGTAAGGCTTTGGTAATCTTCAACCTTGGTTGAAGCATGATTTCGGGTTATAGATATTCCTCTCTTTTCTTCTTCATCAAGATCTTAACTATGGTGATTTATTGTATATGGAGGATTTGTAAACGAGCCTTAGACCTTGAATAAGCTCATCTTCAACCTTATTAACGTGAAGCTTTGGAGCTTATAGCTTTGAAGTTGTTCATAAGGCAGGTTATATAACTTGAACCCAACTATGTTATTATTCACCTTGAATATCGTTGAACTTGTTGATCTACTTTCAATTTAGAATTCCTTTGATAAATTAATGATCTTTTGAGTTCAGAAAGTATCTTAGGACTGTTTTCCATGAACTAGAACAGTAAGGATAAGAATTTAGAGGTTGATTATGATGACATCATCAAGCCTAAACTAGATATTGGGTTGAAGACCCTCTACCCGATATGATGAGGAGAATACATTTCTAGCATGATATGGTGATAAGTAGGTTCCTCTTGCACGTTATGATGATGAAGTGCACACTTTGTGCACAATATGTTGTTAAGAAAACACCATGTGCACCATATAAGGTCAAGTATATATCCTATGCACGACATGAAGTCAAGCATATACTCCACCCGATATATCAAAACCCTAGGTGATAAGTAACCTGACATGTTGATATGTACACACCATAAAAAATATATGGTGAGGAACGGATACCTCATGGGCAAAATGAGTAATACATATACATTTTCTTGAGCATGATATGGGGTCATACATTCACCTTATGCACGATATGGTGTTAGGCTTATATCCTATCCCGATATGGGTTGAAACCCTAGATGGTGATATGAAACCCAAGATGATCGGTAACCCGATATAGTGGTGAGTGATACCACATGAATGATAAGAGTGATATCTCATGGACGATAGGAGTAGTACCTACTTTTACCTTGTGAAGATATGAAGTCAATACCTCATGCACGATATGGTACACTCTACTCGATATGGTTTAAAACCCTAGATGAGGATGTGAAACCTGACATACCCTATCATTTTGTATGAAGGATTGTTGTGAAAGAGCCCAACCTGATTTCTATCTTGTCATTCAAATATATGAAGGGACTAATTTTTTTGAAGGCATGAAAGAATGTGAGCATAAGGGTCTACCAAATATGCTAACCTGATATGTAAGTCAACATAATAACCTGATATACCAACCCAATATGGGAACCCGAGATGGTATTGTGTATATACTACTAAAATGATACCTTGATGAGGCATATAACCATGCCTGATATAGTGGGGATACTTCAATCATATGTATTTGATTGAGTGACTTATGTTGTGTGTTGTGTTAATTGAAATATTAAAAGATAATGAGATTTGATAATGTTGTGCTAATGTACCTTAAGAGGAGAATTGAGCAAACCTAGTAAACGTATGATGCAATCAACACCCTAATGAGGATAAGAGACAAACTTTTACATGTGTGATGAAAATGTTAATAAGCATGCATTGATACTCCTAGAAAGAGTGGAGTATGAATTAGGGTTTGATTCTAGATAATATGATCTTAAATCCTTAATTTGTTAATAAGGGGAAAACCTAACCCTAATGAAGGGTGATGATATGCACTTACAACCCTAATCGGTTAGATTGAGAAATCCTAAGCCTAATAATGGGAAAGATGTATTTATCTTATATCACATAGTGATGATATGAATTTGAAACCCTATTTGGTTAAAATAGGCAATCCTAACCCTAATAATGGGAAGGATGTATTTCTCTTGAATTGCATAGTGATGTCATATATTGTAAGAGTTTTTACCATGAAGTGCAAACTATTCAAGAATCATGAGATGATGAGCATAGCCAGGAATGAGCTATAATGTTTTATATGATACATATTTAAATGAGCCTTGTGAGCCATGTTAAATATATGTAAACTGAAGTATAATGATTATTACAAGTCTGATATCTTAAAAGATAGTTGTTGTCGAGTAAAAGGTGACAAGATGTTTAATGAACCATGTGAGCTATGTGAAATACTTGTACAACAAGTACGATGAATACCTTGGTCTAAGGACCTAGAGGTAATAGTTACCTGTTGTAGAGGTAACAATGTTCAGTGATGATCTAAGGATTTTAATACCCAGATCTAGTAATCATGATCATGATGATGATGTAAAGAAATGAGAATTCCCAGTATTGTGATAAGGGACTGAGATCCCGAGTGTTATACATTCAAAGTGTTCCAAAGATCTTAAAAGTACTACCACCTTCTTTATAGCATCTATTATTATTCATGTTTGAAACTTGGTTGATGCTCAAAGATACAGTAATATACCTAATTAATCATGTTAGATCTCATCATGTAGTTGCACTGACCATATATCCATTCAGTGTCAGAAATTATTGATGGTGAAATGAGTTTAACTCAGAGAGTATATTTTTTAATATGTGGGGGTTAAGGACAAAGTATATCCATACATTCCAATGAAGAATCGATGTCACACCTTCCTTTTTATCACGGGATGATGTGAATATCCCGACCAAATGAGAAATTGATGTGTAAATCCTTCTTCATTCTGAGTGGTATCAGGATTGAAGTATGAAATCTCCTGACCAGGTGAGGAATTGATGTATAATCTTCCTTTTCCTTATAATCCAGGAAAACTCCATGGTCTTCTCCCAAACAGAGTACATGTTGTGGCTATAACTCTATAGCGAAGATGTTGCTATACCCTGACATGCTATTTGTAGATGACACAAGATGTCCTTCCACTAGATGACACAAGATGTCCTGCTAAGTTGTCTCATACTGACCGAGACAGGTGAGGTCTTGATAGCCAGCTCTGCCATTGACCTTGTATGGTATCGATTTTGACTTACTAGTGGTCAGTTGGAGTATGAACGGTATGCTTCATCTCCTTAGGGCATAAGTATGATTGTAATATGTAATCAGCCATGTAGCGTATTTGCTTAAGGATTGAATACGAAAGACATTGGTTGATGTACACTCCATTTTATACATATTAGTTGAATAAATGTTATTCATGTTTCTTTATATTCCTTGTAAAGAGAATATAGATGCATTTTTTTTAAGAGAAGAGATTATTCAATTCTATGTATAATAGTGATTAATCCTACTTGTTAATATAAAAGAACCTCTACTCAGTTTTATACTATTTATCTGTGTTGGCGGAGAGTTATATCTCTCACTGGGACAATTGTCTCACCCTGTGGGATCCATAATTTTTTTAGTTGGACGTGCATGAGAAGGGAGAGACCTTTCTGTAGAGGGAGAACAACAGCTGGGACAACAGTAACAACTCAGGTTGAGTGTACTATCTGTCATGTCTTGTAGATAGAAGTCATATGTGTCTTCTCTGTACTCTCAGGTCCTTAGAGTCAGTACATAATGGTTTTATGAATGATCTGAGATTTTAGCTTGTATGCCTCGAGGTTTTATGTTGCTTCAGTATATGTTTTGATAGAGCAACTGTTATATGTTGTCATCAAGATGAGAAGAAACAATGTATGTACAATGTGAATCATGATATGTATAAGTTTTGGATCTTTTAGTAAGAGTTTCCTGGTATTTGATCTCCTTGCAAAATGGTTTTAAATTTTAGTGATTTTGTTAACCCACTGCTTATGGTTATTTTGCAATTATTTACTAGTGATGACTTGATTTGATGTCGGGTCATCTCACTATCTTGTGTCCATCCTTATCCTACCTACCGGCCCTACCCAGGAGGTGATTATGCATCCTATGCATATAATCACTTCTACCCAACCCCTCCACTTGTTGCTTCCACTACTACACCCTCTTCTACTCGTGGATCTATCCCTAGAGTGCTACCTCTCCCTACTGGCCCCATAGCTACCCTACTTGCAGGTCTTGGCACTTCTGCTCCCACTTTCCTTCAAGCCAAGGAGGTCCATCATCTTGGCATGTCTTGGGATGAGAAGAATGCCATGTGGCCAGTTCGTGGTTTTGGTCCTTCTGTCGATGAGGAGTTTCCCGACCAGGTTGATGAGGAAGTTATTGCTGCTGATGAGGAGGCATCTCAGGATGATGGCCATGAGGATGGATCTGATGATGATGGCTCTGCTAGTGGCTCTAGTGATGAAGGTAAAGTTACTGCCTCTGTTGCTCCTTCAGATGGAGATGTGGACTATGAGTTTGACGCTTTTGATGTTGATGTTGATGATGACTCATTGGACTTAGATAGCCTAGACATTTATATGTTTTAGTTTTTAGTCTTTAGATGTTGATCATATATATCTTTCTAGACTATTTTGTACTAAGACATTTGGGCACATTATGTGAGATGTACTATTTTCATCACCATGTTGCTTTCATATTTTTGGCTTGTAGATATTTTGAGAACATGCTTTCAGTTTTGTAATTTTAATCATATGTATCCTTACTCTTTGGTTGACTATATCTCATGAGTTGGTGGTATATTTGAAAACCTCTATAGGGGGGGGTGAATAGAGTTTTATAGAGATTTTAAAATAATTTAAACTCAAGCAACCACAAAGAAAGATTGGACAAAGAGACACAAGGGTTTAGAGTGGTTCCTAGCCTTAGCAAATACTAAGGTAGTCAGTCCACTACCCGGTTGCTTACCCAACCGGGGTTTGAAAAGAAATTATTTTATTACCTCGCAAGGACTTTACATAAAATACATTTCTTTTCCCTAAACCCTTCAAGCAGCCTTCACCTAGAAGTAATCGCCCAACTCGAAGCAGCCTTCTCTTGAAGTAGATGCACCAACACCCGTTGCACCAGCCTTCTGAAGTAGCTTCCCGTGCGATAGCCTTCTTGAAGTAGCTTGAAGTCCCCTTCTCCACCTGAGAAGTCCACCCTCTCCAATCCGCAGCCTCCAACCCTAGGAGTAGCAAGGAGAGTACAAGGAATAAATAGGAACAAGAAAGAAATACAGAGATTACAATACCGTTGTAAGCACAAGGCTTGATTTTCCTATATCAAGCGTTTGGATCTCCCAACCAAGATATATAGCAATGTGATTATTATGTGTAGGAGATCCTAGTCTATAGGACACGAAACGGTAGCAATATGAATGTATAACAAGTGTGGGAATTGCACTATTGCTCTAAACAGATTGCCAATGTAGTGTATGCTCAAAGATTGCACAATTGAGTATGTAAGTATGTTCTAGTGTCCTATGGCTTGTCCTATTTATAGGAATGGCCTAAGTATGCTTAAGGACGTTCTAGACAAATTCTAGGGGGTTCCTAGTGCTTAACTAGCCGTTAGGAATAAGTTAGGCGCATTAGCAACGGCTAGTTAATTAATTCTGCAGTTGCTGTCAGAGACCATCTCGGTCGAGGACTTGTCGACCGAGATGCCCGGTCGGTCGAGGATTTTTCGACCGACAGGCTCTCTGGATTAACGTTTATTTGCAACTGTCAACTGCTGTGTCTAACGACTACTTTTTGGTCAATCTCGGTCGAGAAGTTTGTCGACCGAGAGTGTCTCGGTCGAGGAGTGTGGTCGACCGAGATTGACTCTGTTTTCAATCTTTCAATTAAGATACTAGGTGAGTGCATGAGTGTGCATTATGTGATCCTATTAGAAGGAAATGACCTAACTAAGTGTAGTGTTTAGTTAGGGAGATCTAACGCTTGATTTACATGAAGTCTAAGTACTTGTACATTATATATTTGTACAAGTTTACATATGATTACATTGCATGATATTTATAAACATTCAAGTGTAAGGATTCCCTAGAACTTTGTCATTACCTTGTTCCTGCACACTTAAGTAGCTCGTTAGATTAATAAGAATGAAATGTTTGTCATCATCGAAACAAAGGGATTTATCATAATATCCAATTTATCCAACAATCTCCCCCTTTTTGAAGATGACAAACATTTCCTAAATATGAAATAAGGAAATATAAAGTATATGAGTTTCATACCTGAAAATTTACCTTTTGTAGTCATTTATGTTTTTCAAGTAAGTGCTTGCCAAGATGTGATAAAACTCTTTTATATATATTTTTATATTCTTTCTCCCCCTTTGTCATTTCAAAAAGATATCCAAAGTTGAATGTTTTATTTTTCTTCTCCCCCTTAATATAATGCTCCCCCTTAATTAGATATCATATTAGGAACATTGATTTTTATCTAATTTATCCATAATTTGTTAAGCCCCATTTTGGATAGAGAGTTCCTTCAAGTACAAGATACCAATTTCAATAAATTCATAACTTTCTTGAAAATATTCAGTTAGACATAGTGATTTCAAAGTTTTTGTAAGCTTCTTTTAAACAATGATCAAAGTTTTAATGATCGCCCCCTTTTTCTTATGCTTTGCTCCCCCTTCGATAGATATTTCAAATGAAAGTTTGAATACTTCAGCAATTACATAAAATGTCCAAGATTTTAACAAAGATGTATGCAATTATGTCAATATGGAAAAACAGAAACCCAGTCGGTCGACAGTTGCTCGACCGACAATGTTCTCGGTCGACTAGTTGCTCGACCGAGAATGTTTCTGGAGAACTATTTTGTTATTTGAAAATTTAATTTTAATTTGTAATAGTTGCCTGTTTTAATTATTATTATTCCCTTATTTGTTATGCTCTACAATAATGAACTGATAACCCATATTTTGAAGATGTCATCATAAGCCAAACAAATAACCATGCAAATTTCATTCAATATCATGAAGAAGATTACAATCATATAGAATTTGACTAATCATTTGTATTACAACTATTACAACTCCAACACTTCACAGGAAAGATTTAAGAATTACATCGATGTCCGGATCTTTCCCAAGAAATGGCTCGGCTCCATAGTATTGGACCAGAGTTTTCCAATCCAAAGCACCAGTTGTAGTCAACGCATATGCTTCCAGGAAAGTGGGAACTCGGTCAAAACGGAAGTGAGCAGCTATGTCTTGCAATTGTATGGAAGAAAATTGAGTATGTGCAAGATCCATTGATGGTGAAGGTGGAGGTTGATAGTAGTTGTATGAGGGGTTAAATGGGTTGAGCATGCCAGGGTTTAAAGAATGCGGATATTCATCGGTTTGGTTAGGAGAAAGGTTTTGCATTCTTTGATTTAAGTATGTCATGGCATGGTGATTGTAGTTTCATTGTCTACTAAGATGGTATTGGGAGCCAGCAATATAAGTAAGGGTATTTTGGATGGGATCAATGGAAAGGTTAGTAGGAGGAGGGGGTGGTATATCCTGATGTGATGACTCTCCTTCTACTCTTGCCCTTTTATGGCCAAAGTCAATTCCCATCTTCTCTACAGTGTTCCTACTTATCTTTGGTGGTCTACGCTCCCATATGTATCCCATATCTTCAATGTTTGACTTAAGAAAATGTTGAGTAATCTGGCATACAAAATCGGCATATGGTGGATTGCCAGAAAACTCAAGCATATTTTTAAGTATTATGCGAATGAAGTTGATGGGAATTTCTTTTATGATAGCATAAATTAGACACATACGGAAGATAGGAACCTCGGATTTATTGGCTCGTGGATGTATGTTGGTGGAAACAATGAGGTTTACTATTCTACAAGCCAGTTTTAGGTTTATTGCATAATAGGTTCCCCTATCTTCATGACAAGTGGTATTGGCTTGAAATATGGCTCTTTTTATATCACTAAGACTAGTGGTGTGGTCATCATGGGAAAATAAGTTTATTGGATTTCCGGTGGAAAGGTCAAGGAAATCTTGATATTCATCTATATCAATTTCAAGCATGTCAAGAATATCCCCTTCGGAAAATTTAAAACTATGCCCATTGACCATGGTGTAGAAGAAAGTGATGTCATTTTCGGTGTGGGATAGAAGATTGGCATAGAATTCGTTTACTACCTTAATGGAGTAGGAAGGAAAGGATGGATTGATGAAGTCCTTCAGCTTTTGTACTCCAAAGAGATGCTCCAGGTCGACTATGTTGATGAAGTCCATCACTTCGACCGGACGTCGGGGAAGAGGAGCTTTAGAGGAAAGCCGAAAGTATCTATCTCCAGCATCTCCGTCGACGAAAGCTATGTCATTGATGATCGTCAGTGGCGGAGTGGCTTCCCTCTCTTCTCTTCTTTTTCTTCCAGCAACTTTCTTCTTCCCACGAACAGTTGATGATGAGGCCATTGTGTTTCTTGAGAGTGGAGAAGAAGCAAGGAAGATTTGAGGGTAAGAGTGCTGAAGGATTGCACGAAATTGCACTAGAGATGGACTATGGAAGCAAGGAAATGCAAGTGTGAGTAAGTGGCTCGTTTTTGCACTTATTTATAGAATTCCAGCGACCCGGTCGGTCGACGACTCGTCGACCGAGCGTCCGCAACGGTCGAGTTGCAGACGCGCCACTTGGTCCTCCAACGGTAAAGAAAACGGTCATAACGGTCGGGTCGCAACGGTCATATCCAACGGCTATTTCTCGGTCGAGCGCTTGTCGACCAACATTGTCTCGGTCGAGCACTCGTCGACCGACAGTTTGTCTGATACTGAGTTTGTTTAGAATTTGTCGGTCGAGTGAGATGGGCTGACCGAGTGATTCTCGATCGAGCATTTGTCGACCGACTAACTTACTGAGTTCAATTTTTGGCTGAATTTTAATGCAAATTATAGAACATTTTTGTAGAGCATATGTATATGTATATTCCAAGGGAGTAATAATATTTAAGGCTTCTAATTACCACAAATGATTTGACGTTTTGATTTAAAAATATGCTAAGATTAAGTTCAATAAAATAATGTTCAAATAAACAATTTTTATCAAAGTTTATTTTAGGTCGCCCTTGATTACGACCATGGCGCCCCTTGGTCAAATTTTATTTTAACCAAGAGGCATATTCTGCAGGTTTCTAGAATGAACATTCATATGCGCAGTATGAGTTCTGCAGATAGCTTGCAAATATCAATTTGAGACTCATTAAAGTGTACAGATTATGAGAGCTAAATAAGGACATTAAATATGATGAAGCATATTCAAGAATAATATCCATTCATGAATTTAAGATTACTTTGGATAGACTAAATAAGTGATGCTAAAAGCACACAAAAATTTATTTGAAACATTTTATTCATTGCAAGTATTTCTGAAATGTGCAATAAAAGAATGATTAAATAGAAATGTAAGTGTGATCAGTTTGAGATAAACATATGTGTATCAAGGTGCTATTAAATCTTTTAATTTTTGATTTTGTTATCCCTAAATGTTAAGTTGAGATAGACATAAGGATATACAAATTAAGGTCTTTGGTCATATCTCAACTTGGTCGAACCTATTTAATTTGGGGTTTTTGGAACCCATACCATCTCGACATGCTTTTTCTTGTATGGGCATGAAAAAGAATAATGTCCAAGGCGTGAGCAATAATGACAACAAATTGAATCAACCTCAAGCCTTTTTCTATGGTTTTGATCTAGGTTATCTTTGGGTATATACATTTTTGTGCCTCTTGGTATACAAGCAGATTGACTTGCTTGTGTTCTTCTAGGTTGTTGATGGGATTTCTTATTAGGCTTATAACCTAGTCCTCTTCTCCCTATTTGATGATAGGAATTTTCTAATATTCTATCAAGGATTCCATTGTTGCTTAATCTACTAACTTCTTGTTGCAACTTAACGATCTCATCCATTCTTTTCTTGATATCTAATTTTGCTTGGTCTAGATTGGATGATAACATATTTCTTTCTTTCACTATATTGTCATAATCTACATGGGTGCACAATATAGGTTGTTTTTGAAAACCATTTAATTTTGTAAGCAATTCAGCTTTTTCTTGACATAGAAGATCATAGTTTGTTTCTAGAGTAAAGATCTTTACTTCACTGTTACTTAGAGATGATTTCAAGGTACGATTATCAGACATAATGTTGTCTTTTTCAAAACCAAGAGTATTCAATTTAACATATAAATCGTCATTTTCGGATGTAAGAGCAAGAAGTCTAGCATTTAGATCATCATTTTCTTTGCTGGATTTCTTTAACTTCTTTTTGCATTCAACATATTTATTATGTGTTTCTTCAATAATAGCAACTAACTCCTCCTTGGGTAAATCAAGCAAGCTTACCTCTTCTTCTTCTTCCTCACTTATTGTAGCAACGAAACACTCTTTATGTGCATCTCCTTTCTTTGACCTCCATGGACATTTAGACGTAGAGTGCTTTGTTCCTAAGCACCAATTGCAACTTGTCGAACTTTGGTCCATGCTCCTTTTCTTGTGGTTGTAGTCACCTCCTCCCTTTATCTCTTCAAGACCTTGTTAGGGCTCCTTGAAGCCTGCTCTGATACCAATTGAAAACCTCTAGAGGGAGGGGTGAATAGAGTTTTATAGAGATTTTAAAATAATTTAAACTCAAGCAACCACAAAGAAAGATTGGACAAAGAGACACAAGGGTTTAGAGTGGTTCCTAGCCTTAGCAAATACTAAGGTAGTCAGTCCACTACCCGGTTGCTTACCCAACCGGGGTTTGAAAAGAAATTATTTTATTACCTCGCAAGGACTTTACATAAAATACATTTCTTTTCCCTAAACCCTTCAAGCAGCCTTCACCTAGAAGTAATCGCCCAACTCGAAGCAGCCTTCTCTTGAAGTAGATGCACCAACACCCGTTGCACCAGCCTTCTGAAGTAGCTTCCCGTGCGATAGCCTTCTTGAAGTAGCTTGAAGTCCCCTTCTCCACCTCAGAAGTCCACCCTCTCCAATCCGCAGCCTCCAACCCTAGGAGTAGCAAGGAGAGTACAAGGAATAAATAGGAACAAGAAAGAAATACAGAGATTACAATACCGTTGTAAGCACAAGGCTTGATTTTCCTATATCAAGCGTTTGGATCTCCCAACCAAGATATATAGCAATGTGATTATTATGTGTAGGAGATCCTAGTCTATAGGACACGAAACGGTAGCAATATGAATGTATAACAAGTGTGGGAATTGCACTATTGCTCTAAACAGATTGCCAATGTAGTGTATGCTCAAAGATTGCACAATTGAGTATGTAAGTATGTTCTAGTGTCCTATGGCTTGTCCTATTTATAGGAATGGCCTAAGTATGCTTAAGGACGTTCTAGACAAATTCTAGGGGGTTCCTAGTGCTTAACTAGCCGTTAGGAATAAGTTAGGCGCATTAGCAACGGCTAGTTAATTAATTCTGCAGTTGCTGTCAGAGACCATCTCGGTCGAGGACTTGTCGACCGAGATGCCCGGTCGGTCGAGGATTTTTCGACCGACAGGCTCTCTGGATTAACGTTTATTTGCAACTGTCAACTGCTGTGTCTAACGACTACTTTTTGGTCAATCTCGGTCGAGAAGTTTGTCGACCGAGAGTGTCTCGGTCGAGGAGTGTGGTCGACCGAGATTGACTCTGTTTTCAATCTTTCAATTAAGATACTAGGTGAGTGCATGAGTGTGCATTATGTGATCCTATTAGAAGGAAATGACCTAACTAAGTGTAGTGTTTAGTTAGGGAGATCTAACGCTTGATTTACATGAAGTCTAAGTACTTGTACATTATATATTTGTACAAGTTTACATATGATTACATTGCATGATATTTATAAACATTCAAGTGTAAGGATTCCCTAGAACTTTGTCATTACCTTGTTCCTGCACACTTAAGTAGCTCGTTAGATTAATAAGAATGAAATGTTTGTCATCATCGAAACAAAGGGATTTATCATAATATCCAATTTATCCAACAATATTACCCATATTTTGATTATGACATAGGTTTCTTATTTCTCTCTCGTCTCTGTTTGATGTATGTTGTGTGGTTGCATGTTTTATCTTGAGGTTGGATGTTTTGGTTGTGCTTGGAGAAGGCCTATTTTTGTGCTCTTCTACCCCCTTACTTTTTGATAAATCTAAAAGGGGGAGACAAGTTCAATGTTTTGGAAGCTCAACCATATTGTTTTTATTTCCTACGTGATCCTTTTGTTGTCTAAATATATGCTTTATCTTGTGACTTACTGAAGGACCATGTAGTATACATATTATATAGCTTTGTGTATAAAGACTAACTATGCAGGTAAGAGTGAGAATATATTTAGGGAGAGCAATGCACATTGTTAAAATTATGAATTCCTCTACAATTCACAAGGCTAAGGTATAACTTTATATATCCTTTTCAATATGTTGAAGAATGGTTTTTCATTGTCAAAATGGGGGAAAATGTTGACTTAAGAGTTATACATTGTCCATATTTTGATAATGACTTAACCATTCCATTCATGTGTATCTAATATGTTTGTATAAGATTGATTCTAGGCTTTAAGTACATGAAAAGGATCAAATTACACAAGCCCTAACTTGTCCAAGTTCAAACCAAAAGCAATGCAAATGTATTTTTGTGGAAAACACTCCAAATAACCTTAGAATATTTTTGTAATCCTTTTTATTGATGATATGACTTGTAACTAAGATGGGAAAAATCAGGTACACTTAATTCCATCAGTTGATCACTTTAAAATCATTTTGGAAAATTTGTTACATCACTTTAATCGGTCGAGTTTGGATCTCAATCGATCTATGATGGATTTTTGGAAATGGTTGCATCTCTTGAGTTGTACACTCACAAGAACTTGACTGACTGACTCACTGACCAAAGTTGATTTTGACTGATCGGTTGAGTTACCCCAGGAAAAAAT
The DNA here is from genome assembly GCA_963693085.1 of Alisma plantago-aquatica. Classification (NCBI taxonomy): domain Eukaryota; kingdom Viridiplantae; phylum Streptophyta; class Magnoliopsida; order Alismatales; family Alismataceae; genus Alisma; species Alisma plantago-aquatica. Next base: position 1,117,212,545 of record OY856409.1, on the reverse strand, counting down.
TGACCAATAGTTTGAAAATTGGCTTTATTGGCTAGTGGATCAGTTGAATTACCTCTATTGAAACTCGACCGAATGTACATTATGAAAAATGTAGAAAAAGTGATTCCAACTATGAGGATTTGTTAGAAATGAAAATAGATCCATTACAAGTGGTAAAATGGCTATTTTGTTTTCTTAAGTGATCCCATACTCAAAGGAACACCCCCTTCTATAATAGGACCCCTTGGAGTTCATTCTAAGGTTGCTCTTTTAGGATATCCTTGGTCCTTGCTATAGTTGAGTGTGCTACAACCCTTTAAGCCCCTTTCTCTCTCTCATTTACAAAGAATTTTTTGATTATGAGTGAGTTAGGTATGTTGTAAGAGAGCTACCTCAATGTTACCTTATAAATCTCTCCATCTTTCCATCTTCCCAATCCCCTTTCTCAAAGAGCAAAAGTTGAAGTGATCTTCTCACAGTGGAGGAGGAGTTCATGTTCTTCTTCTCCAAGTGAAGGAGAAGGACAAGGTGGAAAATTCAAGAAGAGTGGGTAATCCCTACGAGGCCAAAGACTTGATGCAAGTGTGGGTAAGTCCTTGTTGAAGGTTGAAGGCATCTTGATCAAGTGGGTAAGTCCTTGTGTAGGTGAAAGACTCTTGTCTTGGATAGGTAAGCCCTTGGATGTAAGGTGGTCTTCTTGTATCTCTTATAATGGAATATAAGTATATGTGGGTTGCAAAGTCCTAGAGGTTGACCTCTCTAGGTAGTGGATTGATGGTCTCCTAGTTTAGAGATTGAAACCACTCTAAACACCTTGTCCAAGTGTTCATTTCAATCTCTCTCATCCTCGATAAGCTTCTTTAGATAGGACTTCAAATTCATTTTTAGTATTTGGTTTCAATTGATATAGTTTGAAGGTCTAACTTTTCTTGTGAGAATTTTTAAGCTCTATTCACCTCCACCTGTAGAGCCCTAGATCCAATAGAAACCACCACCTAAAAGGGTGTCGACCGAGAGGAAAGTTCAAGGGGTTGCCTCGACCAGAGGTCAACCATATGCCCAACACCAAAACAAGTTCAACATGGTCAAAATAGATGATAAGACCAGGAATACCAAGCGTCAATAGGAAGAACTCTTCATACAAGGTGTTCATCAAACCATAAATTATGGGTCACGAAAGGGTCACCAAAATGACCATGTTTAGAGAGATGAAACCGAATTTTTTATGCATGTTAACATATTCAAAAACCCCATGCTATTCATGGTAAATAGACCATATATTAAGTACTACAGTTCAATAGATAACTCCCCAAAGAAATATATCAAATATTTCAACCACCATAAAAATTGGGTATGAAGATTTAGGGTTTATGGGAAAGAATAATCTTCTTGAAAATATTATGAAATATAAACTCTAAAACATTATCACTTCCTCTACTATAAAGAACACATTTTTAAGGTATAGAACAACAACTTATGATCAGGTTTAAGATGCAAATAATTGATGGGGAAAAAGTTATATAACCCACCTGATTTGGAGAGAACCAATCTCTCAAGATCACAAGCTCTAAGAAATCCAACAAAGATTCAACACTTCAGCCAAAGGATCACCTCAAAAGAGAAGAAAACCTTGGTCATAATAGAACTTAAGAAAGAAGGAAAATGGCCCTAGGTTGAACCAAGAATGGAAGGAGAAAGAGAAGAAATCTTCCTCTCACTCGGGTTTCACCATGTCAAACATAGTCTGCGACCCCTTATGAAGAGAATTTTCTCTCAAGAAAGACACCATGGATGATCTATAGTCTACGACCAAGGAGGAAGAAGAAGATGGAAATTTTAGAGGGAAAATGTGATCAAGAGTTAAGACCACTTACCAAGAGAAGAATCTTCAAGAATCACCACCAAAAGGGTTGATTTAGCTCTAACATTGATATGCATTGTCTTTATATAACACAGATCCAACATCAACACTTGTTCAAGTCTTCTAACTAGTAGCCACATATCCACTAATCTTGAGAAGTAATATTGATTTAGTAGGCATGTCCCACATTTCAATATCATACGATCAACCTATTGTCTTCTTTGATAAACAACTTATAACGCCAATCATGTTTGTGAAAAACAAGAGATCTATTCTAAGTTCCTCTATAATCCCACAGGAAATGACCCAATCCAAAAATATGAGTAGTCTAGGATTATCACTTTCTATTAATACATATATTCTATATGTGATTATACACATATAGAAACGCATCTCGATCACCTTAGTGTGGTTGTATAATAAGCATAGCACAACTCTTGAACTGGTGGAACCTTTAACTACTCATTGAGATTGATCACTCTATATACCCCAAGTGCCATTCCTATTCTATTCTTCTTATCAGGTCTCCATGGGAACTTACTAAAATCATGCTTAATCTTGCCCCCTCGAGTTTTTCCATTATGTCATGTATGTAGATGGCTTTGGTGACTCATATGTATCCTATTCCATATATCCCCTAGATCCCTGGTCCCTCATGTTGTTTGAATTATGTATCTTTCTCCATCACTTCAAAAAGGTGTTTGATTCTATTACAAGTGGCTCTATAGTCCATTATCTTGTCATCCTACTATTATATCTCATCTCCTAGATACACCAGAGGATAATTATAGGTAGGATGCCCCTAGAGAAACCATATCCAACCATGTTGAGTTGATATGGTCCAACAACTCTTAAAGGTAGGTTCGAGGTACTAATGTGAATTGAAGGATGTGATGGAAAGTACTATTAACCCTTCATCTAGACTTTACTAGTTGTCTTACTTGTGATGAACAAGGGGTCCCTTGTCTCATCCTTAACATTCAAGAAACTTTCACATTTATAAAGATAACTAAATATAGTAAGATCTCACTCTCTTATATGTTGGGATTTCATTTGATCTAACCTTCCATGTGAAGCTACATATATTTTAAGGAATACATATATTCTAGAACCATAGTTTCCCTAGTAAAACCCTATTTAGGTAACACCCATGTTATTACTTAGTTACTTGACCTATTTACTTGTGAACTCTCCATCCTATGTACAACATCACATGGGTCGATCTTTTACCAAAGGGTTGATAGGCCATCCCTCCTCCTTTCTAGTGAAACCTTTCTCTAAGAATAGACAAGTTTTGTTGTGAAATAATATCTTACGACTAACTTAATGTAACATACCGAGATTTGGCTATCCTAACTTTAGATAACCTATTCCGTGGATAGGAGGTTAGTGTGCTTGAATCATTAGAATTGACCAAACAAGGGTAGTAATATACTCTTACATGCTTGGTTGTACCCTAATAAACATATAATGAACAAATAATGAGTAATTCACATTCTTGTACCGCAATGCATATTTAATGGATAACCATAATATATGTGTTTTTCATGACATTTGTTATGGATTAAATGACTTTAAGTTATATATTCTTTTATGACATTTGTGATGGATTAAATGACTTTAGGTTAGGCATTCACATCATAGTATGATATACTCACATCTACCCAATAACCTAACCATAATTCAATATGTGAATGAGTATATAAAATATGTGTCACATTGATCACTAATACACATATAATAACCTAAATATGATTAATAAGTATTGCATGTGTATGAATGTGTGTAAATGGTTGGGATGGTACCTAATGTGATTAATAGGTTCAATTAAATAATAATTAGACATTGTGTGTGAAAATAAATCATTAATGTGCCAATATTTAAGTTAATGACAATAATAAAATTAATAAGAAATTAAATAAAAAAACTTGTTTTGTGGGAGATAATCTAATGTAACTCTAGTGGTGATAATATTAGTGCATTAGGACTCTAAATCTTATACATTGGGGATAATGGTAAAATATAATAATAATTATGAAGACAATTGAGTTAATCCAAATTGTAGTGCAACTTCTTAAAGATAATTCCAAAACATAAATATAATCCCAAAATCAAATTCTTTGGTTCCAATTGGCTTGGATATATAGTTTCGTGATAATTGGGGACCTATAGATATCCCAATTTATCAAAGTATGGTAAAGTATATTGATCATATCTCAGTTTCACTGGAATTTGGTTTTTAATTGGCTGATTTTGTAATGTTTCCTAAAATCTAGGTCATTGATAACACCAAATTTTGTGATGTTTTTGACCCTTATTTTGTTATCAAAACTGTCCTTTTAAATTGTTTTCCTCTCTTTTTATATGTACTTTTGCAATAACAGGCCACACTACGCTCTTAACTCAATATTTCCATCCTTTGTAGAGTTTTCGTCCATTTTTGACCCATTTATCATCAAAGAGGCCCGTCCCGGCCCATAAACGTGTCTCTACCTACATCGGCCTTGTTTTCCTTTCAACCGGCCAATACACTCGTTGCCTGACAGGGCAGCGCGATTCACTGACGCACGACACAAGGGCGTCGCGCAAGAGGAGGCGGATGAGCGATACGCCATTTACCCGACGGGGAGCCGGGCTCGCCACGACTACTGTAGCGTGTCGCGCGATACAGGCCACCCACTGGCAGGCGCCACTCGCCCGGCGACTGATTGCCCAACACCCTTGAGACAGCCGATACACGTATCGGCCATCCACCGACCCCGCAATAATGGAGCTGATAAAGAACACGTGGCGTCCGGAGCACCATAACTTCTTCCAACCGCTGCCTATAAATAGTAGCTACAGGACTCTGATGGGATAGGTCGGAACCCTGCGAGAGCTACCAAATTAAAGAGCTTGAAGCTAGCGTATCGTGCCTCAGGGTGTGTCGGGCGATTCTAGGTGAGCACTTCCCCATCCCGAGAGGGAGGGAATAGTTCACTTAGGGTCGTCCCGGGCACCACTGCAGGCCGATATCGGCCAACGAGGATATCTGATACAAGTGACTGACTCTTCAAGCGACACTCTAAGCCTGACATGATACTGAACCCCGATACGCATCGCCTATCATGGCGTGTCGCCCGAGAGGGTACCGCCCGATATGAGTGTATCGGGTTAGGGCGCCTCGCACGACACAATCCACCCATCATAAGTGTGTCGCCCGAGAGGGTGCTGCCCGACATGGTTGTATCGGGCAAGGCTCCTGCACGATATCGGGCTGGAGGGTCCGCTGTAGTCTGTCGTCCTTCTACATCAAGAAGGCGACATTTATCTTTATTATTTCAGTCATTTACTTCATTCAATTATGCAATGTAATCAGACATATATATGTTAATGGAATTAGAAGAGTTTAATTATCTGCTGCTTATACTTGGTACCTTTGTTGGATGATTGCTATGTTTAACATCTGGACTCTAGCTTGTATGCTTGGATCGCGTTTTGATTAGCTACCGAATCGTGTTTTCCCGTCGCAACAGCCTTGAGAGAGGTGTTGTGGCTCTAGTGTTTGGTCCAATTTTGGAGTACGAGAGTGCCCGAAATCGGAGTTGCTTTAGTGACCTTTCCACTCTAACTTAAGCCCAGCAACCTCGAGAGGGGTGTTGATGCTTAGTTATAGGTACTCGCTTCGAGAGGAGGGATACATGACGTTTCTTTTTCCGCCTGTTTTACCGTAGTTTTCACCTTCGTACCTTGCTTTAGCGCTAGTATTATCTCTCTGTTTCCGTTACATGAAAATCCCTAAAAACTGATAAATGCTTAAAACCAAATTTTCCTCGTAGCTCCAGTTGGAGATAGATTTCTTTTGTTTTATCGACCTTATCCTATTGTTCCCTTGTGGAATTCTATCATCTCTTTACCCTTGCCGGAGCGTAGCGTGTCGATTACGTGTTCTCAACACTACCACCCTTGTCCCTGTGTTCGACCTCGTATATCTACTTCGACCCCGTAAACAAAGTTGCGGGGGCCTAGAAGGTTCGGGTTATAAATGTAAAAGTCTGACTACTTCAAATCCGCTCCACTTTTTGGACGCGCAATTTAGTTCAGTCAACTTTTTGGCGCCGTTGCCGGGGACAAGGCAAAACGGTACTGTTGACGGACCCGAATCCACTAACTACACTCCAGTTCCTCAAGCTTAGAAATAAGTTTGACATCACTCTCTTTTTCCTTTTTCATTATTATTATTGTTATTTGCCTGAAATGAATAATTCGTAATATTGAGAACAAATTTTATAACTTGGTTATTACACGATGTCCAGGTACTCTGTTCAACTGAGCACTGACACCATCCATCATGCCGCATCGCGTCGAACAACATCTTTCTGAAGGTGAACGTCAAGGGAGAGATAGACCTCTCTCAAGCACCAGTCGAGGCCAAGACGAGGTTTCAAACCAACCACACTTGGTTGGACAGTTATTTGCTTTTATAAAGAGACAAGATACAATCATCAACCAGTTGGCGCACAGTGCGTTACCCCATCCATGAGCTCTAAACTCCATGAAGTTCCAGATGGAAAATTTGCAGACGCGCCAACGCCAGGTTGATCAATAGCTGGCTCAGATGGCTGATCTGATGAAGAACCCTTCAAGAAAGATGCTCTCCGGTCCCAAATCTTCCAAAATGGCAGTACTGAGATCAGGGAGGACAATGGAGCATAATGAGGAGGCCAGACTAGAACATGAGTCGAGGAACGTGGGTGCGAATCCCACAGAAGATAAAAATCGACAAGCTGACACTAGAGAGCCTGAGCAAAGATCCTTCGAGGAGCTACCTGGTAGGAGAAGCCCTTATGCTCCCAGGCTAACTTTTCCATACAAATTGATAAAGGCAAACCTGAAGAAGCGGCATGAAAAGTTCATGGAATCTATCAAGAAACTTTATCTTGAAGTTCCCTTTCTAGATGCCCTGGAAGAGATGCCAACCTATGCCAAGTTTCTTAAAGATCTGATTATGAAGAAGAGAAGAGGGGGGAGGATTGGAACTATGCATCTAGCAGCCGTTTCCTCTGCTTTCATAAAAATGGATCTGTCTAACAAAAAGAGATATCCTGGGGCTTTCACAATCCCTTTCTCCATCGAAGACAACGTCAAACGGAAAGGTCTTTCCGACTTAGGGGCTAGCATCAGCCTCATGCCCCTGAGCTTCGCGCAAAGATTAAGTTTAACCGATATGGTTAGAACCAATATGAGAATCGAGCTAGAGGATCATACCTTCAAAAGACCTGTCGGCGTTGTTGAAGATGTGCCAATCTGAGTGGGTAATTTCTTCATTCCGTGTGATATAGTTGTCATAGACACCGTGGAGGATCCCCACTGCCCAATCATCTTTGGACATCCTTTCCTGGCTATAGGAAGGGCGTTAATCGATGTTTCTGAGGGGATAATCACACTGAGGGTCGGAAACGACCACCTGGACTTCAAGGTGAAGGAGGCAATGAGAGGACATTCCCTGTCTAAGTCCTCTTGCTTTGCGAACAGCTACGACCGGTTTTGCGAGGAGATAGAAGAGGACATCCGGATAGTAGACCCCCTTGTGAAGGCGATAAGCTGTCAGGATTTCGACTTCAAAAATCCAGAAGTTGCAGAGTGTCTCGACCTTCTTAACCTATCTGACGAAGATTTGAGCGACGAGGATGAGGTGCTGGAATCTATCAAGTATGCCTCTCTTGAAGGGGGCCGCAAGAAAAGACATCCATGGCCAAGCCTGAATTGAAGTCATTGCCTGAAGGGATGAAATATGAATTCCTAGATCAAGAAGAAAGGAACCCTGTCATCATCAATGCCAATCTTTCAAAGAACTAGCTGGACAGACTTCTTAAATAGTTAAGACTCCATCGACGGGCTATAGGATACTCAGTGGAAGACATCAAAGGCCTTAGTCCCGCTTTATGTATACATCGAATCAATCTGGAAGAATCTACCAAACCTCTGGCTCAACCCCAGAGGAAGCTGAATCAGATGCTGAAGGAATTCATCAAGAAAGAGGATTTTATCAGGTCCCCATCTTGCCTGAAGACCAAGAGAAGACAACCTTTACCTGCCTCTACGACACCTATGCCTTCAGAAGGATGCCCTTCGGACTTTGCAACGCTCCCGCCACGTTTCAACGATGCATGATATCAATGTTTTCAGATTTTCTAGAAGATATCGTAGAAGTTTTCATGGACAATTTTTTAGTCTATGGAAAGTACTTTGATACCTGCCTGAAAACCCTATCTTTGGTTCTGCAAAGATGTGAGGAGAACAGTCTGATTTTAAACTGGGAGAAGTGCCATTTTATGGTGCGGGAAGGCATCGTTCTGGGGCATAAGGTCTCAAGGCATGGTATTGAGGTGGATGCTAGCAAAGTTGAAGCCATATCCAAGCTTCCTCCACCAAAGTCCGTGACGGGAGTGAGGAGCTTCCTCAGACACGTTGGCTATTACCGAAGATTCATAAAGGACTTCTCGAAGATTTCAAAACCATTTTCCAATCTGCTGGTAAAGGATGTTGAATTTGTTTTCTCTGATGACTGTCTAAATGCTTTTCAAGTTTTGAAGAACGCCCTTGTCTCACCACCCATCCTTCAAGCTCCAGATTGGGATTTACCGTTCGAGCTTATGTGCGACGCCAGCGACTATGCAGTAGGAGCGGTCCTGGGGCAGAAAAAAGATAAAATGCACCACATGATCTGCTATGCTAGTCGCACGTTGGACGAAGCTCAGGTGAATTATACAACTACCGAAAAAGAGATGCTCACAATTGTCTTCGCCTTTGATAAGTTCAGGTCATACCTCATTGGAGCAAGGGTCAAAGTATATACAGATCACGAGGCCATAAGATACCTAATGCAAAAGAAAGATACAAAGCCCAGGCTATTGAGGTGGGCCTTATTGCTACAAGAGTTCGACCACGAGATTATCGATAAGAAAGGTGCAGAAAATGTGGTCGCTGACCACTTATCAAGGATCGTGGCTGAAGGACAGGGGGAACCGCCCATCAATGACACCTATGTCGATGAAGCTTTAATGTTGGTTGAAACCAAGGAAGAAGCTTTACCCTGGTTCGCAGATATCTTCAACTATCTTGCCTGTGGAGAACTACCTCCCGACGTCACCTATAATCAGAAAAAGAAGTTGTTTGTGGACGTGAAAAATTACTATTGGGATGTTCCTCTCCTTTTCAGAAGATGTGATGACAACTTGTACAGGAGATGCATTCCCGAAGAAGAAACCCCAAACATTCTGAAGGAGTACCACGCCTCTCCTTATGGGGGACATCTGGGTAGAGAAAGGACTGCTGCAAAAGTGCTACAGTCAGGGTTTTACAGGCCCACTTTATTCAAAGATGCTGCATAGTTTTTAAAGGTCTGTAAAGAATGCCAGTCAACAGGCAATATAGGGCGAAGGAACGAGATGCCGATGAAAAATTGGATTGAAGTAGAGATTTTCGATGTATGGGGGATTGATTACATGGGGCCGTTTCCCTCATCAAGGGGGTATCAATACATTCTAGTGGCAGTAGACTATGTATCGAAATGGGTAGAAGTTGTGGTCACCCAAACGTGTAACGCTAAGTCTGTGATAAAGATGTTCAAGAAGACGATTTTTCCTCGGTTCGGTGTACCACACACTGTAATAAGCGACGATGGGTCACATTTCGGTGAAAGATAGTTTGAAGTACTCCTATGAAAGTATGGAGTTAAGCACAAGATCGCTACACCCTACCACCCACAGACTTCCGGGCAGGTAGAGGTTTCAAATAGACAAATCAAGCAGATTCTGGAAAAGACTATCAGCCAGACGAGGAAGGATTGGTCATTAAAGCTCGACGACGCACTTTGGGCCTACAAGACTGCCTACAAAACGCCCATTGGAACCACCCCCTACAAGTTGATATACGGAAAATCCTATCATCTACCCCTGGAACTGGAACACAAGGCCCTTTGGGCAATTAAATTTTTGAACATGGATCTAGAAAAAGCAGGAGAAAAGAGGTATTTGCAGCTACAAGAGCTTGAAGAGGTAAGGATGCACGCCTATGAGAATGTGAAAATCTACAAACAAAGGACGAAGGTGTGGCATGATGCCCACCTAAGAAGAAAGGATGTAAGTGAAGGGGATAAAGTTTATTGTTTAAATCCTCCATTCAACTTTTTCCTAGAAAATTACAAATGAGATGGTCGGGACCGTTCACTGTGTCAAAGATATACCCATCAGGAATGATGAAGCTATACGACAAAGATGATCCGACCAAGGTCTTTCAAGTAAATGGGCACAGAGTGAAGAGGTACTATGAAGACGAAGCTTTTGTTAGGAGGGCAGAGATCGACTTACAGGACATGGATATGGTTGAAAGCCAAAAGTGAAGGACCTAAACCGGTCGAGCTGGCGACGCAAACTTCAGCGCTCCTCGGGAGGCAGCCCGAGCTTCCTTTCTTTCATAGAATAGAATGCATTTCTCTTCATTGTAAAACAAATATTATGGAGTGTAATAAGGCCCGAGTCAGTGCATGCGCCACGGGTGCCGACTCTCCTGTTTTATGGGCCACCGCTCTATTTTACAAATCATTGAGGAGTAATACTATCTGAGGTTGGGGACTTAACCCTAAGACAATGATGTTTTGCCCATCAATCACTTTGTCTTCACCTCGTTTTTAGTTTTCTGGCCGCATATCAGACATGTATCTCCTTTTACTAACTGTATCGGGCGTTGGTATCTCGGGCACCGTAAAGACCATGACAGGTGGCATCCCTGGGCGGCGCGCACCCGCATCCTGGGTATCATGCAAGATGAGTAATTGCCCTTGATTAGATGGATGGACTACCTATCTCGGGAATAGCTTGTCTAAAACGGCCGACGTGCGCCCCAGACCTACCCGTTTTACCCCCGGTTGAGCTTGCTATATATAGTACGGAGGGTTTATCGTGTCGGGCTACTACACTTACTCTTCTCAGCCACCCGCATCATGCAGTAATTTCCCCCCTTTTTCTTTCTTTTGCTCACATGACAGCCAGCTAGCTTTCGCTCATATCAGGCGAGAGCTTCAAAGAGTAAACGTATATCCCGACAGCCTGTTTCCCAATACGAGTTTCACATCGCGCGCAGCGTATCGGGTTGACGAATTTAGTTGATTTTTTTTGTATCACCCGACGCGTATGAAGCAAGACATGTACCGTTTGTGCTTTGCTCGATACACCATATCGGGCGACACATTTTTCCGTCGAGAGGTCCTATCGGGTAGTTGTTTCATGCGAACATTTCACCTGACACACCTGTGTCGGGCATGGTTTTTTGATGCGCAGCTCTCTCCTTATCGTCCAGTCTTGTCTCGCCTTAGATTTTCATTTAATGGACGATACCCGGACTTTGCGACGAGACAAGTTTTATCATGATATCAATTTTTCCTACCCAACATTTAAATGATCGATGAACTTGATAACAGGTATGGCTCATACAAAGCAAACCTCCAGACAAGCTGACAAACACGGCAGAAGAATCGACACTGCGACCGCAGTTGAAGCAACAACAGTCGGACAGAAACGCCGGACTCCCGAGATAGCTAGACCACCACCCGCCGAAAAGAGAGCAAGGACGGAGTTTCTTGATTTGGTAGCCCCAAGAGAGGTCCTTTTCCTTATCATAGTCTGTCTTCTGTGGTGGTTAAGGACCATCTCAAAAAGAGAAAATCAGTGGAAGTCTTTCTCCGGTGGCCCCTATTTTGAATGTGGGTATTTTGGGTTTATCAGTCATGAAGACACCTTCATCTTTGGGAGGGGTATCTTCTTTTAATACAGTATCCACAAGTGTTTTCAAGAGCTCTCTATCTACCATAGGCTGATTATCATCGTCATAATCCGCATGAGCCTTGTGCTTCCTTCTTGAGAGCTTTGCACTTGTTCTGGCTGCATCCTCCTGGGAAAGAAAATGGACTCAAGTGGACTTGTCTGACTAGTCTAATAGATGATGAAGGTTTAGAGAAGCTTAGATTGATGATCAGGCCTTTTGTTCTTGTTCATAATGGAAGCATCTTAAAAAGTCTACCTGATCTAAGGGAATGTGAACTTCTTCCTCAGCAAAAGCGCATGACTGATCCCATTGAATCTTGCAATTCCAAACGCACTTTTACCATCTGGTACAACTGTCTGCAGGCGCGATCAATGTCTAACCCTCACTGGGTTAACATTACCCTACCTTGTCTACTTCACAACTCTGGGACAGAGTGTGGAGTAAGTTTGGTGGGGGGGTACCATGTACCAGTGACGGAGGTACAAAAATTCAAAAAAAAAAATTCAGACTTCACCCTTTTTCTTTTGTTTTTCTATATCATGTGTACATATACTTGCTCATACAAAAATTTTGAAAATTTGTTGCTTATTTTGTAAAAGCATGAGACAGCTTCTTGCCAGTTTGTTTTCTATATGCCCAATGAGATGCAAGTTTTGTTATATCATATGTGTTACCACATTTATGCACATTGCATTGATCAAGTGATCATGAATTATGATTATATTGTTGATCATCTAGTCATTAAATCTGAAAGACATGGTCAAATAATGTTTTATTTATGACCTTAGACATTTAATCAAATTCATTAGTTTGATATATTGAATTATATCATGTCCTTTATGTTATATTTTTTATACAAATATCTTATTTTTTAATGTTGGAGACGATGAGACATTATGTGAGGTATATTTTCTTCAATTTTTCTAAATGGGTATAATTTTTTCCATCTATATGATGTCATTTACTAGGAATGCTACAACAACAACATCCCACTAGAACATGAATCTATGAGTTTCGGAACATGAAAGAAACATGGAGGGAAAGAAAAAAAACAGTGATATTGAGATGAGAGGAAGAAACGAGGGTCTGAGGAGGTGGCAGATGCATGGACTGTGTAGTCCCGCTATAGATTAGAGACTAAGTGAAGAGGAAGAATATGACACGAACCTGGAGTCTGACCCAGATCGGGAAAAGAATAGCATGACTGACCGGCCTAAATCACGCGTCCAAAAGTGAAGCGGATTTGTAGTCAGACTTTTACATTTATAACCCGAAACCTTCTAGGCCCCTGCAACTTTGTTTACGGGGTCGAAGTAGATATACGGGGTCGAACACAGGGACAAGGGTGGTAGTGTTGAGAACACAGAATCGACACGCTATGCTCCGGTAAGGGTAAAGAGATGATAGAATTCCACAAGGGAACAGCAGGATAAGGTCGATAAAACAAAAGAAATCTATCTCCAACTGGAGCTACGAGGAAAATTTGGTTTTAAGCATTTATCAGTTTTTAGGGATTTTCGTGTAACGGAAACAGAGAGATAATACTAGCGCTAAAGCAAGGTATGAAGGAGAAAACTACGGTAAAACAAGAGGCAGTAAAAACGTCATGTACCCCTCCTGTCGAAGCAAGTACCTCTAACTAAGCATCAACACCCCTCTCGAGGTTGCTAGGCTTAAGTTAGAGTGGAAAGGTCACTAAAGCAACTTCGATTCCGGACACTCTCGTACTCCAAAATCGGACCAAACACTAGAGCCACAACACCTCTCTCAAGGCTATTGCGACGGGAAAACACGATTCGGTAGCTAATCGAAACGCGATCCAAGCATACAAGCTAGAGTCCATATGTTAAACATAGCAATCATCCAACAAAGGTACCAAGTATAAGCAACAGATAATTAAACTCTTCTAATTCCATTAACATATATATGTCTGATTACATTGCATAATTGAATGAAGTAAATGACTGAAATAATAAAGATAAATGTCGTCTTCTTGATGTAGAAGGACGATAGACTACAGCGGACCCTCCAGCCCGATACCGGGCAGGAGCCTTGCCCGATACAACCATGTCGGGCGGCACCCTCTCAGGCGACACACTTATGATGGGTGGATTGTGTCGTGCGAGGCGCGCTAACCCAATACTCTCATGTCAGGAGGTACCCTCTCGGGCGACACGCCGTGATAGGCGATGCGTATCGGGGTATGGTATCGTGTCGGGCTTAGAGTGTCACTTGAAGAGTCGGTCACTTGTATTGGATATCATCGTTGGCCGATATCGGCCTGTAGTGGTGCCTGGTACGACCCTAAGTAAACCATTCCCTCCCTCTCAGGATGGGGAAGTGCTCACCTGGAATCACCCGACACACCCTGAGGCACGATACGCTAGCTTCAAGCTCTTTAATCTGGTAGCTCTCGCAGGGTTCCGACCTGTCCCATCAGAGTCATGTAGCTGCTATTTATAGGTAGCGGTTGGAAGAAGTTATGGTGCTCCAGACGCCACGTGTTCTTTATCAGCTCCATTATTGCGGGGTCGGCGGATGGCCGATACGTGTATCAACCGTCTCAAGGGTGTCAGAAAATCAGTCGACGGGCGAGTGGCGCCTGCCGGTGGGTGTCCTGTATCGCGCGACATGCTACAGTAGTCGTGTCAAGCCCGACTCCCCGTCGGGTAAATGGCGTATCGCTCGTCCGCCTCCTCTTGCGCGACACCCTTGTGTCGCGCGTCAGCGAATCGCGCTGCCCTGTCGGGCAGCGAGTGTATCGGCCGGCTGAAAGGAAAACAAGGCCGATGCAGGTAGAGACACGTTTATGGGCCGGGATGGGCCTCTTTGATGATAAATGGGTCAAAAATGGACGAAAACTCTGCAAAGGATGGAAATATTGAGTTAAGAGCGTAGTGTGGCCTGTTATTGCAAAAGTACATATAAAAAGAGAGGAAAACAGTTTAAAAGGGCAGTTTTGATAACAAAATAAGGGTCAAAAACATCACAAAATTTGGTGTTATCAACTCCCCCAAACTGAGCATTTTGATTGTCCTCAATCAATATTTAAACTTTATTTTGTGATGCTTCTTCTTGGTCGATGTAGTTTTCAGTCCATGAGTTAAGACAATTGAGGTGTCTCACAGAGAATGCGACCTGGCCACGAATAGCAGACTTTATTTCTCCTACCTTATTATTTCAGCAAAATTTTTCTCTACAGTTGCGGCAAGACTTTAGTGCATGATTCCGAAGTTAGCTTTCACACCAAACAGCTTTAGGGACAGAAAGTTGTGTGTTGGGTAGGCTAAGGCTTTTTTGGGTTTTTCTTATTTCCCATTAGTCTATCCAGGTATGGGTCTGTTAACGGGCAAGTGGTCCCTACAGTCTAAGCCAGGTGGCTTTAGAGCAGTGATTTCACATCCTACGTATCACTGCCCCAGATCTACCATGCCTAAAGATGGGTACTTTTGGAAAACAAGTGTGTACATGTATATTCTTTTTTTCTTTCTTTTCAATTGGCACAACTCTCATGCTTTTATTCACTCTTATAAGGCTGCTTTCTCTTTTTGGGATTTTTGTTGGGTAAGGGAAAACAAGAGGAATTTTTGTTGTTTGGGTAGCTTTTTCCTTCTCCATACTCGTCTCTTAGCTGTTGTGAGATTATTATTTTTTGAAATTTTCGGCGTGGAAGTTCGTAGTCTTTTGTCGTTTGAGGCTGTATTCTCAGAAAGAAAAAGTACCAGTTATGTTAAAAATGAGAAAAAAACTCACCTTTTAAGTGGAGAACAAACATCAAATATAATACGATATTGTTCAGTGGATGGTGTCATGCTAGAAGACCCAATAAACGTTATAGAAGTCAAATCTTATACTATAAAGGATACAAGTATAATGTATTAGGTAATTTCGATATAATTTAAGATCTTAAAACAATGTGTTGTATGTAGGAAAGTTGAGAAAGAAAGGAAGGAAAATATTTAATGTAGTTGTATAAACAACATATGATGGAGAAGAAAATTGAGGAATGAAAAGTGAAGAGAATGCAGAGGAAAGATCCATGCATATATTTATAATTTTTTATTTAAAATTTGAAGAAGAGAGGATATGAAAAAACACTTACATATTTTTATTGACTTTCATTTTACATGTCATCCTTACTTTTTCTCTCCATTTGATTAAAAGTATATCTAAAAGATGGATTTTCCACCTTTTCTTCTCCTTCTTAGCCTACACACCTTACATGATTTTCCCTATGCTTTTTTTACCTTTTTCCAATTCAATCGGTTTTTATTTCTGTTATAGATAGAAAGATTGTCATTATCTTATCTAGTTCTTTTAAATTTGTAATTATTGTTATTTATATTAAACTGATAACATCTAAATGTTATGTAACTAAAAGTTTGTAAAATACCATGTAACAATAAATATAATTTATATCTATTTCTATATAGTAATATGGATCTTTTGTTGATTTAAGAGTGATTGACTAATAAAAGTTTGAAAGGAAAATATATTAATAGAAGGTAATTACTTATGCATGTATGATTATCATTTTTTTGAATAGTGTGTAATTATAATTGAGTGAACTTACTCAAGTTATAGATAAAAATGTTTACTAATTAATGAGTCAATTATATTGTATCAGATTCCAATTAATACGTCAACATGATGCATGATATATTTTTATAAAACTTCATATTATATATTAATTTCCAAATTCAGGGGTATATGTCCCCTAGTCTTTATAGAGCTCTACTTTCAAGTATGGTAGGGGAAACAATTTGTATAAATCTTAACACAATTAATATGAAATTATTAAGCATATTTTAGTAGGAGAGAAATCAAAGATATAATTTCTTAAGCCCATAATTGATGACATCTATATCAGGACTGTAAATTTTATGATATATGAGGGATAAGGCACATGTCCACAAATACATGATCTCATATATATACATATATATATATATATATACATATATACATATATGCATATATATACATACATATATATATACACACACATATATAGAGAGAGAGAGAGAGTCAGGCTAGAATACACTCGAGTGTACGGATCGCACGAATACATTCAAGTATGTTTGCATATCAAGACTATTTTTTGCAAAATGTAAGCCATTGATCTTCACCGTCATACTATAACTAGGCTACATATAAATTTTGAGCCCATTTGGATGAGTGTAAGTCACTCATCCAAGGGCAACAAAATCGACGCGCGAAACTAATTTGAAATGCATAATTTTTGCGGTCTTCATAACATGAGCTATACATATCCAAATGTGCTCAAATTTTGCGTATGAGTTGTTCATGAGATGTTTAAGAAGATCAACAGATTAGATTTTAAAAAAAAATATTGCATCATGAAAAACTACTTGAGTGTAACCCGCTCCGGATACACTCGAGTGTATTCTAGCCTGACTCTCTCTCTCTCTCTCTCTCTCTCTCTCTATATATATATATATATATATATATATATATATATATATGGCTAAAAGAATTGTGTACTCGAGTACATGTAGCTTATATGTATTCATCTTCATTTATGATTATTATAGAAGTACAAAAAGCAATCCAACCTTATGGATGTGATGCATACCATTTAGATAACATGTGTATCAAAAATCACTTCAAACTGACATTTGTAGATCACTAAATGAAAGAAAATACATATTTTCTAATCAACGGTAAGTTGCAGGAACTGTAGAAACCGTTGAATGATATATTGTTATATCTCATGACATACATGAGGTACGGTTGTGATTTTTTTAACACATCTAATCTATTAAGTTTTGATCAATCTATATGTTTGGATTGAACTAATGTATTCCACATATGTCATTTCCATGGCCGGTACACACAAGTTTCATGTATCGGCCAATACACACTTCCTAGCCTCTATATATATACATATATATACATACATATATATACATATATACATATACATACATATATACATATATATACATATACATATATACATATATATACATATATATACATACATATAAATATATATACATAGAGTCAGACTAGAATACACTCGAGTGTACAGATCGCACGAATACACTCAAATGTGTTTGCATATCAAGACTATTTTTTGCAAAATGTAAACTGTTGATCTTCACTATCATAATATAACTAGGCTACATACAAATTTTGAACCCATTTGGATGAGTGTAAGTCACTCATCCAAGGGCAACAAAATCAACGCGCGAAACTAATTTGAAATGCATAATTTTTGCGGTCTTCATAACATGAGCTATACATATCCAAATGTGATCAAATTTTACGTATGAGTTGTTCACGAGATGTTTAAGAAGATCAATGGATTATATTTTCAAAAAAAATATTACATCATGGAAAACTACTTGAGTGTATTCTGCTCTGGATACACTCGAGTGTATTCTAGCCTGACTATATATATATATATACATATACATGTGTGTGTGTGTATATATATATATATACATATATACATATATATATATAACCATTCTTGCATAGACTTTGAACACCAAGATATCTCATGGCCTTCATTCTTTGCTAATTGCCCTTGTTTAGTTGTCAAACTCTGTGTTTTCGGGCTTTCTAAGGTGGCTTAGGCTGGAAGGTGGAGACCTTCACAGGTTGCAAAAACCATGGTCCTACTTCATTGTACCTTCGTGGAGGCTTCGACATCATCAATTGGGTATGTCTGTGATTCTTACATGTTTTCCCTAGTTTTCATCTCCAGCTTTAATGGATCTGATGTCAGGACCTATCTCAATGATCTACTAATCAATTCAATTTTCTTATACATAGTTTGACTTTGTTGGTTGCCACAAGGGATTCCTAGATCATGGTTATTTGCTTGGTCGTCGGGTTTTGGGAGGTTACTCAGCCTGCTCCCTATAAGGTTTTACAGTGGGTACACTACTCACCCCCTGGACGGCTCGCGACCCTTGGTTGGACTTACTAAGTTTGCCTTGAGGTCGGGAATACGTGACAGTGGTTATCATGCACCCATCTTTGATAAATATGACGACTTGGTTTTGGATTTGAGAACAGGTTGTTGCATGTGTAAGGGTCGAGGAGATTGAACGGTAAAGGAGATGACTTCCCGGTGCTTTACAACTTTACCCTTGTTTCAATATTATTTTTTTACACTGCCTGTTGACTTTCATATCTTTTCATTTTGATTTTGATCTCTTTGTGACATTTTCATACAACAATCACATTTACTGATCCACCCTATCACACTCCCCTAAGTCAGGTTTTGATGTGAGGGTATCATCATCATTTGGCTTTTATTTATTTTTTGAGAATTTCAGTAAAGGATATAATCTTATATAATTTATAAATAATTATCTACTCATTAGAACATTATGCAAAAATATGTTCTAGATTCAAGAAAATAAGCCCTATCTGATGGTATAGGTTTTATAACGTAAGTTTTATGTAATAAGAAGTCAATATTTCTAGAGTTTATAATACAATCATTAATTAATTATTTACATCTAATATGTTAATAGGTGAAGAAATACATTTTTGGATCTAGGGTTTGCATTGAGACCTATTACACATAATATTGAGGTATGTTGCATCCCTCTGATTCCATACTGAACAATAATTCTACTTTTTCTCTCTTTGACCCAATTCGACGGATTTATGGGAAATCTCTCTTTTGGAAATTATTTAAATTCTTTTTAGACTTTGATTTTGAAATCAGATTTATTTGACACTTATCTTTTGGTATTGCACTTGTAATACTCATCCACCACTGGACTTGTTGTTGGATCAAAGGGATATAGAGGGGGTGAATAGAGGTAAACACACTTGCACAAAATTCTTTCGACCTTCAAGTTATTTCAACTAGGCACAATTTCAAATAGTGAGTTTGATGACAATTTAAACACGCATAGTAAGGATGAGAGAGATTGAAACAAGCACTTGAATAAGTTGTTTAGAGTGGTTCCACTCTCCAAACTAGGAGATAGTCAGTCCACTACCTAGAGAGGTCAAGCCCTTGTATTTTACAACCTATGTATACTTATATTCCATTATCAGACATACAATTGACCTTCATTTTCTGGGATAAGGATGCCCAACTTTTCTTTGAGGTCTAGGGAGCCAATAACCTTACAACCAAGGCATTACCAATCCAGAGCTAGAGTCTTCTACCTCACTAAGGTCTTACCCACTCTTGCAATCAGTTGGACACCTTCGCCAAGGAGATCCCCTCTTTGCAACGAGTCTTCTACCTTGAAGGATTTAGCCACTCCACTCCCAGATCTTCAGCCTTGTCCTCCTCCTACACTCAGAAAAGCTTTTTGCACATTCTTCTACAGCTTGAAGAAGCTTGCACCTTCTCCTTTACTTGGGGAAGCTTTCACCAACTTGATCTTGAAGAAAGGGGATGGGAAAAGAGAAACTTTTAAAGCTTTACAAGCATACAACGAAGTATCTCTCTCTCACACAGATCTTATCTCACTCATAATGATGAATTGAAGTATAATCAAGACAAAGAAATGGTCTCAAGTGGACTAGATGCACTCAACTATATCAAGGAGTTTGAATAACATGAAGCAACAACCTTAGAATAAACTCTAAGAGGTCATATTTATAGTTGAGGGTGTCCATTAGAGGGTAGGAACATTTAGAAACATTTTCTAGCCATTTGGGATGTTGCAACGAATATAATTTTGAGTTTTACAATACTCCAACGGTTACAATCACATTTTCCGTATTTTCCATACAGTGTGGTTGGTCGATTTTTCATAAAGGTAACTCAACTGATTGTATTATGTGATAAGGCCAATTTGAAGCACCGGTCGAGTTTGTCCTAGGTGAAACTCGATCGATCGCTATAAATCAGTTTTGCTTATTTCTATGAGTGGCAACTCGACTGAACCAAATCTCAAAAACCATCAAGGGATCGGTCGAGTTTAAACCTCGACTGACAAATAGCTTGTAATAAATTTTATAAAATTCTTTTAAAGTGATCAAATATTTGAATTAAGGGTTCTTGATTTTTTCTCATCTTAGTTACAAGTCATATCATCAATACAAATGATTACAAAATTCATCTAAGGTGATTTGAAGTGTTTTCCACAGAAGTACACTTGTATTGCTTTGACTTGAACTAGAACAACTTAGGCATGATAGATTTGATCTTTTTCATGTACTTAACACCTGAAATCAATCTCAAACAAACATATTAGATATATATGAATGAAATGATTAAGTCATTATAAAAATATGGACAATATGTAACACTTGGGCCAACACTTATACTACTTGACGTCCTACATAACCATTAACTACATGGGCTAGGTAACCAATATGGCCCTATCTCATCACGTTTTCCTCCACCATTCCTGATGTAACTCCTTGGAAAACCAAGTAACCTGTGTAGAAATCTACTTCCTTAGTCTGTTGATCACTGAGGGCCATCATTATTTTAATCATGTCATTCCGCCAATGAAATCATCCATATTTAGAGGCTGTAAGTCCACGAAATCTCACAACAATTTAAAGCAAAGTCGCAACCTATATAGATCTGAACTGAACCGATGATTATGATTTCGATGCATTTTGAAGCAAAACATACGGAATAAAAATCACAAAATAGTTATAAATTACTAACCTTACAATGTCCTATGAAGGAGTGTGTGGTAACTGGATCAATTAGAACTGAAACTTGTACAAAGTTGAAAAGAACAATCTACTTAGACGAGCATCTACTGCATGAACATAGGATCTATTTTTTTGGGTGTAAAATAGACTCTTTCTGTGTGACGTCGAACCCTTCTTCCATGCACATAGGATCCTTAATCGACCCCATTCAGCTCTGGAATATAAAACGTATCGAAATGAGTAGTGTTATTCATGTATCAATGCATTGTCTTTTATACCATATTTGTTCATTTTGTTACATTTTTTTGACACAAGGTGAAGACTGACTAGTGGACATGGGCTAGTCAAAAAGGGGATACGGGTATTTATAGTTGAGGATGTCCACTAGAAGGTAGGAACACTTTAGGAACTTTTTTTAGTCATTTGGGATGTTGTAACAGATATAATTTTGAGTTTTGCAACACTCCAATAGTTAGAATCACTTTTTCTGTATTTTTCTTACAGTGTAGTCGGTCGAGTTTTCATAAAAGTAACTAACTGATTGCATTATGCGACAAGGTCAATTTGAAGCATCAGTCGAGTTTGTCTTGGGTGAAACTTGACCGATCGCTAGAAATCAATTTTACTGAGTTTTAGGAGTGACAACTCGACCAAACCAAAGCTCAAAATCTATCAAGGGATCAGTCGAGTTTCAACCTCGATTGACAAACAACCTTTAACAAATTTCAAAAAAATCTTTTAAGGTGATCAAATGTTTGAATTAAGGGTTCTTGATATTTTCTCATCTTAGTTACAAGTCATATCATCAATACAAATGATTATAAAATTCATCTAAGGTGATTTGAAGTGTTTTCCACAAAAGTACATTTGTATTGCTTTTGACTTGAACAAGTTAAGACTTGATAGATTTGATCATTTTCATGTACCTAATGCCTGAAAATAATCTCAAACAAACATATTAGATATATATGAATGAAATGATTAAGTCATTATTAAAATATAGACAATGTGTAACACTTAGGTCAACATTTATACTACTTGTCGTCCTACATAACCATTAACTACATGGGCTAGGTAACCAATATGGCCCTATATCATCACCTTTCCCGCCATCATTCCTGATGTAACTCCTTGGAAAAACCAAGTAACCTCTGTAGAAATCTACTTCCTTAGTCCAGTTGATCATTGAGGGCCGACATTATTCCGATCATGTCATTCCAGCAATGAAATTATCCATATTTAGAGGTAGTAAGTCCACTAAATCTCGCAACCATTTAAAGCAAAATTGGAACCGAGATAGATCTGAACTGAACCAGTGGTTATGATGTCGATGCATTTTAAAGCAAAACAAAGCAATCACAAAATAGTAGTAAATAACTAACTATATATCGTCCTATGAAGGAGTGTGTGGTAACTGGATCAATTAAAACTGAAACTTGTACAAAGTTGAAAAGAAGCATCTACTCGGACGAGTATCTACATGAACATATGATTTGTTTTTTTTGTGTGTAACACAAACTTGTTTGTGAGCGTGTTTCGTCGAATGCTTCTTCCATGCACATAGGATCCTTAACCGGCCCCATTTAACTCTGGAATATAAAACGTGTCGAAAAGAGTATTGCTATTCATGTACCTTTTGTATTCTCTTTTATACCAGACTTGTTCATTTCGTTACCTTTTCTTGACACAAGTGAAGATTCACTAGTGGACACGGGCTAGTCAAAACGGGGACACGGGTATTGATTATTGAAGCTGGAACGACGTATATAAATGAGGGACGGCGACCGCCGTCCAAGACCTGCTCATGCGCTAGCTGCCTGACAACACGACAAAGGCAAAAGGGTCCCTTCCTCCTCTCTCTCCTCCTCGCGTGTCTTTATTTATTGTTTGATGAGCAAGTCTTCCAAATCAGGTTAAGAGATACTCCAAACTCCGCCAACCCTGCATACGACAAGAGCAAGGTGACAGCAGGGCCCCAATGACGCCACCCATCCTACACTTGCGCTGCTATTGTCAATTGCCCGGTTTCCACCCCCAATCTCAACTCACGTCATTTTCTTGAGAATAAAATAGTACTATATAAGTACTATAAAATCTATGGAAGTAATCCTAATGTTTTTAAAATATTTCTTGAATTCATAAAGTGAGCTATTTGTGTAAACTATTTGTTTGTCTTTATTTTTTAAAATTATCTCTACATTGAAAGATTTATCTATATCAAAAGCAAACGGGGCCTCAAGTGCAATTTTAATTTTTTCTAGATTTACAAGTTGGCAACAGTGTAAAGTATATTTTTTTTCATAACTTTTTATACTTATATACTATACAAAAAGACTCATCTACAATATATAAAAAAGTCTAGAAAAATGTAAAATTTTCTATCATTTTTTAAAACTATAAACTAGTTAGTGTGTATGTAAATTATACTTTTGTCTCTATTTTTTAAAACAACATACTATATAGAAAGACTGATATATACTAGGTTGGCCTAAGTGTTCTATCATGTGTGTGTGTGTCAGATGAATTTTACAAAATGTGAAAAGAGTTTGATGAAATATTTGTATTGAATTACAGAGAATAAAAATGGTCTTCATAACTTTTATGATTTATACTATATATGTAAACAAAGTTGGATAAAAGAATTTATATTTTCTAATTATATATAAATTCTTCTTCATTTTAAACAAACATGTATAGCACGAGTTTTTACCTAATAAAAATAAATACGAAGTAAAGGAATGTCGAGTATCATTCAACCCCGTGATTGCCGTTTAGCAGAGAAAAAAGTGATATTAAAGCGCAGAGACTCTGTCATTCTCCTTAAAATCACGGTGCAAAACGGGCGGGCTGGCCCTGATGCGGTCCAAACGAGGAACAAACCCATCGAGCAAGCGGTCCATAGGTCAAACACGTCAACTAGCTAGCTACTATCGGGCTCCAACTCAAGGACACATATACTACGCGCACCGACCCCAGCTCGTCAACGTTACGTGTATAAAAGTATAGATAGTTCACGATAGCTACAACGCTCACCACTCCTTATATCATCAAGAATCATTATTCTTTGGCTCGAGACTGTATCTAGTCCATCTCCTCGTGCGCCACATACTTGTGGAAACCAATTCATTCACCATCTTCCCCTATTTATAGTGGTGAATTCAAAATTTGGAAGGCACCGTTGATATCTTGCTCATTCTATCATCATCTCCGACAAGTTAGTCATTATATTTCACAATGATGCCGTCCAAATTTTGAATTCAACACTGTAAATAGGAAAGTGAGGATCATTGAGGTCGATGTACTTAATTAGTAATTCGACTTGTAGAGCCTGTAGGAGTTGTACCACAAGTCGCTGAAATGAACTCTAAATCTCATAGGGCCATTATAAGAAGATGAACGAGGTCTTTATGTGTATTCACTTAGAGGTCAGTCGCTTCTTGACTTGCTAACAAAAATGTTTACAAAAACTGCACACTACACATTTTGCCCAAAATGTCTTTGGGCTATTGATTGCACAAAGTGGAATCTGTTATAAATTTTTGATTTACGTTGTTACATGCAATAGCGACAAGTGCAATATATTAACAGGTTCAGGCCAGATCCAGATAAGAAGCAGAAGAATAAACATTGCAGGAGAAAAAAAATTGAGTTAAGAACCAGATTAGATCGTTCGTTGAGAAACGAACGTGTCACTTTAAGAAATCAGCGGCCTGCAATCTGGAAGGATATGTGCCATTTTTCTAGTCGACCCAGTCACAAACCTAAAGAAAAGATATCTCATTCGTGTTGACAAAGAATGATACAGATGAACCAATTGCACTACCAGTGCAACTCAGCAACCGCAGGAACTACCGCCTGACATGTTGCGCCTGACAGGTTGCGCCTTGGAAGGAAGAGAATGAACGAACATGCTACGTCCAAAAGAAGGACCTCCACGTAACACCATAGAACGATGGCAGTGGACTTTGACTTTAGGGTTCGCAAACACGCACCCGAATGACTAACGACTGTGTGTTCAAAAGATGTGTTTAACTCTAATGACCGGAAGCATATTTATATCCTTACACGCCTAGGAATCATATTCATGTTAAGACGTGACTACTTGGTTGCTTTTGTACATATTTCAAAAAAATCCGCAAAAGAGACACTTTTCAAGTTAGGATTAATAAATCTGATTAGGAAAGAAACAATTAATTAAATCAATAATTAATTACGTATTTGTATCTTAGTACAAAAAGAAGACGGAAGACGGAAGACATTCTCCACAATCTACAATTCACAATCCACAAACCACATGCCACCTGGCTCGGCTCGGCCAGGCCAAGCGAGGCGTGGCATGAAAGGATCAGCTGTATTATATTTGGTACCAACGTAGTCCATAACCATGACCCCAATAGACACTAACTCCCTTACAGACTTGAGTCTGACTTGGATGTGTCTACGTTATTTTTTATTGTACTTGGAACTATTTATCTTAGCAATAGTTGTGGTTCTATCACAGTGAACTGAAATTGCAAGAAGCGACTTCTTTACCATTGGTAAACTGGACATAAGTCCATGTAGCCATTCAACTTGCAATCCAGTTTTATCTAAAGCACACAACTCCGCCTCAAAATTAGACTGAGACAATATGGCCTATTTCTTAGACCTCCAAGAAACAACTCCTCCTCCCAACAGGAATACATATCCTGAGACAACATTGTTCCCAGAGTTCATGGCAATCCAACTTGCATCACTATCTTCTTCGACTACAGAATGATGTTTACCATAATGCAACCTAAGGAAACAAATTCCCTTGATATACCTCAAAACTCTATAAAGAGCTTCCAAATGGGTCTTGTTGGGACAACTAGTGTATCTACTTAACTTTCTCACAGCAAACACAATGTCTGGACGTGTGCAGTTCATAAGATATATCAAACTTCCGATAATCAAAGAGTCTCATAATTGAGACACTGGAACTCCAGTCTCATTCTTGAACAAGGCCTCAGATGAATGATATGGCATCTTAATAGGTTTACGTGATGTGTACTCAAACCTCTCCAGTATCTTCTCAGCATAGTGAGACCAAGAATGAGTTATACCATCAGTAGACCTTATGTTTTTAAGCCCTAAAATCACATCAGCGACACCCATATCCTTCATCTCAAACTTGCTACACAAGAATGACTTTGTCTCATTTACTACTTTCATATCAGAACCAAAAAGTAGGATATCATCAACATATAAGCATAACAAAATGAATCCATCATTGATGATTTTGTAGTGGAGACACTTATCAAATTCATTAGAAACAAAGCCAAAAACAATGATATCACATAATCAAACTTCTCATGTCAGTTCTTAGGGTCTTATTTCAAGCCATATAATGACTTAACAAGTTTACACACTTTGGACTCATTCTCACGACTGACAAATCCCTCAGGTTGTTCCATATATATCTCTTCCTAAAGATCACCGTGTAAGAACACAATCTTCACATCCATCTGATGGATACAGAGATTATAAATGGAAGCCAATACTATAAGCACTCAGATTGTGACCATACGGGAAATAGGGGAATATGTATCAAAATAATCTATTCCTTCACTCTATGTGTAACCCTTAGCAACTAACCTAGACTTATACTTATAGATTGTCCCGTCTACATTAAGTTTCTTCTTAAAGATCCATTTGCATCCAACGACAGAACAACCAGGAGGCAAATCCACCAATTCCCAAGTTCCATGAGAGAGAATTGATTGGATTTCATCATTAATGGCTTCTATCTAAAACTTAACTTCTAGAGATTCCATAGCTTGTTTGAAAGTTACAGGATCATCCTCAACATTATAAGTGAGAAACTCACTTCCAAAGTCCTTGGATGTCCTAGGCCGTTTACTTCTCCTTGGTTCAACTATTTCTTCAGAATCATCAGATTCAGAAATAGCTTGTTCTGAGTCACCCCTCATGTAATGACCCTGCCTCCCAGTAACTCCCAATTAAGGGAAACCAAGAGGTCAGAGTTGTTATCCCAATTTTCGGATCAAAGGTTCGACAAATAATCAATAACAATTATTAAATTCTACCAGACTATACTAAAAAGTTGTAATGAAATAAACTTTTTACATACCTTTTAAAATTGGGATTTCTAAACTTATATCCATGCCTGGATTCTATTCTAACTATTCCTCCTTGAATCTTTAATTCATGTATTTCACAAAATGACTATTTACTGTTTGTCTTTTGATTTGTACCTAAAACGCCGACAAACAAAACGTCAGTCAGCATAAGGCTGGTATGTGGGGGAAACAATAATCATGCACATACTACAATCAATTTCAATTTAACAATCAACTTTATGTTTTAAATATAACTGTGTGATCCATGCATTCCCTATCCTCTGTGTTGTCCCTGCAGTGGACCTGGATGCTACTTTCCTTATAGTAGATCCCCATTAAAGCCCTCATGGTCCCACCTATAGGTGAACCAGTTTCTAGGGTTGAGTCACATGGCACTACCCGTAGGTAACCCACTCCTTAACTCATGGCATGCTAAAGAGTCTCATGGAACTACATGTGGGTAGCCCAATTTCTAACTCATGATAACCTATACCTTGCTCTAGGTTTCCCCTTTTTAGCCTTTGCAAAGCCACAGATGTGGACCCGAATCTAAGCAAGTTATATACACATTTATAGTGATAATAATAGTCACTTTATAGTTGCATGAAATAAAAGACATCCAACAGTTATTTTCAAGCAACCGATAAAATGGTTGGGAATCGCCGTGAAACTAAAGTGATTATTCATAAGCGTAACCACATACCTGATTCAGAGCAAATTGATGTCCAAGCATTAATACTCAATACAATAAAGCAAGCAATCAACAATATCCTAAAAATAATGCATAACATCCAAGTGTCATTATTTTATTCAAAACATTCTGAGGATCGACTTGGATTCCACCTTATGATTTCTAGGCCGACTTTAGGGTTTTATTAGGGTTTTAGCCTTCATTATGCATTTACCATTTTTAATGCTCTGTTAATCCACAAACCCTACTTTCAACATCATAGGCACAATTGAAAGTCAATTAAGTCAAATATATCGCTTTTACACTAAAACTACCATCTTTGCCCTTTTAAGTCATGTCAAGATCATTAAGGCCAATTATCATGTTTAGGTTTCTTTGAATTGACAACTCAACAAATAATTATAGTTTGATTCTCAAAAGAGCACTAATTACTACAATACTCATCGTTTATGTTAGCAAACCCCAATTTATCATTAATTCCACTTTATACACTAGGAAAGCCAAATTATCCACATTAATGATCTTTTATACCCAAATTGGATTTAGAACAACATAACTCTATCTTATTCATGGATTTGCAAAATGAAAATCATTAAAAGACATATTCTCCTAAATTGGAGTTTCTAAGCCCATTAATGCAAACTTAGGTATATGAAACCCTAAATTAAGACAATTATGAACAAAGATCATTCTTTTAGATCTAAATAATCCTTTTTAT
This sequence comes from Alisma plantago-aquatica, assembly GCA_963693085.1. Taxonomy (NCBI): domain Eukaryota; kingdom Viridiplantae; phylum Streptophyta; class Magnoliopsida; order Alismatales; family Alismataceae; genus Alisma; species Alisma plantago-aquatica. The sequence continues at coordinate 1,117,183,773 of OY856409.1, read as the reverse complement.
TATCACCAGGTTAATATTTTCTCAAAACAATCAGAGAACATCATTATATTCAACTATCATCAATTCTAAGGGTTTTTCATTAATTAAACCATTAAAGATGATAACATTATACACTTTTTGAATTGAAATCAGAATCAGGCTTCAATTATATTTTTATTGCATTCCTTGAGTTCTCCGAATCAAAATTCATATATAACTTATCTAAATCTGAGCTACCAGTGATTAGTTATGAATTTTGTAAGAAAATATACCTTTCAGCCAATGGTGGCTCGACACGTCAGTGAAACTAATTCTTTTAAGTCGGTCGGCTTTGCAAGGGGTAAAAGACCGCCCTTCCACTCCCTTTGTGTACACGCTCTAGGGGTAGTCACGTGTTTTCACTCTATTATCCCCTACCACACAACGTAGGGTTCCGCCCATCTGCTGTGACGATGGGTGTGGGCTCCGATCTCCAAAACCACGATATAAACTCAGCGAAAGCATTCGATTAGCAGCGGAATACAAAAATCATCGGAAATTAAAACTTTTTGAGACAAGATCTTGAAAACCATAAAACTTCTTTCATAGAAAGGAGATAAACTATTTACATCTCTGTTAAATTACTTCTTGAGTAATTATACACAACATGATACAAAATCTCAAGAGTCAAAACCAAAAATCTCAGACCACTAACTCCAAGGACCTGAGAGTACAAAGGCGACATAGGACTATCTAACTACAAACTCAGCAATCAGTATCTCCACCTGAGATTCATTGCTGCTCCTGGTGCTGCTGCTGTTGGTATTGGTCACCTGTAGGCTGGTTCCTTCGTCCTTGACGACCACCTAAAAAGTTGAAATCTACGGAGTGAGACAATTATAAATAATTGTCCCAGCGAGAGTTATAACTCTCAACTAGAAGCTTTATAAAAGCAATCAAAGAACAATATAAGCAATAAAAACTTTCAAGGCAATCAACAGCAGATTGACATTAAGTAGAACAACAATATTTAGGAAATGTGAACAACATATGTACTATGCAGAGTAACATCATTCATGTATCTTGTAGTTCAACCTAAGTAGATATACTACACGGTTGATTATGTTTTACAAACAATATTATGCCCTACGGAGATGAGGTATACCGCTCATACTCCAACCGATCACTGTTAAGTCACATCGGTATCATACCTAGGTCATCAAAAGAGCCGGATTCTTATGACCTCATCTTCCTTGATGATAAGTCATTTAATTAGCATGTCCTTGATGATATTCATGGCTCTTACAACCTATCATCTCATGTGATGCCACTTACCAGACAACAATGTTATTTCATTATTCATAAAGCTAAAAACATGCTTTCAATGAATACGATATCATAATCCATACCTGGATATGATCATCCTCATATAAGATCATGCATGGTTAATTCAACTGATAACAGTAAACAATTCATACCAAGAGTTGTACCTTCTTACTCTTACAAGAGTTAGGTTCCCTGATTTCTCATCAATTAGGGTTTACTATTCACATTACATATTATCACCCTAGAATTAGGGTTTACTATTCATTTTATAGTGAATCGAACTCATATCATCATCATGTATGAGAAATATCATCATTGATGCCTTCAGATTAGATTAAGATTCATCAATTATCACAATTAGGGCTTCCATGATCTCACATAGGTGGATCATACCCTAATCATGCACATTCATGTACATTGAAGGTATTTTACTTGAATTGCAACCATAAATGGTACTTTCTCTCTCCTCTTACTAATAGATGTGAATACATCACTCTAGATTAGGTTGAGACAAGTCCTCGCTGATTAACATAAGCCAAAACACCACTAACATGTCATTAGGGTTTGATTAAAACAAGGTATCACTTGATTGAACCCTTCAAGGGCATATTGGTAAAATACACCATTGATCACCATCATAGGTCAATTCATTAATCACTTAGTCCCTTAATGTCATAGGGTACCATTAGGGTTTAGATTAGACCACCATTGGTCCAATTACACCTTCAAACGATTAAGCATAATCAGCCCTAAAAGTCTCCAAACGGTTTCAACCTTCAACCTCCAAACGGTCTTGAGACCGTTTGGGGGCATTGACAGTTTGGGATAGTTTGACCTTCAAGACCACATGGACCATAAAGACCACATGGGTCACCAAGACCGCATGGGTGCATTGACCGTTTGGGATAGTTGACCTCCAAACCGTTTGAAGCTATGCGACTTGAAACCGTTTGATCTTAAACGATCTTGAGATCGATTGGTCCAAACGACCTTGAGATCATTTGAGCCCAAACGTTCTTGAGACCGTTTGGCCCCAAACGGTCTTGAGACCATTTGTCCTCAAACGGTCTTGAGACCGTTTGGTCCAAATGGACTCAAACCGTTTGGACCTCAAAAGTGACTCCAATGTTATAATCGATTATGGTTATCTATGTTGAAACCTCCAATTGGCCAAATTATTATTAACCACTTGTAAATTGAGTCAATTAGGATTAGCCTTAATCAATTGGACACCAATTTGACCCTCAATTGAAAGCCAATTAGGGTTGAGTCCAACTCAATTAGGGTTTTCAATCGGATAATCATCAATGTTCAACAATGTGAATCAAATTGAGGTTGAACCCATCAATTGACCTCCAATTGGGCCCAAACTTGGCCCAAACGGTATTGAGATCATTTGGACATCCTACAAATGGTCTTGAGACCGTTTTTCCCAAAGTTTCATCAAAATCTAAGTCTATTGGATAAGGGTTGAACCCTAAATAGGTCTAAAATCAGCATTTTTATCAATTCATCAACTTATTGTGATTGGACCCTCAAACCATCAAATTACCTTAACCCTAGACCTCCAAACGGTCTTGGGTTGTGTCCAAACGGTCTTGATATCGTTTGGTGAAATCCCCAAATGGTCTTGAGACCGTTTGGGTCCTTCAACCCAAAACTCAACAAGATCTATCCTTGAAATCAACAAATCAACCTGATTAGGGTTTAGGGGGTTGAAGTGCCTTCAACTCGTGATTGGTTTGGAATTAAGCTATGATTCTTTGTAGATATTAAATTCAACATGTTACCAGCAGACCCTTAAATGGTAGTCCCTTGGTCAACCCTATCAAACGGTCTTGAGACCGTTTGATTCCAAACGGTCTTGCAAGACCGCATGAGATCAAACGGTTTGAGACCGTTTGATTTCAAACGGTTTGCAACCGTTTGGACCAAAAGGGTCCAAGGTCGTTTGATAAAGTTGCCTAGGAATTCACGCCCATCATCTTCAACCTCTGCTCAGGTCGGTTACTCCACGGATTTTCTTGCAAGAGTGCAAGGAAGAAAGGAGGTAGAAGAAGAACTAAGCATAATTGCAAGAACATAGATATGCATAATAAAGCAAGGAGTTTAGAGTTATAAAACCCACCTCAAACGTTGTTCATAGAGCTCCAAGCTTCCAAGATTCAAGAATTTAATGGCGTCTTGAGCTCCACAAGTCGGCCAAAGGTGATTTTCCAAAGAAAAGATGGAGATGGTCGGCTAGAACAAGAAACCTAAGTAAATTAACCATAGAACCAACCTTATACAAGGATTTCCTCCAAGAATCCGAGATAGAAGATGATTTTCTTCTTACCTTAGAACTAGTTGGTCATCTCCTTGAGTTCCATAGCTCTGCCTTGGTCGGTAGAGCAAGATGAGAAATGAAGAGGATAAAGGATATGTTCACTTGGTTTGCAAAGAAGTAGGCTTATATAGTTTAGGTTGATTTTCACCATAAGGACCTTTAGAACATATATTTCTCATCTAAGTCCCTCCTTCTTTCTAAGGCACGTCCAAACCATCATAACTTAAGAAAATCCCATCAAAACTCAAGATTTAAGGGTAAAGAAAACTAACATACAACTAAGGTACATATGTGAAGGGTCTCCTTACTCATATTAGGTGAATTTTACCACAAAGATTATTCTTCTCATCTGATTATTCATTGAAGTGCCCCTTTCATCATTTTTACTTTAAATGATGTCAAGAGTCATAAAAGATATTCTAGAAGGTGTATTTTACAAGTTGCACCCCACATTTTGGGTAAATTGCACATTACTCCAAAATTAGGGTTTTAAAGCACAATGATCATTCCACAAGCTGTATCTGATGCCTAGGCTTGGGAAATCCATTATATTTCATCATATTCACTCATATGATGTCTCATTACCAGAAGAACATCTTAACTTGTGAAATTTGCAAGTTAAACATCTTAACTGGGTAATTTTCACATAGGTCCCTGTATTACAAAACAATACTACAACTTTGTTTAAAAAGGACAAAATTGAAATTGTATGTTCCTGAGGAACTTAATTACATACGAGGGAGTAATCACAAGTATTTAATTACATATTTACGCAAAACGTCGAGGGTTAGTTTATAACCCAGGTCAGGGATGTTACAAATTATCCACCCCTTACAAGGATTTCGTCCCCGAAATCGATAAAACATATTATGAGAAAAGAGTAGGGTATTTCCTTCTCATCTCATCCTCTAGTTCCCAAGTGGCTTCTTCGACACCACGGTGATTCCAGAGGACTTTCACAAGACTTATGTCTTTCTTCTTTAGCTTTTTAATTCTGTTATCCAGGATTGACATTGGTCCCTCCTCATAAGTTATATCTTCCTTCAATTCTACTTCCATAGGCTGTAGAACTGACTCGGTATCAGGGTGACATTTCCTCAGCATAGAAATGTGAAACACAGGGTGTAACTTCTACAACTCTGGAGGTAACTCTAGTCTATAGGCTACTTTTCCCACTCGTTCAATGATTGGATAAGGCCCCATAAATCTAGGAGATAACTTTCCCTTCCTTCCAAAATGAAGGACTCCTTTCCAAGGTGAGACCTTAAGGTACACTCTGTCTCCAACCTGGAACTCTAAGGGTCTACACCGTCTGTCGGCATAAGACTTCTGCCTATCCTGTGTAGTCTTGAGCTGTTGTTGTATAACTTTGATCTTCTTTGTAGTCTGCTGCACAAGATCAGGACCTAACAACTGATGTTCACCAGTCTCATACCAACATAAAGGTGATCTACAATGTCTACCATACATGGCTTCATAAGGTGACATATCAATACTATGTTGATAGCTATTGTTATAGGCAAACTCTATCAAGCTTAGGTGTAGATCCCAACTTCCGATAAACTGGAGAACACATGCTCTCAACAAGTCTTCCAAGGTCTGTATAGTCCTTTCTGACTGTCCATCAGTCTGTGGATGAAAGGTTGTACTAAACCTTAACTTGGTGCCTAAAGTTCTGTGTAACTGCTCCCAAAAATGACTTGTAAACTGGGGACCTCTGTAAGAGACTATAGTGACAGGAACTCTATGAAAACACACTATCTCTTGGACATACAACTGTGATAACCTTTCAGCAGAATAGGTTGTTTTGACAGGTAAGAAATGTGCTTTCTTTGTCAACCTATCAACAATCACCCAAATGGAATCATGTCCTTTGCTTGTCTTGGGTAGGCCAAAAACAAAGTCCATGGTCACATGGTCCCACTTCCACTGTGGTATGGGTAAAGGTTGCATTGTTCCTGCAGGCTTTTGGTGTTCAGCCTTAACTTGCTGACACACAGGACACCTCAGAACAAACTCAACAACATCCTTCTTCATCCCAGGCCACCAATACATATCTTTCAAGTTTCGATACATCTTGGTGCTCCCTGGATGCATAGCATACATCGAAGAATGAGCTTCCTCTAGGACTAACTTCCTCAGGTTATCCACATCCGGTACTATCATCCTCCCATGATAGCATGCCACTTGATCATCTCAATCATGGAACCCATCTCGCTTCTCATCACCATACTCAGATCTAATCTTTTGAACTGTAGCATCAACTTGTTGTGCCTCTTTTATCTGCTCTCTTAGGGTAGGTTTAATGTGCATCTCAGCTAACAAACCGGCTAACAATGACACCTTCAACTGCACATTGTCTTGCCTTAAAGAGATAAGCATATCTCTTCTAGAGCATACTAAGGAACTTAGTTGTGCTCTATCCATGGTTGATGTTGCTGATTTCCTACTCAAGGCATCTGCAACCACATTGGCCTTCCCTGGATGGTAATCAATTGTACAATCATAGTCCTTGATTAACTCCATCCAACGATATTGCCTCATGTTAAGCTCATGTTGAGAGAAGATATACTTAAGATTCTTGTGGTCTGTGAAAATCTGGAAGGTTTCTCCATAGAGATAATGTCTCCAGATCTTCAAGGCATGAACCACAGCAGCCAACTCTAGATCGTGTGTCGGATAATTCTCCTCGTGTTTCTTAAGCTGTCGGGAAGCAAAAGAAATCTCTTGCTTATCCTGCATCAACACACATCCAAGTCCATTCTTGGAGGCATCACAGAAAACTATATATCCTTTTCCTTGCTTAGGTAGCACAAGCACAAGTGCACTTTTCAACCTCTCCTTCAATAGCTGAAAGGACTGTTGACACTTATCACTCCAGGCAAAAGGAACATCTTTTCGGGTTAACTTGGTTCAGGGTAAGGCTATAGAACTAAAGTTCTTAATGAACCTTCAGTAGTAGCCAGCTAACCCTAAGAAACTTCGAATCTCCATCGGTGTCCTCGATTGTTCCCACTGTAGAACAGATTCTACCTTTTTAGAGTCAACACGAATACCCGAGGCAGATACCACATGACCAAGAAAAGATACTTCTGGCAACCAGAACTCACACTTGCTAAACTTAGTGTAACATCCTTGACCTGGGTTATAAACTAACCCTAGGTGTTTTGCCTAAATATGTAATTAAACTCTTGTGATTATCTTTTGGCATGTAATTAAGTTCCTAAGGAACATACATTTTCATTTCTGTCCCTTTTAAACAATGATTGTAGTATTGTGTGGTAATACTGGGACCTATGTGCAAATTATCCAGTTAAGGGGTTTAACTTGCAAATTTCACAAGTTAAGATGTTCCTATGATGATGAGATATCATATGAGTGGATATGATGAGGTAAGATGGATTTCCCAAGCTTGGGCATCAAGATGCAGCTTGTGGAATGATCTTTATGCTTAAAAACCCTAATTTGGATTAAAGTGCAATTTACCCAAATGTGGGGTGCAACTTATAAAATACACCATCTAGAACATCTTTTATGACTCTTGACATCATTTAGAGTAAAAATGATGAAAGGGACACATGAATGAGTGATCAGATAAGAAAAATGATCTTTGTGCATACAATTCACTAAGTATGAGGATGGAGACTTGTCATATATGAACTCTAGTTGAAAGTTGGTTTTCTTTACCCTTAAATCTAGAGTTTTTATGATCTTTACATAAGTTTCATAGCTTGGGAGTGCCTTAGAAACAAGGAGGGACTTAGATGAGAATTCCATGATTTAGAGGTCCTTATGGTGGAAAATAGCCTGAAGTATATAAGCCTTCACCCTTGCAAACCAAGTGAACGTATCCTTTATCCTCTTCATTTCTCATCTTTCTCAAAATGGCCAAGGCAGAGCTCTGGACCTCAGGGAGATGACCAACTAGTGCTAATGTGAGTAGGAACCATCTTCAAGCTCGAATTCATGGAGGAATTCTTCTTAAAAGGTTGGTTCTATGGTTAACTCACTTAGATTCTTTGTCTTAGCCGACCATTTCCATCCTTTCCTTGAAGAAACAACCTTGGATGACCTGTGGAGCTCAAGACGCCATTAAAGGCTTGAATATTGGAAGCTTGGAGCTCTAGGAACCATGTTTAAGGCGGGTTTTATAACTCTAAACTCCTAGCTTTATTATGCATATCTTTGTTCTTACTTTTAGTGCTTAGTTCTTCTTCTACCTCCTTTCTTCCTTGCACTTTTGCAAGCAAAACGGTGGTGTAACCGACCTGAACAGAGGTTGAGGATGATGGGCGTGGATTCCTAGGTAACTTAATCAAACGACCTTGGACCCTTTTGGTCCAAACGGTTGCAAACCGTTTAAGGTCAAACGGGTTCAACCCGTTTGATCTCAAACGATCTTGCAAGATCGTTTGGATCAAAACGGTCTCAAGACCGTTTGATAGGGTTGACCAAGGGACGACCGTTTGAGGGTCTGTTGATAATATATTGAATTTTATTTCTACAAATAATTATAAACTAATTCCTAACCAATTGACAGTTGAAGGCACTTCAACACCCTAACCCTAATCGGGTTGAAATTGCTGATTTCAAGTATTGATCTTGTTGAGTTTTGGGTTGAAGGACCCAAACGGGTTCAAAACCGTTTGGGGGTTCATCCAAACGGTCTCACACTCGTTTAGTGACACCCCAAGATCGTTTGGAGGTCTAGGGTTAAGGAAATTTTATGGTTTGAGGGTCCAATTTCAATAGGTTGATGAATTGATAAAATTGCTGATTTTAGATCTATTTAGGGTTCAACCCTTATCCAACCGACTTGGTTTTTGGTCAAACTTTGGGCAAACAGGTTGACACTCGTTTAGGCTCAAATAGGTTGACACTCATTTAGGCTCAAATAGGTTGACACTCGTTTAGGCTCAAACAGGTTGACACTCGTTTAAGGCCAAACGGGTTCACACTCGTTTAAGGCCAAACGGGTTCACACTCGTTTAAGGCCAAACGGGTTCACACTCATTTAAGGTCAAATGGGTTCACACCCGTTTAAGGTCAAGTGGGTCCACACTCGTTTAAGGCTCAAATGGGTTCAAAGTTGTTTGAGATTAAACAAGTTTAAGGTCGTTTAAAACCTAAATGGGTTGAAGGTTGAAGGTTAAACCCTAAACCAATTGGAGACTTTCAAGTTTATGTATACTTAATCACTTGAAGGTGTAAATGGTTCAATGATGATCTAATATAAACTCTAATGGTAACTTAAGACATTAAGGGACTAAGTGACTAATGAATTGACCCATGATGATGATCAATGGGTAAATTACCAAAATGCCCTTGAGGGGTTAATTTGAATAATACCTTGTTCTAATCAAACCCTAATCACCTGATAGTGATGATTTGGTTTATGTTAATCAAGGATGACTTGACCCAACCTATCTAGAGTGGTGTAATCACCATCTACTAGTGAGAGGAGAGAGAAAATACCATTTATGTTCAAAACTCAAGTAAAATACCTTCAATGTACCTGAATATGCAAGATTAGGTATGATCCACTTATGTGAGATCATGGAAACCCTAAATATGATAATTGGTGAATCTTAATCTTATCTGAGGGCTTTAATGATGACGTTCCTCATACATGGTGATATTATGAGATCAATTCACCATGAGGTGAATAGTAAACCCTAATTCTAGGATGATAACATGTAATGTGAATAGTAAACCCTAATTGGTGAAAATCAGGGAACCTAACCGGTACAACTTTTGATATGAATTGCTTACTATTATCAGTTGAATTAACCATGCAGGTTCTTATACATGATGATGATCATATCCAGGTAAGGATTATGATTTCATATTCATTGAAAGCATGTTATTAGCTTTATGAATAATGACATATGTTGATGCCTAGTAAGTGGCATCTTATGAGAATGATAGGCTGTGAGAGCCATGAGTATCATCAAGGTCATGCTTGTCAGATGACTTGTGATGAGATGATTGAGAAATGATAATTGATGAGAGTTAGACTTGATACATTTAGTATTCTACTTTCATAGCTGTTGTTCTAATGATTAATGTTTGAGAACATGTATGATGATAAAAAGAATACTGAAATGTACCTAACTAATCAAGTATAATCATACCATGTAGAGCCCTGATCATAGATCCATCATTGTCAGGAGTTAAATGATGGTGAAACAGGTTTTTTTAAGGGAACTCCTGGATCACATACTTTTGAGTATGTGGGGGAATATGGATGTGAATACCCTTACATCCTAGTGTAGGAATTGATGTAGATGTATCTTAATCTATCAATCCTTCACTATGTGTTTATGCCGGGGTGATATAACACTAATCTCCCGAGGAATTCTTTTCTACCGCATCGATGAGAGATAAACAAGAAATCTTTCGATGGCGAAGAGAGTACAGAATGCCACTGTGACTCTAATAGCGAAGTACCAGAATACCCTGGTAAGCTATAGTAGCAGAGACACTAGATGTCCTGAATGTTGATCCTCATACTGACTGAGGAAGATGAGGTCATAAGAATACAGCTCTTTTGATGACTTATGTATGATACTGATGCGACTTAATAAGTGATCGGTTGGAGTATGAGCGGTATACCTCATCTCCGCAGGGCATAATAATGTTTGTCAAACATAATCAACCGCGTAGCATATCTACTTAGGTTGAACTACAAGATACAATGATTGATGGTTACACTGTTTAGTATACATGTTCTTCATATTCCTTAAATGTTGTTGTTCTACTTGATAACAATCTGCTGTTGATTACCTTAAAGCTTTATTGCTTATGTTGATCTGTGATTGCTATAATAAAGCTTCTGGCGGAGAGTTATAACTCTCGCTGGGACAATTATTTAAAATTGTCTCACCCCATAGATTTCAACTTTTTAGGTGGTCTCCGAGGACAAAGGAACCAGTCTGCAGGTGATCAGTATCAGCAGCAAGAGCACCAGGGGCAGCAGTGAATCTCAGGTGGAGATACTGACTGCTAAGTCATGTAGTTAGATAGTCTTATGTCGTCTCTGTACTCTCAGGTCCTTGGAGTTTGTTAATCTGATATTTTGTATTTTGTTGTATGTAATCACTTGAGAAGTGGTTTAACAGAGATGTAAACTGTTACCTTGCTTTTATGAAAGAAGTTTCATGTCTTCAAGATCTTGTCTCGAAAAGTTTTAATTTTTTCGTGAATTTTCGTATTCCGATGTTAATCGAATGCTTCCGCTGAGTTTATATCGTGGTTTATAAATTGTGTCGTTTCAGAGTGGTATCAGAGCTTTAGGTTCGCTGAGTCTACAGAGACATAGGACTTAGAATGTCGAGTCTATCCTTAGTACCTCTTTCTTATCTAATAGAGGCTTCTGCTCCTCAGGAGAAGAAGATAATTAAGGATGTATGGACCATAGGAGGAGTACGAGGCAGAAAGTAGTGTTGCTGTACCTCGAGAAGGTGCAAGGAACCTAGAAATAGAGCAACCCGTACCTGAGCCACCTATGGAGCCACCTCAGTTTGACCCAGCTGACATGGGAAACCCAGCTGTTCAAACCATGTTTGGGAAGTTTATGACTGCCATGACACACATCACCGACAGGATGCCCATGCCTACACCTAGGGCACCTATCCAGTATGAGGGACAAGGTATCGGTAAGACGTTCGAGCGACTTCGTCGTGTCGGAGCAACTGAGTACTTTGGAACAGCTGATCCTGCAGATGCCGATTTGTGGTTAACCGAGTTAGAGAAAGCTTTCAGAATCTTGAACATGCCCAAAGGTGAGAAGGTTAGACATGCTGTCTATCTTCTCAAAGGAAGTGCTGGTCACTGGTGGACCATGGAAGAGCAGAAGAGGCCTGGAGTGGAGATCTCGTGGGAAGATTTTCGTCGGGGATTTGTCAACAGATACTTTCCAAAGACATTCCTAGACGAGAAGATCTCTCAATTTGAGAGATTGAGACAAGGCATGATGAACATTAACGAGTACGAAGCTAAGTTCATGGAGTTGCTACAATTCTATCCACACATGGCTGCCACAGAAGAAGAGAGGATTAGAAGGTTCGAGAAGGGTTTAAACGCCGACTTGACTACTCCTGTGTCTGCCCTAGAGAGTCGGGAGAGGTTTGCTACCTTCGTTGAGTCAGTCCGAAGGATAGAGAAATCCGTAGTCGAGAAGAGACAAACCCATAAGAGATATCTGCAATTCCAGGGTACTTCATCTAGAGACTTTAAGAAGCCTAGATTCTCTGCACCTACACTTCCACCACCCATATCTAGTTCTCAGACATAGTGGTCCCCAAGTAGAGGTAGAGGACGAAGCCTACCACTACAAGAGACTCGCAGTTCAGTATCAATATCAGTCACAGGACCACCCAGACCACAACAACTGGAAATAAGCTGCTACAACTGTGGGAAGGTGGGACACTTGATGAAGGACTGCAGGTCTAGGCCTGTCAGTGTGACACAGCCTCAGAGGAAGAATCAACAGGGATCACAGAGAAGGCAGTCTCAAGGAATAGCTAGAGGACGTGAATAGGCATCCCAAGCCGGGTCTTCAGCACCAACTCAACCTCAGGCGACAGCAAGGTTCTATGCTATAAACCCACTAGATGCAGTGGTTAATCCACGAGTTGTGGCAGGTCATATGGAACTTTTATATTCTGATATGTCTAAATCCTGTATTGTATCTGTTTTGATTGATCCGGGTGCTACACACTCCTTTATCACTCGAAGAGTGATTCGTAACTGCAATATGACGGTCAGTCATAGGGAAGATAGCTTGTTGCTAGAGACTCCGTTGAGAGGGTCTGCTGTGTTGCAAGAGGTATGCTCTCCCTACATCCTCTTCTTTTCTGATCATCGCATTCAAGTGGATCTTATACCACTTGAGATGCAAGGATTTGATATAATCCTTGGGATGGATACCTTGGAAAGGTATAGGGTTGTCTTGGATTGTGAATCCAAGCAGGCTGTGTTTGCTGATGAAAGCAACACATGGATCTTTCAAGGAGAGAGAAAGATTCTACCCACCTATCTTGTGTCATCTATGGTTGCTGATAAGTTGATGATGCAAGGATGTTATGCATTCTTGGCCCATGTGGTAGATACTACCATGGAGAGTCCTAACCCTGTTGAAGTTCCTATAGTCAGGGAATTCGAAGACGTGTTTCCTGAAGAACTTCCAGGTGTGCCACCGCCTCGGGAAATTGATTTTGAAATAAATTTGATCCCAGATACCCAACCTATATCCCGGACACCGTATAGGATGGCACCTGCTGAGATGGCAGAACTCAAGAAGCAGCTTCAAGAGTTGCTTGAGAAGGGTTTCATCCGACCGAGCACTTCACCCTGGGGTGCTCCCGTTTTGTTTGTTAAAAAGAAAGACGGGTCAATGCGGTTGTGCATTGATTACAGACAATTAAATAAAGTAACAATAAAGAATAAGTACCCTCTGCCGAGGATTGATGATCTCTTTGACCAGTTGCGTGGTGCAAACGTCTTCTCAAAGATAGATTTGAGGTCTGGATATCATCAACTTCGTATTAAGGATAGTGACATACCCAAGTCTGCTTTCAGAACAAGGTATGGTCACTATGAGTTCACAGTTATGTCGTTTGGACTAACTAATGCACCGGCTGCATTTATGGAACTCATGAATAGAATCTTCCGACCTTTCCTTGATCAGTGCGTTGTTGTCTTCATAGATGACATTCTGATCTATAGTAAAGATGCTCAGCAGCATGAACAACATCTTTGTCAGGCTCTAACTTTGCTAAGGGAACATAAACTATATGCTAAGTTTAGCAAGTGTGAGTTTTGGCTACCAGAAGTATCTTTTCTTGGACATGTGATATCTGCTTTGGGTATTCGTGTTGACCCTAAAAAGGTAGAATATGTTCTACAATGGGAACAACCGAAGACACCGACGGAGATTCGTAGTTTCTTGGGGTTGGCCGACTATTATCGAAGGTTCATTAAGAACTTTAGTTCCATAGCCTTACCCTTGACTAAGTTGACCCGAAAGGAAGTTCCTTTTGACTAGAGCGATAAGTTCCAGCAATCTTTTCAATTACTAAAAGAGAGGTTGACAAGTGCACCTGTACTTGTGCTACCTGAGAAAGGCAAAGGATACATAGTTTTCTGTGATGCCTCCAAGAATGGACTCGGATGCGTGTTGATGCAGGATAAACAAGTGATTTCTTTTGCTTCCCGACAGCTTAAGAAACACGAAGAGAATTATCCGACACACGATTTGGAGTTAGCTGTGGTGGTTCATGCCTTGAAGATCTGGAGACATTATCTCTACGGAGAGACATCCCAGATTTTCACAGATCACAAGAACCTAAAGTATATCTTTTCTCAGCATGAACTTAACATGAGACAATGTCGCTGGATGGAGTTAATCAAGGACTACGATTGTACAATTGATTACCATCCAGGAAAGGCCAATGTAGTTGCAGATGCCTTGAGTAGGAAATCAGCAACATCAACCATGGATAGAGAACAACTAAACTCTTTAGTATGCTCTAAGAGAGATATGCTTATCTCTCTAAGGCAAGACAATGTACAGTTGAAGGTGTCATTGTTAGCCGGGTTGTTGGCTGAGATGCATATCAAACCTACCCTTAGAGAGCAGATCAAAGAGGCACAACATGTTGATACTGCAGTTCAGCAGATTAGATCGGAGTATGGTGATGAGAAGCGAGATGGTTTCCATGACTTAGATGATCAAGTAGTATGCTATCATGGGAGGATGATAGTGCCAGATAAGGATAACTTGAGAAAGTTAGTCCTGGAAGAAGCTCATTCTTCAATGTATGTTATGCATCCAGGAAGCACCAAGATGTATCGGAACTTGAAAGATATGTATTGGTGGCCCGGGATGAAGAAGGATGTTGTAGAATTTGTGATGAGGTGTCCTGTGTGTCAGCAAGTTAAAGCTGAACACCAGAAGCCTACAGAGACAATGCAACCTTTACCCATACCACAGTGGAAGTGGGACCATGTGACCATGGACTTTGTTGTTGGCCTACCTAGGACAAGAAAAGGACATGATTCCATCTGGGTAATAGTTGATAGGTTGACAAAGACAGCTTATTTCTTACCTGTCAAAACAACCTATTCTGCTGAAAGGTTATCCCAGTTATATGTTCAAGAGATAGTGCATTTGCACGGAGTTCCTATCACTATAGTTTCTGACAGAGGTCCTCAGTTCACAAGTCATTTTTGGGAACAGTTGCACAGAGCTTTAGGCACCCAATTAAGGTTTAGTACAGCCTTTCATCCACAGACTGATGGACAGTCGGAAAGGACTATACAGTCCTTGGAAGACTTGTTGAGAGCATGTGTTCTCCAATTTATCGGGAGTTGGGATCTACACCTAAGCCTAATAGAGTTTGCCTATAACAATAGCTATCAGAAAAGTATTGATATGGCACCTTATGAAGCTTTGTATGGTAGACGTTGTAGATCACCCTTGTGTTGGTATGAGACTGGTGAGCATCAGTTGTTAGGTCCTGATCTTATGCAGCAGACCACAGAGAAGATTAAAGTGATACAACAACAGATTAAAACTGCACAGGATAGGTAGAAATCTTATGCTGATAAGCGTCGTAGACCGTTAGAATTCTAGGTTGGAGACAGAGTGTATCTCAAGGTCTCACCTTGGAGAGGAGTCCTTCGCTTTGGAAGGAAAGGAAAGTTAGCTCCTAGATTTATGGGGCCTTATCCAATCATTGAATGGGTTGGAAAGGTAGCCTATAGACTAGAGCTACCACCAGAATTACAAAAACTACACCCTGTATTTCACATTTCTATGTTAAGGAAATGTCATCCTGATACCGAGTCAGTTCTACAACCTATGGAAATAGAATTGAATGAAGATATAACTTATGAGGAAGGACCAGTGTCAATCCTTGATAACAGAATTAAAAAGCCAAAGAAGAAAGATATAAACCTTGTGAAAGTCCTTTGGAACCACCGTGGTGTTGAAGAAGCCACTTGGGAACTAGAGGATGAGTTGAGAAGGAAATACCCTGTTCTTTTCTCTTAATACATTTTATCGATTTCGGGGACGAAATCCTTGTAAGGGGTGGATAATTTGTAACATCCCTGACCTGGGTTATAAACTAACCCTAGGTGTTTTTCCTAAATATGTAATTAAACTCTTGTGATTATCTTTTGGCATGTAATTAAGTTCCTAAGGAACATACATTTTCATTTCTGTCCCTTTTAAACAATGATTGTAGTATTGTGTGGTAATACAGGGACCTATGTGCAAATTATCTAGTTAAGGGGTTTAACTTGCAAATTTCACAAGTTAAGATGTTCCTCTGATGATGAGATATCATATGAGTGGATATGATGAGGTAAGATGGATTTCCCAAGCTTGGGCATCAAGATGCAGCTTGTGGAATGATCTTTATGCTTAAAAACCATAATTTGGATTAAAGTGCAATTTACCCAAATGTGGGGTGCAACTTATAAAATACACCATCTAGAACATCTTTTATGACTCTTGACATCATTTAGAGTAAAAATGATGAAAGGGACACATGAATGAGTGATCAGATAAGAAAAATGATCTTTGTGCATAAAATTCACTAAGTATGAGGATGGAGACTTGTCATATATGAACTCTAGTTGAAAGTTGGTTTTCTTTACCCTTAAATCTAGAGTTTTGATGAGCTTTACATAAGTTTCATAGCTTGGGCGTGCCTTAGAAACAAGGAGGGACTTAGATGAGAATTCCATGATTTAGAGGTCCTTATGGTGGAAAATAGCCTGAAGTATATAAGCCTTCACCCTTGCAAACCAAGTGAACGTATCCTTTATCCTCTTCATTTCTCATCTTTCTCAAAATGGCCAAGGCAGAGCTCTAGACCTCAGGGAGATGAACAACTAGTTCTAAGGTGAGTAGGAACCATCTTCAAGCTCGAATACATGGAGGAATTCTTCTTAAAAGGTTGGTTCTATGGTTAACTCACTTAGATTCTTTGTCTTAGCCGACCATTCCCATCCTTTCCTTGAAGAAACAACCTTGGATGACCTGTGGATCTCAAGACGCCATTAAAGGCTTGAAGCTTGGAAGCTTGGAGATCTAGGAACCACGTTTAAGGTGGGTTTTATAACTCTAAACTCCTATCTTTATTATGCATATCTTTGTTCTTACTTTTAGTGCTTAGTTCTTCTTCTACCTCCCTTCTTCCTTGCACTTTTGCAAGCAAAACGGTGGTGTAACCGACCTGAACAGAGGTTGAGGATGATGGGCATGGATTCCTAGGTAACTTTATCAAACAACCTTGGACCCTTTTGTTCCAAACGGTTGCAAACCGTTTAATGTCAAACGGGTTCAACCCGTTTGATCTCAAACGATCTTGCAAGATCATTTGGATCAAAATGGTCTCAAGACCATTCGATAGGGTTGACCAAGGGACGACCATTTGAGGGTATGCTGATAATATATTGAATTTCATTTATACAAATAATTATAAACTAATTCCTAACCAATTGAGAGTTGAAGGCACTTCAACACCCTAACCCTAATCGGGTTGAAATTGCTGATTTCAAGTATTGATCTTGTTGAGTTTTGGGTTGAAGGACCCAAACGGGTTCAAAACTGTTTGGGGGTTCATCCAAACAGTCTCACACTCGTTTAGTGACACCCCAAGATTGTTTGGAGGTCTAGGGTTAAGGAAATTTGATGGTTTGAGGGTCCAATTTCAATAGGTTGATGAATTGATAAAATTGCTGATTTTAGATCTATTCAGGGTTCAATCCTTATCCAACCGACTTGGTTTTTGGTCAAACTTTGGGCAAACAGGTTGACACTCATTTAGGCTCAAACAGGTTGACACTCATTTAGGCTCAAACAGGTTGACACTCGTTTAGGCTCAAACAGGTTGACACTCGTTTAAGGCCAAACGGGTTCACACTCGTTTAAGGCCAAACGGGTTCACACTCGTTTAAGGCCAAACGGGTTCACACTCGTTTAAGGTCAAATGGGTTCACACCCGTTTAAGGTCAAGTGGGTCCACACACATTTGAGGCTCAAATGGGTTCAAAGTCGTTTGAGATTAAACGAGTTCAAGGTCGTTTAAAACCTAAATGGGTTGAAGGTTGAAGATTAAACCCTAAACCAATTGGAGACTTTCAAGTTTATGTATACTTAATCACTTGAAGGTGTAAATGGTTCAATGGTGATCTAATCTAAACTCTAATGGTAACTTAAGACATTAAGGGACTAAGTGACTAATGAATTGACCCATGATGATGATCAATGGGTAAATTACCAAAATGCCCTTGAGGGGTTAATTTGAATGATACCTTGTTCTAATCAAACCCTAATCACTTGATAGTGATGATTTGGTTTATGTTAATCAAGGATGACTTGACCCAACCTATCTAGAGTAGTGTAATCACCATCTACTAGTGAGAGGAGAGAGAAAATACCATTTATGTTCAAAACTCAAGTAAAATACCTTCAATGTACCCGAATATGCAAGATTAGGTATGATCCACTTATGTGAGATCATGGAAACCCTAAATATGATAATTGGTGAATCTTAATCTTATCTGAGGGCTTTAATGATGATGTTCCTCATACATGGTGATATTATGAGATCAATTCACCATGAGGTGAATAGTAAACCCTAATTCTAGGATGATAACATGTAATGTGAATAGTAAACCCTAATTGGTGAAAATCAGGGAACCTAACCGGTACAACTTTTGATATGAATTGCTTACTATTATCAGTTGAATTAACCATGCAGGTTCTTATACATGATGATGATCATATCCAGGTAAGGATTATGATTTCATATTCATTGAAAGCATGTTATTAGCTTTATGAATAATGACATATGTTGATGCCTAGTAAGTGGCATCTTATGAGAATGATAGGCTGTGAGAGCCATGAGTATCATCAAGGTCATGCTTGTCAGATGACTTGTGATGAGATGATTGAGAAATGATAATTGATGAGAGTTAGACTTGATACATTTAGTATTCTACTTTCATAGCTGCTGTTCTAATGATTAATGTTTGAGAACATGTATGATGATAAAAAGAATACTGAAATGTACCTAACTAATCAAGTATAATCATACCATGTAGAGCCCTGATCATAGATCCATCATTGTCAGGAGTTAAATGATGGTGAAATAGGTTTTCCTAAGGGAACTCCTGGATCACATACTTTTGAGTATGTGGGGGAATATGGATGTGAATACCCTTACATCCTAGTGTAGGAATTGATGTAGATGTATCTTAATCTATCAATCCTTCTCTATGTGTTTATGATGGGGTGATATAACACTAATCTCCCGAGGAACTCTTTTGTACCGCATCGATGAGAGATAAACAAGAAATCTTTCGATGGCGAAGAGAGTACAGAATGCCACTATGACTCTAATAGCAAAGTACCAGAATACCCTGGTAAGCTATAGTACCAGAGACACTAGATGTCCTGCATGTTGATCCTCATACTGACTGAGGAAGATGAGGTCATAAGAATCTGACTCTTTTGATGACCTATGTATGATACCAATGCGACTTAATAAGTGATCGGTTGGAGTATGAGTGGTATACCTCATCTCCGCATGTCATAATAATATTTGTAAAACATAATCAACCGTGTAGCATATCTGCTTAGGTTGAACTATGAGATACAATGATTGATGGTTACACTATTTAGTATACATGTTCTTCATATTCCTTAAATGTCGTTTTTCTACTTGATAACAATCTGCTGTTGATTACCTTAAAGCTTTATTGCTTATGTTGATCTGTGATTGCTATAATAAAGCTTCTGGCAGAGAGTTATAACTCTCGCTGGGACAATTATTTAAAATTGTCTCACCCCGTAGATTTCAACTTTTTAGGTGGTCGCCGAGGACGAAGGAACCAGTCTGCAGGTGATCAGTATCAACAGCAAGAGCACCAGGGGCAGCAGTGAATCTCAGGTGGAGATACTGACTGCTAAGTCATGTAGTTAGATAGTCTTATGTCGTCTCTGTACTCTCAGGTCCTTGGAGTTTGTTAATCTGAGATTTTGTATTTTGTTGTATGTAATCACTTGAGAAGTGGTTTAACAGAGATGTAAACTGTTACCTTGCTTTTATGAAAGAAGTTTCATGTCTTCAAGATCTTGTCTCGAAAAGTTTTAATTTTTTGTGAATTTTCGTATTCCGCTGTTAATCGAATGCTTCCGCTGAGTTTATATCGTGGTTTATAAATCATGTCGTTTCACTTAGCGTATAGCTTATGTTTTCTTAGCAAGGTTAAAGCTTGGCGAAGATGTTGTTCATGCTGCTGAGCATCCTTACTATAGATCAGAATGTCATCTATGAAGACGACAACACACTCATCAAGGAAAGGTCAAAAGACTCTATTCATGAGTTCCATAAATGCAGCTGGTGCATTAGTTAGTCCAAACGACATAATTGTGAACTCATAGTGACCATATCTTGTCCTAAAGGCAGACTTAGATATGTCACTGTCCTTAATATGAAGTTGATGATATCTTGACCTCAAGTCTATCTTTGAGAAGACTGTTGCACCACACAACTGGTCAAAAAGATCATCAATCCTCGGCAGAGGGTACTTATTCTTTATTGTTACTTTATTGAGTTGTCTGTAATCAATGCACAACCGCATTGACCCATCTTTCTTTTTAACAAACAAAACCGGAGCACCCCAAGGTGAAGTACTCGGTTGGATGAAACCTTTCTCAAGTAACTCTTGAAGCTGTTTCTTGAGTTCTGCCATTTTGGCAGGCGCCATCCTATACGATGTCTGAGCTATGGGTTGTGTATCTGGGACTAAATTGATTTCAAAATCAATTTCTTGAGGCGGTGGTATACATGGAAGTTCTTCAGGAAACACGTCTTCGAATTCCCTGACTATAGGAACTTCAACAGGGTTGGGGCTCTCCTTGGTAATATGTACCACATGAGCCAAGAATGCATAACATCCTTGCCTCATTAGCTTATCAGCAACCATATATGACACTAGACAGGTGGTTAGAATCTTCCTTTCTCCTTGAAAGATCCATGTGTTGCTTTTATCAGCAAACACAGCCAGCTTGGATTCACAATCCAAGACCACCTTATACCTTTCCAAGGTATCCATCCCAAGGATTATATCAAATCCTTGCATATCAAGTGGTATAAGATCCACTTGAATGCGATGATCAGAAAAGAAGAGGATGCAGGGAGAGCATACCTCTTGCAAAACAGCAGACCCACTCAACGGAGTCTCCAGCAACAAGCTATCTACCCTATGACTGACTATCATATTGCAGTTGTGAATCACTCTTCGAGTGATAAAAGAGTGCGTAGCACCCGGGTCAATCAAAATAGATACAACACAGGATTTAGACATATCAGAATAAAAAAGTTCCATCTGACCTGCCACAACTCGTGGATTGACCACTGCATCTGGGGGGTTCATAGCATAGAACCTTGCTGTCGCCTGGGGTTGAGTTGGTGCTGATGATCCAGCTTGAGACGCTTGACCACGTCCTCTAGATGCTCCTTGAGATTACCTTCTTTGTGATCCCTGTTGATTCTGTCTCAGAGGCTATGTCACACTGATAGGCCTAGACCTGCAGTCCTTCATCAAGTATCCCACCTTCCCACAGTTGTAGTAGCTTCTTTCCAGTTGTTGTGGTCTTGGTGGTCCTGTGACTGACATTGATGTTGAACTACTAGTCTCTTGTGGTGGTAAACTCCGTCCTCTACCTCTACTTGGGGACCACTGAGTCTGAGAACTAGATCTGGGTGGTGGAGGTGTAGGTGCAGAGAATCTAGGCTTCTTAAAGTCCCTAGATGAAGAACCCTGGAACTGTGGATATCTCTTTTGGGTTTGCCTTTTCTCGACTACGGATCTCTCTATCCTTCGGACTGACTCAACGAAGGTAGCGAACCTCTCCCAGTTTTCTAGAGCAGACACGGGAGTAGTAATGTCGGCATTCAAACCCTTCTCAAACCTTCTGATCCTTTCTTCTTCTGTGGCAGCCATGTACAGACAGCACCGCAACAACTCCATGAACTTAGCTTCATACTCGCTAATGTTCATCATGCCCTGCCTCAATCTCTCAAACTGAGAGATCTTCTCGTCCAGGAAGGTCTTTGGGAAATATCTGTGGACAAATTCCCGACGAAAGTCTTCCCACGAGATCTCCATTCCACGCCTCTTCTGCTCTTCCATGGTCCACCAGTGACCAGCACTTCCTTTGATAAGATAGATAGTGTGTCTAACCTTCTCAACTTCAGGGATGTTGAGGATCCTAAAAGCTTTCTCCAACTTTGTTAACCACAGATCAGCATCTGCGGGGTCAGCTGTCCCAAAGTATTCGGTAGCTCCGACACGACGAAGTCGCTCGAATTTTCTTCCCGATACCTTGTCCTTCAGGTTGGACAGGTGTCCTAGGTGCAAGCATAGGCATCCTGTCGGTGATGTGTGTCATGGCAGTCATAAACTACCCGAACATAGTTTGAACAGTTGGGTTGCCCATATCAGCTGGGTCAAACTGTGGTGGCTCCCTGGGTGGCTCAGGTACATGTTGTTCATTTTCTGGGACCCTTGCACCTTCTTGAGGTGCAGCAACACTACTCTCCGCCACGTACTCCTCATGTGGCTCAGACATCCTTATATATCTTCTTCTCCTGAGGAGTAGAAGATTCTATTAGATAAGGAAGAAATACTAAGGATAGACTCGACATCCTAAGTCCTATGTCTCTGTAGACTCAGCGAACCAAGAGCTCTGATACCACTTAATTGTGGGCTCCGATCTCCAAAACCACGATATAAACTCAGCAGAAGCATTCGATTAGCAACGGAATACAAAAATCATCCGAAATTAAAACTTTTTGAGACAAGATCTTGAAAACCATAAAACTTCTTTCATAGAAAGGAGATAAACTGTTTACATCTCTGTTAAATTACTTCTTGAGTAATTATACACAACATGATATGAAATCTCAAGAGTCAAAACCAAAAATCTCAGACCACTAACTCCAAGGACCTGAGAGTACAGAGACGACATATGACTATCTAACTACAAACTCAGCAGTCAGTATCTCCACCTGAGATTCACTGCTGCTCCTGGTGCTGCTGCTATTGGTATTGGTCACATGTAGGCTGGTTCCTTCGTCCTTGACGACCACCTAAAAACTTGAAATCTACGGAGTGAGACAATTATAAATAATTGTCCCAGCGAGAGTTATAACTCTCAACTAGAAGCTTTATAAAATCAATCAAAGAACAATATAAGCAATAAAAGCTTTCAAGACAATCAACAACAGATTGACATTAAGTAGAACAACAATATTTAGGAAATGTGAACAACATATGTACTATGCAGAGTAACATCATTCATGTATCTCGTAGTTCAACCTAAGTAGATATACTACGCGGTTGATTATGTTTTACAAACAATATTATGCCCTGCGGAGATGAGGTATACCACTCATACTCCAACCGATCACTGTTAAGTCGCATCGGTATCATACCTAGGTCATCAAAAGAGTAGGATTCTTATGACCTCATCTTCCTCAGTCAGAGTGAGGATAAACATGCAGGACATCTTGTGTCTCTGCTACTATAGCTCACCAGGGTAATATGGTACTTCGCTATTAGAGTCATAGTGGCATTCTGTACTCTCTTCGTCATCGAAAGATTTCTTGTTTATCTCTCATTGATGCGGTATAAGGATTTCCTCGAGAGAATTGTATTACAGCATAAACATATAGTGAAGGGTTGATGGATTAAGATACATCTACATCAATTCCTACACTAGGATGTAAGGATTTACACATCCATATTCCCCCACATACTCAAAAGTATGTGATCTAGGAATTCCCTTAGGAAAACCTGTTTCACCATCATATAGCTTCTGACAATGATGGATCTATGATCAGGGCTCTACATGGTACGATTATACTTGATTAGTTAGGTACATTTCAGTATTCTTTTAACATCATACATGTTCTCAATCATTAATCATTAGAATAGCAGCTATGAAAGTAGAATACTAAATGTAACAAGTCTAACTCACATCAATCATCATTTCTTATTCTCTTCATCATAAGTCATTTAATTAGCATGTCCTTGATGATATTCATGGCTCTTACAGCCTATCATCTCATGTGATGCCACTTACCAGAAAACAATGTTATTTCATTATTCATAAAGCTAAAAACATGCTTTCAATGAATATGGTATCATAATCCACACCTAGATATGATCATCCTCATATAAGATCATGCATGGTTAATTCAACTGATAACAATAAACAATTCATACCAAGAGTTGTACCTTCTTACTCTTACAAGAGTTAGGTTCCCTGATTTCTCATCAATTAGGGTTTACTATTCACATTACATATTATCACCCTAGAATTAGGGTTTACTATTCATTTTATAGTGAATTGAACTCATATCATCATCATGTATGAGAAATATCATCATTGATGCCTTCAGATTAGATTAATATTCATCAATTATCACAATTAGGGCTTCCATGATCTCACATAGGTGGATCGTACCCTAATCATGCACATTCATGTACATTGAAGGTATTTTACTTGAATTGCAACCATAAATGGTACTTTCTCTCTCCTATTACTAATAGATGTGATTACATCACCCTATATTAGGTTGAGACAAGTCCTCACTGATTAACATAAGCCAAAACACCACTAACATGTTATTAGGGTTTGATTAAAACAAGGTATCACTTAATTGAACCCTTCAAGGGCATATTGGTAAAATACACCATTGATCACCATCATAGGTCAATTCATTAATCACATAGTCCCTTAATGTCATAGGGTACCATTAGGGTTTAGATTAGACCACCATTGGTCCAATTACACCTTCAAACGATTAAGCATAATCAGCCCTAAAAGTCTCCAAATGGTTTCAACCTTCAACCTCCAAACGGTCTTGAGACCGTTTGGGGGCGTTGACCGTTTGGGATAGTTTGACCTTCAAGACCGCATGGACCATCAAGACTGCATGGGTCACCAAGACCACATGGGTGCGTTGACCGTTTGGGATAGTTGACCTCCAAACCGTTTGAAGCTATGCGACTTGAAACCGTTTGATCTTAAACGATATTGAGATCGATTGGGCCAAACGACCTTGAGATCGTTTGAGCCCAAACGGTCTTGAGACCATTTGGCCCCAAATGGTCTTGAGACTGTTTGGCCTCAAACAGTCTTGAGACCGTTTGGATCCAAACGGTCTTGAGACCTTTTGGTCCAAATGGGCTCAAACCGTTTGGACCTCAAAAGTGACTCCAAGGTTATAATCGATTATGGTTATCTATGTTGAAACCTCCAATTGGCAAAATTATTATTAACCACTTGTAAATTGAGTCAATTAGGATTAGCCTTAATCAATTGGACACCAATTTGACCCTCAATTGAAAGCCAATTAGGGTTGAGTCCAACTCAATTAGGGTTTTCAATCGGATAATCATCAATGTTCAACAATGTGAATCGAATTGAGGTTGAACCCATCAATCGACCTCCAATTGGGCCCAAACTTGGCCCAAACGGTCTTGAGATCGTTTGGACATCCTCCAAATGGTCTTGAGACCGTTTTCCCAAAGTTTCATCAAAATCTAAGTCGATTGAATAAGGGTTGAACCCTAAATAGGTCTAAAATCAGCATTTTTATCAATTCATCAACTTATTGTGATTGGACCCTCAAACCATCAAATTAACTTAACCCTAGACCTCCAAACGGTCTTGGGTTGTGTCCAAACGGTCTTGAGATCGTTTGGTGAAATCCCCAAACGGTCTTGAGACCGTTTGGGTCCTTCAACCCAAAACTCAACAAGATCTATCCTTGAAATCAGCAAATCAACCCTATTAGGGTTTAGGGGGTTGAAGTGCCTTCAACTCGTGATTGGTTTGGAATTAAGATATGATTCTTTGTAGATATTAAATTTAGCATGTTACCAGCAGACCCTTAAACGGTCGTCCCTTGGTCAACCCTATCAAACGGTCTTGAGACCGTTTGATTCCAAACGGTCTTGAGACCGTTTGATTCCAAACGGTCTTGCAAGACCGCATGAGATCAAACGGTTTGCAACCGTTTGGACCAAAAGGGTCCAAGGTCGTTTGATAAAGTTGCCTAGGAATTCACGCCCATCATCTTCAACCTCTGTTCAGGTCGGTTACTCCACGGATTTTCTTGCAAGAGTGCAAGGAAGAAAGGAGGTAGAAGAAGAACTAAGCATAATTGCAAGAACATAGATATGCATAATAAAGCAAGGAGTTTAGAGTTATAAAACCCGCCTCAAACGTTGTTACTAGAGCTCCAAGCTTCCAAGCTTCAAGCCTTTAATGGTTTCTTGAGCTCCACAGGTCGGCCAAAGGTGATTTTCCAAAGAAAAGATGGAGATGGTCGGCTAGAACAAGAAACCTAAGTAAATTAACCATAGAACCAACCTTATACAAGGATTTCCTCCAAGAATCTGAGCTAGAAGATGATTTTCTTCTTACCTTAGAACTAGTTGGTCATCTCCTTGAGTTCCAGAGCTCTTCCTTGTTCGGTTGAGCAAGATGAGAAATGAAGAGGATAAAGGATACGTTCACTTGGTTTGCAAAGAAGTATGCTTATATAGTTTAGGTTGATTTTCACCATAAGGACCTTTAGAACATAGATTTCTCATCTAAGTCCCTCCTTCTTTCTAAGGCACGTCCAAACCATCATAACTTAAGCAAAGCCTATCAAAACTCAAGATTTAAGGCTAAAGAAAACTAACATACAACTACGGTACATATGTGAAGGGTCTCCTTACTCATCTTAGGTGAATTTTACCACAAAGATTATTCTTCTCATCTGATTATTCATTGAAGCGCCCCTTTCATCATTTTTACTTTAAATGATGTCAAGAGTCATAAAAGGTATTCTAGAAGGTGTATTTTACAAGTTGCACCCAACATTTTGGGTAAATTTCACATTACTCCAAAATTAGGGTTTTTAAGCACAAGGATCATTCCACAAGCTGTATATGATGCCCAGGCTTGGGAAATCCATTATATTTCATCATATTCACTCATATGATGTCTAATTACCAGAAGAACATCTTAACTTGTGAAATTTGCAAGTTAAACCCCTTAACTAGGTAATTTTCACATAGGTCCCTACATTACAAAATATTACTACAACTTTGTTTAAAAAGGACAAAATTGAAATTGTAATTACATGACAGGGAGTAATCACAAGTATTTAATTACATATTTAGGCAAAACATCTAGGGTTAGTTTATAACCCAGGTCAGGGATGTTACAATGGGTGTGGAACTGCTTCCGGATCAGGTCGCCCTCGCCCTCCAGAGCCCCACGCACGATCTAGGAGGGCCGCCTCCTCCTCACCGGAGTTGAGGAGAGTGTCCATTCTATGGCTGGTGGTCAGAGGCGGCTCAGTACATACTTCCATCCTCATCAGTTAGTAAAGAGGAAGGAGGACCTTCAGACCCATGGGAGAACCTTCTCCAAGCACCTTCACATGCAGTTTAGGTAGAGGAGACCTGTACGAAGCTATCCGTGACCATTCCAGGTTCTGGGGTCGACAGAATTCCCATGAACGAACTTGCTTCTTCATGAAGGTGAAGGAGCTGAGTCCTTATGGGCACCTCTGGTTTCGCATGGTTTACCACCCCAGGAGGGGTTCTGGGTATGTTTCACTCCCCCCTCGATGACCCTCATGCCCTCTCGCACACTTCTTGAATGTGAGGGAAAGAGAGAGGATCGGCTAACAAGGTCTAGGGTTTGAAATGAAGAAGGAGAAGGAGAAGAGAAAAGGTTGCTTGGGTTTATCTTAAACTCGGACAAAGGCCCTTCCCCTTATATAGGGGAGGGTATCCATGCCCCAAAACTTCACTCAATAGGGAAACAAGTCCCTTTCTTAATAGGAAAACAATTTTCCTTAATTAAGAAGCAATCATCTCTCTCTCCTCATTATCTTTTAGGTAACCATATTTCATGTATAATTAAAAAATATGAAAATTATCCCTTTCATTATCTCTAGCCTTGCCTTATAATCTCTTAGCCATGAAAAACTATTTCCTTAAAGCAAATAACATCACTTTTTGATATTATCAAAAAGTCATTGATGATGTATCATATTATCTTCTTATTTTATTATAGTTGGTATTTTTCTCTTTCTTTCTCTTTATTGGGACTCCTTGGATCCCACGAAACTCTATTATTTCGAAATTACTTTTTTTAAGGATACTTATTATCCTTCTAGATACATCTATGTCCATTATTTCTCCTTATCATGTTTATTTCTTATTAAAATAGCTCTTTTTGAGGATTTTTATTTATTTCTCTTTTATTTTCCCTATTGGCATTCCTTTTAACATTAGGAATCCTTTGGATACGAAAATCCATCAAGGATAAATTAATTACACCTCTTTCCACTTATTTTCCACATTTTACCATTATTTTCAATTTCTTTCTTAATAAAGAAAATACTTAATTGATCTTTTCTTTTGTTACTGCCTTTTCTTTGCAACTTTAGACTCCTTGGAACCCAATGAACCCAACAGGCATGAAATCCATCTTTGGATTACATCCCTTTTCCTTCTAGAGGTTTCTATCTCATTCTTTTCTCCATTTTCTCATTTAGTTATTTAATAATTGAATTTCCTTTTTCATTTCCTTGTTATTGGGCCCAATAGCCAATAAAGCCCACAAAACAACCCTCAAGGCTATTGTAAACGAAATCCATTTATTCAAAACAAATTACATCATTATTTGTTCAAATATCTTTAATATGGGAAATTACATTTCTCACTAATTGAACCCAAAAATTGGGGTTGTAACATCCTTCCCCTCTTATAGGAATTTTGTCCTCAAAATTCTATCAAGCAAATAAATAGTTCAGGATAAGACTTTTCTATGTCTATCAGTGGCCCCTATGTGGCTTTACCATACCCATGGCGCTTCCAAAGAACCTTTATCATCACATATTCTTTTCTCTAAGTTCTTTCACTCTGGCATCTATAAACTGCACAGGTGACTCCAGTCATTTCAACATCCCTTGGGGCTCAATAGGTTCATTGCTCAGCACATGGTCTGGGTACCTCACATAGTGCTCTAAATTGGATTCTTGGAACTCATCACACATACCTTATCCTGAGGGGTAAGATCAAACATAACCTTCTCAACCAAACCATCTCATATGAACCCATGTATCGGGGACTCAGCTCTCTTAGCTATAACTTAGAGGGGTCGGATTTTTCATGTCACATATTCCTCCACAGTGAATTGCATGTCAGTCTACTTTGCATCAGCTCACGACTCACATCATCTCTAGGCTCCTTTCAGCCATTGCACGATCAAAGCGACTTCTTCTACACACACTGTGGCCCTTCCTTGACCTTCGCGAGGTCCCTTCACCAACATTATTTTAATGAACTGGTGACTGACACAACCTCCCTTGTAGAGCTTGTTTACATCCCGATACTGGCTATGGTGGTTATCATCACATCCTTCATAGGACAAGAATTGTCTCTATGTATCACCCTGAACGAGCACACATGCTCTCATTAGACCCTCTAGTCTGGATCATACTAACCATTAGTTAGGGGTGATAAACTATACTAACATCGAGTTCTTCATGCACCTACATCCTCCTTATGTAAGTGAATCTTTAGGTTATTCTCAAGAACTTTTAAACTCACATCATGGTGTAGTTGAACCATCTCTCTCATATGTAGTCCAACCGGATCTTTCCCTTGATAGTACTCTTTCCTTCTCATGTCATCTAGGTAAGGTGATCTACCATAACTCATATTGTATTTTGACCTTCCTTGGTCTAGGGGAGACTTACCACAACATCCATAGTGATGAACTCACATTCCCTCTAAGGGACTCTTTTATCCTCTATATTGATACATTGGGTTACTGGTGTTCATCCTTCACCTCTTGGCTTGCATGGCCACATGCTACATGCAACTTCGTCTTAAGCATCCAAAGTACTACCGACATTTATTATCTTGGTGGTACCAAGATGTATCATGATCTCCTACATGTTATGATTCCTCAAGATTGATTCCTCAGAAACCCTAAACCACACTGATCATGGTTTCATCACCTTCCTTTCCAGGGAAGTGCATCTGAGGTTCTGCATCCATCCTTTTATTGCATCAAGGCCTAGGCTGGCTAACCAAACAACTACTAACTTGTTCAATAGATCTCATTATATCTGAGTGTTAGCCAAACTTACCTCTTCTTACCTCTAGCCAAACTAGGCAGCTATATCTCAACGAGAGCATCCATTACCACTTCTATAACGTCTATCTCGAGAAAACAAGATTAACTAATGCAGAAACGTTCACTAAGCAGCAGATTACCAAAAATCACTAAAAATTTAAAACTTTATGTGAAGAGATCTTTAAATGGTAAAGCTTTTTCATAAAGAAACATGATAAGTTATTTACAAACTGATCCATCAGTACATCTCTGTAAGGTCATATCTCGAGATTACAATCATCAACTACCATGTTAACTATATAAGGCAAGATATAGAAATCTCGAGGTACTGGACCAAAAACTCGAAAGCACTAACTATTACTCCGAGGACCTGAGAGTACAGAGACGACACATAGGACTCTAACTACATCTATACGTGGCATAACAGCCAGTGTCTCCACCTGAAACTTCACTGCTGTCCCTGGTACTGTTGATGTTTCCCTTCACCTATTGAAGGATTTTTGCCTCCTCGCCCACGTCCACCTAAAAATATGTTTCCCACGGGGTGAGACAATTATAAAATTGTCCCAGCGAGAGATATAACTCCTCGCCAGAAACATAATTATTGTAGCTTAAGAAAGTAAATGTACACAAAGAAGTTATATATGTCTGGGAGTAGTGAAAAGAATGTTTAACAGATTAAAACATTCTTCCAATTAAAGCAATACATTGATAAACACATATGTCATTTATCTTTTAAGAAATAGAAGAACATGTATGTCATTTATTTACTATAAAACCATTATTACAACATTAACTCTCTTCAGACTTAGATCATATATCTAATGTCTGACATTATTATTGGGGAGTCATGGCATGTAGACATACATTTTCTCACAAAGTGTTAGGATCTCAATTCCTCAACTTATCAAGTACCTTTCTAAATTTATCATCATGATTATAGAATCTAAGTAGTTGAACTCATAATTTACCATTCACTAGGTATCATAGCATATCATTATACTTGAAGCATGTAAAGTAATTTCAATACATAAGTTATCATAACCCTTACCTGGATATGATCACCTCTTTATGAAAACCTGCATCATCAATATTTACAAATAACATGCATATTGTATCATAACAGCACAATACATGTTCTTCTCAAATTATATATGTGATACCACGGCCGTGCTACCTTGCACGATCGTGCAACAAAGGACTCACCACGACCGTGTCATAATACCACGGCTGGCTTCTAGGGTTAGGATTCACATTTAATCCAAAAAGAGTTATTCCACCTCTTAACTAGATTAGGAATAGTGATTCCTATCTCATTTCTCAATCATGGAGTTTCATGCTTAAAAGCATAACTCAGAATTAGGGTTACTTGTTCATATCATCACATCTCCCTAGATTAGGGTTTACTATTCACATAGCATCACATTACCCTAGATTAGGGTTTACTATTCACATAGCATCACATTACCCTAGATTAGGGTTTACTATGCACATAGCATCGCATTACCCTAGATTAGGGTTTACTATTCACATAGCATCACATTACCCTAGATTAGGGTTCACTATTCACATACCATCGCATTACCCTAGATTAGGGTTTACTATTCACATAGTAGTGAATTGAGATCATACCATCATTATGTATGAAGATTACTTCCATTCATGTCTTCACTTAGGTTAAGATTCATTGATCATCATAATTAGGGTTTCCATGATCCCATTGTAAAGGATCATACCCTAATTATGTGTATTCATACATGTTGGAAGTATATTACTTGATTCTCATTCATATTAGGAGTCTTCTCTCCCCTCTTATTATTAGATGATGTTTACATCTCTTATGATTAGGTTAGGTCAATTCAACCTTCATAACATAAGTCACATTATTACTAAAATGTTCATTAGGGTTTGCTTGATCAAGAGGCGTTGACTACTTAAACTCATCAAGGGTACTTTAGTAATGTTCACCATTGATCATAACATGCTTCAATCAAATAATTAATTGTTCCCTTAATGTCTTTAGATATCATTAGGATTTAGATTAATTAACCATTAAACCGTCTAAGCCATTAAAGCATTAAGCAATCTTGACCTTAAAAGACCCCAAACGGTTTTGCACTTTCAACCTCCAAATGGTTTGAAACCGCATGACCACCAAACGGTCTTGAGACCGTTTGGTCCAAACACCCTCAAAACTGCATGGACCAAAAAGTGTATTAACACTTCCAATTGAGTTAGGGTTTTCAATGTTGAACCCCTCAATCGTTCATGCCATGGTTAACCATTTATCAATTGAGCCAATTAAGTTAATACTCAACTGATGTGACCCTCAATTAATCCTCAATTGATCACCAATTAGGGTTTGGATGGATTGGATTAGGGTTGTAATCGATCATCCTTCAATACTAATCAATGTAAGACTAGTTACTTTGAAACCATAGAACCATCATCCAAATTGGGTATGACCTGACCCCAAATGGTCTTGAGGTCGTTTGGATGACCTCCAAACGGTCTTGAGACCGTTTGCCCATCATATCACAAAAATCCAAGTCAACCAATTAAGGTTTGGATCATTGGATTGATCACCAAAACAACAATTGATTACACTTTAACTTAATAACATTGGATCATCAATTGCTTAACCATACTCACCCCTAGACCTCCAAACGGTCTTGGGTGACCTCCAAACGGTCTTGAGACCATTTGGATGAGCTCCAAATGGTCTTGAGACCGTTTGGCTCATCCAACCCTTGGATTATAGTGAAATTCTATCAAGGATTGGTCTATCGAGTTGATCAACAAATCAACACTTAATTGTAATATGATTTGGTACCTTTGGACCTTCAATTGGTAAACTATACTTAACCCCAGACCTTCAAACGGTCTTGGGTGATCCCCAAACGGTTTTGAAACCGTTTGGGCCAATCAACCCAAAACATCATCTCATTCACTTGCAAAATCTGTATTTAGCCGATTAGGGTTCATACCACATCTTTGGATCTTCAAACACATATACATACTTCACCCTAGACCTCCAAACGGTCTTGGGTGACCCCCAAATGGTCTTGAGACCGTTTGGGGCGAAACCGTTTGGGCTAATCAACCCAAAATCTCAAATTAACTCATTGGAATTTCAGCACTAATTTCAATTAGGGTTTGCCCAATTGATTAGCCTTCAACTCATGATTCCTTGAGAATTAACCCCTCAAATTTGGTGAGTTATTAACCAACATAATTATGAGCAGTAATATCAAACGGTCAACACTTGGTCAACGAACTCAAACGGTTTTGAAACCATTTTCCCAAAAAGGTCAAGTTAATCAGGTTGAAAATCAGCACTTAATCCAATTAGGTTTATCTAATTGATTAGCCTTCAACTCTCTATTCCTTGGGAGTTAACCCATAAAATTTGGTGAGTCATTAACCAACATCATTAGGAACAATAATCTCAAACGGTCAATGCTTGGTAAACGCACTCAAACGGTTTTGAAACCGTTTGCCCAAAAAGGTCAAGTTAATTAGGTTGAAAATCAGCACTTAATCCAATTAGATTTACCTAATTGATTTGCCTTCAACTCACGATTCCTTTGGAGTTAATCCCTCAAATCTGGAGGGTTATCAATCAACATAATTATGAACAGTAATCCCAAACGGTCAACCCTTGGTCAACTCAACCAAATGGTCTTAGAGACCGTTTGCTCCAACCGACCTAGTGAAACCGTTTGCCCCTCAAACGGGTTTGCAAACCCCCAAACGGTTTTGCAAACCGTTTGGCCAAGGGTGCAAGACCGTTTGCTAAAGTAACATTGGTATTCACGCCCCATTCTTCTACCTCCAAATCCAGGTCTGTTCTTCATGGTTTTAGTTGCAAGAAAGAAAGGATGGATGGGGGAAAGAAGAACAAACTACTTTTACAAGAAAGAAAGATGCATAACAAAGTTTAAGGGTTTAGAGTTATAAAACCCGCCTTAGAATCTGATCTAGAGCTCCAAGCTCCGTAGCTTTAATGGTGGCTTGAGCTCCAGGGGTCGTCCAAGGCCTTTTCTTCAAGAATTGGATGGAGAAGATGGCTAGATCAACTTGGTCATCCTCCTCTGCTCCTAACCTCCTCCTTAGTCGGCACAAAGAAAAAGGATGAGAAGAGGAAATGAAGGGAACGATCCCTTGATTGTGGAAAGAGCTAGCTTATATATTTTTGGGCATATTTCCAAGGCAATGATAAATACTTCTTCTCTTTTACATCTATATCCTCCACGCCCCTCTCCTACTTATTTGCCACGTTCCTCCCTTCTTATAACATGCAAACTTATCTCTCAACCTTGGTTTAGAGGAAAAGAAGCCAAACACTTTATTAAGTCATACATATATAAGGGTCATTTTGCATACATCTTGATTATTCAATTACAATGATTATCCTTCTTATATGGTTACTCAAATGAGGTGCCCCCCTCATTTTCTTTACTCCACTTGATGCTAAAAGGCATGAGAGGTACTCTAGAGGGTATATTTTACATGTTGCACCCTATGTTTTGGGTAAATTGCACTTTACACCAAAACTAGGTTTTAAAGTACAAGGATTTCTCTGCAAGCTATATTTTGGTGCCCAAGCTTGGGGAATCCATATCACCACATCATATTCATTATTATGATGTCTCATCATCAGAGGAACATCTTAACATGTGAAATTTGCAAGTTAACCCCTCTAATTGGTTCATTTTCACATAGGTCCCTATTAAACAAAACAATCTTACAACATTGTTCAAAAAGGGCAGAAATGAAAATATAGATTCTTCTAAAGCTTTAATGACATATCAAGGGTTAACCACAAGCCTCTAATCATAATTTTAAGCAAAACACATAGGGTTAGTTCATAACCCAGGTCAGGGGTGTTACAAATTATAAACCCCTAACAAAGATTTCATCCCCGAAATCCCAGGAAAAGGAGGGACAGATGATTCATTAGTAAGGCCCTCAAGTTTCCCCATATTATCTCAAAATTTTGATGATATTATGGATTTGTAATTCACACAAAGTCCCTTTCATTAATTACTTCTTATCACTGTTTATGTTTGTGTAAAGCATAAACCCCTAACATAAGGTGTCCATACTTTTGAAAGGAAGAAGCATAAAAGAACATTCTTCTAGTATCACCCAAGAATGTTTATCAAAAGAGAAACATACATACCTTAACACAGATAATTCACTCATCAATCCTTTATTTATTTGAAACAGTTCACTAAGAAAGTTTGCTAATCAATTAATTTGGAAATATTCACAGAGAAGATTCACTAAGCAATTTGTCTTAGAAGATTTCACTAAGTAAATTTACTAAGTATGTTGTCTCAAAAGCTTTCACTGACGGAGTTCATTGAGTATGCTTACTAAGTATTTACTGAGGAAATTCACTGAGTATGTTCACTAAGTATGTTTACTAAGTATATTCACTAAGTATTCACTGAGGAAATTCACTGAGTATGTTCACTAAGTATGCTCACTAAGTATGTTCACTAGGTATTCACTGAGGAAATTCACTAAGTATTCACTGAGGAAGTTCACTGAGTATATTCACTAAGTATTCACTAAGGAAGTTCACTGAGTATATTCACTAAGTATTCACTGAGGAAGTTCACTGAGTATATTCACTAAGTATTCACTGAGGAAGTTCACTGAGTATATTCACTAAGTATTCACTGAGGAAGTTCACTGAGTATATTCACTAAGTATTCACTGAGGAAGTTCACTAAGTATATTCACTAAGTATTCACTAAGGAAGTTCACTGAGTATATTCACTAAGTATTCACTAAGGAAATTCACTGAGTATATTCACTAAGTATTCACTGAGGAAGTTCACTGAGTATATTCACTAAGGAAGTTCACTGAGTATATTCACTAAGTATTCACTGAGGAAGTTCACTGAGTATATTCACTAAGTATTCACTGAGGAAGTTCACTGAGTATATTCACTAAGTATTCACTCAGGAAGTTCACTGAGTATATTCACTAAGTGTTCACTTAGGAAATTCACTGAGCGTGTTCACTAAGTATATTCACTAAGTATTCACTAAGAAGATTCACTGAGTATGTTCATTTAGAAGTTTCACTTAGCTTTTCTCATTAATTACCTCATACTCTCTAGATTGTTTCAGAATAATTACATGATTAGAGTAATAAAAAAGATAACAATCTAAGAGTTTCATACTTGCCTTATATACAATAACCATATACCTGGCCAGGGTATATAAGTATTGAGATTAGGTAGTATGTATTTTACTTATCATCATATTCCTCATTTTTTTCATTATACACACAGGATTTACCATACCAGATTATTCTTCAGGTATCACATCTATATCTCATATTTTAATACATAATTAAGGGAGATTATAAATTGTTTTGAAGAATACTGAGTAAGATATAAATTCTTATCTCCCTTATGTCCTTCTAGGACTTAGTCAAAGGAATTCAAAAATAGCTAATTTTCATATCTTTAACACATAGAATCCTGATATGAAATATCAAAACAAAACTTATTTCATCTGACCTGTCTGGGACGTCTGTACACGTCCTCTATTATTATATTGCCTCCCTTGTGAGCCTCGCAGACTCTGTCCTTGAGGTTGAGTCATTATTGTATTCCTGTCTGGACAATCCTTTGCTAGATGTCCCGGTTGTCTACATTGGTAACAGATCATGGGTGCAAGGTGTCTATACGATCTAGTTACCGATGTTGATGCTATGTCGGAAGGTATTCTTGGTATACTACTATGATCCCTACTTCCACTTGACATCCATTGTGTCTGGGTAGGAAATCCTGATATTGCTGTCGGTATTGAAAATCTTGGCTTCTTAAAACTTTCAGGCCTTTGATCTTGAGGCTGGGTGTACATCTTCTTACTACTTGTCTGTTGTTTCTCAATTTCCGACCTCTCTATCCTTCTTACTGACTCCACAAAGGTGGCAAACCTTTCTCTGTTCTCTAAGGCAGACACAGGAGTGGCTAGTTCAGTGTTCAATCCCTTTTCAAAATGCCGAATTCTTTCTTCATCACTAACTGCCATCTGCGGACAAAACTGCAGCAACTCCATGAACTTAGCTTCATATTCACTAACGTTCATATGTCCTTGTGTGATCTTCTCAAATTGAGAGATATTCTCGTCTAGATACGTCTTAGGGAAGTATCTATTGATGAATTCTCATCGGAATACCTCCCATCCTATTTCTTCGTCTGGTCTCTTATCTTCCTCTATCATCCACCAATTACCAGCACTCCCTTTTAGGAGGTATACCACATGTTTTACCTTTTCAGCTTCAGGAATATCAAGGATCCTGAAAGCCTTTTCCAGCTCTGTCAACCATAGGTCAGCATATGCTGGGTCAGATGTACCAGTATAGTCTATGGCTCCCACCCGGTGAAGTCTCTCAAAAGTCTTTCCGACTCCATAACCTTCCTGATGGGCTGGTGCCCTAGGTGCAGATGGTGGCACCCTATCTGCCATGTGTGTTATGGATGTCAGGAATTTATCAAATAAAGTATGGAGAGCTGGGTTTTCTATCTCAGCTGGGTCAATCTGGGGCTGTTCAGGTACATGCCCCTCCCTATTCTGGCCTCCTGCACCTCCTCATGGTGCAGCAGTACTGCCCTCAACAGCATGCTCTTCATGTGATCCAGACATCTTCAAGTTCTTCTTCTCCTATGAGAGCAGAAGATACTATCAGATAATCTAGAAAACACTTAGAACAGACTCAACAACCTTAGTCCTATGTCTCTGTAGACTCAGCGAACCTAGAGCTCTGATACCACTAAATGTAATGTCTATCTTGAGAAAACAAGATTAACTAATGTGGAAACGTTCACTAAGCAGCGGATTACCAAAAATCACTAAAAATTTAAAACTTTATGTGAAGAGATCTTTAAATGGTAAAGCTTTTTCATAAAGAAACATGATAAGTTATTTACAAACTGATCCATCAATACATCTCTGTAAGGTCGTATCTCGAGATTACAATCATCAACTACCATGTTAACTATATAAGGCAAGATACATAAATCTCGAGGTACTGGACCAAAAACTCGAAAGCACTAAATATTACTCCGAGGACCTGAGAGTACAGAGACGACACATAGGACTCTAACTACATCTATATGTGGCATAACAGCCAGTGTCTCCACCTGAAACTTCACTATTGTCCCTGGTACTGTTGATGTTGCCCTTCACCTATTGAAGGATTTTTGCCTCCTCGCCCACGTCCACCTAAAAATATGTTTCCCACGGGGTGAGACAATTATAAAATTGTCCCAGCGAGAGATATAACTCTTCGCCAGAAACATAATTATTGCAGCTTAAGAAAGTAAATGTACACAAAGAAGTTATATATGTCTGGGAGTAGTGAAAATAATGTTTAACAGATTAAACCATTCTTCCAATTAAAGCAATACAACTATAATTTGATAAACACATATGTCATTTATCTTTTAGGAAATAGAAGAACATGTATGGCATTTATTTACTATAAAACCATTATTACAACATTAGCTCTCTTCAGAATTAGATCATATATCTAATGTCTGACATTATTATTGGGTAGTCATGGCCTGTAGCCATACATTTTCTCACAAAGTGTTAGGATCTCAATTCCTCAACTTATCAAGTACCTTTCTAAATTTATCATCATGATTATAGAATCTAGGTACTTGAACTCATAATTTACCATTCACTAGGTATCATATACTTGAAGCATGTAAAGTAATTTTAATACATAAGATATCATAACCCTTACCTGGATATGATCACCTCTTTATGAAAACATGCATGATCAATATTTACAAATAACATGCATATTGTATCATAACAGCACAATACAGGTTCTTCTCAAATTATATATGTGATACCACGGTCGTGCTACCTTGCACGATCGTGCAACAAAGGACTCACCACAACCGTGTCATAATACCACGACTGGTTTCTAGGGTTAGGATTCTCATTTAATCCAAAAAGAGTTATTCCATCTCTTAACTAGATTAGGAATAGTGATTCCTATCTCATTTCTCAATCATGGAGTTTCATGATTAAAAGAATAACTCAGAATTAGGGTTACTTGTTCATATCATCACATCTCCCTAGATTAGGGTTTACTATTCACATAGCATCACATTACCCTAGATTAGGGTTTACTATTCACATAGCATCACATTACCCTAGATTAGGGTTTACTATGCACATAGCATCGCATTACCCTAGATTAGGGTTTACTATTCACATAGCATCACATTACCCTAGATTAGGGTTTACTATTCACATAGCATCGCATTACCCTAGATTAGGGTTTACTATTCACATAGTAGTGAATTGAGATCATACCATCATTATGTATGAAGATTACTTCCATTCATGTCTTCACTTAGGTTAAGATTCATTGATCATCATAATTAGGGTTTCCATGATCCCATTGTAAAGGATCATACCCAAATTATGTGTATTCATACATGTTGGAAGTATATTACTTGATTCTCATTCATATTAGGAGTTTTCTCTCCCCTCTTATTATTAGATGATGTTTACATCTCTTATGATTAGGTTAGGTCAATTCAACCTTGATAACATAAGTCACATTATTACTACAATGTTCATTAGGGTTTGCTTGATCAAGAGGTGTTGAATACTTAAACCCATCAAGGGTACTTTATTAATGTTCACCATTGATCATAACATGCTTCAATCAACTAATTACTTGTTCCCTTAATGTCTTTAGATATCATTAGGATTTAGATTAATCAACCATTAAACCATCTAAGCCTTTAAAGCATTAAGCAATCTTGACCTTAAAAGACCCCAAACGGTTTTGCACTTTCAACCTCCAAATGGTTTGAAACCGCATGACCACCAAACGGTCTTGAGACCGTTTGGTCCAAACACCCTCAAAACCGCATGGACCAAAAAGTGTATTAACACTTCCAATTGAGTTAGGGTTTTCAATGTTGAACCCCTCAATCGTTCATGCCATGGTTAGCCATTTATCAATTGAGCCAATTAAGTTAATACTCAACTGATGTGACCCTCAATTAATCCTCAATTGATCACCAATTAGGGTTTGGATGGATTGGATTAGGGTTGGAATCGATCATCCTTCAATACTAATCAATGTAAGACTAGTTCCTTTGAAACCATAGAACCATCATCCAAATAGGGTATGACCTGACCCCAAACGGTCTTGAGGTCGTTTGGATGACCTCCAAACGGTCTTGAGACCGTTTGCCCATCATATCACAAAAATTCAAGTCAACCAATTAAGGTTTGGATCATTGGATTGATCACCAAATCAGCAATTGATTACACTTTAACTTAATAACATTGGATCATCAATTGCTTAACCATACTCACCCCTAGACCTCCAAACGGTCTTGGGTGACCTCCAAACGGTCTTGAGACCGTTTGGATGAGCTCCAAATGGTCTTGAGACCGTTTGGCTCATCCAACCCTTGGATTCTAGTGAAATTCTATCAAGGATTGGTCTATCGAGTTGATCAACAAATCAACACTTAATTGTAATATGATTTGGTACCTTTGGACCTTCAATTGGTCAACTATACTTAACCCCAGACCTCCAAATGGTCTTGGGTGATCCCCAAACGGTCACTGTTTGGGTGATCCCCAAATGGTTTTGAAACCGTTTGGGCCAATCATCCCAAAACATCATCTCATTCACTTGCAAAATCCGTATTTAGCCGATTAGGGTTCATACCACATCTTTGGATCTTCAAACAAATATTCATACTTCACCCTAGTCCTCCAAACGGTCTTGGGTGACCCCCAAACGGTCTGGAGACCGTTTGGGTGATCCCCAAACGGTTTTGAAACCGTTTGGGCTAATCAACCCAAAATCGCAAATTAACTCATTGGAATTTCGCACTAATTTCAATTAGGGTTTGCCCAATTGATTAGCCTTCAACTCATGATTCCTTGAGAATTAACCCCTCAAATTTGGTGAGTTATTAACCAACATAATTAGGAACAATAATATAAAACGGTCAATGCTTGGTCAACACACTCAAATAGTTTTGAAACCGTTTTCCCAAAAAGGTCAAGTTAATCAGGTTGAAAATCAGCACTTAATCCAATTAGGTTTATCTAATTGATTAGCCTTCAACTCTCTATTCCTTGCGAGTTAACCCATAAAATTTGGTGACTCATTAACCAACATCATTAGGAACAATAATCCCAAACGGTCAATGCTTGGTCAACGCACTCAAACGGTTTTGAAACCATTTTCTCAAAAAGGTCAAATTAATCAGGTTGAAAATCAGCACTTAATCCAATTAGATTTACCTAATTGATTTGCTTTCAACTCATGATTCCTTTGGAGTTAATCCCTCAAATTTGGAGGGTTATCAACCAACATAATTATGAACAGTAATCCCAAACGGTCAACCCTTGGTCAACTCAACCAATCGGTCTTGGAGAGCGTTTTCTCCAACCGACCTTGTGAAACCGTTTGCCCCTCAAACGGTTTTGCAAACCCCCAAACAGTTTTGCAAACCGTTTGGCCAAGGGTGCAAGACCGTTTGCTAAAGTAACATTGGTATTCACACCCCATTCTTCTACCTCCAGATCCAGGTCTGTTCTTCATGGTTTTAGTTGCAAGAAAGCAAGGAAGGATGGGGGAAAGAAGAACAAACTACTTTTGCAAGAAAGAAAGATGCATAACAAAGTTTAAGGGTTTAGAGTTATAAAACCTACCTTAGAATCTGATCTAGAGCTCCAAGCTTCGTAGCTTTAATGGTGGCTTGAGCTCCAGGGGTCGTCCAAGGTCCTTTCTTTAAGAATTGGATGGAGAAGATGGCTATATCAACTTGGTCATCCTCCTCTGCTCCTAACCTCCTCCTTAGTCGGCCCAAAGAAAAAGGATGAGAAGAGGAAATGAAGGGAACGATCCCTTGATTGTGGAAAGTGCTTGCTTATATGTTTTTGGGCATATTTCCAAGGCAATGATAAATACTTCTTCTCTTTTACATCTATATCCTCCACGCCCCTCTCCTACTTCTTTGCCACGTTCCTCCCTTCTTATAACATGAAAACTTATCTCTCAACCTTGGTTTAGAGGAAAAGAAGCCAAACACTTTATTAAGTCATACATATATAAGGGTCATTTTGCATACATCTTAATTATTCAATTACAATGATTATCCTTCTTATATGGTTACTCAAATGAGGTTCCCCCCTCATTTTCTTTACTCCACTTGATGCTAAAAAGAATGATAGGTACTCTAGAGGGTATATTTTACATGTTGCACCCTATGTTTTGGGTAAATTGCACTTTACACCAAAACTAGGTTTTAAGGTACAAGGATTGCTCTACAAGCTATATTTTGGTGCCCAAGCTTGGGGAATCCATATCACCACATCATATTCATTCTTATGATGTCTCATCATCAGAGGAACATCTTAACACGTGCAATTTGCAAGTTAACCCCTCTTATTGGGTAATTTGCACATAGGTCCCTATTAAACAAAACAATCTTACAACATTGTTCAAAAAGGGCAGAAATGAAAATATAGATTCTTCTAAAGCTTTAATGACATATAAAGGGTTAACCACAAGCCTCTAATCATAATTTTAAGCAAAACACCTAGGATTAGTTCATAACCCAGGTCAGGGGTGTTATAACTTCACATCCTTAGGTATAAGGTAATGTTGAAGACATACACCTCCATTTATTTCACTTATCATCTCAGTTCAAACTCTAGGTCTATCTTCATCAAGAAAACTCTGAGCTCATTCTCATAGTGATCAAACTCAACCTTACATCACTTGCAAATTCCACATAGTTCATGCTAAAAACATCCTTATAAGATGACTACCTTATTTCTCTTTAGTGTTGGTAAACCATCCATGTATCGTTCACTCCACCAGGGTATGTTATCATCTCTGTCCCCATACCTCGTAGCAACGTTTCAACTCACATCATCTTTTATCCTTGGTGTATGGCACACGTACTGTCCTATTTCACACTCCCATAACAAGAGGAAATAAGCATTTGGCGGCCGTCCAAGTACAAATTTCTTCCTGTTCCAAGAGTAGAGATGGTACATTCTACCTTGCCAGTACACCTTTACATCTAAGTTGAAACGTGCCACATATGTCTCTACATCACAATCATCTCGATATCAA
This sequence comes from Alisma plantago-aquatica, assembly GCA_963693085.1. Lineage (NCBI taxonomy): Eukaryota > Viridiplantae > Streptophyta > Magnoliopsida > Alismatales > Alismataceae > Alisma > Alisma plantago-aquatica. The sequence goes on along the minus strand of OY856409.1, from coordinate 1,117,140,747 downwards.
GGTTACTTCCATGGAAAATTGGTTTCGAACCTACTTGGGTCACCACACAATCCTTGGTCATACCTCTTCCCTTATGCATCCAGAGAGTGCCCTACTCATCTGCCCTTTGGGTCCCATGAGTTCATGAAGGTGATCAATCTCCTAACCCATGGCCCTCTGACAATGATAATTGTTACCTCCCGACCCAATGGTCATGTGCAACTAGGGAATTAGGCAACTCCTACTTCCATCGGTCTTATCCCCACCTGACCCTAGGATAGACTTAGGATTCCATTATAGTACATATCTAACTTAGAACCTTACCCAAGCCTTCATCATCTCTCTTTGTATACATGGGCTGACATTCATCCTTTCATAGGGATCATGGAGACCTGCTTAACTTAGCCATGCCCCATACTGATTACCACCATGGTAACACATCCAAATGCACATAGAGGTCGTTATCTATGGGTCAACAGGTTCATTCTCATACCATGTACCTTTCACTTAGCTTCTCAAGATCCTAAGAGACCTCTATAGGTTTCCTCAAAACCCACAAAACTGGCATACACCCTACGAAAGGGTCCTTCTCCCAGGATGGGAGGAAACTGCTACAAGGTCACAAACATCCTTAGAGTTTATAATCACATGAGCATACCTAACCCAACAACTACTAAGGCACAAGAAGACCACCTACTAAACCATGCTAGGTCATACTTTTTCTCTTTCCTCAACGCTGGATCAAGATCATACCTTCCCATGTCATCAACTTAGCTATGAGGGGTTCCTCAAACATGCCTTAAACTTCAGGGATTTCCTTTTCCTCTATACGGGAGGACTACTGACTGGCCTAAATCATGCGTCCTAAAATTGGAGGTGGATTTGAAGTAGTCAGACTTTTACATTTATAACCCAAAACCTTCTAGGCCCCCGCAACTTTGTTTACGGGGTCGAAGTAGATATACGGGGTCGAACACAGGGACAAGGGTAGTAGTGTTGGGAACACAGAATCGAAACGTTACACTCCGTTAGGGGTAAAGAGATAGCAAAGTTCCCTAAGGGAACAGCAGGATAAGACTGATAGAACAAAAGAAAACTATCTCCAAATGGGGCTACGAGGAAAAATAAGGTTTTAAGCATTTATCAGTTTTTAGGGATTTTCGTGCAACAGGAGACAGAGAGATAATACTAGTGATAAAGCAAGGTATGAAGGAGAGAACTACGGTAAAACAAGCGGCAGCAGAAACGTCATGTACCCCTCCTCTCAAAGCAGGTACCTCTAACTAAGCATCAACACCCCTCTCGAGGTTGCTGGGCTTAAGTTAGAGTGGAAAGGTTACTAAAGCAACTCCGATTATGGGCACTCTCGTACTCCAGAATCGGACCAAAAACTAGAGCCACAACACCTCTCTCGAGGATGTTACAACGGGAAAACACGATTCGGTAGCTAATCGAAGCGCGATCCAAGCATACAAGCTAGAGTTCAGATGTTAACCATAGCAATCATCCAACAAAGGTACCAAACATAAAGTAGCAGATGATTAAAACTCTTCTATTTCCATAGACAAATAAAGGTCTGATCACATTACATAAGATAAAGGAAGTAAATGATGGAAATAACAAAGATAAACGTCGCCTTCTTGATTTAGAAGGACGATAGACAGCAGCAGACTCTCCAGCCCGATACCGGGCAGGAGCCTTGCCCGATACACCCGTGTCAGGCGGTACACCCTCTCGGGCGACACACTCACGACGGGTGGATGTATCGCGCGGGGCGCCCTGTCCCGATACGATCATGTTGGGAGGCACCCTCTCGGGCGACACGCTGTGACAGGCAATACATATCGGGGTTCGGTATCATGTCGGGCTTAGAGTGTCACTTTAACGTGTCAGCCACTCCTATCGGTATCCTTTGTTGGCCGGTATCGGCCTGCATCGGCGCCCGGGACGGCCCTAAGTGAACCATTCCCTCCCTCTCGGGATGGGGAAGTGCTCACCTAGAATCGCTCGACACAACCTCTCAGGCACGACACACTAGCTCCCAGATGCTTTCCTTAGTCATCTCTCTGGGGTTCCGAACTGTCTTTTCGGCTTCCTATAGCTGCTATTTATAGGCAGCGGTTGGAAGAAGTTATGGTGCTCCGGACGCCATGTCTCCTTCACTTCAGGCACGCCCGATATGCGTATCACCTGGCACAAGGATGTCGGGCTATCAGTCATCGTGACGAGTGGCGCCTGTCGGTGGGTGGCCTGTATCGCGCGACACGCTACAGTAGTCATGGCGAGTCCGGCTCCCTGTCAGGTAAAAGGCGTATCGCTCGTCCGCTTCCTCTTGTGTGGGACCCTTGTGTCATGCGTCAGTGTATTGCCTATCCTATCGGGCAGTGAGCGTATCGGTCGACTTCCTGGGGAAAAAGGGTTGATGCAGGTGGAACACGTTTATGGGTCGGGACGGGCCTTTTTTATGATAAATGAGTCAAAAATGGAGGAAAACTCTATAAAAGATGGAAATATTGGGTTAAGAGCGTAGCGTGGCCTGTTATTTGCAAAAGTACATATAAAAAGAGAGGAAAATAGTTAAAAAGGGCAGTTTTGATAACGAAATAACAGTCAAAAAATCACAAAATTTGGTGTTATCAACTCCCCCAAACTTAGCATTTTGATTGTCAATTAATATTTAAACTTTATTTTGTGATGCTTCTTCTTGACCGGTATAGTTTTCAGACCATGGGTTAGAGCGAGTATTGAGGTGTCTTTCTGAGAATACGTCCCGGTCACGAACAACAGACTTTATTTCTCCTGCCTTATTTAAGTGAAAAAAATTTCTCCACAACTTTGGTGAGACTTAGGTGCACGATTTTGAAGTTAGCTTTCACACCAAACAGCTTTTGGGGGCATAAAGTTGTGTGTTTGGGTAGGCTTAAGGCTTTTTGGGTTTTTCTTGTTTCCCATTAGTCCATCCAGGTATGGGTCCGTTAATGGGAAAGTGGTCCCTGCAGTCCAAGCCAGTTGGCTTTAGAGTAGTGATTTCACATCCTATGTACCACTGCCCCGGATCTACCATGCCTAAAGATGGGTACTTTTGGAAAACAAGTGTGTATATATATTTTTTTCTTTCTTTCTTTTCATTTGGCACAACTCTCATGCTTTTATTCACTCTCATAAGGCTGCTTTCTATTTTTGGGATTTTTGTTGGGTAGGGGAGAACAAGAGGAATTTTTGTTGCTGTTTGGGCAACTTTTTCCTTCTCCATACTCGTCTCTTAGCTATTGCAAGATTATTATTTTTCAAAATTTTTGGCGTGGAAATTCGTAGTCTTTTGTCATTTGAGGCTGTATTATCAGAAAGACATAACAAAACTTGCATCACATTGGGCACATAGAAAACAAACTGGCAAGAAGTCGTATTAGGTTTTTACTAATTTAGCGACTATGTACATATGTAGGGAGACAAAATAGGTAGAATAAGCAAAATTTTCAAAATTTTTGTATGAGCAAGTATATGTATATGTACACATGATATAGAAGAAGAAAAAAAGAACAAAAAGGTGGAGCCTAAAATTTTTTGAAATTTTTGTACCTCCCTCACTGGTACTTGGTACCCCCCCAAACTTACTCCACACTCTATCCCACAATTGTGAAGTAGATAAGGTAGGGTAATGTTAACCCGGTAAGGCTTAGCTGGTGAGTGCGCCTGTGCCAGAAGTCGATGTGGTGGAGTTGATCAGGCTTCTCTTTATTTGATATCCATTCCAGAATGAAGATGTTGTAGTCAGAAGTACCAAAAGGCAAATGTGCGTTCAGGATTGCAAGATTTAATAAGATCAGCTATGCGCTTTTGCTGAGGAAGAAGTTCCAAAACTATCAGGCACTCTCATAAACCAGGTAGACCTTTTATGATACTTCTGTTGTGAACATGAACAAAAGGCTTGATCATCAATCTCAGTTTCTTTAAACTTTCATCATCTATTGGACTAGCCAGAGAAGTCCACTTGAGTCCATTTTCTTTCCCAGGAGGGTGCAGCCAGAACAAGTGCAAAGCTCTAAAGAAGGAAGCGCAAGGCTCGTGCAGATTATGACGATGATAACCTGCTTATGGTAGACAGAGGGATCTTGAAAACACTAGTGGACACTATATCAAAACAAGACACCCCCCATGATGAAGGTGGCTTCATGACTGATGACCCCAAAATACCCACATACAATCCAGAGGCCACTGGAGAAAGATTTCCACTGATTTTCTCTTTTGGAGATGGTCCTAAACCACCGTAGAAGACAGACTATGATAAGGAAATGGACCTCTCTTGGGGTTACCAAGTCAAGAAACTCCGTCCTTGCTCTCTTTTCGGTGGTTGATGGCCCAGCTGTCTCGGGATTCTGGCATTTCTGTCTATCTGTTGTTGCTTCAGCTGTGGCCGCAGTGTCGATTCTTCTACCGTGTTTGTCAACTCATCTGGAGGTTTGCTTTGTATGGGCCATACCTGTTATCAAGTTCATTGATCATTTAAATGTTAGTTAGGCAAAACTGATATCACGATCAAACTTGTCTCATTGCCAAGTCCGGGCATCATCCATCAAAAGAACATCCAAGGCGATACAAGACTGGACGATATGGAGAAAAGCTGTGCATCACGCCGGTTGCCGGACACGGGTGTGTCGGGCGACATGGTCGCGTGAAACAAAATACTCGACATGGACTTCCCCGAAAGAGAGAAAAACGTGTCGCCCGATAACTCGAACCAGCGATGCGGCACAAGAATGGCGGCACGGTTTATCGCCCAACGTGGCGTATTGTGCAAACGCGTATGAAAATGTATCGCGCAGCACACGTGTCAGGCGACACAAGGAAAATCAACTAAAGTCATCCACCTGATACGCTGCGTGCGATAGGAAGCTTGTGTTGGGCAAGCAGGTCGTCGGGCTATACCTTCGCTATCTGAAGCAACACTGGCTGACACAAGAGCAAAGGGAGAAATTACTACATGATATGGGTGGCTAGAAGAGCAAAAGTAATGGCCCGACACGGTAAAACCTCCATACTATATATATCAATCTCAACCGAGGGTAAAACGGGTAGATCTGGGGCGCGCGTTGGCCGTTGAGACAAGTTATTCCCGAGACGAGCGGTTCCATCCGTCTAATCAAGGGCAATTTTTCATCTTGCCTGATACGGGCGCTCGTCGCCCGAGAGTACCGTCCTTCATGGCCTTTGCAATCCCCAATATGTTGTTGCTCGATAGGAGCAGTTCTGCGCACCGACGGAGTTGCTTCCCGATACGATCAGTAAAGGAGATACATGTCCGATACGCGGCCTGAAGAACTAAAAATGAGGCGAAGGAAAATGCGATTGATGAGTAAGACATCATTGGCTTAGGGTTAAGTCCCTGACCCTTAGATAGTATTACTCCTCAATGCTTCGTAAACCCAAGCGGTGGCCCAGAAAACAGAAGAGTCGGCGCATGTGGCGCATGCACTGACTCGGGCCTTATTATAGTCCGAATGTCCATAATATTTGTTTTGCAGAAAAGTAAATTGCATCCTATTCTAGGAAAGAAAAGAAAGCTCGGGCTGCCTCCCGAGGAGCACTGGAGTTTTCGTCGCCAGCTTGACCGGTTTAGGTTCTTCACTTTTGGCTTTCAACAATATCCATGTCCTGCAAGTTGATCTCTGCCCTCCTAACAAAAGCTTTGTCTTCATAGTACCTCTTCACTCTGAGCCCGTTTACTTGAAAGACCTTGGTTGGACCATCTTTGTTGTATAGCTCCATCATTCCTGATGGGTACATCTTTGACACAGTGAACGGTCCCGACCATCTCGTTTGTAACTTTCCAGGAAAAAGACGAATGGAGGATTTAAATAATAAAACTTTATCCCCTTCACTTACATCCTTTCTCCTTAGGTGGGTATCATGCCACACCTTCGTCCTTTGTTTATAGATTTTCACATTCTCATAAGCATGAATCCTTAATTCTTCAAGTTCTTGTAACTGCAAATATCTCTTTTCTCCTACTTTCTCCAGATCCATATTCAGGAATTTGATTTCCCAGAGGGCCTTATGTTCCAGCTCCAGAGGTAGATGACTGGATTTTCCGTAGATCAACTTGTAGGGGGTGGTTCCAATGGGCATTTTGTAGGAAGTCCTGTAGGCCCAAAGTGCGTCGTCAAGCTTTAATGACCAATCCTTCCTCGTCCGGCTGACAGTCTTTTCCAGAATCTGCTTGATTTGCCTATTTGAAACCTCTACCTGCCCGGAAGTCTGTGGGTGGTAGGGTGTAGAGATCTTGTGCTTAACTCCATACTTTCGTAGGAGTGCTTCAAACTGTCTTTCACCGAAATGCGACCCACCGTCGCTTATTATAGTGCGTGGTACACTGAATCGAGGAAAAATCGTCTTCTCAAACAGCTTTATCACAGACTTAGCGTCGAACATTTGGGTTGCCACAGCTTCTACCCATTTTGATACATAATCTACTGCCACTAGAATGTATTGATACCCCCTGGATGGGGGAAACGACCCCATGTAATCGATCCCCCATACATCAAAAATCTCTACTTCAATCCAATTTGCCATCAACATCTCGTTCCTTCGCCCTATATTGCCCGTCGACTAGCATTCTTTGCAGACCTTTACAAACTATGCGACGTCCTTGAATAAAGATGGACAATAAAAACCTGATTGTAGCACTTTGGCAGCAGTCCTTTCGCTGCCTAGATGTCCTCCATAAGGGGAGGCGTGGTATTCTTTAAGAATGTTCGGGGTTTCTTCTTCGGGAACGCATCTCCTATACAAGTTATCAGCACATCTTCTGAAAAGGAGAGGATCGTCCCAATAGTAATTTTTCACATCCGCGAACAACTTCTTTTTCTGGTTATAGGTGATGTCGGGGGGCAGTTCTCCACAGGCAAGATAGTTACAGATATCTGCGAACCAGGGTAAGCCTTCTTCCTTGGTTTCAACCAACATTAAAGCTTTGTCGACATAGTTGTCATTGATGGGTTGTCCCCCCCCGTCCTTCAGCCACGATCCATGATAAGTGGTCAACGACCACATTTTCTGCACCCTTCTTATCGATAATCTCATGGTCGAACTCTTATAGTAATAAGGCCCACCTCAACAGTCTGGGATTTGTATCTTTGTTTTGCATTCGGTATCTTATGGCCTCGTGATATGTATATACTTTGACCTTTGCTCCAATGAGGTACGACCCAAACTTATCAAAGGTGAAGACAATTGCGAGCATCTCTTTTTCAGTAGTTGTATAATTTACCTGAGCTTCATCCAATGTGCGACTAGCGTAGCAGATCACATGTTGCTTTTTATCTTTTTTCTGTCCCAGGACCGCTCCTACTGCATAGTCATCGGTGTCACACATAAGCTCGAACGGTAACCAATCTGGAGCTTGGAGGATGGGTGGTGAGACAAGAGAGATCTTCAAAGCCTGAAAAGTAGTTAGACAGTTATCAGAGAAAACAAATTCAACATCTTTTACCAGCAGATTGGACAATGGTTTTGAAATCTTTGAGAAGTCCTTTATGAATCTTCGGTAATAGCCGGCGTGTCCGAGGAAGCTCCTCACTCCCGTCACGGACTTCGGTGGAGGAAGCTTGGATATGGCTTCAACTTTTCTAGTGTCCATCTCGATGCCACGCCTTGAGATTTTATGTCCCAGAACGATGCCTTCTTGTACCATAAAATGGCACTTTTCCCAGTTTAAATTAGACTGTTCTCCTCGCATCTTTGCAGAACAAAGGATAGGTTTTGCAGGCAGGTATCGAAGTCCTTTCCATAGACTGAAAAATCGTCCATGAAAACTTCTACGATATCTTCCAGAAAATCCAAAAACATTGATATCATGCATCGTTGAAACGTAGCGGGAGCGTTGCAGAGGCCGAAGGGCATCCTTCTGAAGGCATAGGTGTCATAGAGGCAGGTAAAGGTTGTCTTCTCCTGGTCGTCTGGTAGGATGGGGACCTGATAAAATCCTGAAAAACCATCCAAGAAACAGAAAAAGTCATGATGCGCTAATCTTTCAAGAACTTGATCAATAAAAGGTAGTGAAAAATGATCCTTTTTTGTAGCTTGGTTTAGCTTCCTGTAATCAATGCACATTCTCCATCCTGTGACGGTCCTAACCACCACCTCATCACCCTTCTCTCCTTTTACCACTGTCATACCGCCCTTCTTGGGTACTATGTGGATCAAGCTTATCCAGTTACTATCGCTGATTGGGTAAATGATCCCTGCATCCCTTAACTTGATTACCTCTTTCTTGACGACTTCCTTCAGCATTTGGTTCAACTTTCTTTGGGGTTGAGCCAGAGGCTTGGCAGATTCTTATAGATTGATGCGATGCATACATAAAGCGGGGCTAAGGCCTTTGATGTCTTCCACTAAGTATCCTATAGCCCGCCGGTGTAGTCTTAACTCCTCAAGAAGTCTGTCTAGCTGGTTCTTTGAAAGATTGGCATTGACGATGATAGGGTTTCTTTCTTCTTGATCTAGGAATTCATATTTCAATCCTTCAGGTAATGGCTTCAATTCAGGCTTGGCCCTAGATGTCTTTTCTTGCGGCTCCTCCTCAAGAGAGGCATACTTGACAGATTCCACCACCTCATCCTCATTTCTCAAATCTTCATCAGACAGGTTAAGAAGGCTGAGACACTCTGCAACTATTAGATTCTCAAAGTCGGAATCCTGACTGCTTATCGCCCTCACAAGGGGGTCTACCATTCAGATGTCTTCTTCTATCTCCTCGCAGAATTGGTCATAGTTGTCTGCAAAGCAGGCAGACTCTGACAGGGAAGGTCCTCTCATTTCATCCTTCACCTTGAAGTCTATGTGGTCGTTTCCGACCCTCAGAGTGATTATCCCCTCAGAAACATCGATCAACGCCCTTCCCGTAGCCAGGAAAGGATGTCCAAATATGACAGGATAGCGGGGGTCCTCCACGGTGTCTATATCAACTATATCACATGGAATGAAGAAATTACCCACCCGGATCGGCACATCTTCCACAACGCCGATAGGTCTTTTGAAAGTATGATCTGCTAGCTCAATTCTCATATTGGTTCTAGCCATATCAGTTAAACCTACTATTTGCATGAAGCTTAGGGGCATGAGGCTGATGCTAGCCCCCAAGTCGGCAAGACCTTTCCGCTCGATGTTATCTCCGATGGCGAAAGGGATTGTGAAAGCTCCAGGATCTCTCTTTTTGTTGGGCAGATCCGGTTTTACAAAAGTAGAGGAAACAACTTCTAGATGCACAGTTTCAATCCTTCTTCCTCTTATCTTCTTCGTAATCAGATCTTTGAGAAACTTGGCATAAGTTGGCATCTCTTCCAAGGCATCCAGAAAGGGAACTTTGAGATAAAGTTTCTTGATTGATTCCATGAATTTTTCGTGGCGCTTCTTCATGTTTGCCTTTATCAATTTGTATGGAAAAGGTAGCCTGGGAGCGTAAGGGCTTCTCCCACCAGGTAGCTCCTCTAAGGATCTCTGTTCAGGCTCTCTGGCATCAGCTTGTCGAATTTCATCTTCTGCGGGGTTCGCACCCACAGTCCTTGATTCTGGAAGATTCGGGACGAGAGAGCATCTTTCTTGAAGGGTTCTTCATCAAATCGACCATCTAGGCCAATTGTTGATCAATTTGACGTTGGCGTGTCTGCATATTAGCCATCTGGAACTGCATGGAGTTTAGAACTCATGGATGGGGAAGCGTACTTTGTGCCAGCTGGTTTATGATTGTATCTTGTCTCTTTATAATAGTGAATAGCTGTCCAACCAAATTTGGTTGGTTTGAAACCTCATCTTGGCCTTGACTGATGCTCGAGAGAAGTCTGACTCTCCCTTGGCGTTCACTTTCGGAAAGAGGTTGCTCAACGTGAGGTTGCATGTTGATGGTGTCGGTGCTCAGTTGAATAGAGTCCCTTTCTTCTGAGTACCTGAGCATCGTGTAATAATCCAATTAGAAAAATATGTTATTAATAATATGAATTATTCATTTCAGGTAAAGAATAATAAATAATAACAAAAAGGAAGAAAGAAAGAAAAAGAGAGTGTTGTCACGCTCATTTCTAAGCTTGAGACACTGGAGTGTAGTTAGTGGATTCGGGTTCGTCAACAGTATAGTTTTGCCTTGTCCCCGGCAATGGTGCCAAAAAGTTGACCGGCCTAAATCGCGCGTCCTAAAATTGGAGGCGGATTTGAAGTAGTCAGACTTTTACATGTATAACCTGAAACCTTCTAGGCCCCCGCAAATTTATTTACGGGGTCGAAGTAGATATACGGGGTTGAACACAGGGACAAGGGTGGTAGTGTTGGGAACACAGAATTGACATGTTACACTCCGGCAGGGGTAAAGAGATAGCAAAGTTCCCCAAGGGAACAACAGGATAAGACCGATAGAACAAAATAAAACTATCTCCAAATGAAGCTACGAGGAAAAATAAGGTTTTAAGCATTTATCAGTTTTTAGGGATTTTCGTGCAATGGGAGACAGAGAGATAATACTAGCGCTAAAGCAAGGTACGAAGGAGAGAACTACGATAAAACAAGCAGTAACAGAAACATCTTGTACCCCTCCTCTCGAGGCGGGTACCTCTAACTAAGCATCAAAACCCCTCTCGAGGTTTCTGGGCTTAAGTTAGAGTGGAAAGGTTACTAAAGCAACTCCGACTCTGGGCACTCTCGTACTCCAGAATCGGACCAAACACTAGAGCCACAACACCTCTCTCGAGGATGTTACAACGGGAAAACATGATTTAGTAGCTAATAGAAGCGTGATCCAAGCATACAAGCTAGAGTTCAGATGTTAACCATAGCAATCATCCAACAAAGGTACCAAACATAAAGCAGCAGATGATTAAAACTCTTCTATTTCCATAGAAAAATAAAGGTCTGATTACATTGCATAAGATAAAGGAAGTAAATGACTGAAATAACAAAGATAAACGTCACCTTCTTGATTTAGAAGGACGACAGACAGCAGTAGACTCTCCAGCCCGATACCGGGCAAGAGCCTTGCCCGATACACCCGTTTCGGGCGGCACACCCTCTCGGGCGACACGCTCATGACGGGTGGATGTATCGCGCGGGGCGCCCTGGCCCGATACGATCATGTCGGGCGGCACCCTCTCGGGCGACATGCTGTGACAGGCGATATGTATCAGGGTTCGGTATCGTGTCGGGTTTAGAGTGTCTCTTTAAGGTGTCGGCCACTCCTATCGGGTATCCTTTATCTGCAGGTATCGGCCTGCAGCGGTGCCCAGGACGACCCTAAGTGAACCATTCTCTCCCTCTCGGGATGGGGAAGTGCTCACCTAGAATCGCCCGACACAACCTCTCAGGCACGACACACTAGCTCCCAGATGCTTTCCTCAGTCAGCTCTCCGGGGTTCCGAACTGTCTTTTCAGCTTCCTGTAGCTGCTATTTATAGGAAGTGGTTGGAAGAAGTTATGGTGCTCCAGATGCCATGCGTCCTTCACTTGAGGCACGTTCGATATGCGTATCGCCCGGTACAAGGATGTCGGGCTGTCGGTCATCATGACGAGTGGTGCCTGCCGGTGGGTGGCATGTATCGTGCGACACACTACAGTAGTCGTGGCGAGTCTGGCTCCCTGTCGGGTAAAAGGCGTATCGCTCGTCCGCTTCCTCTTGTGCGGGACCCTTATGTCGCGTGTCAGTGTATCGCCTATCCTATCGGGCAGTGAGCGTATCGGTCGACTTCCTGGGGAAAAAGGGTCGATGCAGGTAGAACACGTTTATGGGCCGGGACAGGCCTTTTTTATGTTAAATGAGTCAAAAATGGAGGAAAACTCTGCAAAAGATGGAAATATTGGGTTAAGTGCGTAGCGTGGCCTGTTATTTGCAAAAGTACATATAAAAAGAGAGGAAAACAGTTAAAAAGGGCAGTTTTGATAACGAAATAATAGTCAAAATCATCACAAAATTTGGTGTTATCATGTACCATGCTCAAAACTATAGAAACTCTATTCTCGTCATGAGTCTTAGGTATACTACTTCCCCTCTTAGGCCTAGGAACCCTAGGTTCATTTTTGGGTGTCCAACTGCATGCTCAACCTCTTATCCCCGAATCAAATATGTCCAAGATATGTCATGCCCTCCCGTGATCCTTTTATACGAGCAACACCTTAGAGTTGATTCCTCCTCAAGGGAAACCAACTAGGTATAAAGCCTCACAAATGGTTACTTAAACCTCCTCAGGGTCTAAGGCATTATTTGTCTCATCTCAGCAGGTAAACACCTATACCATAGGCACGTAGGTTCCAGAAGCATCATTCTCTCTATAGGGTTGGGTTCCTCCAAAGGCAACCAAGATATCATCAACTTCCAGGGATTGAGCATGAGGCAACCACTATCATCCACTTAGGTCGCATGATCCTCAACTCCCACTGTTCCTCATATCTCAGAGTATGAGCTTCCAACCTTCTTGCTTGAGTCCTGCTTTCTTTCTCTAGAGCTAACTCCACATCCGACCTTACTACTAGAGGTCCTCTCTCCATGAAGGATCAAGCACACAAGAATACCTATACATGGGTGAAGCCTATATTCAAGCTTATCTTTTCTCAAGGTTATCCATAGCTCTATATGCTTATCTCATAAGCTATCCTTCATAATCTACTGGATAGGGTTTCAACCTATTGCCCGCACTATTGACATATTCTGGGTGCATACTATGCCATGCCCATATCAGCCCATAAGGTTTCCATAGGTTCTTCTCTAACCTCACCAATGAAGGAGCTATCCTTCACTCTAACATGCACGACCCTTTTCCAGGGTAGGTCATCAAAGGTACTAGGTTATCCAACCTCTCATGGATCATAAGACATCCAAAGGCATGTCCACCCTCAAACTTGATCTACCATGACATATAACTCATTGTGTCATCTCTCTCTAACCTCCACTTAGGGTTAGGGTTAACACCATCCAGAGGATGTGCCAGGTCTCTACCTATAATGGAGATCTCTGCCTCCATGACTAACTCTCTTTGCTTATCCTCCTGACAAGAAGGTCTATCCTTAGGTCTCCCCTGAGGGCATGACAACTTATGTCATACGACCTAAGCAGGTATCTATTCTTTATGCTTAATCTGTTAATATTATGTCCATGACATCTTATTTACATGCTTTTCATTAATTTGGTGGAGGATTCTTTAAACCTTATTAACCTTATCCATACCTCAAGAGGGTGAGGAAAAGAGAGAAAACCCTAATCCTTAACAACATTTGAGTTGAGAAGGGATGAACAAGATGAGAGAGTCCTAAAGGTATCTTATTTTGCGTCCAATCCTGAGACATTGGCCAGACAGTCACATGGATCCAGGAGTCCTCGTATTCCGACTAGCGGTGCGGAGGAAAATTTTGCCAGCCCCCAGACGTGATCATTTTCTAGACACCTCTATCTTTCGAAAATTCCTCTAATAACTCCCTTGGGTTCTATATATTTGTAAAATTTAATAATTATTAAGGATTAAATGAGGAACCTATGCTCTGATACCAAATGTAACGACCCCACCTCCCAGTAACCCCCAATTAAGGGAAACCAAGAGGTCAGAGTCGTTAGCCCAATTTCTAGATCAAAGGTTCGACAAATAATCAATAACAATTATTAAATTCTACCAGACTATACTAAAAAGTTGTAATGAAATAAACTTTTTACATACCTTTTAAAACTGGGATTTCTAAACTTCTATCCATGCCTGGATTCTATTCTAACTATTCCTCCTTGAATCTTTAATTTGTGTATTTCATAAAATGACTATATACTGTTTGTCTTTTGATTTGTACCTAAAACGCTGACAAACAAAACGTCGGTCAGCATAAGGCTGGTATGTGGTGGAAACAATAATCATGCACATATTACAGTCAATTTTAATTTAACAATCAACTTTACATTTTAAATATAACTGTGTGATCCATGCATTCCCTATCCTCTGCACTGTCCCTGCAGTGGACCTGGATGCTACTTTCCTTATAGTAGATCCCCATTAAAGCCCTCATGGTCCCACCTATAGGTGAACCAGTTTCTAGGGTTGAGTCACATGGTACTACCCGTAGGTAGCCCACTCCTTAACTCATGGCATGCTAAAAGTCTCATGGAACTACGTGTGGGTAGCCCAATTTCTAACTCATGATAACCTAGACCTTGCTCTAGGTTACCCCTTTTTAGCCTTTGCAAAGCCACAGAGGTGGACCCAGATCTAAGCCAGTTATATACATATTCATAGTGATAATCATAGTCACTTTATAGTTAAATGAAATAAAAGACATTTAACAGATATTTTCAAGTAACCGATAAAACGGTTGGGAATCACCGTGAAACTAAAGTGATTATTCATAAGCGTAACCACATACCTGATACAGATCAACTTGATGTCCAAGCATTAATACTCAATACTTCAAACAAGCAATCAACAATATCATAAAAATAATGCATAATATCCAAGTGTCATTATTTTATTCAAAACATTCTGAGGATCGACTTGGATTCCACCTTATGATTTCTAGGCCGACTTTAGGGTTTTATTAGGGTTTTAGCCTTCATTAGGCATTTACCATTTTTAATGCTTTGTTAATCCACAAACCCTACTTTCAACATCATAGGCACAATTGAAAGTCAATTAAGTCTAATATATCGCTTTTATACTAAAACTACCATCTTTTCCCTTTTAAGTCATGTCAAGATCATTAAGGCCAATTATCATGTTCAGGTTTCTTTGAATTGACAACTCAACAAAGAATTATAGTTTGATTATCAAAAGAACCCTAATTACTACAATTCTCATCGTTTATGTTAGCAAACCCCAATTTATCATTAATTCCACTTTATACACTAGGAAACCCAAATTATCCACATTAATGATCTTTTATACCCAAATTGGATTTAGAACCACATAACTTTGTCTTATTCATGGATTTGCACAATTAAAACCATTAAAAGACATATTCTCCTAAATTAGGGTGTCAAAGCCCATTAATGCAAACTTAGGTATATGAAACCCTAAATTAAGACAATTATGTACAAAGATCATTCTTTTAGATCTAAATAATCCTTTTTATTATCACCAGGTTAATATTTGCTCAAAACAATCAGAGAACATCATTATATTCAACTATCATCAATTCTAAGGGTTTTTTTATTAATTAAACCATTAAAGATGATAATTTTATACACTTTTTGAATTGAAATCAGAATCAGGCTTCAATTATACTTTTTATTGCATTCCTTGAGTTCTCCTGATCAAAATTCATATATAACTTATCTAAATTCCGAGCTACCAGTGATTATTATGAATTTTGTAAGAAAATATACCTTTCAGCCAATGGTGGCTCGACACGTCAGCGAAACTAAGTCTTTTAAGTTGGCCGGCTTTGCAAGGGGTAAAAGACCGCCCTACCCCTCCCTTTGTGCACACGCACCAGGGACAGTCACGTCTTTTCACTCTATTATCCCCTACCTCGCGATGTAGGGTTCCGCCCATCTGTTGTGACCTTGGGCGTGGAACCGCTTTCGTCTTAGGTCGCCCTCGCCCTCCAGAGCCCCACGCACGGTCTAGGAGGACCGCCTCCTCCTCGCCGGAGTTGAGGAGAGTGTCTATTCTACGGTTGGTGGTCAGAGGCAGCTTAGGTCATACTTCCATGCCCGCTGGTCAGTACAGAGGAAGGAGGACCTTCAGACCCATGGGAGACCCTTCTCCAAGCGCCTTCACCTGTGGTTTAGGTAGAGGAGACGTGTACGAAGCTATCAGTGACCATTCTAGGTTCTGGGGTCGACGGAATTTCCATGAACGAACTTGCTTCTTTGTGAAGGTGAAGGAGATGCGTCCTTATGGGAACCTCTAGTTCTGCATGGTTTTCCACCCCAGGAGGGGTTCTAGGTATGTTTCACTCCCCCCTCGATGACCCTCAAGCCCTCTCGCACACTTCTTGAATGTGAGGGAAAGAGAGAGGATCATCTAACAAGGTCTAGGGTTTTAAATGAAGAAGGAGAAGAGAAAAGGTTGCTTGGGTTTATCTTAAACTCGGCCAAATGCCCTTCCCCGTATATAGGGGTGGGTATCCATGCCCAAGACTTCACTCAACAAGGAAACAAGTCCCTTTCTTAATAGGAAAGAAATTTTCCTTAATTAAGAAGCAATCATCTCTTTCTCTCTTCATTATCTTTTAGGTAACCATATTTTATGGATAATTAAAAAATACAAAAATTATCCCTTACATTATCTCTAGACTTGCCTTATAATCTCTTGGCCACAAAAAACTATTTCCTTAAAGCAAATAACATCACTTTATGATATTATCAAAAAGTCATTGATGATGTATCATATTATCTTCTTATTTTATTATTATTGGTATTCTTCTCTTTGTTTCTCTTTATTGGGACTCCTTGGATCCCAAGAATCTCTATTATTTCGAAATTACTTTTTTTAAGGATACTTATTATCCTTCTAGATGCATCTATGTCCATTATTTCTCCTTATCTTGTTTATTTGTTATTAAAATAGTTCTTTTTGAGGATTTTTCTTTATTTCTATTTTATTTTCCTCATTGGCATTCCTTTTAACATTAGGAATCCTTTGGATATGAAAATCCATCAAGGATAACTTAATTACACCTCTTTCCACTTGTTTTCCACATTTTACCATTGTTTTCAATTTCTTTCTTAATAAAGAAAATACTTAATTGATCTTTTCTTTTGTTACTACCTTTTCTTTGCAACTTTGGACTCCTTGGAACCCAAGGAACCCAAGAGGCATGGAATCCATCTTTGGATTACATCCCTTTGCCTTCTAGAGGTTTCTACCTCATTCTTTTCTCCATTTTCTCATTTACTTATTTAATAATTGAATTTACTTTTTCATTTCCTTATTATTGGGCCCAGTAGCCAATAAAGCCCACAAAACAACCCTTAAGGCTATTGTAAACGAAATCCATTTATTCAAAACAAATTACATCATTATTTGTTCAAATATCCTTAATATGAGAAATTACATTTCTCACCAATTGAACCCCAAAATTGGGGTTGTAACACCCCACATTTGTCATCCTTTCCACGTGCTCGGGAATGGAACCTATGGTGAATGAATCTTCTTGAGATACTTCACTGGGCACACCAAATTTCATGAGAAACACATACTCAAAGAATGTAGAATCACATAATTCCACAATTGTAGACCTCAATGCCTAAGATATCAGATTTTACAATCAAGAATGACTACTGCAGAACAGGCCTTTGGAGTCGGTTGTTTATGCCCTTTTAGCGAAGGTTCTAAAGCGACGCCTATGTGGGCGCCGCTAAAGGTCGAACTCTTCGGCGTCGATTTTATAACCGACGCCAAAAGGTTTTGCGCCACCGAAAATGTGCCAGCAGGGCACCAATAGGCATCACTTATTTATAGTAAGCCGACGCCAAAAGGCTTCGCGCCAAAAAAAGGGTGTCATCTAGGACACTATCTGCGTCGGTTTGCAACTAAAAAAACTGACGCCATATTCCCAGACGCCACGACCATGCTACTCTAGGTGTCAGTTTTATACTAATAACCGACGCTTTTTCTGCCACGGTTGTGCTTTCCTGCACGGTTGGGATGTTTGTCACATTAGGCAGCGGTTTTTATCCAATAACTGACGCTGTAAGCCTTTGATGACGGTTTTCTATAAATAACCGACGCCTATTTTTTAATTTTTTTTTTCTTATCAGTTTGCAGGCTTGCTGTGGCTGGTCAGTGGGATGAGACCAGTTTTGAACTGCAGGTTTACGACATCCATTGATATCAACCAACAAACAAGACACAAACCTGCAAAATCAACAAATATACTTTTCACACAAGTAGATACATTCAGATATCAATTTAATTTTCACATTCACACATGTAGAAACATTCAAATACATGTAGAAACATTCAGACATGTATAAACATTTAGAAATATTCATTTACAAAATATCATTCAACATCACTATCAGCATCCCAATTATATTTTATAGTCCCCACTGTTTGTATGGCTCTTGCCCATTCTTCTCTTATTTCATTTAATAATTCCATCGTATATGGAGCATGTACATCTTTTAAGTGTTTACCTATAGTGTGGTCAGTTTTAAACACCTACAAAGAGAATGATGTATATATCTAAGTAATAATATAAAAATAAGATTGATATATTTTATACTAACTAATGAGACTATATATAATACCTCATGTATGGTATCGATGTCCAATGCGAAATATTGGATAATCATCTGCATAAATCACATCACATAGTATGTGCATGCCCAGTCGTTGTCTTATGTAGCGCACTATAGATTGAAACATACAAAATATTAAAAAATATAACTAAGCACAATTCATATAAATAATATATACATTGGAGTCGGGAACTTACTTTCACATTCTCCCAAATTATTGGCTGGTTCTTTCTCCTGGGGACCTTTCGTCCAGCCTTTTTGAATGCATCTAAACCCCTACATGTTAATGTAACATAGTAAATTGCATAATTAAATAGTAATGTAATAACATATGTTAACAGATATAAAAATGAAATATTTCTCATCAGAATAATGTCATTCTCATTACGTGTCCAATTTTAGTATTCAATGTACTCCCCGCAGGATCTAGATAATAAACAGTGAATGTCCCGGGGAGAATAACTAGTAACTCCCAATGCCTACCTCTAGAGGTAAAAAAGTGAAAAATTAATAACTCAAAATCCACAATAAAAATTTAATTTTCTTAAGTCCAAATTATAAGTAAAGTAAACTTACTTGACATTAAATGGAGCTATTATTATCATATTCTTTTGCTGACCGAAAATTGTAAAAGCATCTATACAGTATTGTCGTACACTATCAGGGTCTTTAGCTACCATACTAATCAATGATGGAATCAAAAATCCCACATGGTCAAATGCAAATTGTTTACATTGATTTTCGACTAAGTAGCTGCAAAACATGTATTATGTATGCATTAATATATAAGAAACCAGATCACCGGATCTTACACAAGGTATATAGATGTATAAACAAGATCTCACCTTATCCATGTCTCTATCATTGATGTATTCAACCAATCATATATAAATAGCTTAATAATATCTTGTATAAATAAAGAGCTTTCGTATGATTGACCTCCATAATTCGCTTCTAAAGAAATAATTATAGGGCAATTTATATTATGTGCCCGTAGCCAACATGCCATTCCTCTACAAGCAGGACCTAACGGGTATTTTAGGTCAGTTGGAACCCAACTTGGTAATGCAGGAAGTGGAGGTGGAGGTCTAGATGCTCCGGGTGTCTTCTTTTTAACCTGTATATATAATTTCAGATCAATTGACCTCATATATACTAAAGTAGTGTAAATTTATCTTACAATTTCAGTAGTATAGACGACATCTGCTTTGGGCCATAATATCACCCCACCTTCTGCCTCAACAAGTGTATCAATATCCGGGTGGGCATATGGCAATGTAGCTTCCCTCCAATTGGGGAATACACGTATCGGGCTCACACGAACGTATCCCTGTGGCATTGGAGTCCCGTTAAGCGTTGCCCCAAAAAGGGACGGGTAAGCCTGCGCCTCTGCAACAACATAGTCTTGCATTCTTAAGCGACATGGCTTCAACGCCTACAAATTTATGTAAATAATGTTATACATATATACATATAGGGGTGAGCATCGGTCCAAAACCGGACCGGACCGGACCGGACCGGACCGGACCGAGGACCGAAAATCAATAATTTTTGGACCGTTGACCGGACCGTTTGGTGGTCGGACCGGACCGGGACCGGACCGTTTTGACCGTGGACCGGACCGGACCGGACCGTTTGGACCGCAATCAGCCTTTTTTAGATGTTTTACAACTTATTTAATTATACAAAGTTGATAATCTTAGTCACTTCTAACAATTATATAACTTTAGTATCAAACATTTATACTAGTAGTACTTATATATGTACTTTATTTGTAGTTATTATAGAATACACCTTCAAATATATATGGATTTTATATAAAAGTTAGTCTGCGGTCCGGACCGGACCGGACCGGTTTTGGACCAGACCGGACCGGACCGGACCGAAGACCGAATTTATCGAATTTATTGGACCGCGGACCGGACCGAATTTGAAATGGACCGGACCGAACCGGACCGAATTGAGCGGTCCGGTCCGGTTTTGCGGTCTGGACCGAGATTTGCTCACCCCTATATACATATCATCTTGAAAACATATCATCTTGAAAAGACTAGCTACAATGTCATAAATAATACTTACAACAGATGTGTTAGGCAGTGGGTCTACAAGATTACTCTCAGTCTGTGCATCAGGAGAAGAGTGGGTCACCATAGGCTGATTGGAAGCCTGAGATGCCTGCCACCGCATCAATTCTTCCTTGACCTTCTTAGCAACTATATCCTCGACTCTTTTATTCTCCTATACATGGATAAAAGAAACATTAGCTTCTTATTATTGAATTCCCTTTTGCAGTAACATTTTAAAAAAGAATAGGTTACCTCTTCTTGTGAAAGTCCCGCTCTGGGTTTGCGCTGGGATGGCCCAAAGAATGCTTTGATGCCCACACCAGCGCCTGCACCCCCTAACACGTCCAAGATGCTCTGGGTTACCCAGAGCAACTGTCAATTCATCCCTTGTGCCCTGAGGGATGAACGTGCCTTGTTTCCTCTGCTCGTGCAGCTCCTGCTAATCACTATCAACAGAAATTGGTAAGTTAACACCACAAATAATCAATATTCAAACGATTGATCTAAGAGTTGTATTTTACCATTTTCACAGCCGCCTCAGCAGTTACGGGCTTCTTTATTTCACCCTTCTTGTTTTGCCTCCCACCTATCCAGACATCATGGCGAGGCATGGGTGTGGCACATGTAGTAGAGGACTCCTGAGTAGCAGTAGACTCCGCCTATAGTCTTTGGTGAATGCTTGCATATCCCTTTGGACCCATAGTGTGGTCATGCACATTCAGTGCATGCCTTGCTTTTTGCGTCTCACTTAATACCTTGAATTCTTCATATTTTCTTGAAGTAACAAACATGTCCCAACCTTCTTTGTCCAAGAAGTTCCACTGTTCAAGGGCTGACTTCTTCTTCTTATCACCATCTTTTATGTTTTCTCTATTGAGATTTGTCCTATAGTTCCTTAGCATCTTTCCAGCGCATTGCATCACGCTTTTACGATGCAACTTCTCATCTAATGCAAACAAATTCTGTAAAATAGAATTGCTATTAACTAGTATCCAAAAATAGAATTGCAAATAATAGAATTTGTAATCTACAAAATAGAATTGCAAATAATAATAACTCACGCATAAATCCTTCCATATCATGTCTTTCTTATCCTACGGAACTTTATGCCAATTATCATACTTAACACCCCAATGGCTTCGAGTGACAACCCCAAGATAGTTTACAAAATTATTGCGGTTCACTCCAATTGCATTTCCTCCATTATCAAACTCCACAGCCAATCTGGATCCACTGCCACTTAGCGCTATTAACTTCTTCAACAGAGTGATGCCCCTTTTCTTGTTAAGTGTTTGGTGATGTGCATCAAGTTCCTTCAGTGCTTCAGTGGGTACATGTGCATCATCAACCTAAAATTTGACAAAAATAAACACACTGAATTAGCCCAATATAGAAATATAGGATATATGACATAACTAGAATATAATGAATTTTATAGAAATACAAGATATATTTTTAGAACTTACATTGGTATCCTCACCATGCTCATCATGGACAACATGCTCATCATGGACTTCATGCTCATCATGGACATCATGCTAATCATGGTCAGCCATCTGAAAATGTCATTAAAAAGGCAAACATTTAGCATTTGTATTAACTAGAAGATAATGAAACATCAAATCTGAAAATGATATTGATATTAAAAAAAGAAAACATTTAGCTTCAATAAAAAATATAAACATGCATGCCTCTAAAATTATGATCTTTTATCAATTAACAATCCTTCATTGTGATCTCCACGCACATATAAGTCATCATTAGCTTCAATATTTTGTGGAGTTGGCAACCCAACTGAGAATGGACTGGAGTCATCATACTTATCATAGTACTCTTCTTCATCTATATGATCTTCAATGAACTGTCTTTTACCATGAAGAACAACTGACCATTTATCATTTGCAGGATCATCGATATAGAATATTTGTTTCGCCTGTGATGCCAATATGAATGGTTCACCCTTCTCGCCAATCTTTTCAAAGTTCACTAAAGTGAAACCCAATTCATCCACTATAACTCCTTTGGTGTTATCAACCCAATTAAATTTAAAGAACGTAATTCTGAAATCTATGTAGTCAAACTCCCATATGTCTTCAATGACACCGTAATATGACATTTTAGCTTCACGTAGACTCTTATCCTTTGCACTTCTAAAATACATAGTCGACGTTTGAAGAGTGACCCCACTGTTTTGGATGACACTCTTATCATCTTGGCGCTTTGTGTAATATGTGAACCCATTAATGTCAAACCCTTCATAAGACATAACATTTGGTTTTGGTTTAAAGGTGAGGCATTTGATAGTTTCTGTAATATCATTTGGTGTTTGAGATAGTTGATGTAAGACTTTATCTTCAAACCACTTAGTAAAAGTCTTGTCATGCTCTCTAGCAAGCCACATTGAACTTGCTCGAGGATGTTATCTCTTGATGAAATTGGTATGTTCCTTGATATAAACACACTTCGTCCATGTTGTGTAAAATATACAAGTGACCTTGTTCCAACTGCTCACGGCTGATTACTTTCACCCGTGATCCCAAAATTCCTTTGCCCTCCTCAATATTCTTGTCATTAACAGGAGTGTTATCACCACTTAGAAAGTCATTGCAAAAATCCATAACCTCTCTCGCCACATAACCTTCAATAATACTCCCTTCAGACCGATAACGGTTTCAAACATCACCTTTAAAAATGCTCATGTATTGTTCAAAGGGATACATCCAATGCAAGAAAACTGGTCCCAACATTTTCACTTCCCTAGTCAAGTGGACAACAAGATGTACCATGATATCAAAGAATGAAGGAGGGAAATACATCTCAAGCTGACATAGGGTAACAACCACTTCTCTTTGCAAATTATCGAGAGTATCAGGGTCAATAACTTTACTTCATAGACTGTTGAAAAAGAAACAAAGTCTGGTGATTGCAAACCTTACATGCTTCGGCAATATAGATCAAATTGCCACGGGTAATATTTGTTGCATTAGAGTGTGACAATAATGAGATTTAAGACCTATCAACTTCAGATCTTTCATTGATACCAATCTACGGATGTTGGATGAGTAACCCTGTGGCACCTTAACATTTACCAAGCATGCACAAAAAGCTTTCTTCTCCTTTCTTGATAACGTGTAACAACCGGGAGGTAATTATGTTCTTTTATTACCCATTTCACGTAATTCTGTTAATTCTGACCTTATTCCCATTTCACGTAGGTCCAGTCTGGATTTTATCCCATCTTTAGTCTTACCTGGTATATTTAACAGAGTACCAATGACACTATCACAAACATTTTTCTCGACGTGCATTACATCGATACAATGCCTGACTGTCAAAGAACTCCAATAAGGAAGATACCAAAATATTGACTTCTTCTTGAATGAAGAATTATCACTCCGTGTGGCCATACTACATTGTGATTTCTTACCAAATTCATTGACAATGTCTTTTACTCTTTCATAAACAACATCCCCTAGTATAGGTTTAGGTGCACTCCGTTCATCATTCCATCCATTGAATGCTTTGCACTTCCTACGATATAGATGGAATTTTGAAAGAAACCTTCGATGACCAAGATATACAGTCTTTATGCCATGTTTTAGTCTTATTGAATCAGTGTTTTCTTCACATATAGGACACACTTTAGATCCTTTGACACTATATCCAGACAAATTCCCGTATGCTGGAAAGTCATTAATAGTGCAAAACAACATAGCGTGCAAATGAAATGTCTCCCTTCCTGAAGCATCATAGGTCATCACACCTTCATCCCAAAGTTTCTTTAAGTCATCAATCAGAGGTTTAAGATAAACATCGATATCATTTTCGGGTTGTTTAGGGCCCGATATCAACAACGACATCATAACGTACTTATTTTTCATACACAGCCATGGAGGAAGATTGTATATAACAAGCATGACTGGCCAAGTTCTATGTTGGTTGCTCATTGTCCCGTACGGATTCATCCCATCTGTACAAAGCCCAAGTCTTATATTCCTATCTTCTTCACCAAATTTGGGGAACAATAGATCAATCTTATTCCACTGTGGGGAATCAGACGCATGTCGTAGGATCCCATCATTATTTTTCTTAACATCTGCATGCCACCTCAAATTCTTCGCATCTTTCATATTTGCAAACAAGCGTTGAAACTGTGATATTATAGGTAGATACCACATCACCTTGGTAGGAGAACCAATTTTGGACTCTCCCGAAGTCGTCAATTTATACTGTGACGCACCACTTTTTGGACAATCTTTCAAATCCACATAGTCCTTTTGAAATAATACACAATCATTCAGGAATGCGTGTATCTTATTGGCCTCCATTCCCATTGGGCACAACTATTTCTTTACCCGGTATGTTGAGATTGGCAGCTCGTTTCCTTCAGGAAGCATTTCTTTCAACAAAGTCAACAATGAAGTGAAGCTTCTGTCACTCCATCTATTGTTAGCTTTCAATTTATACAATCTCAACACAACGCTAAGCTTCATAAAGTTAGCACAACCTATGTATAACGGTATCTCAGCATCATGCACAATGTTTCTAAAGATAGGAGGTCGATCGGTTCTACCCTACAACTATCCAACATCGCATCAACGATGTCTACTAAAACCGGTTCATTCACATCTACATCATCGGAGGCAATTTCTTCTTCCACCCAAGCACTACTATCGACATCCACTGGTTTCGAGTTTGAAATCTCTCCATGCCAGTGCCATTCTATATAGCCTTGTACAATCCCGTTGCACATGACATGACTTTTGATTTCGTCACTAGTGCTGACTTGCTAGTTGTTACTGCAATGCCTACATGGACAGTAGAATCTATCTCCAAGTTCTTTCCTATGTTCCTTGGTACATCTAATAAACTGATCAAGACCATATATAAACTCTGGGGTGCAGCGATTGCGAATGGACATCCATGATCTATCCATTCTATGATCAAAGAGAAAACAAGTATATATTGACAGGATTAGGGTCTACGGTTAACAAATACATGTGATATCATTCTTATATATAATAAATTTGTACCACCTATCCCATCCTTGAACACCTAATCTCACTAGTAAGTGTATAATGTGTATTGGGTTTTCAAGAAAATTTTGGCAGCATTTCCCCGCTATTCTCAAAGTACATATGTACTTAGAGAACAAACGGGGAAATGCTACCGAAATTTTCTCAAAAACCCAATACACATTATACACTTACATCCTAAGTGAGATTAGGTGTTCAAGAATAGTCCCAAACCGGGGACTATCCAAGATTTACTCCTAATGAGTAAATTTTGGACGGGTTTCTAGGCCAAAAAACACATGTGATGTCATTCTTATATATAATAAATGTGTACCACCTATCCCATCCTTGAACACCTATTCTCACTAGTAAGTATATAATGTGTATTGGGTTTTCAAGAAAATTTCGGCAACATTTCCCCGTTGTTCTCTAAGTACATATGTACTTAGAGAACAAACGGGGAAATGCTACTAAAATTTTCTCAAAAACCCAATACACATTATACACTTACATCTTAAGTGAGATTAGGTGTTCAAGAATAGTCCCAAACCGGAGACTATCCAAGATTTACTCCTAATGAGTAAATCTTGGACGAGTTTCTAGGTCAAAAAAATACATGTATATATGTTGTCACTACTATATATATGATCATAGTTTCATCATTCATATCCTAGGCTTTATGTGTCATCAAAAACATCAAGATACTGATTGGAGATCATTACACATTAGGGGTGGTCATTACGGCAAGACTTTCAAGAGACTAGAGATTCATATATCAACATACATACTAGGTCATATTTCAAGTCAAGATTTAGGCATTTAATCACCTTAGGGTGCATAAATGATTCACAAGGTATTTGGGTGCAGAAAGAATAATATATGTTACTGATTTAGGAGTTCACACTATCATTTTAGAAATAGAAGACCCACATGTGAGTTAAGTTTGTGATTTAACATCAATGTATCTTTAACACGCATGTTTCAAGGTTCAAAGCACATAATCAAATCAAATTAGGATGCTAGAATGGAAAAGTTGAATCTTATTTCAACACACATCAAAATTTACTGAATTAGGTCAAACATGAGGATTAGAAATTCAATTCAGTCCAAGAGCACAAGTACAATCAACACAATTCTATTATAATGAATTAATTAGGTGTCAATAAGCATCAATTTTAGTGAGACTATCTTAGTCCATGCTACTACAAATGGGAAATCAGAAAATATGTTGCATGTGTAACCTTAATTGCAAACATAAAATCTAAGTCCACTATGATTCTTATCCATCCACACTTCCATGCTTCTTGAATGGCTAAATGAAGACATTCAATTTCAGGTTCTCTAACTGAGAATAAATGTATACATTATGCTCAATGCAAATAAATTTTTACGACAGTGTGCCCTTGCAACCTCTACATTTGCTGAGTTACCACTATTAACAGCCCCCTCCGACGTCAAGGCCATAGCAGGAAGAGGAGGAGAAGGAAGAAGAAGAGTAGCAAGATGATCAAACAGGGCGAAGAGTAGAAGAAATTAATTGAACATGTCAGTAGCGAGCTCGTAGAGGAAGAAGAGGAGCAGCTCTGTCAGCAACGAGCTCGATCATCTGTCGAGGAAGAAGATAAACAGCTTAGTCGGCAGAGCTCGATCGTCCGTCGAGGAAGAAGATGAGCAACTCAGTCGGCAGTAGCGGCGGTGTTGAGCAGGAGTTGAGTAGGCAGCGGCCGACAGTGTTGAAAAGGAGTTGAGCGGTGGCATTGAGCAGTGGCGGTGGCGTAGGCAGTGGAGGCGGTAGCGGTGGTAGCTTTGAGCGCACACGAGCAGCCAGCGGCAGACGAATCGCCAGAGACAGAGAGCTTGCACGATGAAACAGAGAATAATGGGGAAGAGTCTATTTCGGGGGCTATTAAGTTGACATTAGTCGTCGGTTCTTTAGAAAACCGACACCTTTTATCAAAACATGACGGTTTCCATAAAACACTGATGTCAATTGGGCAACCTAAACCCTAAAAATTCTCACGGGGAGAGTGCGCGAAAGCATATCAGCATCGGTTTTTAGGTTAACCACCGACGTTGTATGTGACACTTTGAGTCACAACTTTATTTTCTTTAGGCGTCAGTTTTTAGGTAAACCACCGACGTTGTATGTGACACTTTAGGGAAACCACCTTCGCAACTTTATCTTCCTCTCCATAACTCAAACGGACTACTCTCTACATGTTTGTGGGGAACTCTATTCAGAATATGGCAAGTCATATTCAAAGTTCCCCCCACATGAAGTTGGGTAGACTTGAGGTTTGGAGTAAAGAATTTACCATATATAAGGGTTCAATTTTTACGTTAAGCTATCCCATTAGATTGTAGTGAATACGGAGTAGTAACTTCATGAACTAAACTATGTAATTGGCTAAATTTCAAAAACTAGTTTGAGGTGTATTATCTCCCCTATCAAAACTTAATCATTTAAGTATTTTTCCAGATTGAGTTTTAGCTTCTTTCTTATAAATTTTAAATTTATCCAATGCCTCATCTTTACCTCTAAGTAAAAAGACATCATAGTATCTACTAGCATCGTCAATAAAAGTTATGAAATAAAACTTTGATCCCTTGTAGCAATACCATAAAATTCATATATATCCGTATGCACTAAATCTAATATTTCCAAATTCCTATTCAAAGAATGAAAAAGTTTCCTAAGCAATTTAGCT